>CM038225.1:93413579-94052329 GCA_021442155.1 Cymbidium sinense
TCGAAAGGATGCCTACTAAAAAACTTACTCTTATTTACTTAGTTATTAATAAGGAGCCTTTAATGGCTTTATTCCAACTTAGATAGCTAAAGTGAAAAAAGGAATCTTTGTGACTTAAACCTAATCCTCAAATTTTGACTATTAGGAAAGGTGCCTTGGTGACTTAATATTAACCTAGATGGTTTATTGAAATGGGGCCTTTAACATCTTGAATCCATTTCCAAAATATTTGAAAGATATTATTGAAGGAATTCCAAGTTAATTATTACACAAAATAATATTGTAAATAAAATTTAACTTGAAATAAATCCATCTATTTTAGAAAAGATCAATTTTTGGACCCAAATAATTACAAAAATAAAAATTTAATAAACATAATTTTATTGATCATTTTTGAATTTGGGGTAATATTTCATACATAATACTTATTTAGGTAATGCCCATTATTAGGTGGCATTGGATGTTCACCATAACAAGTTATTAAATAATATGAATCTCCTTCATAGAGTTTCTCCACAATGAACGATTCTTCCAATGTTGGTCCAAATTTGATGCCTATCCTGCAATGAGCTAAAATTAGCCTTCAAAGAACCAAGACAAAGTCTTTTACTTAGAAAACTCTAAGGTGGGCCATTTTATCATGATCTTGAACCATACATGGTTGGTAAAGTTCAAAGTTTTGTTGAGCTTTCAAGCATCTTCTTTCAGGACCTTCAAATTCTTCTAATTGAAGTTTATGATTATGATCTTTTATAATATTGTTGTTTACTATGATCCTCAGGGAAGGTAGTTGTACTTTTAATGGAAGAATAGCTTCAGTTCCATAAACTAAAGCATAATGTGTAGATTGAGTTGATGTCCTATATGTTGCTTGATAGACCCATAAGGCTTCAACCAACTTTTCAAGCCATTGATGTTTATTTTCTTCAAAATTTAAACAAGTATTTTATTGAAAGCCTCAACCAATCCATTTTTCTTAGGGTAATAGATGGTCTAACACCTCCAATCACTGTTATGTTTTGCCACAAAGTGATTTGTTTTGGTGAATTTAGATGATTGGTAGATATGACACAATGCAAGATGCCAAATCAACATATGATATTTTCTCAAAATAACTTAAGTACATGGTATGCTTTAACTTTGTTTAATAAGATCACCTCAGCCAATTTAAAAAAGTATTCAATTGTAGCCAATATTAAATGATGCCCCTTTGATGAAGGAGGATCAATAGGCCCTATAATGTCATTACCCTAACCTTTAAAAGGCCAACAGCCAATCGTTGGATGCAATACATTAGGTGGTTGATGTAAGACCACACCATGTACTTTGCATTGATGGCAATGATGTGAAATTTTTATGCAGTCATCTAACATTGAAAGCTAACAGTGCCCAAGTCTTGTAATATTTAATTTCATTTTGGGTCCATAATGGTAAGCACCACATAATCTAGAATGTACTTCAATCACAATCTTATGGGTTTCTTATTTATCTAAACAACATAGTCACATTTAATCAAATGATCAATGGTATAACACATTATTGATTAATGAATAAAATAAGGCACATTATTTAATTTGATTTGCTAATAATTTATCTTATGGGAGCCTCCCCTCACTTAAATAGTCAATCAATGGTTGCCTCCAGTCTCATTCTTCTTGACCATCAACAAGGGTGGCTATCCTTAGCATTTCTATTTTTTGTTCATATAATCTAAATCTATAGGAGATGGAATTTATTGATTCTAAACTTCAATAGATATAGATTATTTTTTTAGACAAATGATTTTTTTTTTGCAAGCTTAGCTAGAGATTATCTTTACATGATATTCTATACAGAGTCACAAAAAGAATTTGTTCAAGTAGTTCTATTATATATTGATAATAATTGAAAAGTTTTGGGTGATAAACTTTATAAAGTTTTCACTTGATTAATAGCTAGTTGGGAATCCTCGAAGACTTTAATATTTTTAATATCTATAAGGATTGCTAACCCTAAACCAGTTATAAGTGCCACATATTCAGCTTCATTATTCGTACAAGGTTTAGACAAATGATAGGAATATCTCATCATTTTTTTTGTCTAGAGTTATAAAATGTAATACAATCCCTACCTTCCCTGGGATAAAAGAATTCAACTCTTTATCTTTTTTTGAAGATGTTACACCATCAAAATATAACTCCCAAGGGCCACATCCTTTAAATTCATTATCTGCTCATCTAGGGGATCATCATTTAAAGGAGAACCCTCATAGTGAAGATGTGCTACTAAGAAGTCAGCTACAACTTGACCCTTTACAATATGGAGAGAGATAAATATAAACTCAAATTGCAATAAAATTATAGACCGAAGCGCTAGATGTCCAGACAATGTTGGGTGAGTCATAAGATATTACAAATGATTCACTCTTGAATTCAAATTCACTTTACATGAAAGCATGTAATACCTTAGTTTTTAAGCAACAAAAACTAAAACTAGGCATTTGCAATAGGAGTATAATTCATCTCCACTAGATGAGTCTGTGGCTTAGATAATGAAGAGCTTTTTTTTCCTTCTTCATTAACGTGAGCTAATAAAGTTCCATGGGATTCATTTAAGCTACAATATATAGAATTAATGGCTTCCCGGGCATTGGGGCAGCTAAAATAGGAGAATTCATTAAATATTATTTTAACTTTCAAATGCACTCTAACATCTTTCATCCCAAATAAATTTAAGGTCCTTCTTCATTAATGCAACAAATGGTTGGCATCTTTCAGATATATTTGATATAAATGTTTCTTAAGTATTCAAGCCTACCCTGAAATGATCTTAATTGCATATGACTTTAAGGTGGAGACATTTCTATGATAGATTTAATCTTTTTAGGATTTATTTCTATTATGTGTTGCCTCACTACAAACCCTAAAATTTTCTAAAGTTATTCCAAAGGTGCTCATCAAATGATTCATTTATAGGTTATAATGGCACAACTGTTCAAAAATAATTCATAGATCATATATATGATTGTTTTTTCTTTACTTTTAATGATTAGAGCATCGATGTAAAGTTCAGCTTGGTTATAAATCAGATCATCGAATATTCTAGTCATTACCTATTGATAAGTAGGCCCAACATTTTTTAGACTAAATGACATGGCTGTGTAATAGAATATCCCAATCAGGTTTCTAAACACTATATGTTTCTCAACTTTTAGGGCCATTTTTATCTAGTTATAATTAGATGGCACATCCATAAATATGAAAATTTTATATGATGGGGCATTATCCACCATAAGTTTTGATATCTGCAATGAGAAGTCATCTTTGGGGTAAGCCTTATTTTAGTCTCTAAAATCTATGCATATGCATATTTGTCCATTATTTTTCTTTACTAGGACAATAGTTGCTAACCAATAAGGGTGTTTTTCTTCTAATATGAAATCGACTTCAATTAGTTTCTTAACTTCAACAATTACTTATTGTCCAATCTCTAAACACATACCTTTGTGAGCTTGTTTTATTGGAGTTACATCAAGTTTAATCTCTAATTTATGAATTGCAATGTCTAAAGATAAACTTGGCATTTCATCATAATTCCATGTGAAATAATCTATGAATCAAAAAGTGAATTAATCAACTCATTGGACTCTTTTAGACCCAATAGTTAACTAATAAAGTTCACCTTAGATCTTCCTCAATTCTTAAGTTGATCTCCTTTAGTTTGTCAATGATAGATTTTATTTCTTCTTCAAGTTCTTGGAGTGCACTTTAAATTAAGAAATCATCTAGATTATCTAAAGTTTGAAAATAGAATTCTTCTAAAAGATTAGATGAACACTTAAAATTTTGATCAAACTCCATATGATTGCTTATCATTAAATAATGTTCATCATCACTTAAAGGTCTAATGGTACCAAACCCAATGCCAGGCTTGGATTTTATCTGTTTATTTTTAGTATTCCATTCAGCTGTATCTTTGGGAAAATGTAAGGAATTAAACCATCTTTTATAACATTCTTGACATAATCAAAATACCAATCAAATAGAAATTTTATTATCTAATTAGAAGATGAATATTCATGCTTTACATCTACTTCTGAGCTTAAAGGTATGGGTACAGAAAAAAACATTGATAACTTTTAAACCTCCCATGAAATGTTAAGGGCTACTATGACTTCTAATTATACAATTTTATTTTGAGATAAACGAGTCAATGTCAAAGTGTACACATATTTTTTAATTTTTCATAAGTAGATAATTCAGGTTCATCTTTTGATGCTTGAATTTGCTCTTCATCACTATCTAATTCTAATGAGATCTCAAACTTTATTAAGGTATCCTTTTGATTGGAAACTTTATCAGAGCTAGATCTCAAATCAATCTGAATTATAGGAGGTTCATTTTCTTTTACTATTTTCATCCTTTTCTTTCTTTTCTTCTTTTTCATTTGTTTTGATATTTTTTTTCATTTGCTTTGATGCCTCAATAATGTTTGATTTCGTACAATCAGGCATTTTCCTTTTAGGTAGGCAATAAGTAGCATCTTTGTAGAGCTCAATCTCATGAATAGAAAATAGTTGTATATCACTTATATAGTATATTCCACTCCATTCCTTGTATATTTATTAATACATTGGTGGAGTGATGAGAAAACCAATTTGTATTCAAGTATCCATGGTCTACTTACAAAAGTATTAAAATATATCTCTAAATCAATAATATGGAATTTTACTTTAATTTTTAACTCATCTATTTCTAATAATAGAGTGATTGAACCCAAAGCTTTCTCTCCTATTTCATTAAACACTCTTAATAATATTTTATCAAAATTAAGTCTTCATTTGTTGATCTTCAAAAATGATAATGTTTTATAGTTCATGATGTTGACTGAAATGTCAGGATCGACAAGAACTTTGGATAACTAGATGTTTTCCATCTTGATTGAAATGTAACGAGGCTGATTATAATCAGTGGTCCCTAGAAGTAAATCTTTATTATAGAAAGTTACTCTAAGGACTTATTTAAAGTAGCAAGCCTCATCTAAGGAGGTTGCTGCTAGCTATGTCAGGCATATCTCTAGATCGAGTAATGCTTGAACTAATGATTCAATATTTCTTTGAATAAAACAAGGGCAACATAAATGCTTAGTCTAGTAGGTAGTTTCCTAAGATGGGCTAAGACAGTTAACCTTGGGAATAGCTAGCCCAACTAATGGGTCTTTTTATAAAGGTTTAGAACATTGGTCAATAATTTGTTTATTTTAATCCATAGAAGGAGGTAGGTGGGCTGGTAAGACCTTCCCACTGTAGAGACTTACTATAATAATATCTTTGAAATTAGAATCAGGGGTCATGTCGACTTGTCTCTCATTACTAATGTTATTTTTCAAAGATTGATCAGAAGTTGAGAATTTTACTTCTATGTTAACAAGAATTCCTTGCAAATTAACCAACCCTTTCTTGTAGCTCCTTCCAAGAAAATATTTGAAAGTGAAGCAGTCCTGAATGGTGTAACTAAGCATCTCATGATATGAATAGTAATTTGGGTCATTGACCTTGCTTACTTCTTCTAGCCTTTTTGGATCAGGCAGCTTGAAATTTGGCTTTTTCTTTAAAATTTTGAATATTTTCTTCATAGCATCTCTCTTGAAAGAATAAGTCTAGTCATTCTTTCACTAAAAGGGCTTGCTGGGATTTTCTTGGGTGGTGGTGATAACTATTGCTATAATGGCCTATAACGTTGAGGTCACTCTACCTAGACCTGAATTGGAACTTTTCCTTTGTCTACTGTAGAGACATTGCTTCACTTTTTTTTCTTGTACTTTCTTAGGTTTTGAAGGTTTTGTGATGGATTGATCTCTTAGGTATGACATCCTAGGGGATTCTTCTTGAAAGCTAAAAGCTTTACTAAACAATTTTCCAAAAATTTTAATAGTAAAGCCTTTTAATAGGAAGGCAATAAAGCCATGAATATTTTGAAGGAAGATTTCTACACGTGTTACTTTTATAGAAGAGGCTCGCACTTGAGGCTGAAAATCCTCCATCTCAAAATATAATCTATAAGAGATTTACTTGGTTTTGGTTTCTCAATGACCAAGTCGACTACAGTAACATGATGTTGTGTACCTGTGAATCAATTCACAAATAAGTTTTCAAGTTCAGTGAACATGCAGATTGAATCATTTGGTATTTTTACATACTAATCAAAGACAGCATAGATGAAACTGCTAATAAACTACCTAAACAATAAGGCATCACTTTCTTCAGCATTATAGTAACTCACCTGAAAGTGTGCCAATATTATTTGGGATTGTCAGTCCCATGATAAACTTTGAAAGAAGTGGGTACAAATCCCTTCGGGTAAGGCACAAAGTCATATTTCTTAGAGTAAAGTCTACCTTTTAGAATCAGAGTTATACCCCAAGACTACATCAATGCCTCTTTTACTTCTTGTTTTATGAGAGACTTTAGTCAGTTTTGGGGGATGCATCATTTGTTATTTTGTACTACTGGAGATGATTTTTTAAACAAAACTACTTCTCATCTGAGAGATGGGACTTCTCCAATTGTTCTAAAGAATGAGCTTTGGAAGAGGTGGGAATTAGACTATGGAGTGATTGCATCATAGCAATCATTTCCTCCATCTTCTTTTCCATCCTCAAAATTTAATCATCCTTCTTTTATAATTGAAGGATTAACTGCTGAGTTAGATCAGACTTAGGATCCTTTTTTATAATATCCTAAGTTTCATCCTGCTTCTTCTTAGATGCATCTGTGTTTACCATGCAACATGGGATACAAGTAGCTTTAAGTCATAATCTAATAGGTCATTATGATCTAAGTCAAAATTTTCTTAAACCCTACTTGGTCTCTCTTTCTCTTCATCCTCTCTTACAATGGATTTCATTTCTTATTTTGTTAAATGAAGTGGAACACCATTACAATCAAAGATGCCTTTAGATTCTTCTGCATCCATAAGTTTTAATTCAAATGTTTCTCTTTCATATTTTTCTTGAATGGTAGGGATTTCTTGTAAAATAAGAGTGACTCCCAAACCAAAGTGTCCCTCATCTAAAATATCTTTATTGTAAGGAGATAGATAAGAAGATTTTATCTTCTAACTAGAGATATAAGATGATGAAAATCCCTCAATTTGGGGCTTATATAAGGGTGATGAAGGCCTCTCTCCTATCCCTTCCTGAACTAGTAGACTCACCCTTATGCCAAGTTAGTGACCTTTTTGAGTGATGATACTAATATGGTATAATAGGCATGGTTTGATCGAGTTTTCTCCTATCTTGAAAGACTGCCTTTATTTTTTGTCATTTTGGATAGTCATGGATTTACCTAAGATCTCTCTTTCAAGTTCTCTGGTGACTTGTCCCTTCATAAACCTGAGTAGTTGTTCCTTAGTATAAGAAGAGGACCTAGAAGTTCTATAAAGGATTTATTGATATCTACCATGATCCTATCTATTCACTAGTTTGAAGCTCTTATTATTTTCATAAATGAAGAGGCAAGATGAAGAACTCATAACTCTGGATATATCTTCCTCTCCCTGGGTTATAGAAAAAAGATGAAATCTACTTCCTCCTATAAGAGGAAAAGTATCGAGAAGGGCATACCCTTCCCTCTCCCTATCTTGCTCAATTTCTTATATCTCCTTTTCTTTCCTTAAGGGCCTACCACCTAAGCCTCCTACCTCCATTATTCTTCTAACTCTTGGTCATTAGTGGAGGCTTAAAAGTGAAAACTATCTTGAAAGTGTTGGAAAAGAAAAGAGCAGGTGTCTTTTTAGTAGCTAGTTTTATTTTCCTCAACACAGGACCTACCTAGACCCTCTTAGTAGCCTCCATAGCTACCTCTTTGCTAATGGTAGGGGCACTAAAAGGGACTCTAGATAACTCCAGTATGGGCTTTTTGTCTTTAATAGAAGCATCATACATCGGAGCAATGATCACTCTGTTAACAATGATATTTTAATCTTCAAAATTAGCAACAAATCTGATGATGGAGCTGTGGGGAAAATTAATGACACCACATAAAGTGTAGGAATTTCTTATTTAGATGATCAAATACATCATTAAAGGATAAACATATTATCTCTGAAGATACATATGTTATCCTATAATAGATTTGATCATTTAATAAAAGACTCCTAAGGCTAATGGGTCTTTAATGTACCAAAGAGTTTTACCCTGAACTACATAGAAAGTAGAACAACATTTATTTTAAATTGGTTTCATGGTTCCCTATAGGGGAAAGCCCCTATAGTTAATTATATCTTTGGAAGATGGGTCTCTTCCTAAGAATTCTCTCGATTAAAAAAATAAGTTATTATTTCTATATATTTTTATGTTGGTTTTCAAAGGAATGATATTTGGAATTTCAATTAGGAATGATCCAAATTGGAAAGAGTTCTTTTAGGAGGCTAAATGAGATGAAATATGAAATGCTTGTTGATATTGAGATGCTTAGTAAGCATTTCAACTATCCTACTATTAGTCTTTGAAGTTTAGAATTTAATTTAGATTTTGAGTTAACATTTTCATAGAAGTCTAAGGCTTAGATTCTAGTAGCACAAGATTTTAGAAATGCCTAAGGTTGAAGGCTTACTCTAAGAAGGATGCTTCAGAACTTGAGTCTATAAATGTTTCTAACACAAGTCAGATGTTCGACCTAATTTCATTTTGGCAATTATCGACCATTCCGCTCACTTGAGGGAACAAACTTATCCCTGACTCTTCTGAACATACAACCCACTTAGAGGGACTACCAACTAACACCATTTAAGTGTATTTTAATTCAATGATGCTAGGTCTAATGTCTACAAGATGGCTAGGTTATTGTATTTTTAGGAAAGGAATCTAAGAACCTAGACTCACTCCCTAATCCCTAAGATCATGTAAGGTATGAAATGCATCTAACTAATGCACATTTTTTTAGATTTTAAATATTTTGACTCATGATTCACTCAAGGTCTTGGGTATTCATTTTTATGCCTAAATGTCATGTAATTAGAATTTGTTATGAGCTAAATCATTAAGAGAAAGGCAGACTTTCCTAAGATGGTGGTCATACTCACAGGTCATATGCCCTTTATGTGCAATAGGTGAAGTGCCCAATTCAAGAGTTTAAAATAATATAATTCCATGATTTTCAAATGCTAATTATTTCTAGTTGATTTTATGTTTTTCCAATGGATTTAATTTAAGTGAAGTTTCAAGTTTTCTTTATTTATTTATTTTTTATTTCTCTTGATTAGATTTAAGTTGGGTGGCAAATTTTAATTTTTTTTCTATGAGCCTATGTCCATGCATTCATCACGGGAAACATGACACGGAAAGAAACCTAGAAAAGCAGGTTGATTCTAATACGCACCCAAAATAAATCAAGTTAATTAAAAAAGGTCGATGTGCTTACCGTAGTACACCCCAAAAGAAAGGGCAAACAGGTAGCTGAGCTCTACCCTTATATAGCCCGGCCTAGAACTACAATTTTATATTTATGAGTCTTCTTCCCAAGATCATCTCCTTCTTTAGGGACCTCTATTGGACTTCATAGAAGACCACTATAACCATCTACTAGTAGGGTCAGCTCCCCCTAATCCAAGAGCACATAGATCCCCAAATTTTATGCTCAAATTTACATTTTAAATTCAAAAATGAATCTTAACCCTTACAAAATAGATGTCAAGAAAACACAAAAGCACATAAAAGTATAGTTCATAAGCATACGAGCTTAGCCTTAGTTGCTTGCTAAGCCCACCTGTTATATTAGGATATGCTTAAGGACTTAAGCACACCTATGAGAAAACAATATTTTAAGTTATTTATGATAGCAGTCCTTCCTAGCATATCCCCTTGCAAAAGATAATGTTAGTTCTAAAAAGAACATCTTATCATCCAATCTAATGGGTGAGCAATATTAGATAGGTAGTATAAAATAGTACACCATAAAGACATGAAAAGCACATCACATCATAACACAGAGTATCACAAAGTATTAAAGATTTGACCTAACCTAAGTCTAAGGTCTGTGACTTAATGATCTAGTGTGTAAAGGGAGCTGCCTTGACTGGCAAGACTTTGTTAGGATTTTTTAGTTTGAGTTTCAATTTGGAGTTTTGATTTTTACCTTTAGATAGTTTCCATTCAAATGAATTAATGATTTATTTTCATTTTTATCAAGTTCACTTTTATTTTGTTAAAGTGAAGTTTAGGTTTTCAAGAATGAGGAATAAAATATATTTCACTTTTGGGTGAAACCCGTTCTATTCAACATCCTAACCCCCTAATGGAATGAAATCTTCATCTTCATCTTAAGATGAAGATTCATCCCGAAGGCCTAACTAAGATCCTTAAATATCTTAATTTATTCTTTTAGATTCATTTTGATGATTTAGGTTTGAATTCAATTTTGATTTTTGGATTAAGGTTTTGTAAATTTTAATTCTTTTGGAATTTGATTCTTCATTTCATTTCCTTGATTTAATTTAATTTTTATTGCTGGATTAGTTTATTTTTAATTTAATTTGAATTATTTTATTTGATTAAGTTTGAATTGGTTTAACATTTATTTTGAATTATATTTATGTTTATTGAATTCAAATTCATTTTGTTTGGTTTTTGTTAACCTAAGACATTTAGGTTAGTGTCTTAATCCATTTTTAATCTACATTGATTATCGATTAAGATTTAATTAATTAGTTTGATTATAAATTTATTACCTTTAAGGTTTAATTGAACTTAATATGCATTATTAGAGTTTCATTAACCCTTAATGCAAGAAATCAAATTCATTGATTTAGAATGTTGGAGAACTATCCTAAGTGTTCTAGTGTTAATTAGGATTATTTCAAGTTATTTTATAAATTTTATTATTTATGAAATTTTCTTTAATTTATTATTTGATTTATATTGACCTAGAGATTTGGAAATTTAACAACTACCAATCCAAAGGTCAATTGGGTTTTAAATTTTTATGGCAAGTGGGGTTCCTTGCCAAATTTCCAAAGTTTCATTTTAATGCGATGCATAATTTAGCAGTAATTAAAGTTTTAAATATTTTATTAAAACGTAAATTAAGCTTAATTTAGTGAGGATTATTTTGGGGATTTTATTTTTTTATTTGATTCCTCTCTCGAAGATGCATCCATAGAAGGTTTATTCATAATTTTTTGAAATTTGGTTGATTTATTATGATTTTCTTAAGTTTTTGTTAATTATTTGAATTAATTAATTCAATTAATTACCAAATTAGGGTATTTTGGGGTTTATTAAGTTTTAATTACTTTCATTAGTTTATTTAAGTTCATTAATGTTTGTTATGTTGATTTAAAGTGATCTAATTTATTTTTATAATTTACTTCATTTAATTTTAATTAAGTTAATTAAAATTGAAGTTTAGGGTTTAAAATTTGATATTTCTTGAATTACTTTGAGATAATTCATCAAAGTTTTTTCTAAGGTGTATTTTAACCTCAATTTCAGTTCTCTAGAGTTTTATTTCAAGTAGATTATTGATTTAAGATTAATTTGAGTTTAATTGATTTCATTTAAGGTCAAATTAAGCCATATTTGCCCAACATTAATTAGGGATTTTGGGTTTAATGGATTTTACTCATTAAGATGAATCCATAAAGCCCTCATTTGCATTTTTATTTAATTTTCTATGATTTTATGATTTTGTAAGCATTTTCCTTAATTTTTTAATTAATTAAAATGAGATTTACCATTTAAAACAGTGATGCTGACATGGCGCCTCTGTCATGTCTTATGGTGCCACTATTGCATGCAGAATCCACGTGGCGACCGTATCAAAAGCAATGCCCTACGAGATGAATCCCAATCGAAGATTAGATGGTCTTGTTTTGTTTCACAATTTCCTATAGGGATAGAATCATATCATGTGGCTTGATCTTAGATGTCCATTCCAAATAAAAGGAATGGAAGCGGAGATCATTCCCCGAGTGTATCTTGCAAGAGACAGACACTATCTGTCAAGTTCAATGGATTTTTGGAGATTCAAGACTGATTTCGATGTAATTCAATTGCAAAATGATTAGGGATTGTTTTGCAATCAATCTATATGGTTTAATCCTCATGGGGATCAAATTTCCTTCATAAAGAATCAAAGTCGAATGCTATATAGGTTGGTTGTGAGGCATACCTAAACTCCAGCGATCTCTGGTGATGGGATTGACTCAAACACCTTTGCCTCGATGGGATGAAGTTGTGGATATGATTTTGTGGCTTGGCTCCCCGCCAAACTCCTTGGAGACCAACATGTGGCTATTTTTCATCAGGATTGAACATTCTTTGGCTCACCAATGGTGAGGAGCCTCAGTGAGGATTCATTTGAGGTTTCCTCGACTCTAGAACATGTTAAAATGTCCAATTTGTGGTGAAACATTCTTCCTAGTGTTTTGTCACTAAAGGCTGAACGATGGCTGCTAGATTTAGCGGAATTATGGCTTGACGATGGTGAGGAGTCAGGGGAATGATTCAATTAATCTTGTCTCCAAATTGTGGATGTTCTTAGATAAAAATAGAGAGAGAAAAGGCTCTCTCCTCTCTTTCCATACATAGCCAAGAGCCATGTATGTGAGCTTTTGAGTGGCTAGATTACAGCCACTGGCGGTGGGAGGGTCAGCTAGAGGGTAGATTTTGTGTCTCTTGGCCTTGTAAGCATGTTTGGATAAAAGATTTGAGGGGAGGAAGTCAGATCCTGTCTTTTCATCCCTTGGCTAAGAGCTTGGATCCATTGAAATCTCCTTTTTTTTTCTCATGCTTTTACCCATGGAGGAGGTCAAGTCCTCCTTTGCTTTCCTCTTTATAGGCCTTCAATTAATTAGAATGAAGCCAATTTTCTTGGAGCCAAGAGGTGGATGAGGTATGGAGGAGGGGAAATGAAACTTGAATTACTTTCATGGATTTAAAGTCTTCTCCTCTCATAATTCCACCCCTTTGAATTTTTTTATGGTTTTTTTAGCATCGCCACCAAAGACTTTAGACTAATATTTGGCTGCCCAAATCAAACCAAATGTGAGTTTGAAGTTAAATCCAAATCCATTTAAATTGGATTGTACATTCGATCCCAATTCAAGCATTTAGATTCAAAGTGTTTGATTTTGAATTAGTTTATATAATTTTGAGTTCAATTTTGTTTAATTGGTGATTGATTAAGTTTCAATTTAATTAATTCATTTAGATTTGAATTAATTTTGGATTTCATTTCAACCCATTTAGGCTTAAATGGGTTAAGCTTAATTTCAATTGGGGTTCAAATGGCATATTTGGCACAATTGAATTTTTTTTTGGACTCCAATCATGCTTGATCACATGTGTGAGATGATTTGGAGTGATTAATTTTATTTCATTTCAATTTTATTTCAATTTGAACCCTTTTAACTCAAAGTAGGCTTAATGGGTTAAGCTTGGGTTCATTTGGGTCAAATGACCAATTTTTCTAAATTGAACCCAATGATATGTTGTATTATGTTTGATTATCATTTCAAAATGATTCAGAGTAATCAAATTGAGTTGATTTTAATTTGATTTAGGTTTGAACCCAATAGGACCCATTTAGATTCATTTACACTAAGTGCTCTAATTAGCTTAGGTAAGACCTAAATAAATTTAAATTTCCCTAGATTCATGATTAAACATGTTTATTTTATCATTTGTAACATTTCAAAAGAATTTATTTTGTCAAATTTTGGTGGGTTGACCATTAACTTGGTGGGACCCACCTAAAGTCAAACTTATGTCAAATGGGTTGACTATATTTGACTTTTATTTATATTTGAATTCACTCATTTTGATTTAAATTGAATTCCTTTTTATTTATTTAGATTTATTTAATTTTATTCTAATTTAATCCAAATTTGGCATTTGGGTTGAGTCCACCTAAGCCCAATAAGTTAGATTAAGCACAAGGAAGATGTACTAGATCACTAGATGTAATATCCTAAGCACTTAATTATGAGGTTCTTAATCTAAGATTTTCTATCCTAATTACTAATTTCAAAAGTGATGTTAACCTCTTCCAAAAGTGAGATCAACAGGAGCTATCAAGCAGCCTGCTACTATCAATAGAAAAGTTGATTCTAGAAGTAGCAATGAAAATGAGCTATCTGACCATTTTTTGTTTTCAAATAAAAAAATTATCTAAGTTATAGCATGCTTTAAATAATATAATGAAGTCAAATATCTTTTTTTTACTCATTAAAAGAATTTAGCCATCTTTATTATGGCTAGAATTTAAAAAATATATATTTTGAGATTTGAAAATGTACAAATTATAGGACCTACTTATTTGACTTCAACAAATAAGGAGGTTCTATAATTCATTTTATAGATGTTGAATATGCTCTACCAAAGGAAAAATAAAGAGCTACTTAACAAAATGATAGGCAACCTTGACCAATGAATAACACAAGTACATTACTAGTGTATAAAGATAAAAGCTTACTTCTAAAGATAGAAGAAGAACTAGTCCCAGTTGAGTCACCAAAAAATATCTGTGGAGAAAATTTATGACATCAAATAAATTTTGGGGGTACTTATTTATGTAATCAAATGCAACATTTAGGGATAAACATATTATCTTAAAATATTAATATATTATCCTTTAATAGATTCGATTACTTAATAAGGACTCCTAAAACAGAATGGGTCTTTGATATTCCTTAGAATTTTTTCTTGAACTACATGGAAGAGTAGAACAAGGTTTATTTATTTTAGGGTTCGTAGTTTCATATAAAGGCAAGCCCTTATAGTTAATTACATCTCAGAAGGAAGAGAATTTCTCCTAAGAGTACTCTTAGTTAAAGAAATTGACATTTATCTTTATAGATTTGAAAGCTAATCATAAAAAGATTATTAATTCAGAAATTCAAAGGAGAATGCTCCAAAGAGAAAGAGTTCTTTTCAAAAGCCAATCAAAAATAAGTAGAAAGTGCCTATATATACTGCGATTCATAATAAGAATTTCTACTATTTTATTATTGGGCTTTACATTTTTGAATTTGAATTTTAAAAAAATTCTCAATTGGCATTTTTATTAAAAATCTAAAACTTAGACTCTAACAACACAAGACTATAGAAATGCCTAGTAGTTGAAGACTTATTCTAATAAGATGTTTTAGAACTTAAGTCTATAAACACTTTTGACATAATTCAAAAGCTTGACCTAATATAATCTTTGGTAATTATTGATTCTTTTTCTCACTTGAGAAAATGAACCTATCCCTGACTCACTTAGACTTACTACCCACTTCGAAGAGTTGTCAGGTAACACCACCTAAGCGATTTTAAATCCATGATTTTGATCTTTTATATGCAAGATGGTTGGGTTGTTGTAATTAAAAAAGAGGCTAAGAACTTAAAATCTCTCCCTAACCTAAAGATCATGATTGGTATGTTATAAACCTAACTAATGCAATAATTTTTATGTTTTACATATTATGTATTTTGACTCATAGCTTTTTCATTATGGGTTGGGCATGCAATTTCTTGTCTATAATGAGATGCAGTTAGAATATGGTAATGGGCTAAATCAATACAAGAAGGCACACTTCCCTAATAAAGGCGGTCATCCTCACACGTCAGATGCCCCCTTATGTGCAATGGGTGAAGCGTCCAATTCAAGAATGACAAATAATATGCTCGCATGGTACACAAAGTTTAATTATTTTTAGTTTCTTTAAAGTTATGGCTAGGGCTTTATTTATGATGAGTTTATGAAATTTAATTTTATGTTTGAATTATTTAATTTTAATTATGTAGAAAAAATAATTTTTCCTAAGAGCTTAATGTTTCGAGGCATTTCATCACATATCACATCACAAAAAGAAACATAGAAAAAGCATGCAGTTTTATAACGCACCACAAAATAAATTAAGCCAAATTAAATTAATAAATTTGGACAATACAACTAGGTATCATTGTACACCCCGAAAGAGAAAAAAGGGTAGTCAAGCTCTGCCCTTATATATCCTGATCTATAATATAGAAGTCTTGATCTATGAGCATCTTCATCCAGGATTATCACCTTCTTTAAGGACCTTCATGGGTTTCACATGTGACCACCAACTAGCATAGTCAGCTCCTATTATTCTTAGACCCCATAGATCATAACCTAATTCTAGGCTCAAATTATATTTAAAAAAAATTAAAATTAAATTCATAGTCCCTATAAAATAAATATCAAGAAATACATACAACACACTAGCAATTTATATTCCAAACATACGGGCTTAGGACTAGTGGTTTCCAAGCCCACATGTCTTATTGGCTATACTTACGGACTTAAGCAGCACCTACAAGTAAATAGCATTAATTTATATTTATTAGGGTAATCCCTTAAGCATAGCCCCCTATAGATTATAATATTAGCCTGAAAAGAAGTACTAATATTATTTTATATCACATATCATCAACCTAAGCTATGTCTAGGATTGGTGACTTATCAATCTAGTGAGTAAAAGAAAGGGTTTATGTGTATGACTGCACTAGGCCATTTAAGTTTAATTTTTAATTTCAGTATACGATTTCACCAATTTTACCCTTTGATGGTTTTGATTCAAGTGATTTAATTGATTTTAGATTTCATTTAATTTGTGATTTATTTTTATGTTAAGGATAAACTTAAGTTTTAAAGAATCGGGAATAAAATGAATTCTACATTTGAGCAGAACTTCCATTCAAAATCCTAATCCTGGTAGAATGGAGTTTTCATCTGAAGATAAAAACAAATCCATTCTAGGAGTCAAACTAAGATCTTAAGTATCTTAATTAACCATTTTAAATTTATTTGAATGACTTATTGATTTTGATTTAATTTGATTAATGTCCAATCCCTTCTTTAAGGTTGAATTTTATGTTGTTTAATTAGTTTTAAATGTTATTGGAATTTAAAATTTTTATTCTTCTTTCATTTAGATTTCATTTGATTTGATTAATACATCTTTGTTTAACCAATTTGTAAATTTTAATTAGAATTTAAAATGGTCTCTTAAATTATACTTAAAAGTTTAATCATTTAGTTGATTTGTTTTAGTTTAATGATTATTTATTTTAAGTAATCTAATTTGTTAACATTTTATATTAGTTGCTAAGATGAACATTATTGGATATAATTTCATTGCTTATGTTTACATTCAATTTTATATTGGTTTGATTTGATTAATATTTAAGATATGAATGATTATTTAATTCCACATATTATAATTTAGTTCATTTGATTTTTGACTTAATTAGTCTTAGTCACTTATTTCATTTAACTAATGTTAGTGTTTATTAACTTAAATTATCTAAGTTACTTTAACTTGGTTGATTTAAATTGATTTTTAATTTAAACTTTTATTAAAGGTGTAGATTTTGTTATTCAATTTTATTATTCAAATAGTTTATTTTATTTAGATTTCATGATTTAGGATACTTATTGATTTAGTTATTTAATTCATTATTTAAGTTAGTTTAAGTGATATCTTATGTTTAAGGGTTTAATATTTAATTAAATTTCTTATGATGAAGTTTTTTATTAATATTTAATTATTGATTATCACCTAAGAAACCTAAAGGAATGAACTACTTAGGTTCCAAGCCTAATCTCGGTCATCCTAATTTTTAGTTTATTTAGGTTAGATGATTTAATAAATTATTCATGATTATTTGTAGTTAATATCTCTCATTTGATGTTAAGTAAATTTAAGATGACTTTAATGTTAATGAATTTTTATCTAAACATGGAATTCATAGATCAAATAATTTTTAATTTTAGCTAATTAATGACTTTATAATAAATTTATGAATTTAAAAATCTAAGGTATAATTAATTTCTCTTTCTTAATTAATTCTATAAACCTTAAATTGATGATTGATTAAATTCCTTAACTTCATGGGTCTAAAAAATTTTCTTATGGTCTTCTGATATAGTTAAAAATGACTTGAATTAATTCCATTAGTTTTCACAATTTTTATAAGTTTTTTGATTTATTATTTCATTTAATTTAACCTAGATTTTGAAATTTTAATAAATTCTGATTCAAATGTTATTTGGCTTTAAAATTTTTATGGCAAGTGAGGTTCCTTGCCAATTTCATTTCATTAAATTTTTTATCTTGATTAGATGTGTATTTGATTATTAATCAAGGTTTTGATGATTTTAATAAAACCTAAATTAAGCCTAAATTATTGGGAGTTATTTAAGGGTTTTAATTTTCCTTAATTCCACTCTGGAAGATGAATCTAAAGAGGGTTTATTTAAAATTTTTAAATTTTTGGTTGATTTATTATAATTTTTTAAAGATCAAATCCATTGAATGAATTAATTAATCCATTTTATTACCTAATCAGGTCATTTTGAGGATTAATGGATTTCCATAAGGTTTCAAATTTTTTTCTAGGTTAACTGGTGTATATTATGATATTTTAAATTGACTCAATGAATTTTCTTAATTATTTTAGTTTGTTTTTAATTTATTTTATTAAATTAATATTTGTAGGTTGAAAATTTTGCATATTATAAATCCTAGGAATCTTATTTAAAGTTTGTTTTAACATTAATTTCACTTCCTTGAAGTTTTAGATTTATTGGGTTGATAATTTGAGCTTAATTAAAGTTTAATTGATTTTAGTTAAGCCCAAATTAACCCAAAATTATCCAACAAAAATTCAAAATTTTAGGATTAATTGATTCCTCTCATTGAGATGAATTCATTGAGCCCATATTTACATATATATTTTTTGGTTAGATATTTTATTTTCTTTAAATTTTTGGAAGTTTCTAGCATTTTTATGCACTTTTTAAATTTGGAAGATCAGAGTTTTAAATTGGGGATTTTTCGACCAAATGGGTATCACTTCACACGGGTGCCACATAGTTAGTCGCATGTGATCCACGTGGATCTTTTTAAATTAGAACGATGACGCTTCGGACCGTCCGATCAAAGATTGGATGACCCAAGATCAACCAATCTTTAAAGGATTCATCGATTTGATTAAATCATAGTTGTTCATTCTAAATGGAAGGAACAAATGGCTATGATTTCATTTGCTTCATACATGTTAGTGACAGAGAACTATCAAATTTTCAAGGTTAATTATCAGTGATCTGGGCGGTGAAATTATAGGATTTCGATTGCAAAATGATCAAGGAGTGATTTTGAAGGGATCTATATAGCTCAAACTTTCTTAAAACTAAGTTCTCTTCATAAATGACCAACATATATTTAAAGGGGAGATAATTTTTTCCATACCTCACTAGCATTGGGTCTCGGTAGCAAAGATTTTGGAGAAGGAATCATGCTTTCCTTCCTCTAAATTATTATAGAGGTGAATGCTCACTGCCACTCACCGAAGTTTGGTGTTTAGAACAATTGGAGAAGCTTGGTGAGAGGGGAAAGTTTCGCACGTGCTTGATTTTACTCAAGGAAAGTGATGGAGTGAGCAATAGTCCTCAATTTAGCTTTTCCATGGGTTTTATAATTCGAAAACTACTCCATTGGATTGGAAGGAGGTTACTAGCCATGGAAATTTACAATCCAATAATAATACTAAAGGTGGTGAGAATGTAAAAGTAGACAATTAAATCACTTAGGGAAGGTAAGTCTGCATGTATCGGTGAAATTTGGAAAGACTGGGAGAAGGGTGGCTCAATTTTGGCTTCTTCTTCTCTCCTTGAACTAATTGGTTCAATAGGTTCATCTTAAGATGGGTTTAAATTAATCAAAGTGTAATTGGTTTGGGTTTGGGCTTAAAGGTTTAGGTTTGATCCATTTGACCATCCTTTAGTTTTGGGTTGATTTTGATTAACTCTGTTGATAAATGTTGTATATTTAGTTTGTAATTATGCCTAATTTCCTATTGGGAAATTTAAAAGCAAATTTATTCATATTATATGAAAATTTGATTTGGCTTAAACTAATTTGTACCATTTAATCATAGATGAATCAAATTGGGCTCCCTTGGCTTAATTATTCACTTTTGGGTTTAGGTTGAGTTTCAATTTCATTTGTTTAATCATTTATAATATTTTTAATAAATTGATTTCATTAGATTTCAGATTGATGTTGATTTTGTCTTAATGGCTTAAATGGGTTGAGTTTAATAGACTCAATTGACCAATTTGACTCAATTAAGGCATATTTAGACTTCAATCATGTTTAACCACATATGTGTGATGATTTAGATCAATTAATTTTATTTAGTTTGAAGTTGATTTTGATTTTAACCAAATTGGCTCACTACGGGTCAAATGTCTAAATTGGTCAAATTACACCCAATCATTAATAGAATTATATTTAATTATGATATTTTAATGATTTTGGATATTCAATTTAAAATAATTTAATTTGAATTTAGGTTCAATAAGGTCCATTTGGATTTATTTGGATCAAGTGATGTAATTAACCCATTTAAAACCTTATTGGATTTAGATTTCTTTAGATTAATGTTTAAACATTATCATTTAATGACTTTGTGTCCTTGGAATGACTTAATTTGGTCAAAATTTGGTGAATTGAACTTTGATTGTTGGGGCCACATAGGTCAACCCTAGGTCAAGTGATATAATTGATCATCTTGAACCTCATTTAGATTTGTTTTTTAGGTTCATTGATTTTATACATTGATTCTATGATTTTTTTTAGTTTGATTTGATTTCAATTTATTTTAATTTTATTTGAATTTTTTAGATCTAACTAATTTTGAGCTTAAATAGGTTAATTGGGTTAACTACCCCCAATTACATTAGTCTAAGCTAAATTACATTTAGATTTTATTTAAAATCAATTTGATTTAGGTCTATGTTGAATTTTATTAGGTTTGGGTTTATTTTGGGTTCACCTAAGTCAATTAGGTTGGGTTAAGTCTTAAAAGGGTTGACTAGAATGTCTTTGTCCTTTACCTTAGGGCATTTCACCTAGTCACTACATGTGATGTCCTAAGTGCCTAATTAAGAAATCTCTATTATAAGATTAGTTTTTCTAATAACTAATATTGGAAATGATATTAACATCATCCAAAAATGAGTTCAACAGTCATACATGGACTTGATGGAGAGTTCACATCGATAGAGTGACCATCAAAGTCGCCATTACCGCTGACTCCGCCAACATTAGAGAAATGATGGTTGGTTTTCCATCTCTTGCTTGCAAAGATAATGGCGAGTGCATGAAAAGTGAGTCTACTCGAAGACTAGTGTGTAATATAGAGGAATAACAAGTATGCACAGATTCATCTGAGGTTGCCACTCTATAAGAGGAGGTTGCTCTCCTGAGAGAAGGTCTAGATTCGTCCAAGAATGACATAAGTGAGCTGTAATAATAGGTGAAGTTAGATTTGCAGCGGTGACATTCCTTGGAGGTAGAGTACCAACATAACTTTGTGAGAAAGGTGGACTCACTAAGGACTGGCACTCAAACCCTATAATAAAATTGCTAAAAAAATAATATATTAGGTTTATAGCAATTACATAGTACTTTTTACTTGTAAATAAATATAATAAATATTTTGGATTTTCTTTGCTCATGTGTATTATTTGACTTTTTACTATTACAAATTAATTATTTCTTTATTGCCCCTATCATTTGAGATATTCATGTGATTCAAATAATCATTTCTTCACTTAACGCTCCATGTGACATCCATGTTACCATACCTTTCTTTTTGTGTCTATAAATGCTTCTTGATTGGAGTAGTTGATACTTTATTGCTCTCCTAATATGCATAGGTAAAACCTTTTTGTTAGTATATCTTGATCACATTTTCATTGTCAATGAGTATGGCTTTGCTAAAGAAGCTTGCCTCAACTTTCAATCAAGCACAAATCAAGGAGGTGCCCATGCTAGACTTGTCCGCCATGACCTTTATGTTTTACTGATATTATCACGGCAACACTAACTTTATCGTGCAAGTTTTTGATAAGAGAAAGTGCTTCAACTCAATCAAGATGCATGAGTTATGTATTGCACTTGCATCTTTTAGGAATGGGTGTTCCTCTCCTTCATGAATGGATATATATGCTTAATTTATTTGGAGTGGTGTCCACCCAAATCCTTCTTAACTTGATGGTGAGCATCACTACTTTCATCCTATGCATGCGAGAAAAGGGTACTCCATGGAGCTTAGACCTATTCCACCGAGCATTCATGGTGAAGGGCCACTAGAATGGGATAGTGTAATTGGCAATGACTTTACTTAAATTTTACAACTTGTAAAATATGGTGCAGAAGTGCTACTCATAGCTTTATTTTGGGAAGAGTGTATCATAGTGACTAGCATCTAGTATTTCTTTTCCCACGCCCAAGTAGGGTGACTAAGCTCAATAATCCCAATGCGAGGATAATGAAGGCATGACAAAGTTGTAAGATCGAACTTTCAACATCTCTCTACATTTGCTATGGAAAGATTTCTACCGTCCTCAGTAAATACTTTTCTTCCTACTCATTAATCACTTTATATATTTGATGGCACATCTTCTAATTATTTTCCTTTCTTATTTACTCCTAGAGAGACTACTCCAACTTCCCTCAAGCTTAGCCTTGACATGCTCGAATTCCTCAAGGAGGGTAAGCTCAAGATAGGCAAGTGAGTGGTGGGCAAGGATCTATCCTCACTCAAGCTCAACAAGAAGGAAGAGGAATAAGGGAAGCCAAGCATTGCTCTCATGGAGGCCCTACTAAAAGGTGCAAAGTACATCTTCCAAAATTTTGAAAAAAGAGTCGTGAGTTTGACTCCTCAGCCACTCCTAACAAGTTCGAGGAAGAGGAAGAACAAGATGAATTATTAGAGAATAACTATACTCCAAACTTGTTCAAGACTACTCGTGAAGCCTATGAGCTTGGTTCCTCCATCTTCTCAAAAGATCTTGATGATCATTTTGGTGGACTTCCTAATGCTGGCTTACCACATGATGTTATGAGGGCTCAGGTGATGGCATACTAGTCGACATGGGATGTTTGCCATAAATGTTTTTAGAAGAGTAGGAAGGCCTATGCTAATAAGTCTCAGTTGATGAGTACGAAGAAGAAGCTGAAATCTCTTATAGCCAAGCATAGGGACCTTCATGCTGAGGTTTCTCACTAAGAAGAGGAGATGGAGAGGACACTATAGACCTTACTTTCCTTATTATGGCAAGAAGGAGATTGGATAATGATCTCTTTTGTCGAACTGAGGAGTTTTAGAATAAAAAATTTGAGTATGCCAAGAGCTCCTACAATAAAAGTTCAAATATGGGGCCCACTTTAGTAGTGCCAAATTGGTGAAAGATGGTCATGGAATTCTCTAATGTACTCGTATTCATGGACTCTAATGATGATGATGTTGAGGGCAGTTCAAGTTGTTATATCTTTTCTTCTTCCATTTCTCTATAAATATTTTTTGGTGAGTACAATTCCTATAGCTTACTCTCTTAATTGTAAAAATGTTATATGAAATGAAAATCATTATTGAATATAAGTACATTTTTTGTTAAGTATACTTATCTGATTAGATATTAGATTTATTTTCTTGTTGAGTATGTTTGAATGAGTTCTTTATCTTTGAGTGGATACTTACTAGTCGATTCCCAAATAACTCTATTCATAACTCGTAATATTTTGAATCGTTGATCAATAAAATGAACTCTTTTGTAGTCGCTATAGCAAGGTGGTATACATTTTTTGGATTAGTACTCACTTACAACTCCACCAATGGCATAAAATGCTTGAGAGAATCTTTTGGTCACTTTAGCATAGTAAGACTATGTATACTCGCTAAGATGATATTCACTTATTAATATTTAAGTAGCTCAGCTTATGACTTAGGGTATTTATAGTCATCAAATAATTAAAAAGAACCTCTCTGGGTGGTCGCACTTGCATAGTGATTTTATGTATACTCAATAAATTAAAACTTATTGGTTGATGTGCGAAGAACTTTGCCTAGTACTTGGAATACTTGGAGTCACTAATGACAAGAGAGAGCCTTATATATAGTGCTAGAATGGTGAGTTTGATATAATTTTTGAGTAGGTACTCACTTATTGTTTCGTGAATAGTGTTCATGAGAATAGCTTTAGTCATTGATCAAATGAGAGCTTATTCGACATAGTCACATTCTATGTTAGCACCATTTTTGATGGTTAGCCTTGACTTGATAATCAAGAGAATTGATATTTTCTTAGTCTTTGACCTTAGGGGTATTTTTCTTACTCTATAGTTACCAACCACACAAAGGGTTCATCTTTTTAGTTGCCAACTAGAAGAATTGATCTTTTTGATTTTAGTTGCTAACCTCATGAGATGTCAGTATTATTTATAATTACCAACCGTATAGAGTGTTGGTCTTTTGACTTGACAACTAGAAGAGTTAGACTTTTTGAGTTTAATTCTTAATCTAATGGGGTGTCAATCTTACACAATAGTCGCCAACTGCATGGAGTGCAAGTCTTTTGAGTTGTCAACTAGGAGAGTTGATCTTTTTTTGAGTTTAGTCACCAACCACATGGGTTTTCGGTCTTACACTATAGTTTATATTGAATTAGTTTGACTTAAGAAAAACTTATTTGGTTTTAGGTTTCTCTAGCCAAGAGTGGCATACTAGGTTGGATGTCCTACTTAGGTTTTCACCGCTCATTGAATGGGATCGTTCCTTGAGCTTTAAATAGCGCACCAAGTATGTTGAGTCAACATATAGCTCCCAGAGTATAGATTTCACCTTTCAATGTTCAAGTATGTTCTTTTGGAAGCTATCATTATCCTATGAGTTAAGTTATTTAAGGAGCAAAGTATAAAACTTATTATTAAAAATAAGAAGATACATGATACTAAAATTTTTGTAAATTAAATATAAATTAGAGTACAGAAACTTTCCCTTAATAATAAAACTTCTTCAGGTCTCTAATTCCATATCTTTGATATTTATTCATTAGAATGAGATTATAGTCGATATGCATTAGAATGAACTTACTATTTGATTATAAAAGGCCCATCCTATTTTTGGGTGAGTTAAATGATCATGTGCTCCTTGATTCCACTAGCTCATGATAATAAGTTAGTGAGTTGGTATTCTTCTCTAAGATTTGCTTGATCCTAAAATATTCTAGTTGCTTAAACCATGATTTTACTTTAAGAAAGTATTTTACCAAGGACTCATGTCAAACTTTGTACTCTCCATTTACTTGTCTTACTACAAGTTATGAGTCTAAATAAACTTCCACATGTGTGGCTCCAAGTCCCTTAGCAAATCTCTATCAAATGAGTAAAATTTTATATTTATCTTGATTGTTCGTCACCTTGAAGCCAAATTTAATTGATTATGTTATTATTATCCCAAATGGAATTTTTTAGCACTCTTCCCATGCCCATAGTTGGTTCACTAGAAGAGTCATTTATGCATAGTCTCCATAAGGGCTTTAGTTTAATGAGAGTATCATGTGAGCTACTAAAGTCAATAAAAAAAATCCATGAGCACTTGGGCTTTGATTGCGGTTCAAGGTGAGTACAATATGTTGAACTCACTCAACTCTATGGATCACATTAGAAATCTTTTTGAGTGGTTATGCTTAGCAAGTATAGATTTTAGTGGGTTATTGGTGATGACTTGTATGGGGTGCGCCAAGAAATAAGGTTATAGTTGCATGGTGGAGGTGAATAGCATGAGTGCAAGCTTCTCCATGAGTGGGTAGTTTAACTCGACACCATAAATAGATTTATTGACATAATAGATGAGTTATTTTTTTCCACCTTCTTCTCAGATCAGGACTATGCTAATTGAGTCTTCTCCCACTCCTATGTATAGCAATAATACCTCTTCCTCTTCTGGGTTCTACAGTAATAGAAAGGATGCTAGTTGGGTCTTCAAATCATTATAGGCTATTTTCATATTAAAGAATCCATTTAAACTTATTCACTCTTATTACACCTTGAAAAATGCTGAGCATCACTCCCCAGCCTTTATGATGAACCGTCAACCGGCTACACGCCATAGTTACTATACTTTCACATTTTTGGGTGAGGGAATGTCAAGTATAGCCTTCATTTTATCTAAATTTTCTTTTATTTATTTAGATAATGAGAAGCCCCAAAAACTTCCATGCTCCTACACCAAAAATGAATTTAAGAAAGGCTCATATTATAACTTTTACACTGAGGTCTCAAATAACGATCGGACCTACTTTTGATTAGTAGGTTGTCCACATAGACTTCTATATTTCTCTCATTATGCTCTTTGAACACTTGATTCATTAGTCTCTTATAGGTTTTTCTTGCATTTTTGCCAAGGGAAAAACTTTTGCAAGATAATTCTTTAGAAAGCCATTTCTTAGAGTTTGTAGGATGTATTTGAATCGATGGTATCCTGAGAATGAATATAGAAAACTCATCACCAAGAATCTAGCTATTGAGACACAAATCTCATCTATTCATAGAAGTGGATACCTTTCCTTTAAACATTCCAAGTTTACGTTGATGAAGTTGGCACACATCCTCCATTTGTTGCACATCTTCTACACCATCACCACATTGGACACCCATTCTAGGTATTGAACCTTTCTAATAAAATTTTCTTTGAGTTGCTTGGAAACCTCTCCTTGATGGGTTCGACAAATATAATAGCCATTTTCCTCATTTTTTTTCTTAATAGGTTATGCATCTATAAAAAAATTTAAGGGATGACAATAATGTTGGTGTAAATGCTCCATATCCTCTATTGTCCAAATGAATACTTTTATATTATTTATCAAAGTTTGAATTAGGGCTTTTTTTGGCTGGATAGAAAGCCAAGAAAACCTTAATTCTCTCCCATCTCCTTGCATGTTAAAATCTCTTCTATCTCCTTAACAACTTTAATTCCTATTCATGAAAAATCGAGCTACCTCATCTTCCTTGCTTAATTCGCCATTGGCTCTTAAATAGCATGTGCAAGACGGTTGAGGTTTTCTATGAAAATAATTTCTTCTTCTCTAGTAAGTAATTTGATAGCTACATGATACATTGACACCACTCTAAAAGTGTTGAGTAAATGTTGTACAAACATAACAGTATAAGTTGTAGGGGCCTCCATCATGATGAAGTTGGCTATGGCCATAAATTTTATCTTGCCTTCTCCCTAAGTGCTGAGGAGGGTAATCATCCCTTTAATCTCTCTATGCTTTACTAAGAGATCATATAATGGTCCTCCTAGCAAGTTTAGAATTTGTTAATCCCAAAGATATTGAAAATGATTTAAAAATGATATTGATCAAGCTCCTTGTGTCAATCAAAATGCTTTCCACTTGCTAATTAGTGATAAAAGTTGTCATTATGACTGTGTCATTATAGGGATTTCCAATAACGGGTTTACCCTTTTTTAAAAAAACTCACTAGCATGGTGGTCATAGATGGTGCTCACATCATTACTACTAAGTTTACTACTCCAGATCGCAACCCTTTCATACTCGATGTCTTGGACGACTCTCCATTGATTATGAAGGTAGTGAGTACACTCTAGAAATATCATTATATAGCATAAATGAAGAAAGAAATATTCTTAACTAATGTAGCTAAAGAAAGGTGGTAAAGATAGAAACCTTGTCTACTATAATAGAAAAATAAAAATAAGAGTCATATTTATGATTGAGCTAACTAAGCTTTCTCCCTTACCCATAAAAGACTAGAACCTACTTCCGTAAGTGTTAAATAATGTCTATCCATTTCATAATGACTCCATTAAAAGAATATTTAAGATTCTATTGAAATTGTAAATCATCTTATTATTAAAAGTCTAATTAGGTTAAAAGTTTAGTGAACTCACCTATTATCTTTGTTAATAGTTTTTAGGCCATACATAGAAGATTGTATTATGTTCAAGGATTCGATTACAAGGCAATATAAGACTAGTAAGGATGATATTTTTGAGTACTTCCATAAGAAAATTTTAGAGAAATCATCTTTAATTAAAAGTATCATTATTATACCATTAGATTAGTGTAATATATTTAATAATTTTTATTATGTATTGATTAAGATAGAAATACTTTGAATTGATTTTTTGGAAATATGGTTCATGATATTTGACCCTTGTTTTGTATTATCTATAATTACATTGTCTTAAAGTTGCATGAGTAATAACACTGGTCTTTCATTTTCACAATAAATTTTTCCATGCACATGTATTTGTTCCAAATATTCTATCTATTGTATAATATATTCAAGTTTTAGAATTTGTATTAGTTGCATTAGCTATTTTCTCTCCCATGTAGTCTAGTTCATCACTTATACTACTATATAAATCATGTTTTTCAACAAATGTTAGGGTAGGGTTATATATTGATGTACTAGTTGTTCAATATTACATTTCAAACAAGGGGACTATTGTACATGATCAGGGCTATTATAAAGCAAATTGTAAATATTCTATTATTAATAAGATAAATCAAATAGCTTCCAAGTACTTATTTCATGCCAATATGCATGATATCTAACATTAATGATTTTATGGATGAAGAGGAAGAATTGAGTTTCACTTTCATTAATGGAATGCATTATCTTAAATTGAATAACATTAAGCTTTCAAATTATGAGCTACCTTTTAGATTTAATTAAAATGAAAAATATATAGCTTCTTTTCTTTTAGCGCTAAAGTGTCATTGGAAATTAATGTACTTGATATTGCTATTCAATATAACCACAAAAGTTCTCCAAAGCTAGCTAAGTTGATCAAATGAAAAGATCTATCTAGTTGAACTTAACCAGAGAATTAGAGCTTAATCTATGAGTTGATAGTTAAAACTTTGTACATCTATGCCCCCAAAAAAGATCATATACATGAGCTTTCCACAAATAGTTGCATATTTTTAGCTTGCAACTATGTGAGCTTCCTAAATGAACCATATGATCATGAGCTTGAGTCATCCTTGCTCTTTACTTCTAGGTTTTCTTGAGCCTATAGATAAACTTTGTCTGGGGTATCAAGCTCTTCAAGTTGTACTTGAACATTCTCCTCCATAATAAGTCTATTTTGGACCACAATATTGAGTGAAGGAAATTCCACTTCAAGAGAAAATATGGCCTCTACCTCGAAGACCGATGAGAATGGTGTTGCCTATGTTGCTATTTTATATGTGGTGTGATATGCCCACAAGGCCTCCATTGACTTATCATGCCATTCTCTTTTATTTTGAGAAAAAATTTTCTTGAAGAGTTTGACCAATATTTTATTGACTGCCTCTACGCGACCACTGGATTTTAGATTATATATTCAAGAATATCTTCAATTTATCTTATATTTCTTAATAAAATGATAGATTATATTAGTCTTGAAGGTAGTTCCATTGTTTGATATAATTCCTCAAGGTACCTCAAATCGTAAACTATATGGGCTAAAAAGAATTTTAGTATCATATCGCTTTAGCTTCTCTTAAGGGAATTGCTTCTACCCATTTTGAGAAGTAATTAGTGGAAACTAAAATGAAGTAGTGTTCTCTAGATGATGAAGGGTCTATTGGACCGATTATGTTAGTTCCTCAACTCTCAAATGGTCATGATACCACTATTGGATGTAAGGTATTAGGAGGTCGATGTAAAGTGTTTATATGTATTTGACAATGATGACATCTCTTGGCATGCTCAATATAATCTTGAACCATGCTAGGCCAGTAATATCTCATTCGTTTGATTTTAATTTTTATCTTTGTGCATTTATTAAATTAAAAATAATGATAATCAAATTATTATTGATCTTTGTGAAGAGGCTAGCGATGCAGAAGAAGCATTAGATGAGTCTCATATAAGTGTTATGTATTGTGTGTTAGCTACCCCATGAGCTAATATTGATTGGAGGCTCACGTCAATTTTTCACATTTATTTTAAGAGTGAAGGAAAGGTGTGTAAATTAATCATTGATAGTTGCAATTGCATGAATGTTATTGTTATCTCTACTTTTCCTAGGATGAAGCTCACCTCGAAGACTCACCCATAGCCTTATAAGGTTGCTTGGGTAGATAAGCCCTCTATATCTCAATGTTGTCTTATACCCATTCAATTAAAAGAATATAGTGATAAAATTTGTTGTGATATTCTTACAATTGATGTTGCTCACATACTGTCAGGTAGACCTTACCTTTTTGACATGGATGTCATAAGTATGGATGATCTAATACATATGCTTTTAATTTTCAAGATAAGAGAATTGTGTTAAATCCATCTAAGCCTAAAAGGTCACTCAACTTCAACCCCAAAATTCATCTCGCTCTTATAGAAAAGAAATCCCTACATATTATTAATAAACATCAATTTCAATGTAAGATTAATGGGAATGTGATTTTTGCACTAGTTATCTTAACCTCCAAAATCAACCTTATGTTGAATCATTTTCATCTACGGTATGTGAACTTTTATTGGAATATCAAGGTATTTTCTCGAAGAACTTTTGAGTGAGCTTCCCCTATTAAGAAGTATCCAACATGCCATAGAGCAAGTTCCTAGGTCACCACTCCCAAAATTTCCACATTATCGTATAAACCCAGATGAACATATGGAGCTAGCTTGATAAGTTGATGATTTATTTACAAAAGGTTTTATCAGAGAAATTTTATCTCCATGCAATGCTTGCTCTTCTTACCCCAAAGAAAGATGATACTTGGCGTATGTGTAGATTTTCATGCTATAAATAAAAGAATAATTAAGTATAGATTACCTATACCTAGACTTGATGACATGATAGATATGATGGTTGGATAAATAATTTTTTCTAAAATTAATCTTAGTAATTGATATCATCAAATTCATATGAAAGAAGGTGTTAAATGAAAAATAGCTTTCAAAACAAAAGATGGTTTGTATGAATGGCTAATAATGCCTTGTAGATTAACTAATACTCCAAGTACATTTATGCAAGTGATGACTCATATCTTACGCCCTTTTATTGAAAAATTTTTATTCATGTGCTTTGATGATATTTTAGTTTTTAGTTAGACTAAGAGAGATCATGAGAATCATTTACAATACATCTTCAAGTGCTTTTGTCAAGAAAGACTATATGTTTACTTAATATGCTCATTTATGATATCTTAGATTCATTGTTTCTTGTGATGGCATCTCTGTTGATCTTGAAAAGTAAGCCTATTCAAGAGTGGCCTACCCCAACCACAATTCATGATGTACAAAGTTTTCATGGATTAGCCACATTTTATCAAAAGTTTATTCATGAATTTAGCACTATTATGGCCTTGATAACTCAATGTTATCAAAAAGAAGACTTTGTTTGGACAAAAATACTTGTTGAATCCTTCACTAAAGTTAAAAAAACATTTAACAAGTCCATCGTATTGAAACTTCCAAATTATGATAAAGTATTTGAGGTGTCATGTGATTCTTCTAGAGTTTGTATTAGAGGTGTTCTTAAATAAGAAGGTCATCCTATTGATTTATTTAGTAAAAAATTAAATGAAGCACATCAACAATATTTCACATATGATCATGAGCTTTATGGTGTCATCCAATTTTTATATTAGTGACATTATCTTCTTTCATTAGAATTTAAACTTTATTCTAATCGAAGCGCTTAAATATCTAGACACCTAAAAGAAACTTAGTCCTCATCATGCAAAACAGGTTCAATTTCTTCAAGAATAAACATTTATTCTTAAACATAAACTTCATGTTGAGAACAAAGTAGTAGATGCCCTAAGTAGAATATGTACCTTATTAAATACCATGAGCATGAAGATTACTAGATTCAAAAAAAATTAAAGATGATTATCCTAATTGTAAAGATTTTTGACAAATTTTTTAATCTTTAAAATTTGATGTTTTATTTGATAGTCTAATTATCAAATATGAGATGGCTATCTCTTTCATGGTTCATTTTCTTCAAGAATAAACATTTATTCTTAAACATAAACCTCATGTTGAGAACAAAGAAGTAGATACCCTAAGTAGAATATGTATCTTATTAAATACCATGAGCATGAAGGTTACTAGATTCGAGAAAATTAAAGATGATTATCCTAATTGTAAAGATTTTTGACAAATTTTTTAATCTTTAAAATTTGATTTTTTTTATTTAATAGTTTGCTTATCAAATATGAGATGGCTATCTCTTTCGTGGCTCATAACTTTATATTTTTCTTATTGAGAAAATTCATTCAGGAGGTGTTTCTGATCATTTTTGTCATGATAAGATAATAGTCACGATGGATGATAGGTTCTTTTGGCCTAGTCTTAAGAAAGATATTACTCATATCATTGCCCAATGTTGTACTTATCAAGTAGCAAAAAGTAGAAAACAAAATACTAATCTATACACACCACTCCTAATTCCCCACAAACTATGGGAAGATCTTAGTATGGACTTTATCTTAAGATAACCCTACACTGTATAACATTTTGACTTTATCCTAGTAGTTGTTGATCAATTTTCTAAAATGGCATACTTTATTCCATATTATAAGACATCTGATGCATCATATATAGCAAATATTTTCTTTTATGAGATAGTTCATTATATGGACTTCCTAAGACAATTGTGTTTGATCATGATGTCAGGTTTATGAGCTATTTTTGGAAAACTTTATGGAAAAACCTTGACACAAATCTCTTAATTTCTTATGGCTTACCACCCTCAAATAGATAGAAAAATTAAAGTTTTTAATAGAAACTTAGAATATTTACTTAGTGATCCATCATACTACAAGTCGTGACCTAGTTCTTCCTACTACAGAGTTTGCTTATAACAGTTCAATTAATAGGTCAACTGGTATGAGTCATTTTCATGTTATAATTGGTTATGATCCAAGAAAACTATTTGATCTATTTGATTTTCCTATAACATAGAGTTCTAGTACATTTGCATCTTCATTTGCATAAAGCCTGCATGATTTAAATCATGAAAATCAACGAAAACTTATTTCGAGTTATGATAAATATAAAGCTAATGTTGATGCACATATATGATATGTTTAATTTAATGAGGGATTTTTGATTCTTTTTAAAGTTATACTTGAGATATTTTCAACTAAAACTCTTAATAAATTAACTCTCAAGAGATCTAGTCCTCACAAAGTTGTAACAAAGATAAAAGATAATGCTTATGAAATAGATCTTTCAATGAATGATGGGATTTCTCCAATATTCAATGTATCGATTTAACATTATAACGGCAAGTGAAGGATAATACTATTCCCTTTACAAATAGTACTAACATGCAAATTAATACTTCATCACCAATTCCTCTAAAATTTCATCGCTTAAGATCACAATGCCAAGATCAAATTTCAGTTGTCTAGATTATCACCACATCTGATGGAGGCACTCAAAGGTTTTAGTTCGTTGAAAGGCCTTTCTCCATTTGAAGATTCATGGCTTACATTACATCAGACCCACATTTACTACAAGAGTACCTAGATTTTTATTCTCAGAGGAGAATCCTTTAAAGTCGAGGTGTCATGCAAGGCATCATCATCACTGTGTCAACGCCATCACCATAAAGCTTAAATCTATGTATTGGGCCTTTATGTTATAATTTAGGTTATGTATTATAGGGCTTTATATTTTATATTTATTTTGGGCTTTTATATTTTATATATATATTGGGCTTATATGTATTATTATGTAATGGCCCATGAAGTGATTCATGGTAGTAGGTATGATACTTTGGATAGGTATGGAAGGAGTGGTAGGTTTGATAATAGTTGTAGGTTGGTAATAGGCGGTGATAGGTGTAGTTATAATGGTAGTAGATTTTAGTATTCTTAACTCTCCTCTCAATCTTATAAATAGGGAGGCTCTTATATTTCTGGCACTTGCATTTGGAATAAAAATTATCTTCTAAAATTTATGTTTCTATTCTTTTGTGTGCTTTCCTCCTGAGCGACAAACTACTTGAGTGTGTGAGCTCAAAACCCTTAGAGAATAACTTCTAACGAAGGAATGTGATCTTCATAATGACAAACTTTTTTATAGGTGTCAACTTTAACTTTACCCCGCTTTATTGCTAGTTCTTTTAAATCGGCTATAGGTTAGATCATTCATAACATTTTAATTATTTCATTGCACTTATAAGATTTAGATCTCTAGTGTGGTTAAAATAATTTAGAATCTATTCAAATTCATTAACTTCACTAAGTTCATTTGATCAAGAAAGCCCCAAATGTACCTTATTGGACTCAAACTCAAATTAATAGCAACAACAAAATAACAACAAGCTTTTATCCCACTATGTGGGATCACATGAATCCTTTTTTCTCCATTGTGTCCTATTATGTGTCAAATTATCATTTAATTCAAGTATAATAAAGTCATTTTTATACATCTTAACCAAGTCTATTTATGTCTACCTCTACCTTTCTTAACATAGGGCAAATCTAATGCATCTACTCACCTAATCGTCATCTACGATGCTTTATGTGACCAAACCATCTAAGGTGACCCTCTCTAATCTTATCTACCACTGGAGCTACTCCAACATTTTCTTGAACATACTCATTTTGCATTTTATATCTAAGAGTAAAGCCACTTATCCACTTAAGCATCCTCATCTCTAAAACACTTAACTTAGTCTTATGGTTCTCTTTTATTGGCCAAAATTTTGCACCATAAATCATTGCAGGTCTTATCACCATCTAATAAAATTTTCCCTTAAGTTTAAGCAATACTTTTCAATTAGACAATAGGCCAAATGCATTCCCCCACTTCAACCATCTAACTTGAATTCTACTAATAACATCTCCATCTATTTCATCATCATTTTGAACAACAGAGCCTAGATATCTGAATTGCTCACTCTTTTTAATGACTTGTTCACCCAATGTCATGACACTGTCACTAGAACTTTTAAAACTAAAATTACACTGCAAATATTTATTTTTAGATCTACTTAAATGAAAACCTTTAGACTCTAAGGTTGACCTCCATAATTCAAGTTTTTCTTGGACTCCCTCTCTAGTTTATCAACAAGAAGAATGTCATCAGTAAAAAGCATACACCAAGGTGCATATTCCTGTAAATGCCTAGTAAGAACATCAATAATAAGAGCTTAAAGCTGATCCTTGATGTAATCCAATTGAAATAAGAAATTATTTTGTCAATCCTCCTTGTGTTTGGACACAAATAACAACTCTAGTATACATATCCTTAATGACTTGAATATAACCAATATCAACTCTTTTCTTTTCTTTTCTAGAACTCTCCAAAGAACGTCTCTTGAAACTTTATCATAAGCTTTCTCTAAATCAATCAATATCATATGTAGATCCTCTTTACTTTCTCTATACTTCTCCATCAAACCTCTTAACAAATGTATAGCATCCATAGTAGATCTACCTAGCACGAAACCAAACTAATTGTGAGAAATGTTTATATCACATTATAACCTAAGCTCAATTACTCTCTCCCATAATTTTAATGAATGTCACATTAACTTAAATCCTCTATAATTTGCACACTCTTTTGCATCACCTTTATTTTTAAATATAAGAATTGACAAACTCTTTCTAATTTATCTAGCATCTTTTAGTTTTTAAGATAACATTAAAAATATTTGTAAGCCAAGAAATTTCTTGAAATATTAAATTAGAAATTGTTCAAATTAAACTTGCATTAATTCAAATTATTTATCCAAAATCATTTAGAATTCATCTTGAAACATAATGTGACCAATTAAAGTGTTTTATTTGATCAATTTGATCATTTGACCCAATCAAACCCATGTTGACCCATTAAATATAGCATAGGTCAAAATGGGTTTAAATTCAAAATTTACTTCAAATGACATAAAATTTGTTAGTCCAAACAATCTTAAATACTTGAATAAACATAATCAAAGCTCAAATTTAGATTCAATCTATCAAATGGAATAAACCAAGTTAAACCCAAGGAGAACAAATGCTTAAGAGAACTAATGTAAGGTATTTATCCCTAAACCTAATTGAAATGAGATTATTTGACTCATAAATCATCTTAAATATGATTTGAACAATTGATTACCAATTTAAATTAATGGATACTTAGCATTGATCACACTTACCTTAATCCAAATCAAATCAATCCCAAATAGACCTAATATGATTTGAACTAATCACATTAAAATGCATCCAAACTCATCCTAAGAAGAGTTTAGAATAGTTAGTAGCCAAAATTTAGAGAATTAAGAGCATCCAAATCCATTTAAAAAGGAGAATATTCCATGGAAAAAAGAGAGAGAAGCATGGAGACAAATCCCTTCCCAATTTAATTGCTCACCTCTATTCCTTATCTTATCTTCCTTGGACTAACCTCAATCAATTGACCACCCCTTGGAGCTAGCCTTCAAGGGTGGCAATCACCATGGAAAACAAGGTTGACCATCCACCTCCTTAAATCCTTTGGTCAACCATGGAAAGATAAGGAGAGTTTATCTCAAGTCATTTTGAGTCTTCCATCACCTTCCTCAAGTAAAAAGATAAAAGAGCACACCTTTTCCCTGATCCCCACCAGACAAGCTAGAGTTTGACCAAAACCACCAAAAAATAAGAGAATCTTGGCCTATAGGCTTGATCCATAGGGAGGCAATCCAATTTCTTGCACCTAGAGGCTCACCACATCGCTTCTAGTGCATGGTCTCAATGGTCCTCTGTGAAGCCTGTGAAGGTCCTAGGAGAAAGTGATGATCGTGGTGAGTAGATCAAACTTTTAGTTATAAGCCAAGAGTAGTAAAGAGCTACCAATTTTTCTCTTTCTTTTAAGGTGTATAATGGTACCCAACTGCATTAGCCTATTTTAATTAAATTGGTTTGATTTATTTTGGGTGCACATTAGAAATAATTCATTTTGTTGGTTTCTTTATGTGATGTATTTTTATGATGAAATGTCTAGAACATTAGGCTCCTAACAAAACAAAATTTTCTACCCAACCTAAATCTAAACAACTTAAACATAAAATAAATAAACTCATAACCTTACATAAATTAAAGCCCTAGGCACAACTTAAAACTAACTAAAAATAATTAGCTTTTGTGAAAGATGATAGCATATTATTCATACTCCTTGATTTCTTCACACCCATTACAAGGTGCATTTGAGGATGACCACAATTCTTGGGGAAGAGTGCCTTCTCTTATGATTTGGCCCACAATCACTTCTAACTACATATCGTAAACATAAATTGCATACCCCTGGCCTTAAATGAATTTTGAATCAAAAAAAAAAAAAAATATTTATTATATTAGTTAGGTCCATATCATACCTAACATGATCTTAGGGTTAAGGAGTGAGTTTAGGTTCATAAATTCATTCCTAAAATATAGTAGCTCAGCCATCTTGCATAATATGAACATTGAACTCATAAATTTAAAATTTGCTTAGGTGATGTTAGCTGGTAACCCTTCTAGGTGGGTGATAAGTCCCAAAGAGTCAGAGATATGTTTGTTTTCTCAAGTGAGAAAAAGGTCCAATAATTCTCAAAAGGTGGACTAAGTTAAGCCTCTGACTTGTGCTAGAAATACTTGTAGACTTAGGTTTTAAAGCATCCTTGTAGGAATAATTCTTCGACCCTAAGCATTTGTACAATCTTGTGCTATTAAATATAAGTTATATATTTCTAATAAAATTTGAATTCAAACCCTACTAAATTAAATATTAAAAATAAAGCCCAATGGTAAAATGACTACTAGGCATCCCATTATTTATAGAAATTTATTACTTAATTCAACTGGCCTCCAAAATATTTTTTTCATTTTGAAAGTGTTCCTTATTTAATTTTAATTTATCATTCTTTTAAGACAAACTTTGAAATCCATAGAAGTAAAATCTATTTCTTTAATCGAGAGTATTCATAGGAAGAGATCATTTATTCCTAAAATATAATTAACTATGAAGCGCACTTATAGGAAACTATAAATCTTGTAATAAAATAAACCGCTCTACTTATCTATTAGGAGAAAAATCTTTAGTACATCAAAGACCCCATCGACCTTAAGTCCTTATTAAGTAATCGAATCCATTATAGGTAATATGTTTATCTTCTGATATAATATATTTATCCTTTTATGATATATTTGATTACCCAAAGAGTACCTCGCAGATCTGCGTGGTGTCTTAAACATAAAAATCCAACAATGGCCTATTAAGGTAGCCCTAGTCATCAAGAATTGAGAATATTGACTTTGGGCATCAAAGTTATCTTATGTTAAAACATGTAGTGATGCAATTTCTGAGTAGCAAATATCAATGTTAAACATTATTTCTCAATAAGAGAGTATCTTTTTTGGCTTCTATTAATTATTGACTTATATAATAGAGGGCATTTTCTTTCCCCTCTTCATTATTTTGAGCTAATAAAGCTATAAGTGATTCCTCTAAGGTTGGTGCATATAATATCAATGATTTTCTTGTTATTGGTGCTGCCAAAATTATAGGATGCACTTACCATTTTTTTAGGCTATTGAATACATGTTGATAAGAATCATCCTATATAAGAGTTTATTAATTGATCAAAACATTGACATCTTTCTAAGAGATTAGAAATAAACCTCTAATATAATCCAACTTTCCTTGTAATGAACATAGTTGTTTCAAGGTCTTAGGCAATGGCATCTCTATTATTGCTTTAATTTTAGAGGGATCGATTTCAATTCCTTTATGGTGCATAATAAAGCTTAGAAATTTTTTAGAATTCATGCCAAAAGCACATTTTAAAGCATTCAGTTTTAGGTTGAAACTTCATATTCTATTAAATACAACCCTTAAATTGCTTATGTGGTCATCTTGGGCTCGCTTTTGACAACCAAATCAACAACATGGTATTATTCTACATACTTATGTATCGGATAATTGAAGATGCAATTCATTGCCTTTTAGTATGTAGCACTGGCATTTTTCAAACCAAAATACATCACCTTATAACAATAAATGTCAATTGGTGTACAAAAGGATGTATGTTTTTCATCTTCCTGAACCATTTTAATTTGATTGTAACTCGCTGAACCATCCATGAAGAAGAACATAACATAGTTTAATGTATTTTTTACCATGAGTTTTGCATTGGGTTAGAGGAATTCATCTTCTGGGTGTTTAGGTACTTGAAGTCGATGCAGAGGTCGATTTGCCCATTTTTCTTCGAATGATGATTAACAATTCAATCAACATACTTTTCTTTGCAGATGAATCCTACTTCAATAAGCTTTTCATTTCAATAATTAATTACTCCTTGATTTCCAATCACATTCACTTTGACGATTATTTTACAGGAGGCATATCAGGCTTAATGGCAACTTTGTGTATTTAGTGAGAAGCCTAACATTTTACTGTAATTCCATGTGAAATGATCTTTGTATTCATAGAGTAGTGATTTTAACTCCTCTAATTCTTTTGATGTGAGGTTGGCACTAATAAAGGTTAGCCTAAGTTTTATTTAGTACTTAGGTTAATTTTTTGAAGTTCATCAATGACAGCTTAATTACCTTCTTTAAATTATTTTGGGGCTTCTTTGAGTGAATTATTAGTTTTTCTTTGGGTATATCCTCATTTTTATGTAAAATCATGAGCTTGTTGAAGGAGATGCTGAAGCAGTATATCTTAATCCCCATGTGGTGAACTTCTCATATCCTATGGATTTTGGGTATTAATTGCTAGAGCCTCTTAAACAATTGAGCTTTAAAATTTGATTGCATAGGTTGAACATTATTTTTAACCAACTTATTTAGAACTGATGAGAAGTAGTGAGGGATCATTATTGAAACATCTTCTTTCTAAAAATCATGCTTTCAAACAAGATTTATGTGGGATTTATGATTCGCTCTTTTATCTTGTAGAAAAGATCCCATGTTCATTATAGTCTATTCTACGAGAGACATAGAAAGTGTTCAACTATTATATTTCCTCATTTCTTCAAGCTATTAAGGCTTTCATATGTTCCATTTCCATTGTAATTATTTTTATAGTTTTGGATTTTCTCTATTTTTTGTTATATCACTAGTATTAGATTCTTCTTTCCTTTGGGTGATTAAGGATTTCTTAGGTAGATAAAGTAGTAATTATTTTTATCATCCTCAATATTACTACTAAGGTAGGAAATTACTTTATGTTATTTTTATTTGTTAGAATTTTGTTTTTGAATCATCCCTTTTCAGCATCATCTTAATAGGTGGGACTTCTTAATTTTGGGCATTAACTTCCCCTACCTTCTTAAGCATGAGATACTTGGCATCATCATATATATTAATTTCATGTATCAAGAATGGATTCATATCACCATCAATTTGACACTCTTTGCCATTTTGAATATATTTCATGCATTGATGGAGAGTTGAAGGTACCATGCCATATTCATGAATCCATGGCCTACCAAAGGGTGCTTTGTAGGAAAGACTAGCTTCAATCACACATGGAATTTAGCCTCTATGTATAGTTTCTCAAAGCGTATATAGGTTGAATAAGAGATCATAAGTTTTATTGTCCTTGTTCATTGAATCATTGTAAGATTACCATACTTTTTATCTAGATAACAAAATCCAAGGCTAGTGTTCGAAGCATTTTAGCTATTAAGAGGTTCACTGAAGCACCTAGATTGATCAGCATTCTTTATATACATGTAAAATTGCTTTCAGCTATATCATAAAGGGATTGATAATGTTCAGTCATCCCTAATAATAAGTTATCATAACTAAACATGATGGTTGCTGAGTTTTAAGAGGTTAAGTCCTCTTCCATCGTATCTTCAACAAAGAAAGCTTCATATTATTTTGGATTTGGCAAGGCTTTTAGTAATGCCTCACGTATATCTTTGGATAACATGAGACCATTATAGATACTTAATAAAGCTGACAGCTTGCATAAATAGACCAAAACATTACAGTATACTCCCATTTTGGCAATCTTTTGAGTTTTAGCTTGTGGTGGGGGTAAGGAAACTTCATTAATTTGAATTTTTTTATCTTCATCCCTAGCTTTCCTCTGTGGTGGTGGAGACATTCACTTTCCACTCTTTAATTGGATTTGAGTTACTTCTTTTATGAAATCTTCTTTATCATAAGAAGTTTCTGAACTCTATGTTTCTCTAGAATTTTGAAGCTTTCGGATTCTGACACGCTTAGATTAGGACACAACTTCTTTGATTCTGATTTAACCCACATTTTGGTAAGCTTTTCTTTAGGAAAACATAGCTCTTCCTCATAGTCAGTTCCCATTGTAATCATGTGATATGCCTCTCTCTAATTTTAAAAATTAGAATTTTCACATAATATTATGACCGAACACATTTCTTTTGAAACCTCTTCTTCAGTATTTTTCATGTCAAATTGCAAATGGGCCATGTACTCCTCCAACTTAATTGGTTTTCATAGAGGTCTCTCATATTCATGAAATAGTCTATCACTTTTTGTGTCTCAAATTTTGGTCTTCAAGGTTTCCTCTTTTTCTTGGATTTATGGGGTTTTGACGAAGAAGTCTAGTTAGTTTTTGTTTGCTTCCTTGAATTATATAAAAATTGGCCCAATTAGGCTAGAATATTCTTGGATATATTTTAAGTTTTATGTGATAGGAAAGAATACTATTGGATAAGTTCCATAGAGTTCTTCCAACTAATGCCCTCTATGGCTAAAAGAACGTTGATCATTCTTTTAATTTTCTTTAAGATGAAGATCTCCCAAACACCTTCTTCCTCTACTAGTGGGTTTTTCCTCTGTTATTTTCTATGCTCTGCATTTCAATTTACTCAACCATTTTCCTTTTGTAACCTAATTTGAGGGTATTGTGACAACATTCACTTTCTTCTTTTTAGGATGCACCAATACACTTTCATATAGGGTGATCTCCCTATTTCTATAGATCCTTTTTGCCTAGTCTTTGAAGACAAAACAATCTTTGATTTGGTGACTTATAAGACTATGGAATGGATAATTGTTGGGATCATTAACTTTGTCTACTTCATCACGTCGATGTGGTTATAGCAATTGTACTCCCAACTTTTTGATCGCTAAGAAAAAAACATCATTTTTGGAAACTCTCCACCTTCTTTCTCAGGATGGGTAGTAATATGTTCTTTATGAGGCATGCCAATATATATTCAACCAGATTTTCCCCAACATTATGTTATCATTTATTTAGATTTGGTTCTACTTTTTTTGAACATAAGCATTCATAGTTAATTACCCCTTACAATAATAAGTGAGAACTCTTGATTAAACATATCTTTCTATGAGTGGTGTCTTGGTATGGCATAGTATAGATGACTATCTAAAAGAAAATTGGAGATAGTCCTAATCAAGATCACATGGTTTTATCATCCGAAATACATTATTCTAGTCTACAATAGTAGAGGCTAGATGTAATGTCCGTGGAAGTTTGATTAGTAGCCATAGGTTGCCTCATCCTGGATATCCCGAGTAGACCAAAATTTTAGTGTAAGGGTGTTTGTATGGTGAACGTATAGATTGGACTTACATCCTTTAGAATGTCAGTAGGAAGTTTGCATGGTAAACAGATATATTAGACTTACATCCCTTTAGAATGCGAGATTTATAAGATTGTTTGCATGCAAAATGGATAGATTGGACTTACATGCCTTTGGAATGCCATCAAGGTGTTAACATGGAAAATGAATAAATTAACTGGGCTTACATCTGTTGGAATGCCATCAAAGTGTTCATATGGCAAATGATAACTAAGCTTACATCCATTCAAATGCCATTAAGGTGTTTGCATGGCGAACAATTAGATAAACTAGGCTTACATAGAATGCCCGTTATGGTTGTGCTTGCATGGCAAACATGGGTCATACTTACATCTATTAGAAAGTCATCAAATTGGACTTACATCTCTTTAGAATGTCATCAAGGTGTTCTCATGGCAAATAAATAGATTAATTGGGCTTATATCTATTAGAATACCATTAGGATGATCGATAGCAAATGAATATATTAATAGGATTAATAAGATGTTCATTTGGTAATCATTAATTTATGGTTGTGTGGGTTAGTGCCTTAACACTAGAAATATAGTGCTTAGGTATTATCATGATAGCATTGACTTTATTAAATTAGCACTTTAGCATTGAGTAATTAGCACTATAGTATTATAAAATAAGAATTTGTCTTAAAACTTCGAGGGATCGTGCCTTAGCATTATATGGCGTTGTTGCGGCTAAGAAGATTAGAATATTTTGAAGAGGCTGACTAGTTGACCAGCACCTAAGTGATATATTTGGTTTCGTGGCACTAGTAAAAGTCGATTTAGGAAAGCTACCAAATGGACAAGTGCTTAAATGAAAAAGGATAAACATTTTTATCAGTATTGTAGTGTTGTCTTAGAATGTCGTGGCACTTAATCAATGTCTGGTCTCCTTTTTTGTACGATGTCAATTACAAAATTAATTATCATATGTGCCATAATTAGGTCTTTTTGATTGATGCAATCACTATTCTAGTACGCTGACTAGCACTTCAACATTGCATGTTCAGTATTACAATGCTGGCCCATGTCCTAGAAATCAAGATCGCTATGACTCGAAGCTGATAAAATAGTGTCGCAGTGCTAGTGCTAGTCTATAAATAAGACTCATAGGCTGCTCATTTTTCATTCTGAATCTTTTGTTCTCTTTTTGAAAATCCTTGCTCTCTTCCTTTCTCAGCTTGCATTTTACTTAAGGAAGGTGAACATGTAGGTAAAATATCTCAACAAGGGCAAGATGAGGGAACTTGTTTGTGATATAGAAGTGGAGGTGAGATACCACCATGATCTCCTGCAAGCATCTCATCAAGGGAGTTTCATTAAGGGTTGGTGCATGGAGAGGATAATCAACTAGCGATGTTGGGAGAAGCTAGCCTATGATAATGCGGCATTGTCCCTGGTGCAAGAGTTCTTTGCTAATGCAAAGGAACACCAAAATAATCAAGTATTAATCTAGAGAAAACTAGTAAATTTTGATAGTAGTACTATCAACACATATTATAATTTACAAGATGTAGTATACAATCAATTTCTTTTTTATTATAATGATCATGTCAATTTTGATGAAATCCTTAATTTCCTTCACTATTAGAAATTCTCATGTTTCGTAGAAAAGGCAAGAAGATAAAATTATTTTTTGCTAGTGGCCTCACTATTGAGGCTAAAGCTTAGCATCATTTTATTTATGCCAAGTTAATGCCCACAGCAATATCGGATGACTAAGGATAAAGTCATTTTGAATATTGTGATTCTAAAAGGCTTTACTATGGACGTAGGAAAAATTATTTATAATTCTATTTGTAATATGTTTAATCTTAGTACTACCATAGGATACAATCATCCTTCTTTAAATTATTCTTTGTGTTGGAGAGTCAGATGAAGAAGTCTTTATATAAAACACTCTCTTGACTAAGAGAGTAGTTGAAGGATTTAGAGGCAGGACTGAGGTGGGAGAAAGCTCACACACTCCTAAGTCTAGACCCAAATCCTTGAAGATCTTAAATGAGCAACTCAACAAAATTGTAGGACAAGTCTAAACCAGTTGGCAACAGTAAGAACTATGGAGAAAATTTGACCACCATATGTTTCAGCAGCAGCAACAGTTTTCATATATGGCTAAATTTAACTTAGAACTTGTTCATATATTAGAAAATAGTGGCTTTCATTTGGCTTTTTGGCTCTTTTTCAAGCACTTCATTATCACCCTTATGTGAGCACCCCATTGGAGGTGGAATAAGAAGAAGATGAGGATGATAGTGAATACAATTACTAGTTTTTTCCTTTTTGTATTTTATTTTGTAATTTTCTATTTCTTTATCATAAAACATTTCTAATAAATTTTATTATTAATAAAGACATTTTCATTTCAATGCTTTATGTTCATTTCTATTGTTTGAAATGCTCCAATATTTAAAAGCTTAATAATAAAATTTTCATTCAAAATGAACAATATTAGGGGCTCAATGCTAGTTTTAGCACCATTAAGATGGAAAACATAAGTTCAAAACCCCTCAACGCTACAAGTGAAGTGTTGCAGTGTTATAAATATGATTTGAACTTAATGTTAGAGAGATCAACTAGGTACCCAAGGTTTAATTTCCCAAGTGTGTCACACCGCAATGCTATCAGATGAGTATCAAAGTTTAATTTTCAGTGCTTCGACATTGAAACATAAGCCGAGTGCCTTACTGTGGGAACATCAGCTTTTTGGGACTATTAGGTGCATGCCCAAACTTCAAAACTCTTAAGGACTTATCACCTCAACACTAGAAGTGTAGCACCTTGGTGTTGTTTCATCAATGTCTAAGATTTAATACTTTTTGGGAAATTTTAAAATTTTTGCAGCATATAACGCCTTAGTAATATGAAGTTTTATGAATTTCAATGCATTAGCACCCTTCTCCCTTTCCGGATCCAAGATCAATGAAAGGAAGATTTTGTTCACACTAGGAACCAAGTTCGATAGTGGAATTAACATTAAGATATGATTCTTCATCTTATACCTAGAGAGAAGCACTACGGAGAAGAGAAATTAGTGTAATGGTGATGCAAGAATGTCATTAACTCGAGATCTTAGTTCCACAACACTGGATAGTTGGCACCTCGGCACTGTAGGGTTGAGCATTAAAGACTTGATTCCCGATAACTCAGTGCCTAGGTGCTAGGATTTAGCGCTACAACACCACAAATCTGAAACTTTATTTTTTGAAGCAGATTCTTTAGGAATTTAATAATTTTTATGAAAATTTAGGGGTATAATACTTTATCAGTGTTAGAATTTATAGTATTCTAGTGTAAGAAGAACTCTTCTTCATTATTCTAAATCCAAGATAAATGAATGGAGGATTTTTCATCTCACGCCAGAACCATGTTCAATGGTGAAGGTCTTTGGATTTTAAGAATCTAGAATTTTGGTTCTTAGGGGTATTCTTTTACTATGAATCTAAGATTAATGGAGATAAGCCTTTTCATTTCTCACCGGATCCAAGATTGATATGGAAATCTTTTAAGTTATCGTTCAAAGAAAAAATTATATAAAAAAGTATTTCTAGAATTTTTTTTACATAGAGTTAATTGTAGTAGGCTTTAATCTTATCTCGCAAGAGGAGAACACTCTCATGTAGTAGTGAAAAGTATGCTATTAAGAGTGTAAGAGACTAGAAGCAAGAATGGGGTAAGTGGTGGAATAAAGGGAGAGTGAGAGGAAAAAAGGAGGAGATAAGTGGTAGTTTTCCCCTTTTATAAAGGTTTTAGGTAACCGTTCTCAAATTTGGGGTAGTTATTTCATAACTATTCCCCACTCCCCTTTGGGCAATTATCACTATTAGGGAAGGGTTAGTTTTCTTGCTTTTAAAACTAAGGTCATCCTAGGCGCTAGGATCACAATGTCGATCAGATTATTTTAAGTAGGCAACCATTATGGTAGTTTGAGTTTTAGATTCTATAAGGTGGCGATAGTGCTGGGTTGTAATTGCGTACAATGGTGTCCCAAGTTGGGATGTTTGATTTAGTTCATTTTTTTAGATGCAAATAAAATTGTCTCCCAATGAATGTGCCATGTCAATTAGGCATGATGCATTGCTTGCTTTTTATTTATTTAATCTTGATTATGTGTAGCAATATAATAGGAAAAAATATAGTTTTTTGTGAATCTCTAATCACTTTTATATATAATATAAGATAGTGACATAAAAGAGGTTATAAAATGATTAGAATTTCTTTAACATAGATAGAAGTTGTATGAGCTCAATAGACCATATTGGATTTCCTCTCTCAAGCTTCAAGGAAATGCTAAAGGGAAAGTTCTTGGTCATGGACTAATGAGGAAAGAATATGCTCAAGTTCAGCCACCTGAGCATCAATATGTGAGCAATCCTCTTCTATAGTTGTAATATCCTGTCTAATCATAGTTCTCCTCTCTAATAGATATTATCTCCTCAATTTAGCAGATATGTCAAGGAGTATAATTTGTGCTCCAGAAAGCTCTCTTTTGTAGGATCTCTAAGCTTTGTGACTGTGCTCGAGATCTTGGTGAGCTAGAGAGAGTTGATGCAAAGTAGTACTGAGTGAGGTCTCTATAGTAGAGATTATATCTAACAAGATCTATTTATAAGTAGTGTATAGTGAGAATAATTCAAACTCAATATCTCTACACAAGGATTCCAAAATACATAGCTCTCTTGCTTTATGACCCAAGGTGGTAGCACAAGAATTTTCCTCCATGTAGAAGCTAGAAAGCTCGTGTAAGACTTCTAGATCAATGCTTAGAAGTAAGTGGCATAATTCCATCATTGTATGATATAGGATCGCTGAAAAGCCACAATGTAGTGGATCAAGACTTAGGATGTATCTTGGAGATGAAGCATGAGATCTCCAAACTAGATAATTACCTCTGAGCTATATAACTAAAATTGGGAATATGATGACTCGCAAAAGAGTCAACATCCGAGAAATCATCCTAGATGGCACTCACTATCACCCAAGTAAAATATAGCAAGAGAAGCTCATGGCTTATCATTAGAGTGTTGGATTCTTCTATATGTGGGTCATCTTCAATATGCATGTGGTCCCTACTAATATATTGAGTAGACACTGGGAAATTGTACTACTATTCGTTGGTAATACTAGCATGACATCACTCCCTATCTATCCAACTGGTGGTTCAACTATTATTAGGGGGATGAGAATATAAGTAAAATCATCTATCTCTGTTACTCTCATATCATAACTACCTAACAAATGACTGAATATCTCTATCATCTCTTTCTTGAGTGGATGAAGTCTCTCATCGCTTCTTACTATTGTCATGCCCATCGATGACCTCTTAGGAGCTTGAGTCACATATCGAGGGAAATGAAAATGTCATGCTTGTCTAGCTTTCTCCAATTAATGATTATATATGCAAAAGCCTAACTCCAAGAAGAAAGAGAAAGTATGATGGATCCACGAACCATAGGTGACTAACTATTATATAAGTCTATTGTGGAGCTACATAGAAACCCAAACAAGTCTCTAGGCAAAGTAAAAAAAATCCATGCTACAAAAGCTCCTATAAAATAACAATTGGGAGAATTCCCAAGGAATGTGTATATATATAAAATATGGGGTAGTCTATATACAGGTGTAGCCTGAGTGAAGCCATACCACTTAGCTACTCTATTGGGATTATATTCCTCCAATATCATGGACTCATGATAGTGATAACAAAACCAAGTAGGTCTCAACCCAATGAGGTATTATATTATGCATCTGAATCCTAGCTTTGATAATATATGGATGCCTCCCTTCTTTCATTAAGAGAATTTATGAATCTTTGTCCCAAGTTTTGAGCAAGTAGGATATGAAAGGATGATATATGAATGATCTTAAAATGATCCATTATGTGTGCTAGAGCACATATGAAGGTTTGAATCGACCCCTATCTAAAGTGACTATAGCCGCTTCAACTACATAACGGAGGGAATCACTATTCTTTGAAGTAGGGTGGCATCTTAGGATAATTGAAAGCTCTAAAAAATATGTGCATGAATCTATCCATGTAATTAGTGCCAATGAGCATCTACATTATAGCATCATGAGTCAGTCACAATGCTCACTCTGCCTAATCCATGGTATTGGTAGGCTAACAATGTAGGTGTTGATGTTATCCCGTTACCATGAGTAAGCAAACGGCCGCCAAAAGAGTGGAAGGATGGAAAAAAAATTTGTGACTTGAAAACATGAAATAGCGCAGCTAAGTGGAAATGAAAGCAACTAAGGATAGCTCTTTATTAATGTCTAGTGCTAGAATTCATTGAGAACTTACTCTTCCTTCAGGCTTGAATATAGCACTGAAAGACTTCTCAGATGAATGAAATCTTCACGTTAAATGGATCATCCAATCATGCAAAATGAGGTGAACATACTGTTGAATTGAGGAAACTCTTGGACAATGTGTCTAGAGTAACTGTGTCCCTTTACCTCTAAATTGAATTTTGCTCTTTGAATAGTCTTTAATTGGGAGCTAGAGCACAATGGAGACCTAAAGAATTTATATAAATGCCTCTCTTACACTGTCCAAGTAGTTATTGTTAAAAGAGCTCATTATCTAGAGGAACACACTCCTCATAGGGAATGCCTATAATATGGAGACCTGCTATATCATGCATGTTAAAGTAATTTTCATCTCATGTGAATCCAACATGTACTGGTGATCTTGTCCCAATATTTAGCTATGCTCCAGATCCAAGTAAATGGAAAGCGGTTATAGTCAAAAAGTAATGCATATACAGCGTAATATATGCCAGCTCTCATGAGGATTTTACAATGCATCTGTAGTTGATGGTGTGACCATTATACAAAGCCACTGACAACTAATAAGGGTGTGCCAAACATAGATTTTGGGTTATAATATTCTACCTCAAGATGTAATATTTGATAACCATAGAAGGAGTAGTATCTGTAATTAGTTGAAGTATATCTTGATACATAAATCTAAGAGTATCTATGACTCACTCTAAAGAAACATCATGGCTATATTTTAGCTTTAAATTGATCACCCAATTAGCAGGATCAAGACCTCAAAAATATTCTTGCCCAAAAGGTACAATGTGTGATGATTGAGCAAATGAATCCTAAAAAAATATTCTTGTCCATTAACATATCATAATGCCATGATAGTCGATCATCTGTGACTAAATAATGCAGATCATGGGATTCAACAGTGGGCTCAATAGGAACCATATTATTTGGCCTTTTTTAAGTAAACATTATAGCCAATCTATAGTAAAATTGGACAAGAGAAACATGTAAATTTTATAGGCATTATAAAAAAAAGTAGTATCTAAATTTGTGAATGAGCTATGACTATAGGCTTTGATTCAGTCTTCTCAAGTTTTATAGGGTTTAAATTTATATTTGGATTTAATCCTCCTTCGAACATATTGAATCCAAATTTATATTTAGACTTGCTTCCTTTAGGAATTATGGACTTGATTTGACCCATTTGTGCATGATGGAATTTAAATTTGGGTTTGGATCCAGCTCTTTTGGGCATGATGGATCTCATCCCCCTTTGGGCATGATGGATCTGATCCAGCTCCTTCGAGCATGATGGATCTGATCTATCCCCTTTTGGCATGATGGAAACTAAATTTGAGTTTAGATCTAGACCCTTTGGGCATGATGGATAGCCCCTTTGACCATGATGGATCCGATATGTCCCCTTTTGGCATGATGGAATCTAAATTTGAATTTAAATCAGCCCCTTTAGGCATGATGGATCCGATCTAGCCCCCTTTGGGCATGATGGATTTGATCCGACCCTTTGGGCATGATGGATCTTAGTTTAAATTTAGATCTAGCCCCTTTAGGCATGAGTGATCAAGAAAAAATCTTTGAGGATTGGCTCCACCATCTTTTGGTGACATAGGAGTACAACATATTGACATATTCATCCAACCAAATTTCTCCTAACATCATATTAGGGTTTATTTAGATTTGGGTTCTACTTCTTATGGATGCAAGCCTCCATAGTTAATTACCCTCTTATCATGATAAGAGAGAACTCTCGATTAAGTTTGAAAAAAGACATATCTACTTGATATGCATTGGTATCTTAGAGGTATAATGTGGCTCAGATGACTGTCTAGAAGGAAATAAGAGTGTATTCTTGATCAAGATCCCATGGTTCCTTTGTCCCAAGACTATTTTATTCTCTCCTACCAACATCAGAGAGACATAGCTGTAATGTCTAAAGAATCTGATTAGCAGTCATGGGTTTCCTAATTTTAGGTATCCCAAACAGACTTAGAATTTTAGTGTAGATGGTGTAAGAGTGTTCACATGATGAATATATTATAATGTGTTCACATAGAAAACTAGTAGATGTTGACATGATGAATGAATATAAAGATTGGTTTACATCCCTTTGGAATGTCAAAATTGGCATTAAAATGGCCAATGGGTAGATGTTCACATGGTGAATGAAAAAGAGGTTGGGTTTACATCCCTTTGGAATGCCAAAATTAGAGTTTGCATGGCGAACAAGAAGATGTTTGCATGGTGAAGAAATAGGAGGCTAGGCAATCCCTTTGGAATGTCAAAATTAGGGTAGTCGACATGGTGAACAGATATAAATTTGTTTGAGTGGCAAACAAATTATGCAATGTTTGCATTGAGAGCAGATAAAAGACTAGACTTACATGCTTTTTTAAAATGTTAAAATTAGGGCTGAAGTTATTTTTTTAATATTTTATTTAAGGGGATAGCACCTCGGTGCTAGAATACGACATCTAGGTCTCACTGCTTAGGTGGAAATCTATATATGACAGTGTACATGTGAGCTATGAGGAGGAAGAAGCTATATGGGTAGAGCTGCAGCACTAGCATCATTGGCCCTTTTGACCATTTGAACAGCACCGTAGCATCGCCTTATAGCATTATAGCACCAATCGGACTTCTTGATTATTATGCGATCAATTAATGGAGAAACAATAACCTCATTTTAATTAGCATTGCAGTGTAGGTCAGAGCATCACGAGTTGCAATGCTTTCATACGCATTAATTATAAATTTTATTATACTTAAATTTATCTTTTTGATCAATCGATGGGATAGGTGGACTAGCACCTTGGTGCTGAATGTGGGCATTGCGGCATTGACATTGTGTTCTGCAACCTGAGAGGCCAGCACATTGATACAATGTTTAGTGTCGCATCGCTAGGTCTAATTTATAAATAGGACCTAGGGTTTTTAAGGATTTTCATTCAACTATCTCTCTCTCTCCTTAAAGATTTTTCTTTCTCTCCTTCAGCTCTATTCTTCTCTCCAGTTAACATATTCATCATGCCTCTTAGAATGGTGGTGAGCATGAAGAGGTCATCCAGTGATGCTAGCAAATTCATCAATATTGATTCTAAGGAGCAGTATTAACACACCCTCATCCATAAATATTTGATCCAAGAGAGGAGATTACAGGATCCTGGTAGCAGCATCGAAGGGGTGATTATGAGACAAGGCTGGTCCAAGCTGGCCTATGATAATAGCACGTGTTGACCCAGTGGTGCGCGAGTTCTTTGTGAATGCATGGGAGAGCCAGGACAACAAAGCATATACACGGGGGGAAACAAGTAAGTTTCTATTGTAGTGCTATTAACACATATTATAATCTCCAATATATTGATTATGATCAATATCTTGCTTATTATATTGATTATCCTAATTTTTATGAGATCCACCATTTTCTTTATGGAAGAAATGCAAATGTACAATGAAAATGATGGGAGGAAAGAATCATCAACTTTTCTGCCATTGGTCTCACAATTAAATCTATGGCTTGACACTATTTAATTTTCATCAAGCTTATACCCACTAGTAACATTAGTGACATTAATGAGGTTACCAAATATAGGGTTATTTTAAATTTTGCTATCCATAGGGGATTTACAATCGATATCGAGAAAATAATTTATAATTTTATTTGTAATATATTGAAGGGGACTACAACTATCAAGTACGGTAATTATTCTTTGATTTATGATTTATGTGAAGTGTGGGAGTGATGAAAAAATACTCATGCATAAGGTGACTCTAATAAAGAGGGTAATTGGGAGATTTGGGTCGAGCTTTAAAGTGGGGGAGGGCTCACATGCCCCAAGACCTCGACCCTAATCTTCCAAGTCTATGGCCAAGCAAGTTCAAGAAATTGGTAGTCAGGTCATAGGGGTATACCTAAAATGATTTGGCTAGGCTATGTAAAAAATGTTCTTAGTTTTCTGAATTAGATGAGAATTTGACATATAATAGGATACAATGGAGAACAAAGATTCATGTAGCTACCCCCACATAGTGGGATAAAGGTTTATTATTGTTGTTGTTGATGTTATTGTTGTCGTTGTGTATGATTTAACTTCTCTTAAGAAAATTGCTTCTGTTCATTTTGAGAAGTAGTTAGTGGAAACCAAAATGAAATGATATCCTTTAGATAAGGATCTATTAGACCAATTATCTAACTTTTAAATGGCCATGATGTCACTATTGGATGTAAGGTATTAGGAGGTCGATGTAACATGTCTGCATGTATTTGACACTCATGTTTAATGCAATCTTGAACCATGTTGGACCAGTAATATTCCATTTATTTGATTTTAATTTTCATTTTACAACTAAATTGATGTGCACCACATAACTCTTCATGAACTTCAACCATTAACATCTTGACTTCTCGGTCCAAGCATAACCATATTTAATCAAATGAGCGATGATATAATGTGTCATTCACAAGATCATATTGTAGCGCCCTTTGTAAAATTTAATGAGCTTTTGACTTGTCTTCTGGTAATCCACCACCTTTCAGATAAGTGATGAATTGTTCTCACCAATCATCTTATTCATTTATTTTTAAAATCTCATAATTTTATTTAGCTATAAAATCTCGAAGAAGGGTTCATGCCAATGCTAGCATAGTTTAGACTATTATTGTAATTGATTCTCCTTTAAGGTTTATCATTTCTTTAACTAGTTTAACTAATGCATCAGCCTTGCCATTTTTTCAATGTGACTCCCTTGTAATTATTATTTTAAAAAAAAAAATTAGAAGCTCTAGGATGTGCTCACAATAAAGCACTAATTTGGGCTTATTTATCTTGAAAGTCATTATTTGTCAGATTATGAGTTGAGAATCTCTATAAATATGAAGTTTCTTAATTTTGATATTAATTTTTAATTCTAGGCCCACAATTAATGCTTTATATTTAGTCTCATTGTTGGTTCGAGGTTCAGTTACACTATATGAATATTATAGTATGCCAACTTATGGTTTCACAAATATTATGCCAATTCTAACCTGTATTATAGGTAAACCTAGTGGTTTAGTCAACTTTATTGATGAAGCTCTATTAAAGTAATGCTCAATTTTGATGATTATTAAGCTTCTCTCACTTCAAAGATTTACACGTCAGGTAATTTATCATTGAGTTGAGAATCTACTAGTAAAGGATGAGCTGCTAGAAAATCAGCCAGAGCTTGCCCTTTTATAACCTTTTGTGGGATAGATGTTATATCAAATTGGGGCAGTAAGACTGCCCATTTTGTTAAGTTACCTATTAAGGTACGCATAGTCATTAAGAATTTCATAGGATCGACTTTAGATATTAAAGCTATCATATATAATAACAAGTAGTGGTGTAGTTTCTGAGTAGTAAATATCAACACCAAACATTATTTCTCAATAGAAGAATATCTTATTTCAATTCCTATCAAATGTTGACTGATATAATACAAGGCATTTTCTTTCCCGCCTTAATTTTTGTGAGCTAACAGAGCTCCAAGTGATTTTCTAAGGCTGCTATATATAATATCATTGTCTTCCAATTATTAGTGCCACTAAAATTGAGAGATGTAACAAATATTATTTTAGGTTGTCAAATACTTCTTAACAAGTATCATCCCATATAAAAGGGGCATTCTTTTTCATTAATAAGATAAAAGGTTCTTCCTAAGAGATTAGAAATGAACCACTTAATATATTCCAACTTTCCTTGTAGTGAAAGTAGTTTCTTCAAGATCTTAGGCTATGGCATTTCTATTATTACTTTGATCTTAGAGGGATCAAATTTAATTCCTCTATAGCACACAATAAAGCCTTAAAATTTTCCAGAAGTCACATTAAAAGTATATTCAAAGGATTCATTTTTAAGTTGAAAATATGTATTCTATTGAATACAACTTTTAAATCACTTATATTCTCACTTTGATCTTTGGTTTTAATAACTAAATCATCAACGTATCATTCTACATATTTATATATGAGATCATTAAATATTTGGGCCATTGCCCATTGTTATGTAGCACTGGCATTTTTCAAATCAAATGGCATTACTTTGTAGTAGTAAATATCAATTGATGTATAGAAGAACATATATTTCTCATCTTTTGGAGCCATTTAAATTTGATTGCACCCTGATGAACCATCCATGAAGAAGAACATATTGTAATTTGATATGTCGTCTATCATGAGTTTTGCATTGGGTAATGAAAATCATCTTTTTGATAAGTTTTTAAAAATCTCTGAAGTCGATGCAAACACGGATTTGCCCATTCTTCTTCTTCTTTAGAATTATTTTGGTGATCCAGTCAGTATAATTTTCTTCATGAATGATTCAAGCTTCAATAAGCTTTTATTTTTAGTGATTACTTACTCTTCATTTTCTAATCTCATTTGCTTTGATGCTTATTTTATAGGTGCTACATCGAGTTTAATGACAAGTTTATATATAGCTACATCAAATGATAATTATATGCAACATAGTCTTTGTATTCATAGAGCAGTGCTTTTAATTCCTGCAATTTTCTTGATGTGAGGTTAGCACTAACAAAGATTGCCCTAGGCTCTTTCTTAGTACCTAGGTTAATTTCTCGAAGCTCATCATCAGTAGCCTGATTGCCTTCTTCAATTTCCATTGGGGCCTCTTTGAGGTCAATTATTAATTCATCTTTAGGTGTATTTTCATGTGAAACATCATCTTATTCATTTGTTATTTCAAATGAAACATTTTCTCCTTCTAGCACGGAATAACATGCGCTCATTGAGGGAAAATCCAAAGAAATATATCTTAATCCCCATGTGGTGAATTTTGCATATCCTATAGCATTCTAGACATTATCCCTTTGTCAAAGCTTCTTAAACACTTGGGCTTGTATACTTGATTGTATAAGTTGAAATTTATTCTTAACCAGCTTTTTTAGAGCCAATGAAAAGTATTGAAGAATATTTATTGAAATGTCCTCTTCCTCCAAATTATCCTTTTCAAATAATATTTGTGTGGGATTTACAACTCGCTCTTATATTTTGTAAGGATCCCACATTCATGATAACTATTTCTACGGGGAACATGGAAAGTTTTCAATTATTTTGTTTCTTCATTCCTGATTGTTAAGGATTTTACATTGCATTTGACACTATAATTATTTTCATAATCTTATTGGAGATTTGAAGTCACTCTAATTATTTTGTTATATCATCATCAATGGGTCCTTATTTTCTTTGGCTAATTGAGGTTTTCTTAGGTTGATAACGTATAACTCTTCTCCATCATCCTCAATATCATTTGCCAAGATGAGGAATTACTTTAGGTTATTTTGTTTCATTAGTGCCTTTTCCCTTTGAATCCTCACCTTTAAACATTGTCATAATAAGTGGATTCACTTGCTTTTAGGCATTGACTTCTCTTGCTTTCATAGGAATAAAGTACTTGGCATCATCATAAATTTTGATTTTTTGAATCGAGAAAGGATTCATATCACCATCAATTCAACACTCTTCACCATTTTGAATGCATTTCATACATTGATAGAGATGAAGATACTATATCATATTCATGAATCCACTACATACCAAGGAGTTCTTTATATGAAACACTAGCTTCAATCACATAGAATTTAGCTTCTATATATTATTTCTCAAAGTATATAGGAAAAATAAGATATCCCAAGGTTGTTGTCCTTGTTCATTAAATCCTTGTAGGAATAGTGTACTTTTTATTCAGATAATGAGCATCCAAAGCTAATGTTCGGAGTGTTTTAGCTATAAAGAGATTGATTGAAGCACCTGTGTCAATCAATATTCTTTTTTATACGAGAAAAATTATTTTCAACTATGACATAAAGGGGTCAATTATGTTTGATCATATGTAACAATATGTCATTATCACTGAATATGATGGTTGTTGACTTTTGAAAGGTTAAGTCTTCTTTCATCCTCTCTTCAGCAAAAAAAGGCTTCATATTATTTCTGAATTTTACAAGGATTTAATTAATGTTTCATGTATAATTTTGGATAACATGAGAGCATCACAGATACTTAATAAAGCTAATAACTTATGTAAATGATCCAGAACATTATTGTTGAATCCCATTTTGGTAGCCTTTTGATGTTTAGCTGGTGTTTGGGGTAAGACATCTTTATTAATTTGAATTTCTTTTCCTCTATCATTGGCTTTCATTTGGGGTGGTGGAGAAATTCACTTTTCACTCCTTAATAAGATTTGAGTTACTTCTTTTGTGAATCTCCTTTATCAATAAAAGTTTCTGAACTCTGTGCCTCTTCAGAATTTTCACAGATTCTAAAACTTCAGAATTGTTACCTAGTTTAAGATATAGCTTCGTTGATCCTGATTTAACTATCCTTTTGATAGACTTTTCTTTGGAAAAGTATAGCTCTTCCTTAGAGTCAATTGATGTTATAATCACACGGCGCCTCACTTTAGGTTTGAAAATTAGAATCTTCAAGTATGCTTATGACTCAACATGTTTCTTTTAAAATCTCTTCTTTATGAGCTTTTGTGTCAAGTTGTAAGTGCAGCATGTACTCTTCCAACTTAACTAACCTTTGGGGAGGTTGCCCATACTCCTTCAAAGATTTAATAATCTTTTATATTTGAGATTTTGGCTTTTGAGGTTTCCTCTTTTTCTTTATTTACAAGGTTTTGATGAATATGATTGATTAATTTTCATTTTTCCCTTTGTATCATATAAAAATCACCCCCTATTGGGGAAGAGCATTTTTGGATCGATTTCAAGTTCTAAAGAGTTTTTACAATGAATGTCTTTTATGGCTAGATGAATGTTAATCATTCTTTTTGTCATCTTTAAGATGAAGGTCTCCTAACCACCTTCTTATTCTGCTTATGGTGCTTTGCTCTTATTATTATTTGTATTATGAGTTTCAACCAGCCTTGCACATTTATCTTTTACTTCTTGGATCAGGGGTACTATAATAACATTCACTTTCTTCATTTTAGGATGTACAAATACACTTTGATAAGGTGAGCTCCACATTTTGATAACTCCTTCAACCCAATCTTTGAAGATGAAACAGTGTTTGATTGGGTAACTTATAAGTCTATGGAATGGAAAATAGTTGGGAACATCAACTTTGTCTGCTTGGTCTAGTCGACATGTCTCTAATAATTGCAATCCCAACTTTAGGGCATGCTTAAAAATTTTAGCAGTCTCTTTTAAATGAATACTACTTGGTCATTTTCTTCTTGAAAGTATAACCTTTTTCTTATCCTCTGTGGACTTTGCAGCTTGTCGTGAGGTGGTTGTACCTCCATTTCTTTTTTTTTTTATCAACTATAAATGTGAACGTTATATTCACATCATTTTTCTTTAAATCATATGATTTAGGCTACTTTCCTTTCCTAGAGAAATTTTTATTATAGCTAATATTAAGGCCCTTTTACTTGGATAATCTCTCAAATTTGGCTACATGATCATATAATTCTTAAAATGTATTAATCATGGCCATGGCTAAAATATGGGGCCATCTGATTATCATTATTCCGTATTCTACTACATGCTTTTATATGAGTTGTTGGTCATATTTTATGCTCAAATTTTTCCAGTTTATGCCTAAATGCTATGCAATTAGAAGCAATCATAGGCTAAATCAAGTATAGAAGGAAGACTTCCCTAAGAAGGTGGTCATCCTCAAAGGTCAAATGTACCTTATGTGTAATGGGTGAAGTGCCCAATTCAAGAATTTAGAACAATATGCTAGCATAGTCTGTAAAATTTAATTATTTCTAGTTGATTTTAAGTTTTTCCTAAGGCTTTAATTTTATGTTAGATTTTGAATTTCATTATTTTGTTTAAGTTATTTAGATTTAAGTTGGGTAGAAAATTTAATTTTACTTGTGATCTTATGTCCGGGCATTCTATTATGCACCAAAATAAATCAAGCAAATTGATTAAAAAATAGGCCAATGCGATCGGGTACCACTGTACAACCCAAAAGAAAGAAAAAATGGGTAGCCGGGCTCTACCCTTATAGCTCGACCTAGAACTACAATTTAGATCTCTGGGTCTTCTTACCTTCTTTAGGGACTTTCATTGGGATTTATAGGAGACCTCTACAATCATTTGTTGGTAGGGTCAGCTCCTGCTAATTCTAAACTCCATAGATCCTAACCTAATTCTAAGCTCAAATTTTACATTTCAAATGAAAAAATAAATCCTATGCCCTACAAAATAGATGTTAGAAAAATACAAACAGCACATAGCAATTATATTTACAACAGGCTTAGCATTAGCTTCATGCCAAGCCCACTTATCTCATTGGGCTATGCGAAGGGACTTAAGCATATCGCAAAAAATAGTATTTATAATTTGTCTATGATAGCAGACCTTTTTAGCATAATCTCCTACATAAGACAATGTTAGTTCTCAAAAGAACATCCTACCATCCAGTCTAACCGGCAAACAATCCTAAATATCTTTGTCAAAATAATACACCATAAAGACATGAAAAGCACATCACATCACAACACAAAGTATCATAGAATATCATAAATCAACTTAACCTAAGTTTAGGGCTTATGACCTAATGATATAGTGTGTGAAGAAAATAAGCTTGTGTCAAGACTTTGCTAAACCGGTTTAGTTCAAGTTTCAATTTGAATTTTGAAGTTTGTTTATTTTTACCTTTAGATGATTTCAATTCAAGTGATTTAATGATTTATAATTTTATTTTCATTTTCAAGTTCACTTTTATGTTAAAGTGAAGTTTATGTTTTAGGACTAATGAGTAGAATAGATTCCACTTTTGGGTGAAACCCATTCTATTCAACATCATAAACCCTGATAAAATGAAACCTTCATCCTAAGATGAAGATTCATTCCAAAGGCCTAACTACGATCCTTAAGTATCTTAATTTGATCCTTTTAGATTCATTTTAATGATTTGGGTTTGAATTAATTTTTGTATTTTTAATTCTTTTGAAATTTAATTCTTTTATTAATTTCTTTTGATTTGATTAGTTTTATTTAATTTGTATTAGTTTAATTATTTATTTCCTTTATCTTGATTTGACATTTATTTCCTTAATGTTTAGTTTGAATTATATTTATGTTTATTTAATTCATTTGTTAAATTATGTTAGCCTAAGACACTTAGGTTAGTGCTTTAATCCATTCTTAAGTTACAATGATTATGGGTTAAGATTTTATTGATTTGCTTATTATGAATTCATTAGCCATAAGGTTTAATTAAACTTAATGTTCATTATTAATTTTATTAAATCTTAAATATGTAAGTGATCAAATTCTTTGATTTAGAATGTTGGAGAATTATCTTTGAGTGTTCTGGTGTTGATGAAGATATTTCAAATTACTTTTATGAATTTTGAGATTTTTGTGATTTTGTGATTTTTTAATCTATTATTTGATTTATATTGACCTAGAGAGAGATTTTGATATTCAATAATTCTCAATTCAAGGTTACCACGTGGATCGTGAGCTTCAATAATAGTTAGCAGTAACATCAGAATTTTTACATGAGCTATGCGTGTGGGCTTTTCAATTTAGTCTTTTATGCAAGTTTATATTTAAACTAGCACCCCTTGGTTATATTAAAATCTAAATTTATGTTTAAATTTAGCCTCTTTGGGTATGGTGGAATCTAAATTTAGGTTTTGTATCTAGCCCCTTTAGATATCATGGATTTTAGTTTAATTTAGATCCAACCCCTTTGGGTATAATGGATCTTAGTTTAATTTAACTCTGACCCCTTTGGGTATGATCCAATCTAAATTTACGTTTTAGAACTAGCTAATTTAAACATGATTAATCTATTCTGGCCTCTTCAGGCATGATGGATCTTAGTTTAATTTAACTTTAACCCCTTTGGGTATGATGAATCTGATTTAAAATTAGATTTAATCCCTTTGTACATGATGGATTATAGTTTGATTTAGATCTGACCTCTTTGGATATGATGAATCTGATTTAAATTTAGATACAGTCCCTTTGGACATGATAGATCTGACCCAGCCCCTTTATGCATGATGGATCTTGATTTGAATTTGGCTGATTGGATAGTGTTTCCTTTTGATGGGGAATCTTTCTTTACAAGATATAAAAAATTTCTCTTATTAATAGGAGAATTACTCATTAAAATGAGAATATTTCTTTCTTAATTATGCATAATATCTTCTAAGATATTATCCATTTATAGGGGCATAAGCTTGATGCCTTCTGCATCGATGAGCTGATAAGCTCCACCTTCATATACTTTTTGATAATATAAGGTCACTTCTAATTTGGATAAATCTTCCACCAACTCATTGATGTAAAATGATGAGCCTTTTTTGTATCAGTATTAGTTCACCTGCTTTAAAGTTTCCTGGGTGAACCATACGATTATGAGTTCGAGTCATCCCTTTAATAGTTATGCACAATATCTCTTGATAAATTATCAATTTTACATCAATGAGTTGATAAGCTTCCCCTTCGTATACTTTTTCAATGACATATGGTCTTTTCCAATTTGGGTTAAACTTTCCACCTGCTTGTTGATGTATACATATAAGCCTTATGTGTACCAGTAGTATTTCACCTACTTTAAAGTTTCTTAGGAGAGCCATACAGTCATGATCTTGAATCATCCTTCCTCAATATATCGTTAAATTTTGTTGGGCTCGTAATCAAGTTTCATCTACAGCTTCAAACTCTTCGAGTCATATTTGAATATTTTCTTAAGGATGCTCAGGTGGATGAGTGGCTTTGCTCTTAGAGACAAAAATTTTAAATAAGTATGTTCAGGAGAAAGTTGGAGTAGCTCCAGTGGTAGATAAGGTTAGAGAGAGTTGCCTTAGATGATTTGGCCACATAAAGTGTCGTTCATTCGATGACCCTGTTAATAGAGTAGATGTATTAGATTTGCCTTATGCTAAGAAAGATAGAGGTAGACCTAAAAGGACTTGGTTAAGATGTATAAAAAATGATCTTAGTATACTTGAATTAAATGAGAATTTGATGCATAATAAGACATAATGGAGAAGAAGGATTCATGTAGTTGGTCCCACATAATGGGATAAAGGCTAGCTATTGTTGTTATTATTGTTGTTGTTGTTGTTATTATTGTTGTTGAAAGTTCTTTTGAGATCATTGAAGATGCAGGTCACCACCCTCTGGTAAGTGGCACACATATTTTTCAAGTCAAATGGCATTACTTTGTAATAATATATGTCGATTACCATGCGGGAGGATGTATACTTCTCATCTTTTAGAGCCATTTTAATTTGATTGTAGCCTGATAATCCATCCATAAATAAGAATATATCATAGTTGGACGTATTATCCACCATGAGTTCTGTGTTGGGTAATGGAAAATCATCTTTTTGGCATACTTAATTTAAGTCTTGAAAATCAATGTAGACTCAATTTTGCCTGTTTTTCTTACTTATTGAGGCAATATTAACAATCTAGTCAGTATATTTTTTTATCCTAGATGAACCCTACTTAGATGAGTTTTTTGGTTTCAGTGATTACCTATTCTTTAATTTTTAATTGCATTCATCTTGATGCTTCCTTTACTAGTTGTAGAATAGATTAAATAGCCACTTTATGTAGGGCTACATGTGGCAATAAACTTGCCATTTTACTATAACTCTATGCGAACCAATCTTTATATTTATAGATTAGTGCTCTTAATTCTTCCAATATTTCTGATGTGAGGTTAACACTAACAAAGTTTCCCTAGGCTCTTCTTTGGTACCTAAGTTAACTTTATGAAGTTCATCAGCGGTGGCTTGATTGCCTTCTTTTAATTCTTTCTAGGCTTCTTTGAGGTCGATTATTAATTCATCTTTAGATACATTTTCATTCCCCTTTGAGGTACCCCTATATAGATTTGTGATTTCAAAAGGGATGGCTTCTTTATTGGATATGGTATAACATGAGCATATTGAGGAATTTGTTGAAGGAATATATCTTAATCTCCATGTAGTGAATTTTCCATATGCTATGGAACTCTGAACATTATCTCCTCACCAAATCCTTTTGAATAATTGAGCCTGTATGCTCCATTGTGTAAATTTGATATTCTTCTTAATTAATTTTTTTAAGGTTGGTGAGAAGTATTGAGGAATAATTATTGGATTATATTCTTTCTCTCAAAATCACCTTCTTTAGATAATTCTTGTGCAACTCTCTCTTTAGTTTTATAAAAGAGCATAACCCTTTCTTGGAGGGACATAGAAAATTTTTAATTGTTCTACTTCTTCTTTCCTTATAATTGATGGGGCTTTTATATGTGCTTTTGGTATTAACATTATCATTATAGCCTTATCGAAGACTTGAGACTCAGACATTCTTATCAAAGAAATGCATGTTTTCTCTAATTATTTTGTGACACCACTAGTACTAGCCTCTTCTTTCTTTTGATCAATTGAGGCCCTCCTGGTACCAATTCCTCTTCATCCTCTTTAGCATCACTACCAAGGTGGGGAATTACCTTGGGTTATTTTAATTCATTAGTAATTTTACCTTTTGAATAACCATTCTTTAACATTAATTTGATAGGTAGAGCTTATTTCTTTTGGGAATTAACCTCTTCTACCTTCCTAGAAATAAAGTATTTGGCATCATCATAGATCTTGAATTTGTGTATCAAGAATGGATTTATGTCCCCATCAATTTGCTGCTCTTCACCATTTTGGATATATTTCATGCATTGATGAACAATTGAGGGTAATATACCATAGTCATGAATCCATGGTCTACCAAGGAGCACCTTATATACAACTTTTTCCTCAATTACATGCAATATAGCTTCTGTATATAATTCACTAAAGCTTATGGGTAAGATAATGGACCCTAAAGTTTATTTCCCTTGTTCATTGAAACCTTATAAAAATATCATGCTCTTATCAAGGTATCAAGCATTTAATGTGAGTTCCCTAAGTGTCTTGGCTATCAAGAGATTGATTGAAGCACCTGGGTCAATCAACACCCTCTTTACAAGTGTAGAATTAATTTTAGATGTAACATAGAAAGTTTGACTATGTTTAGTCATTCTCAGTAGCAAATCCTTATCATTAAAGGTGATAGTTATTGGTTTTTGAAAGGTGAGATCTTCTTTCATTCTCTCTTCAGCAAAAAAAATGCTTCATATTATTATCAGTTTTGCAAGGCTTGTATTAAGGTCTCACTTATATCTTGGGATAGCATGAGAGCACCATATATACTTAATAGAGCAAGAAGCTTGTGTAAGTTTGCCAGAACATTATAGTTTACTCTCATTTTGGTAGACTTTTGGGGATTAGCTAGTGGTGGAGGTAAGGAATCCTTATTAATTTTAAATTCTTTTCCTTTTTCACTCACTTTCTATTGTCACATTGGAGGAATCTTTTTTCACTCATTAATTGCATCTGTACTACTTCTTCTACTTATCTTTCCTCAATAGAAGAAGTTTTGGAGCTCTGTAACTTTTTAGAGTTCCTAGACTATTCATGATTCTCATAACTATTATTTTATTCAAGGCATAGTTTCTTATAGCCTAGCAAATTTTTCCATTTGTTAGGCTTTTCTTTGAGAAAGCATAGCTTTTCTTCAAAACTAGTTGAACTTGTAAACACATGTATAATTTGACATGTTTCTTTTACAACTTCTTCTTCAGGCTCTTCTATGTCGAGCTATAATTGGTTCATGTATTTCTCAAGCATAACCAATCTTTGAGGAGGTTGCTCATACTCTTCTAAAGAATCCATCATTTTTTTGTCTCAAATTTTTTTTTGTTTTCAACCTTTCTTAATTTTTTATTTTTTATTTACTTTTGTGGCTTTAACACAAAAGGCTTATCATTTTTCGTCTATTCCTTCATTTTGTATAAAAATTTCCCCCTATTTAGGGGAAGTATCTTGGGATTGATTTCAAGTTCTAAGGTATTCTTCCATCGAATGCTTCTATAGCTAGAGGAATATTGATCATTCTTTTAGTCTTCTTTGAGATGAAGGTTTCCCACTCACCTTCTTCATCTGCTTGTAGTTATGAAGTTTTTTCTTTATCCTTATTTGTATTCTGAGCCTCGACTCAGCCTTCTTATTTTTTTTCTTTAGGATTTGATTGTGTCATAACAACGTTTACCTTTTTCTTTTTAAGATTTACTAAAACACCGTCTAATAAGATATGTTCTCCATTGTGATAGCTCTTCTCAACCTAGTCTTTATAAATAAAACAATCTTCAATCGAATGACTTATAAGCCTATATAAGAGATAATAGTTAAGATCATTGACTTTGTCTACTTGATATAGTCGACACAGATCTAGTAGATGTAATCCCAACTTTATGTCATGTTTAAAAATCTTAGTAGTATATTCTCTCTTAAATGAGTACTACATAGCCATCTTCTCCTGGATGGTTGGTACTATTTTCTTTTCCTCTATTGGCTTTGTGACCAATTAAGAAGTTTATTCTCCTCCATTTCTCTATTAGCTTACTATATCTGAATGTTTCTTATAGCTTGGGTTGCTTTCCACTTTCGGTGGAGTTATTATTATAGCACAAATTAAGCCTTTTTTTGGCTAATCTATCAAACTTGGATACACAATCTAATAATTCTTGGAATGTATTGGTGAGCCTCTAGGTGCAAGGAATTAGATTGCCTCCCCAACAATCGATCTATAGGCCAAGCTTCACTAATTTCTTTGATGTTTTTGGTCAAACTCTGGCTTGTTGGAGGCATGGGGATCGACGGAAGGGTGCACTCTTTTTCATTTTACTTGAAGAAGGTGACAGAAGACTCAAAATGACTTGAGATAAACTTTCTTGCATTTTTCCATGGTTGGCCAAAAGCTTTAAAGATGAGGATGGTCAACCTTGTTAGCCATGGTGATTGCAACCCTTGTAGGCTAGCTCCAAGGGGTGGTCAATTGTTTGAGGTCAGTCCAAGGCAGATAGGATGAGGAATTGAGTTAAGAAAGTGGATTGGGGAAGGGATTTGTCTCCATGCTTCTCTTTATTTCTCCATGGCATATTATCCTTTTTAAATGGATTTTGATCCTCTTAATTCTTTTAATTTTGGCTAATAACTATTTTAAACTCTTCTTAGGATGAGTTTGGATTCATTTCAAATGTAATTAGTTTAGGTTTGAATTCAATTACTCATACTAGGTTTATTTGTGATTGATTTGATTTGGATTAAGCTAAGTGTGATCAATGCTTAGTATCCATTAATTTAAAATAGTAATCAATTGTTCAAATCATATTTAAGATGATTTATGAGTCAAATAAGCTTATTTAAATTAGGTTTAGGGAAAAAAATACCTTACGTTAGTTCACTTAAGCATTTATTCTGTTTGTGTTTAACTAGGTTTATTCCATATAATGTTAAATGTGATACATTGAATATTGGAGAAATCTCATCATTCATTAGAAGATCTATTCATAAGCATTATCATTTATCTTCCTCACAACCTTGTAAGGATCAGATCTCTTGAGAGTTAATTTCTTAAGAGTCCTAGTGAAAAATCTCTCATTAAATTTAACAAGAACCAAATCTCTCTCAATAAATTTTGCATATTGTCTATGTGCATCAACATTAGCTTTATATTTATCATAACATAAAATAAGTTTTTATTGAATTTCATTATGTAAATCATGTATACTTTATGCAAATGAAGATGCAAATGCACTAGACCTATATGTTATAGGAAAATCAATTAGTTTTCTTGGATCATAGCCAGTTATAACATGAAAAGGACTCAAACCAGTTAACCTATTAATTGAACTATTATAAGAAAACTTTGTAGTAAGAAAAACTTGGTCCTAATTAGTAGTATGATAGGTCACTAGACACCTAAATAAATTTTCTAAGCTTCTATTAACAACATCAATTTGTTCATCTATTTGAGGGTGGGTATGTGGCTCGCCACATCCCAACAAAATTTTTTAATTTTTATTTTAGGACTGGATTAGTGTGCACCGCATAACCTTTCATGAATTTTAGTCATTATCATTTTTTCTTCATCTGGTCTTAAGCATCGCAACCACATTTAGTCAAATTAACATAAATATAATGTATCATTCAAAAGAGCATATTGTAGTGCTCTTTGTAAAATTTGATGAGCCTTTGATTTATTATTTGGCAATCTGCCACCTTTAAGATAGGTGATGAATAGTACTCACCAATCATTTTCTTCTATTATTGTTGAAATATCTTGATTTTATTTAGCTTTAAAGGCTTGCAAGAGGGTTGGTGTTAATATTAGCCTACTTTAGACTATTATTGTAATTGGCTCTCTTTGAGAGTTTATCATTTCTTTAGCTAATTTACCTAATGCGCCAGCTTTTTCATTATCTTAACGTGACACCCTTGTAATTATTATTTTATGGATTTGTTTTAGAAGCTTCAAGACATGTTTATTATAAAGCACTAATTCAGGCTTGTTTATCATGGAAGTCTTAATTATTTGTCAAACTATGAGTTGAGAATCTCTATAAACATGGAGCTTTTTAATTTTCATGTTAATTGCTAGCTCTAGATCCATAATTAATGCTTCATATTTGGCCTCTTAGTTAGTTCAAGGTTTCGTTTGACTATATGAATATTAGAGAATATTATCTTGCAGTGTCATAAATATTAAGCCAATTCCAACATCTATTATCGGTAAATCGGGAAGTTATCTTGCTTTATTAAAGATTCCCCATCAAAGTAGAGATCCCATTTTGATGATTATTGAGCTTCTTCCACTTAGAAGATTTGTTCATTAGGCAATTCATTGTTGAGTGGAGAGTCTGTGAATAAGGGATGAGGGACTAGAAAGTTAGTCAGAGGTTGCCCTTTTATCGCCTTTTGTTGGACATATGTTATGTCAAATTTAAGAAATAAGATTGCCCATTTAGTTAGGCAACAAGTTAAGGTAGGTTTAGTCATTAAGAATTTAATAGGGTCAATTTTAAATATCAAAGTTATTTATAAGATAGCATATAGTGTTGCAGTTTCTAAGTTGCAAATATCAATGCTAGAAAATGCTTCTCAATAAGATAATATCTTATTTTGGCTCCTATCAAATGTTGACTTATATAATATAGGGCATTTTCCTTCTCTTCTTCATTGTTCTGAGCTATCAAAGCTCCTAATGATTCTTTTAAGGCTGTTGTATATAATATCAATGGCCTTCTCTTTATTTGTCCTACCAACATTGGGGGATGTAATAGATATCATTTTATACTACTAAATGCTTCTTGATAAGCATCATCCCATATAAAAGGTGCATCCTTTTTCATTAATCAAGCAAAAGGTTGACATATGTTCAAAAGATTAGAAATGAAGCTTTTAATGTAAGTAATTTTCTTTATAGTGAACGTAATTGCTATAAGGTTTTAGGCAATGGCATTTTTATCATTGCCTTTATTTTATATGGAATAATTTTAAACCCTCTATGGCACATAATAATGCTCAGGAATTTTTTAGGAGTTACACCAAAAGCACATTCTTTAAGTAGAAACTTCAAACTCTATCAAATACAACTCTTAAATCACTTATGTGCTCGCTTTGATTATTGCTCTTGACAACCAAATCATCAATGTAATATTTCACATATCTGTGTATGAGATCACCAATTGCCTTTTGGTATGTAGCACAAAGTTTTTAAGCCAAATAACATCACTTTGTAGCAATATATGTCCATTGATATGTGGAAGGATGTACATTTTTATCTTATGGAGCCATTTTAATTTGGTTATAGACCAATGAACCATCCATGAAGGAGAACATATCATAATTTGATGTGTTGTCTACCATAAGTTCTACATTAGGTAGTGGAATGTCATCTTTTGGGCATGCTTTGTTTAAATCCCTGAAGTCAATGAAGACACAAATTTTTCCATTCTTTTTCCCTATTAGGACAACATTGGCAATCCAGTCAGCATATTTTTTTTCTGGATGGATCTGCTTCAATGAGCTTTTTAATTTTAATAATTAATTACTCTTCAATTTCTAATCCCATTCGCCTTGGTGCTTGCTTTATAGAAGTAAATCAAGTTTAATGGCAAGCTTATGTATAGCTACATCTGGTGATAGGCCTAGAATTTAATTGTAATTCCATGTGAAGTAGTTTATGTATTCACAGAGTATTGCTTTCAATTCCACCAATCTTTTTGATGTGAGGTTAATGCTAACAAAGGTCTGTCTAGGTTCTTCTTTAGTACTTCGGTTAATTTTTGAAGTTCATCAACGGTGGCTTTACTGCCTTCTTTGAATTCTTTTGAGTCCTCTCTGAGGTCAATTATTAGTTCTTCTTCTTCAAGTATATTTTTATTTTTATGTAAAATATTCATTTGTTCATCTATTGTTTCTAAAAGGACTTCTTCTTTATAGGATATGGCAAATAAGAGCTCATTGGTGGAGATGTCAAAGTAATATATCCTAATCCCTATGTAGTGAACTTCCTATATTCTATGGAATTTTGGGTGTTATTCCCATGTCTGAGCCTCTTAAACAACCGAGCTTGGACATTTGATTGTATAGACCGAATGTTTTTTTCAGCAACCTACTTTAGAGTTAATGAAAAGTATTGAGGGATCATTATTAAAATGTCTTCATCCTTAAAATCATCCTTTTCAAACAATATTTATGTGGGATTTATAGTTCGCTCTTTTATCTTGTAGAAAAGGATCCCAAGTTCATTGTAGCCTCTTCGAGGAGGGACATAGAAAGTTTTTAACTACTCTATTTCCTCTTTTCGTGGAGCTATTAAAGCTTTTATATGTACTTTTGGCACTATAATTAGTTTCATAATCTTATTAGAGATTTGAAATTGGGATACTCTTATTAAAGAAATATGAGTTTTCTCTAATTATTTTACCACATTACTAGCATTGACTTCTTCTTTTTTTTGCTAATCGAGGCTTTCTTAGATTGATAAAATAATAATTCTACTTTATCATCCTCAGTATCACTACCAAGGTGGGGGGAATTATCACCCTTTGGATTATATCTTTTCAGCATTAGTTTGATATGTGGAACCACTTATTTTTGGGAATTATTTTCTCTACTTTCATAGGCATGAAGTACTTGGCATCATCATAGATCTTGATTGCATGTGTCAAGAATGGTTTCATGTTCATCAATTTTAAGCTCTTCACCATTTTGAATATACTTCATACATTAATGCAGAGTTAAGGTACTATGTCGTATTCATGAATCAACATTAGCTTCAATCATACGAAATTTAGCCTCTATGTATATTTTCTTAAAGTGTATAGATAGAACATGAGACATTAAAGTTTGTTATCTTTGTTCATTGAATCCTTATTGGAATACTATACTTTTATCTAGATAGTGAGCATCTAAAGCTAATGCTGTAAGTGTCTTTGCTATTAAGAGATTAACTAAAGCACCTGGATTGATTGGTATCTTTTTTATGCAGATAGAAATGCTTTTGGCTATAACATTAAAGGTCTAATTATGTTCGATCATCCCAACAGTAGGTCATCATCACTAAATATGATGGTTGCTAATTTTTTAATGGTTAAGTATTCTTTCATCCTCTCTTCAGGGAAGATTATTTCATATTTTTATAGACTTTACAAGGTTTTGATTAATATCTCATGTATATATTTGGACAATATGAGAGCATCATAAATACTTAATAAAATAGGGACCTTGCATAAATGTACTAGAACATTATAGTCTACTTTTATTTTGGTAGACTTTTGAAGTTTTGTCGATGATGGGAGTAAGGCATTTTCATTAATTTGATTTCTTTGCCTTTATCATTGACTTTCTATTATCGGGATGGAGAAATTCATTTTTCACTTCTTAATTGGACTTGAGTTACTTCTTCTTTCTAATCTTCTTCATCAGAAGAAGTCTCTAAATTGTACATTTCTTTAGATTTTTTGGAGTTTTTAGTACTCTCTATTTTACTATCTAGTCTAGGACACAATTTCTTTGAGCTTGACTTGACCTTCCATTTAATAAGCTTCTCTTTAAGAAAGCATAGTTATTCCTTAGAGTCAGTTGAAGTTGCAATCACACAACATGCATCTCTTTGGGTTTGAAAATTAGACTTTCCATGCATGTTTATGACTCAACATGTTTCTTTCAAAACCTCTTCTTTAAGATTTTCATGTCAAATTACAATTGGGCCATGTATTCTTCCAGCTTAACTGGCCTTCAAGGAAGAGGCAATCATTTTTTATGTTTCAGACTTTGGTTTTCAAGATTTCCTCTTTTCCTTTTATTTACAGGACTTTGACGAAGAAGACTAACTAATTTTTTGTATGCTTTTTATATTATATAAAAATTTCCCTAGTTAGGGAAGAGCTTCCTTGGATCAATTTTGAGGTTCTAAAAAATTCTTCCATCGAATACCTTTTAACTGAAATAATGTTGATCATTTGTTTGGTCTTTTTGAGATGCAGGTTTTCCAACCACCTTCTTCTCTTCTTCTTCTTCTTCTTCTTCTTCTTCTTCTTCTTCTTCTTCTTCTTCTTGTATTTATGACACTTTTCCTTTATTACGATTTATATTCTGAGTTCCAGCTGGCTCAGCATTTTAACCTTTTACATTTAAGATTGGGCGTATTGTAATAACCTTCACCTTTTCTCTTTTAGGATGTACAAGTACTCTGTTTGATAAGGTGAGTTCCTTATTTTTGATAACTTTTTTCTACTTAATCTTTGATGATAAAATAATTTTTAATTAGGTGACTTATGATTCTATGGAATGGACAATAGTTGGGATCATCAACTTTGTCTACTTGATTTGGCTGATGTGGCTCTAGTAATAATAGTCCCAATTTTAGGGTGTGTCTAAAGATCTTAGCAATACATTTTCTTTTGAATGAGTATTGCGTAGCCATCTTCTCTTAGAGAGTTAGCCCTTTTTCTTATCTTCTATTAGCTTTGTTGATGGTTGTGAGGTTGTCAACGTTTGTTTTTTTTTCAACTGTGAATATGAATAATGTATTTATATCATTCTTCTTTGTATCATGCAATTTTAGTTATTTTCCTTTCCCAAAAGGATTATTATTATAGTTGGCACTAACGCCTTTTTGCTTAAGGAGCCTTTCAAACTTGGCTACATGATCCAATAATTCTTGGAACATATTAATTATAGCCTTAGCTAGATATAGAGATTTCTAATCATTGATGTTCCCCATGAGGAGTTATACTACATGCTTTTCTATGAGCTACTGATCACAATTCATGCTCAAATTTCTCCATCTTGTAATGTATTTTATAACACTCTCATCTTTTCTTGTCTTTCTCAAGGTGAGATCTACTATTGTTAATTTTGTTATTACACCTACAAATCTCTTGATGAAGAGTGTTTTCAACTTGGTGAAAATTTTCATTGAGTTATTAGGTAACTTGGCATACCATTCTAAGGTCGTGTTGGTAAGATTGTTAATAAATTATTATAATATTAAGGCATCATTTCCTCCAAGACTTACACATAAGGCTTTGAACTGGGCTAAATACTACCGTGGATTTTCTATTTTTGAAAAGGTGTTAAGTTTTAGTATAGCATATCCATTAAGGTACAATATTTGGTCATATTTAGTAAGGTATGGTCGGCCTTTTTCAACTAGTTGTTTAGCAGCTTCTAAAGTGATCACTGTTTTGACTTTTTGGCTAATGAGATCTTCTACTTGAGATTTTGGTGATAACATAAGCCTCTTGATGGGAATTTAATGTAATTTTTCTTAGGACTTCTTTTCTTTGCATTGAAGCTATTGTCAAGTTGGGTGTAGCATTTTGTATGCCCCCAGTTTCCATTGTTGGGTTGCTTATCTCTAGAGGATTTCTTAGAGGCATTTATTGTGTTATAATTGCTATGAGATTAAGTTGATTAAATAGCGCTTTCATTAGCTTGATCATTTCGTTGAAATAATTTCTAAGTTGGTTAATTTTTTGGTCTCTTTTTTTTAGTTGAGAACCTATTTGTCATTGTACCCTTATTACAATGTCAGTTAGCTCTTCAATTACCTCAACTTCTACTTGAGTATCACCTCTAAGTTATTGATGTTTGGGTTCTCCTGCTATTCTTTTACATTTTATTGTTTGGGTGCCATGTTTCTATTTATTAAACATGTATTAACCATGCAAACAACTTCGACATCCATACAATCAATTTCTTCTTTATTTTGAAAGTCTAAAATTGGGTGATTTTCATTAATTGGGAAATCCTCATCTTCCCAGAAGAGTTAAATATCTACCTTATCATCTGTTAGCTGACTCTTTTCAAACTAGATTTTTTAGTTGATGATAGGATATTCATTTCCTTTGTCATCTAGTAGGGCTGGATCATATTGAATTGTCTCATCATTGATGATTTGGGATTCTTTAGGTACACAAATTGATTGGGGCCTTCCAGTGGTGGATTTATGGGAATGCATCCTAAAAGTCACTCACCAGTGTTCACTAGATAGTTGATATTCTTTCTTTCATGGGAGTTGTTAGGACCTTCAGACAACTATTCACCTAGTAAGTTTATACTTAAGGGCTAATTATCCTTGTTCACCGAACATTAAACCCCTAAACCTTGAGTTTTGTTCAAAGTGGACACAATATTTTTTATTATTCCAACCTCTCTTAGCATATGAATTTGTTGGGTTAGTGACCTAGCTCACCAACCTCTTAATTCTTTTCTAAAGGTTTTTATTTTTAGCAGTCTTGAAAACTTTATAGATTTTATAGGAGATAGTCTCTTCTTTCCATTGTTGATCTTATAACATAGAATGTGTCTGTTCATCCCAAAAGGACTTCATGATAGCTCCTTCAGAGTTATTCCTCTTGACCCATTGAAGCAGGTGAAAGTTGTTATTGATGGGAATATTTGCTTCCACTAGTGCTTCGTATTGTTATTCAGTATGACTAGGCAATGTGACAGCTCTATGAGAGGCATTATACTTTCTCTAAGCTCTCTTGGACATTTTGGTGCCTGAGGAAGATGTTTTGTGGTCATTACTATCTAAAGTAAAAGTAGCATCTTGTGAAATAGTAGGCTCTCCTGATGCACTACTATGTGGATTGACAATGATAAACATCAGCTTGAGTTGATATGCATCTTATCCTTAGCAGGGATTGTCAACATTGCCTTTGATAGCCTATCAAATATAGAACCCCTTTGGAGGTATTGGCTTTAGGCTTGGACTCGTCAGAAATGATCACATTCGACCTCATTCTTTGTTGAATGCCTTTGGCATTCTAGTGCCCTTAATAATAAGCTTAGCTATTAATCCAACAAGTAAAAATTAGACAACCTTCAAAATTATTCTAAAATGGAGAGTAGCTTTAGCAGAACTAGCATTGATTACAACCTAAGGTAATCTAATGGTGGACCCCTCTCCTAGTTTGGCAGTCATCATGTTTGTGAAGTTTGCTATAGAAGTTTCAAACCATGTTGTAAATTTAAACTTTTAAAAGAGTAAAACATGATATTTTAAGTTTATGATGACACTATATATTTTAATTTTTCCAACTAGAGATGGAGAGAGATTAATCCCCAGTATAGTCGCCAAAAATCTGTTCACTCAAAAAAACATCCCTTTTAGAAAGTCTCTATTACCTTTATTAGGATGGGTAAGAGTATGTTCTTTATAAGGTAAATTGATATATATTTAACCAGATTTTCCATAACATTATGTTAATGTTTATTTAAATCTGGGTTATACTTCTTTTGAATTGAAACCTAGTTGTAGATTTAAACTTTTAAAATAATATAACCCCATATTTCAAGTTTATGATGACACTGTATATTTTAATTTTTTCAACCAGAGATGGAGAGAGAACTAATCCCCAACAGAGTCACCAAAAAACTGATCGCTCCAAAAAACATCCTTTTTACAAACTCTCTGCCATCTTTATCGAGATGGGTAGGAGTATGTTCTTTATGAGGCAGATTGATATATATATTCAACTAGATTTCTCCTAACATTATGTTAAGGTATACATAGATCTTGGTTCTACTTTCTATGAATGTAAGGATTCATAGTTAATTACCCCTCTTACTATAAAAAGAGATAACTCTCAATTAAGGTTAGAAATAAACTTATCTTTTTAATATGAATCAGTGTCGAGTGATGTCTATGGCATAATATAGATCACTATCTAAAGGAAAGTGGAGATATGGGTTGCCTCATCTTAGATATCCCGAGTAGACAAGAGTTTTAGTGTAGGGTTTTTTGCTTGGTGAACATATAGATTGGACTTCCATCCCTTGGAATGCCAGTAACATGTTTGCATGGTGAATAGATAGATTAAATTTACATCCCTTTAGAATGCCAAGTTTATAAGGTCATTTGCATGGAAAATAGATAGATTGGACTTACATCCCTTCGAAATTCCATCAAGATGTTCGCATGGTGAATGACTAGATTAATTAAGCATACATCCATTGGAATGCCATCAAAGTGTTCACATAGCAAACGAATTGATTAACTTGGCTTACATTCATTGGAATGTCATCGAGGTGTTCACATGGTGAACGAATAGATTAACTAGGTTTACATCCATTAGAATGCCACCTATGATTTGGGTTAGGCTTGCATGGTAAGCATAAGTTGGACTTACATTGATTAGAAAGCCTTTAAATTACACTTACATCTCTTTAGAATGCCATCAAGGTGTTTGCATAGTGAACTAATAGATTAACTAAGCTTATATCGATTGGAATGACATTAGGATGTTCTCATAGCAAATAAATAAATTTATGGAATTAATAAGATATTTATGTTGTAATCATTAATTTGTGGTTCATAGGGTCAGGGCCTTGGCACTTATAGGCGTTATCATGATAGAGCCATAACACTATTATATCGACACTCTAGTGTTAAGTAATTAGCACTATAGTATTATAAAATAAAAATATGGTCTTAAAACCCAATGTTTCAATGCCTTAACACTATAAGTCTAGTGTTGGAGTGCTTAAAAAGGTATGAGATTAGAATAATTTGAACAAGTTAATTAGTTGATTGATGCCTTGGTCCTATATTTTGCGCCATGGCATCAATCAAAAGTTGATTTAGGAAAGCTAGTAGAAGGATAAGCACTTTAAATGAAAAAAGATAAACTTTTTTACCACCAATGTGGCATTGTGTCAGAGCTTTGCGATGCTTAATCAATATCTAGTTTCACTTTTTGTATGGTGTTGGTTACAAAATTAATTATCATAAATGCCATAAATAGGTCTTTTTTACAAGTACGGTGATCGTTCTAGTATGTTGACTAGCACTTCAATGCTGCATGTTCTTGCCAACATGAAAGAGAACCAGAATAATCAAATTTTTATCTAGGGATAATTAGTGAGTTTTGATAGTAGTACTATCAACACATATTAGAATTTACAAGATGTAGTATACAATCAATACATTTTCTATTATAATGATCATTCTAATTTCAATGATGTCCTTAATTTCCTCACTGTTAGAAACTATAATATTCAGTGAAAAGGGTGGAAGGATAAAATTATAAATTTTTTTGTCGCCAACCTCACTACTGAGGCTAAAGCTTAGCATTATTTTATTACTATCAAGTTAATGCCCACAAACAATATCAATGAGTTGACTAGAGATAGTCATTTTGAATTTTGTGATTCAAGAAGATTGTACTATGGATATAGGGAGGATTATTTATAATTCTATTTGTAATATGCTTAAAGGCACTACTACCATATGATATGGTCATCCTTCCTTAATTTATTCTTTGTGTGTTGTGGAGGGTGCACAAGTGGAGTTATATGAAGTCTTTATATAAAAGGCTTCTTTGACTAACAGAGTAATTAAAGTATTTGGCTTGACCACTAAGGTGGTAGAAAGCTCATGCACTCCTCAATCCAAACCCAAATCCTCCATGATTTAAACAAGCAGCTCCAAGAAATTGGAGGACAAGTCTCAAACTTAAGGAAAATGGTTAGGGAAACTAGTCGATAGCAGCAAGAACAAGGGAGGAAATTTGATCGTCATATGTTTCAGCAACAGTAGCAATTTTCATATATGGCTGAGTTTAACTCAATACTTATTCATATGTTTGAAAACTAAGGCTTTCATATAGGCCTGGGTGAGGATTCTTTTCTGGTGACACCTCATTATCACCTTTATTTGAGAACCCTATTGGAGCCAGAAGACGAAGAAGAGCTGGAGGATGACAGTGAGTACGATTACTAATTTATCCCCTTTCTCTTTTATTTTATATTTTTTCTATCATAAAACTTTGATTATAAATGTTGTTATTAAGAAAAATATTTTCATTTCAATTCATTGTGTTTGTTTCTATTATGTGGAACGCTCTAATAAAAGCCTAACAATAAATTATTATTCAAAATGAACAATATTAGGGGTTGAGCGCCTCGACACTACATGTGTAGCACTATGGCGCTATAGATATGATTTGGGCTTAATGTTAGAGAGATAAGTTGGGTACTAAGGTTTAATTTCTCAAGAGCATAGCGCCTCAGTGCTGAGATATCAGGGTCATGGCACTATTAGATGAGTGTCAAAATTTAATTTTTTTCGAGAGTGAAATGCCTCGACGCTGAAACATAAGTTGCATGACACTATGGAATGCATGTCTAATGTTCAAGATTCCTGAGAACTCATCACCTAGAAGCGGGAACATCAACATATTAGCACTATTTGGTGTCTGCCTAAAGTTTAAAACTCCCAAGAACTCATCACCTCAACACTAAAAGTGCAACGCCATGACGTTATTTTGTAAATGTCTAAGATTTAATAATTTTAGGAGAAATTTGAAATTTTAGCAAAAAAATGATGCTAGGTTTCATAATTTTTAGTGCATTAGCACCTTTCTCCCTTACTCTACATCCAATATCAATGGAAGGAGGATTTTATTTTACACTAGAACCAAGTTCAATGTTGGAATCGACTTCAATATATGTTTCTTCATTTTGTAACCTGAGTGGGTAGCATAGTGGCGTTAAGAAATCAATACAGTGATACTGCAAAAAAGACATTAATCTGAGAGCCTAGTGTTATGGCACTGGACATTTTGTTCCTCAGTCCTATGAGGTAGAGCGTCAAAGTCTTGATTCCTGAGAGCTCAGTTCCTTGGCACTAAACTTAGCACCATAGAGCAAGAACTTTATTTTTTTGATTAAGATTAATGTGAAATTTGATAATTTTTATGAAAATTCAGTGGTGTAACACTTTAGACATGCTAGAATTTATAGTATTATAGTGCAAGAAGCACTCTTCTTTGTTGTTCCAAATCCAAGATCAACAAAGAAAGGATTTTTCTTCTTGCGTTAGAACCAAGTTCAATGAAGGAGGTCTTCAAATTTCAAATTTCTATAATTTTTGGTCGTAGGGGCATTCTTTTTTTACTTTAGATCCAAGATCAACATAGATAACCCTTGTTATTTCTCACCTGATCTAAGATTAATAACGAAAATCTTTTAATTTTTTTAAAGAGAAAATTTTATAAGAAAATTATTTCCAGAATTTTTTTTACCTATAGTTAATGGTAGTAGGCTTCAATCTTTTCGCATGCAAAAGGAGAATGCTCTCATGTCGTAATGAAATACATGTTGTTGAGAGTGCATGAACTGGGAGTAAGAATGGGATTAGTGGATTATTAGGGGAGAGAGAGAGAGAGAGAGAGAGAGAGGAAAATGAAGAAGAAAAGAGATGAGTGGTAGTTTTCCCATTTTAGACATTTTTAGGCAACCATTCCCACCTTTAGGGCAATTTTTTTCTTCATAATTATTCATCATGCTTCCCTGTGGGTAGTTATCACTATTGGGGAGGAAATGATTAGTTTTATTATTTTTTGGAATTTAAGGCCATCAAGATAGCACTTAGGCACTAAGATCATAGCACCGCGGTGCTATATTACTTAAGTAAGCAACCGTTAGAAGTGATTTGAGCTTCTTGATTCTATAAAGCAGGGATAGCGCCTAGGCTCTGTGATTGCAATACTATGGCACCTTAAATTAGCATGTTCATTTTATTTCATTTTTTTTTAGATGCAAACACTTTAAATCATGTCTTAAAATTTTAGTAGTACATTCTATTTTAAATAAGTTATGCTTGATCATCTTCTCTTAGAGGGTAAGACCTTTTTTCTTATCCTCCAAGGGGTTTACTGCTTATCATGAGGTTGTTGCACCTCTATTTTCTTTTTTCTTTTTTCTTGTCAACTATAAATCTGAATGTTGTATTTGCATCATTCTTTTTTTTTTTAAATCATATGATTTAGGTTGCTTTCCTTTTCTAAGGAAATTATTGTTATAATCGGTATTAAGGCCCATTTGCTTGGGAAGCCTATCAAACTTAGCTATGTGATCCAATAATTTTTGGAATGTATTTATCATGGCCATGGATAAGTATGGAGCCATCTAATCATTAATATTTCCCATCAGGTGCTCTACTTCATGCTTTTCTGTAAGTTGCTAGTCGCATTTCATGCTCAGATTTCTCCATCTTATTATATATTTTGTGACACTCTCATCCATTCTTCTTTTTTCCAGAGCAAGGTCTACAATCATCACCTTCTTAGTTGCTCCTTCACAAAGAGTGTTTCCAACTCGATAAAGGTATTCACTAAGTCATTGGGTAACTAAGCATACCATTCAATAGTTGTGTTGGTATGACTACTAATGAATTATCATAACAATAGGGCAACATTTCCCCTTGTGCTTTCTCATGTAGCTTTGAATTAAGCTAAATGTTGCTGAGCATTTTCTATGCTCGAAAAGGTTTTGAATTTTGGCACAACGTACCTATTAGGCTAAATGTTTCCTAGGATTTTCCCAACTAGTGTTCAACAGCCTCTAAAGCGATGACAACTTTTACATTTTGGTAGATGAGATCTTCCACTTGGGATTTTGTAATGTTACAACTGCGGTGAGCACTTAGTGTAATATCTCTTGGGGGTTCTTTCCTTTGCTTTGAAGTTGTTGGAAAATTTGGTGAAGCATTATGTATACCCCTAGTTTCAACGATTAGGTTGATCATCTTCAGAGGATTTCTTAGAGGTACTTGTTATATTGTAGTTGCTATTAAGTTGAGCTAACCAAATAGCTCATTCATTATCTCACTCATCTAGTCAAGATGATTATTGAGTTGGTTAATTTCTCAGTCTCTTCTTTGGAGTCGAGAACCTATATGTCATTGTAACCTCATTACAGCATTAGTTAGTTCTTTAGTTTCTTCAATTTTTACTCGAGTTTCATCTTCGAGCACTTGGTGGCTTGGCCTTCTCGGTGTTGTTCTTCATTTTTCTATTCAAAAACCACATTTCTATTTTGTAAATGTATATCAATTATCTGAACAACCTTGACTTTCATGTAGTCGATATGTTGGAGGTCATAAACTTGTTGCTCTTTATCAATTTGAAAATCATCATCTGCACTGAAGAGTTTATTGTCTGCATCATCATTTATTATCTGACTATTTTTAGATCGATGTTCCTAGTTGATGATAGGTAATTCAGTTTTTTTCCTAGTTGATGATAGGTAATTCAATTTTTTTTGTCATCTAGTTGAGTTTTCTCATATTGAGTCATCTCATTTTTGATGACTTGGGGTTCTCTAGATACCTAGACTGATCAAGACCTTCTATTGGTGGATCATTGGGAACGCATCCTAAATATCACACCCTAGTGTTCATCAAATAAATTAGGATGAGATAAATGATGATCCCTTTTGTGCGGGTTATTGGGACCTTCCAACAACTGCCTACCTAGTACTTTCATTCTGAAGGGCTTGTTATCGGGGTTCACTAAACATTAAACCCCTCAGGTTTGAGTTCTGCTCAAAGAAAGCATGATATCTTTCAATATTCTCACCTCTCTTATAATAAAAATTTGTTGCATTGGTGACTTGGCTTACCAACATCTTAATTCTTCTTTGAAGGTTTTTGTTTTTAATAGCCTTCAAAAATTTTTATATTTTAGAAGAGACCATCTCCTCCTTCTATGGTCAATCTTATGAAATGGGATGCATGTACTTATCCTAAAAAGAATTATTTTATAGCTCCTCCAGAGCTATTCCTCTTAACCCATCAGAGCAGCTCAAAATTGTTGTTAGTGGGTTTGTTTGCTTCCACCAGTAGTTCATACTACTGTTCAATTTGTACAAGCATTCCAACAGCTCTATGAGAAGCATTATAGCTTCTTTAAGCTTTCCTTGACATTTTAGTGCTTAAGGAAGATGTTTCATGATCATCACTACCTGGAGCAAACGCAGTACCTTGTGAGATGATAGGCTTTTTTGACGGATTGTTGAGTGGATCAACAATGACAAATTTTAGTTTAGATTGAGTTGCCATCTTTTCTTGAGCAAGCACTACCTTTGACAGCTTATTAAAGACAAAACCACCCTTCTTAGAAGTTGAGTTCTTTCCTCGATTGAGTGAAGCATTGACACTTAGTTTCCTATGCTTTTTGGGGATGATTACATTCAGTCTTTTTCCCTTGGATGGAAGCTTCTTAAATGATGTTACCTTCAGTGATGACGATTATAAGTCTAACTGGCACAAACTATATGACCTCAGTGACTGTTCCAAACTAGAGATTGGCTCTAGCAAAAATAACATTATTCATGAATTGAGGGAATCTAATAGTATATCCCTCTCCCAACTTGATAATCATTAAATTGGTTAGGTTTTCCATCGAGATTTTCACACCTAATCATAGATTTGAAGTTAGGTTCTACTAGGTCTTAGGAACCATAACTTTAAAGTAGAATATAACTTGATTTTAAACTATGCTGACACTATAGATTTTAATTTTCCATCCAGAGATGGAGAGAGAAGTAATCTCTAGTGGAGTTTCCAGAAATCTATTTGTTCAAAAAAAATTCCCTTTGTAAACCTTGTGCCATCTTTATAAAATATTCAAGTAGTTTGCTCTTCATGAGGCAGATTGATATACATTCAATAAAATTTTCCCTAGCATTATGTTAGGGTTTATTTATATCTAGGTTCTACTTTTTATGAATGCAAGCATTCATAGTTAATTACCCCTCTTATCATAATAAAAGAGCACTCTTAATTAAGGTTGAAAATAGACATATATTTCTAATATGAATTAATATCTAGAGGTATGATGTGAATGAATGTCTAAAGGAAATAGGTGGGTAGTGTCGATCAAGATCACATGGTTCAATCCTCCCAAGATTACCATTATTCCAATCTACCAACATTAGGGGGCTATTAGCTGTAATGTCCAAAGAGTCTAATTACTATCCATGGGTTGCCTCATCTCAAATATCCCACATAGGTATAGGTGTTGTGTAGATGTTTAGTAAATTAAGGGTGGGTACACTAAATTAATAAGTTTATCCAATAATTCAATGAAGTCTATGTTATAAGCATATGTAGGACTTACATCCATTGGAATGTCATTAGGGTGCTTGCATGGCCAACACATGGGTTGGACTTACATCACTTGGAAGGCCAGTATCGTGCAGAGGTTGGCATGGTGAACATATATACTGGACTTACATCCACTAGGAATGCTAATATGGTGTTTTCATGATGAACATATAGATTTGTCCTTACATCTCTTAGAAAGATAATATATTTTATAGGGATGTTCGCATGCTGAATGTAAAAATGCTTGGTTTGATTTTTTATAAATATTTTTAAGGTACAATGCCTCGATGTTGTATAAGCTATGCAATAGTGCTAGGAATTCAGTGCCATAGCACCAAGAAGTTGGTGCTTCAATGCCTAAAGCTCAATTCCTTGGCTCAAGTGAAACATCACCTCGACACAATTAGGCAGGAACATGAATCTTAAAACCAAAGAGACATGCCCTTTAGTGTTGTAACCCAAAGCCATAGCGCTATAACACCATAAAATAATAACATGAAGGTGTTGATTATATGACCAATGCTACGACATTGCCAAAGTGACACAATGGTGCAAGTCAAAAAGTCATTTAGAGGCAGATAGGCTGGTAGGCACATTTAATAAAAAAGGATAGAACTTTTGCTAGCATCGCGGTGCTCCATCAATGTCTAACAAGCTTTTTAGTTCTGATCAGTTACAAAATTAATGGAAATAAATATTAAGAGATGCTCTTTTTGAAAAGCATAGTAACCATATTAATTGGTTGACTAGCGCCTAAGCAATATATGGGGGCACCGCAATGCTGGTCATAAACCTCAATAATTGAGAGGTTGGCCCCTTAGCACTATAGAGGCATAACTTTGGTTCTAATTCTAATCTATAAATAAAACCACTAGGCTACAAAAATTATCATTATAAATCCTTTATCATCTTGGCCTTAAGCCCATATCCTTTTTCTTTAGTTATGGATGTTCATACTAGGCATTTACAAGAGGAGGTACCTTGGTGTATGCTTTTTACTAATGGAATTATTCTTGTTGATAAGACTAAAGAGGGAGTCCAAGAGAAACTTGAATTATTGAGGTCAACCTTAGAGTCTAAAGGTTTTCATTTAAGAAGATCTAAATCTGAATATACAAAGTGTAATTTTAGTTGTAAAAGTTCTAATGATAGTGTTGTGACATTAGGTGAACAAGTCATTAAAAAGAGTGAGTGATTCAAATATTTAGGATCTATCATTCAAAATGATGGTGAAATAGATGGAGATGTTATTAGTAGAATTCAAGTTGGATGGTTGAAGTCGAGGAATGCATCCGGCCTATTGTGTGATAGAAAAGTACTACATAGACTTAAGAAAAAATTTTATAAGATGGTGGTAAGACCTGCAATGATTTATGGTATAGAATGTTGGCCAATAAAAGAGAAGCATAAAACTAAGTTAAGTATTGTAAAGAAGAGGATGCTTAGGTAGATGAGTGGCTTTACTATTAGAGATAAAATGTGAAATGAATATGTTCAAGAAAATATTAGAGTAGCTCTAGTGGCAGATAAGATTAGAGAGAGTCGCCTTAGATGGTTTAGCTATATAAAGCATCAGCTGTCTGATGACCATATTAGGTAAGTAGATGTATTAGAGTTTCCTTATGTTAAAAAATGTAGGGGTATACCTAAAATGATTTGGCTAGGCTATGTAAAAAATGTTCTTAGTTTTCTGAATTAGATGAGAATTTGACATATAATAGGATACAATGGAGAAGAAAGATTCATGTAGCTACCCCCACATAGTGGGATAAAGGTTTATTATTGTTGTTGTTGATGTTATTGTTGTCGTTGTGTATGATTTAACTTCTCTTAAGAAAATTGCTTCTGTTCATTTTGAGAAGTAGTTAGTGGAAACCAAAATGAAATGATATCCTTTAGATAACGAAGGATCTATTAGACCAATTATCTAACTTTTAAATGGCCATGATGTCACTATTGGATGTAAGGTATTAGGAGGTTGATGTAACATGTCTGCATGTATTTGACACTCATGTTTAATGCAATCTTGAACCATGTTGGACCAGTAATATTCCATTTATTTGATTTTAATTTTCATTTTACAACTAAATTGATGTGCACCACATAACTCTTCATGAACTTCAACCATTAACATCTTGACTTCTTCTGGTCCTAAGCATCGCAACCATATTTAATCAAATGAGCGATGATATAATGTGTCATTCACAAGATCATATTGTAGCGCCCTTTGTAAAATTTAATGAGCTTTTGACTTGTCTTCGGTAATCCACCACCTTTCGATAAGTGATGAATTGTTCTCACCAATCATCTTATTCATTTATTTTTAAAATCTCATAATTTTATTTAGCTATAAAATCTCGAAGAAGGGTTCATGCCAATGCTAGCATAGTTTAGACTATTATTGTAATTGGTTCTCCTTTAAGGTTTATCATTTCTTGAACTAGTTTAACTAATGCATCAGCCTTGCCATTTTTTCAATGTGACTCCCTTGTAATTATTATTTTAAAAAAAAATTTTAGAAGCTCTAGGATGTGCTCACAATAAAGCACTAATTTGGGCTTATTTATCTTGAAAGTCATTATTTGTCAGATTATGAGTTGAGAATCTCTATAAATATGAAGTTTCTTAATTTTGATATTAATTTCTAGGCCCACAATTAATGCATTATATTTAGTCTCATTGTTGGTTGAGGTTCGTTACACTATATGAATATTATAGTATGCCAACTTATGGTTTCACAAATATTATGCCAATTCTAACCTGTATTATAGGTAAACCTAGTGGTTTAGTCAACTTTATTGATGAAGCTCTATTAAAGTAATGCTCAATTTGATGATTATTAAGCTTCTCTCACTTCAAAGATTTACGTCGTAATTTATCATTGAGTTGAGAATCTACTAGTAAAGGATGAGCTAGAAAATCGCCCGAGCTTGCCCTTTATAACCTTTTGTGGGATAGATGTTATATCAAATTGGGCGTCTGCCCATTTTGTTAAGTTACCTATTAAGTGCATAGTCATTAAGAATTTCATAGGATCGACTTTAGATATTAAAGCTATCATATATAATAACAAGTAGTGGTGTAGTTTACAGTAGTAAATATCAACACCAAACATTATTTCTCAATAGAAGAATATCTTATTTCAATTCCTATCAAATGTTGGTGATATAATACAAGGCATTTTCTTTCCCTTAATTTTTTGTGAGCTATGAGCTCCAAGTGATTTTCTAAGGCTATATATAATATCATTGTCTTCCAATTATTAGTGCCACTAAAATTGAGAGATGTAACAAATATTATTTTAGGTTGTCAAATACTTCTTAACAAGTATCATCCCATATAAAGGGGCATTCTTTTCATTAATAAGATAAAGGTTCTTCCTAAGAGATTAGAAATGAACCACTTAATATATTCCAACTTTCCTTGTAGTGAAAGTAGTTTCTTCAAGATCTTAGGCTATGGCATTTCTATTATTACTTTGATCTTAGAGGGATCAAATTTAATTCCTCTATAGCACACAATAAAGCCTTAAAATTTTCCAGAAGTCACATTAAAAGTATATTCAAAGGATTCATTTTTAAGTTGAATATATGTATTCTATTGAATACAACTTTTAAATCACTTATATTCTCACTTTGATCTTTGGTTTTAATAACTAAATCATCAACGTATCATTCTACATATTTATATATGAGATCATTAAATATTTGGGCCATTGCCCATTGTTATGTAATGCATTTTTCAAATCAAATGGCATTACTTTGTAGTAGTAAATATCAATTGATGTATAGAAGAACATATATTTCTCATCTTTTGGAGCCATTTAAATTTGATTGCACCCTGATGAACCATCCATGAAGAAGAACATATTGTAATTTGATATGTCATCTATCATGAGTTTTGCATTGGGTAATGAAAATCATCTTTTTGATAAGTTTTTAAAAATCTCTGAAGTCGATGCAAACACGGATTTGCCATTCTTCTTCTTTTTTAGAATTATTTTGGTGATCCAGTCAGTATAATTTTCTTCATGAATGATTCAAGCTTCAATAAGCTTTTATTTTTAGTGATTACTTACTCTTCATTTTCTAATCTCATTTGCTTTGATGCTTATTTTATAGGTGGTACATCGAGTTTAATGACAAGTTTATATATAGCTACATCAAATGATAATTATATGCAACATAGTCTTTGTATTCATAGAGCAGTGCTTTTAATTCCTGCAATTTTCTTGATGTGAGGTTAGCCCTAACAAAGATTGCCCTAGGCTCTTTCTTAGTACCTAGGTTAATTTCGAAGCTCATCATCGGTGATTCCCTTCTTCAATTTCCATTGGGGCCTCTTTGAGGTCAATTATTAATTTATCTTTAGGTGTATTTTCATGTGAAACATCATCTTATTCATTTGTTATTTCAAATGAAACATTTTCTCCTTCTAGCGGAATAACATGCTCATTGAGGGAAAATCCAAAGCAATATATCTTAATCCCCATGTGGTGAATTTTGCATATCCTATAGCATTCTAGACATTATCCCTTTGTCAAAGCTTCTTAAACACTTGGGCTTGTATACTTGATTGTATAAGTTGAAATTTATTCTTAACCAGCTTTTTTAGAGCCAATGAAAAGTATTGAAGAATATTTATTGAAATGTCCTCTTCCTCCAAATTATCCTTTTCAAATAATATTTGTGTGGGATTTACAACTCGCTCTTATATTTTGTAAGGATCCCACATTCATGATAACTATTTCTCTGGGGAACATGGAAAGTTTTCAATTATTTTGTTTCTTCATTTCGATTGTTAAGGATTTTACATTGCATTTGACACTATAATTATTTTCATAATCTTATTGGAGATTTGAAGTCACTCTAATTATTTTGTTATATCATCATCAATGGGTCCTTATTTTCTTTGGCTAATTGAGGTTTTCTTAGGTTGATAAAGTATAACTCTTCTCCATCATCCTCAATATCACTGCCAAGATGAGGAATTACTTTAGGTTATTTTGTTTCATTAGTGCCTTTTCCCTTTGAATCCTCACCTTTAAACATTGTCATAATAAGTGGATTCACTTGCTTTTAGGCATTGACTTCTCTTGCTTTCATAGGAATAAAGTACTTGGCATCATCATAAATTTTGATTTTTTGAATCGAGAAAGGATTCATATCACCATCAATTCAACACTCTTCACCATTTTGAATGCATTTCATACATTGATAGAGAGATGAAGATACTATATCATATTCATGAATCCACTACATACCAAGGAGTTCTTTATATGAAACACTAGCTTCAATCACATAGAATTTAGCTTCTATATATTATTTCTCAAAGTATATAGGAAAAATAAGATATCCCAAGGTTGTTGTCCTTGTTCATTAAATCCTTGTAGGAATAATGTACTTTTATTCAGATAATGAGCATCCAAAGCTAATGTTGAGTGTTTTAGCTATAAAGAGATTGATTGAAGCACTGTGTCAATCAATATTCTTTTTTTATCTGAGAAAAATTATTTTCAACTATGACATAAAGGGGTCAATTATGTTTGATCATATGTAACAATATGTCATTATCATGAATATGATGGTTGTTGACTTTTGAAAGGTTAAGTCTTCTTTCATCCTCTCTTGACAAAAAAAAAGGCTTCATATTATTTGAATTTTACAAGGATTTAATTAATGTTTCATGTATAATTTTGATAACATGAGAGCATCACGATACTTAATAAAGCTAATAACTTATGTAAATGATCCAGAACATTATTGTTGAATCCCATTTTGGTAGCCTTTTGATGTTTAGCTGGTGTTTGGGGTAAGACATCTTTATTAATTTGAATTTCTTTTCCTCTATCATTGGCTTTCATTTGGGGTGGTGGAGAAATTCACTTTTCACTCCTTAATAAGATTTGAGTTACTTCTTTTGTGAATCTCCTTTATCAATAAAGTTTACTCTGCCTCTTGAATTTTCTGATTCTAAAACTTCAGAATTGTTACCTAGTTTAAGATATAGCTTCGTTGATCCTGATTTAACTATCCTTTTGATAGACTTTTCTTTGGAAAAGTATAGCTCTTCCTTAGAGTCAATTGATGTTATAATCACACAGCATGCCTCACTTTAGGTTTGAAAATTAGAATCTTCAAGTATGCTTATGACTCAACATGTTTCTTTTAAAATCTCTTCTTTATGAGCTTTTGTGTCAAGTTGTAAGTGCAGCATGTACTCTTCCAACTTAACTAACCTTTGGGGAGGTTGCCCATACTCCTTCAAAGATTTAATAATCTTTTATATTTGAGATTTTGGCTTTTGAAGTTTCCTCTTTTTCTTTATTTACAAGGTTTTGATGAATATGATTGATTAATTTTCATTTTTTCCCTTTGTATCATATAAAAATCACCCCCTATTGGGGAAGAGCATTTTTGGATCGATTTCAAGTTCTAAAGAGTTTTTACAATGAATGTCTTTTATGGCTAGATGAATGTTAATCATTCTTTTTGTCATCTTTAAGATGAAGGTCTCTAACCACCTTCTTATTCTATTGCTTTGCTTTATTATTATTTGTATTATGAGTTTCAACTAGCCTTGCACATTTATCTTTTACTTCTTGGATCAAGGGTACTATAATAACATTCACTTTCTTCATTTTAGGATGTACAAATACACTTTGATAAGGTGAGCTCCACATTTTGATAACTCCTTCAACCCAATCTTTGAAGATGAAAGTGTTTGATTGGGTAACTTATAAGTCTATGGAATGGAAAATAGTTGGGAACATCAACTTTGTGCCTTGGTCTAGTCGACATGTCTCTAATTGCAATCCCAACTTTAGGGCATGCTTAAAAATTTTAGCAGTCTCTTTTAAATGAATACTACTTGGTCATTTTCTTCTTGAAAGTATAACCTTTTTCTTATCCTCTGTGGACTTTGCGACTTGTTGGTGAGATGGTTGTACCTCCATTTCTTTTTTTTTATCAACTATAAATGTGAGCGTTATATTCACATCATTTTTCTTTAAATCATATGATTTAGGCTACTTTCCTTTCCTAGAGAAATTTTTTATTATAGCTAATATTAAGGCCCTTTTACTTGGATAATCTCTCAAATTTGGCTACATGATCATATAATTCTTAAAATGTATTAATCATGGCCATGGCTAAATATGGGGCCATCTGATTATCATTATTCCGTATTACGAATTCTACTACATGCTTTTATATGAGTTGTTGGTCATATTTTATGCTCATATTTTTCCAGTTTATGCCTAAATGCTATGCAATTAGAAGCAATCATAGGCTAAATCAAGTATAGAAGGAAGACTTCCCTAAGAAGGTGGTCATCCTCAAAGGTCAAATGTACCTTATGTGTAATGGGTGAAGTGCCCAATTCAAGAATTTAGAGAATAATATGCTAGCATAGTCAGAAATTTAATTATTTCTAGTTGATTTTAAGTTTTTCCTAAGGCTTTAATTTTATGTTAGATTTTGAATTTCATTATTTTGTTTAAGTTATTTAGATTTAAGTTGGGTAGAAAATTTAATTTTACTTGTGATCTTATGTCCGGGCATTCTATTATGCACCAAAATAAATCAAGCAAATTGATTAAAAAATAGGCCAATGCGATGTACCCTGTACAACCCAAAGAAAGAAAAAATGGGTAGCGGCTCTACCCTTATAGCTCACCTAGAACTACAATTTAGATCTCAGGTCTTCTTACCTTCTTTAGGGACTTTCATTGGGATTTATAGGAGACCTCTACAATCATTTGTTGGTAGGGTCAGCTCCTGTTAATTCTAAACTCCATAGATCCTAACCTAATTCTAAGCTCAAATTTTACATTTCAAATGAAAAAATAAATCCCTGCCCAAAATAGATGTTAGAAAAATACAAACGACATAGCAATTATATTTACAAGGCTTAGCATTAGCTTCATGCCAAGCCCACTTATCTCATTGGGCTATGCGAAGGGACTTAAGCATACAGCAAAAAATAGCATTTATAATTTGTCTATGATAGCAGATCTTTTTAGCATAATCTCCTACATAAGACAATGTTAGTTCTCAAAAGAACATCCTACCATCCAGTCTAACTGGCAAACAATCCTAAATATGCTGTCAAAATAATACACCATAAAGACATGAAAAGCACATCACATCACAACACAAAGTATCATAGAATATCATAAATCAACTTAACCTAAGTTTAGGGCTTATGACCTAATGATATAGTGTGTGAAGAAAATAAGCTTGTGTCAGAAGACTTTGCTAAACCGGTTTAGTTCAAGTTTCAATTTGAATTTTGAAGTTTGTTTATTTTTACCTTTAGATGATTTCAATTCAAGTGATTTAATGATTTATAATTTTATTTTCATTTTCAAGTTCACTTTTATGTTAAAGTGAAGTTTATGTTTTAGGACTAATGAGTAGAATAGATTCCACTTTTGGGTGAAACCCATTCTATTCAACATCATAAACCCGATAAAATGAAACCTTCATCCTAAGATGAAGATTCATTCCAAAACTTCGATCCTTAAGTATCTTAATTTGATCCTTTTAGATTCATTTTAATGATTTGGGTTTGAATTAATTTTTGTATTTTTAATTCTTTTGAAATTTAATTCTTTTATTAATTTCTTTTGATTTGATTAGTTTTATTTAATTTGTATTAGTTTAATTATTTATTTCCTTTATCTTGATTTGACATTTATTTCCTTAATGTTTAGTTTGAATTATATTTATGTTTATTTAATTCATTTGGTTAAATTATGTTAGCCTAAGACACTTAGGTTAGTGCTTTAATCCATTCTTAAGTTACAATGATTATGGGTTAAGATTTTATTGATTTGCTTATTATGAATTCATTAGCCATAAGGTTTAATTAAACTTAATGTTCATTATTAATTTTATTAAATCTTAAATATGTAAGTGATCAAATTCTTTGATTTAGAATGTTGGAGAATTATCTTTGAGTGTTCTGGTGTTGATGAAGATATTTCAAATTACTTTTATGAATTTTGAGATTTTGTGATTTTTGTGATTTTTTAATCTATTATTTGATTTATATTGACCTAGAGATTTTGATATTCAATAATTCTCAATTCAAAGGTCAATTGAGTTTGAAATTTTTATGAAAAGTGGGATTCTTTACTAATATCATATTTTCAAAGTTTCATTTTAATCATATGTATGATTAGGGTGTAATTAAGATTTTAATTATTTAATTAAAATTAATATTAAGCTTAATTTAATGAGGATTATTTAGGGGTTTTATTTTTTTTCTTGATTCCTCTCTGAAAGATGCTTCCATAGAGGATATTTTTTTATGATTTATTAAATTTCAGGTTGGTAATTTCAATTAATTACCAAATTAGGTTATTTTGTGTTTTGTTAAGTTTCAATGGGTTTAATGACTTATTTAAGTTCATTAGGATGTGTTATGAGGTTTTTTTGAGTTATTCACATACTTTCCCTAATTTATTTAACTCATAATTAATTATTTTAATTAAAATTAGGGTTTAAGATTGTAATTTTAATATATTCAGATTTATTATCCAATAAATTATGAAAAATTAATCTAATGTGTATCATAACTTTAATTTCAATTCCCCAAAGTTTCATTCTATTTTGATTAATGGTTTTGGTTTAATTTAGGTTTGATTGTTTTCATTCAAACTCAAATTAAGGTCAACATACCCCCACATAATTTGGGGATTTTAATTTTAATAGATTCATCTCATGCAGAGGAATATATAAAAACTTTATTTATATTTTTTTGGATTTATATTTTATTTTTTATGATTTTTTGAAGTAAGTTTCCTTAATTTTTTTAATTTAGAAGACCCGAATTTCAAATTTAATCGCATCAAATCCACGAGGAACCAACGTGCCACCACTTTACACACAGTGCTGCGACATTCATCCACGCAGGATCTACGTGGATCCTACATCAAATGGCAATGCATACGCATTTTGATTTGGGTCGTTTGATCGAAGATCGGATGGCTCAGATCATTCTGTAGGTTTCTTACAAAAGTTTAATCAAATGGCCCGGCTAGATCTCGGTCGTCCATTCCTTATAAAAGGAACAGGCAGTTGAAATTTTATCTCCTAGAGCAATGGTGAAAGATGAAAGCAGTCCATTATTTTGAGATGATTTTCGGTGATCCAACCATTGAATTCACTCAATTTCAATTCCAAACCATCAATGAATGAAATGGAATCAATCTATATAGTTTAATCTCCTTGAGATCAAATTCGTTTCAAAAATGACCAAAATTGAAAGCTCAAAGGGTGGTGTTCATGGCATACCTCAACTCCAGCAACCTTTGGCAATGACATCAACTTGAACACCTTCAGAATAACATGATAAAGCTATAGGAGGAAGGAATTAGATTTCCTCCTCATGGATTAAGACCAACTCATGGTTTACGGTAACATTGGTCATTTTTTAGTCTTCCAGATGGCATTGAGCAAGGTTACGATCATCTTCATTTTTGGTGGGGAAGGTGATGGAAATGCCAATTTTGAGTGAGATATCTCTCTTGGGTTTTGCCAATAGAGGCCAAGCCTCTTATCTCTCCTTTCTCCTCCTTTGGTCGATCATAGCTAGCTAATGTCCTTGGAGGCTAGCTCCAAGGCTCTTTAAATGTTCCATGGCTATCCAAGGATGAAGAGGTGGAATGGTTGGAGAAGCTCATTTTTCACTTTGCACTCATCTTTGGCCATGGCATATTCCCCTCTTTTTGGCTTGACTTGGACTTAATTAACTTGCTAAAGATTGGCACGCAATCTCTCTTAACCCATGCTAGGATGAGTTTAAATAGTTTTGAATAGGTTTAGTTTCAATTTAAATTCATTTGGTGAATAATCTTAGCATTAGATTCAATTTAAGTTTCAAATTCTTTAATCACTTTCCTTTTCATTAATTAGTTTTAAATTTTGGTTTAAATCATCCTTGATTGTCCATTGGATGATTAGGAATTGAATTAACCCATGCCAAGATAACTTGACCTTTTTTTTCCTTAAATGGGTTAAGTTGGTTTTGGTTGAGTCAAATGACTAATTTTAACTCAATTTAATTATGTTCACACTCCAATTATGTTTAATCACATGTGTGAGATGATTTGGAGTGATTAATTTCAAGTGGATTTCAATTTTTACTCATTTGACCCAAATTGGGCTTAATGGATTATGTTTGGGTTCATTTAGGTCAAATGACCAAATTGGCCAAATTGGCCAATGCTAGGTTGGTTTATATTCAATAATCATTTCATATGATCTTGGATAATTGATTTGGGTTGACTTGAGTTCGAATTGTGTTTGAACCCAATAAGACCCATTTAGGCCCATTTAAGTCAAATGACCTATTTAGCCTAATTAAAGTCATACTGGACTTATATTCTTTTAGATTCATATTTAAACATGTTCATTTTATAATATGGAATGATTTCATTTGGTCAAATTTTTATAGGTTAACCTTTGACTTAGTGGGACCCACATAAGTCAAACACATGCCAAAAGAGTTGACCAGATTTGACTTTGATTTAGAGTTGGATTTATTCATTTGATTTAATCTGAATTTATTTTAGTTTATTTGGATTTTTTTGATTTAATTCAAGTTTGAATTGAGTCTACCTAAACCCATTAAATTAGATCAAACCTAAAGAAGATGTGCTAAGTCGTTAGATGTAATATCCTAAGTACTTAATTAGGAGGACCCTAATCTAATATTAGGTATCCTAATTATTAATTTTAGAAATTATGTTAACCTCATTCAAAAATTAGGTCAATAGGTTGCATATGTTTATCCTAGAAAGACTTCTTTATAGCTCATTTAGAGTTATTTCTCTTGACCCATATGAGCAACTTCAAATTATTATTTGTGGTATGTTTGCTTCCACCAATGGTTTGTATTGTTGTTAAGCATGTACAGCTAGTCCAGTAACTCTGTGACATGCATTATATTTTCTTCTAGCTCTCCTAGACATTTTGGTGCTCAAAGAAGATGCTTCATGATCATGATTACCCAAAGCAAATGCACTGCCTTGTGGAATGGTAGGTTCCTCAAATGGTATGTTAAGTAAATTAACAATGATAGATTTTAGTTTAGGCTCAACGACCATCTTCTCCTTAGCAAGCATTATCAAAATTGCCTTATCAAGAGATAAATTATTTTTGAAAGTTATAAGCATTTTAAAAATTTAATAATTCATTTTACATATTTATACACACATGTATGTTACTAAATAATATATAGTTTGGACATCCTGGGAGAATAGAACTATTGATCTACTTAAATACCTCAAGTGCTTAATAATGGCACATACCATATTTTTATGTATACCTATGTGTGAAGACCCATGAACTATTTTTCTACAAATATATATATATATATATATATATATATGTAAATTTTAAATTAACTATAATAAATAATAATATGTATATCCATGCTTATATAAATGTGTGAATTTTATAGATGATATATGTATATTAAATCTAAGTATTTATCAAAGGAAACCAAGGTATGTAATTGTTGTAAATCAAATATTAAAAATGATAAAGTAAGTAAAAAAGTGCATCATTAAGTAAATTATGATTTATTTTCATTAATCTTAATATTTTCTTTTATATGATTATGATAATATAAGGTTTGATCCAAACTTAAGGACTAAATAAAAGCTTTAACACTTCATTAAAATGATTAAAAGTCATAAAATTCATCTTTGAATTCAACCTAAGGATAGGGTTTGGAGTACAATCTATCCTACTTCACACTCTTTGAAGCTTTAAACTTAAATACAACCTTAAATTAAAATTGAAACTTTAATTGACCAATTATTAATTGCTTGGATTGTAATCACCCTTTGTGATAAATCAAATATCTCCTTTAAAATCACAATTTGAACATTAAAGCTTAGCTTTGTCATACCACAATAGACTTTGCACACAGTTTAGAATAATAGGCGACCGATATTAGAACTAAGTTCGGATGATGTTTTTGTTGTGAATTGATTTTATGTTTTATGATGTGATGTCTTTTTATACTAGATATTAGGGTGTATGTTCATAGACTGGATGTTAGGGCGATATTAGGTAAATAATATCTTCAAAATGAAGTTGTGCTTAATAAACCAATGTAATAAATATAAATTATAAATATTTTCTCTTGTTGGTGATATTTAAATCTCTAAGCATAACCCATTATGATGGATGGGCTTGGGGACCCAAGAAAAATTGCTAAGCCCCTTAATGTATGGAATATAAACCACTTGGTGTATATGTGTAAGCTAATCTCTATTTTATAGGTGTAGTTAGGTATTTCATTTTAGAATTTAGTATGTAATTTTTTATAGGATTAAGATTAGAACTATGGGCTTTAAGATGAGTAGTGGCTAAAGGACTTTAACCTGGGAGGCCATATGATGCTTAGAGAATCCAACTCATGAAGGTGAAGATGAAGATTGAAGACCTCTATAGTTTTACCAATTATTGTAATTTATTGTAATCTAAGCTATATAAATGTAGAGCTCGGCCACCCATCTTTTCTTTTTTCGACGTGTACAGTGGTACCCGGTCACATTGGGATATTTTTCTTTTTAACAAATTTGACTTTTTTGTGTGTTTATATTATTTATGCAATATAATTGCATACCTTTTTAGGTTTCTTAAAAGTCTGATGTTTGTTATATGGCCTCAATTATGGTAGGCTATTTAAGGACTTAAATTTTCTACTCTAACTAATCAACTCAAAATTAAAAATTAAATAACTCTTAACCTTATCATAAAGCCTAAGAATTAATCAATTAAAATATTTAGAAACTATAGGTCTATGATGAATGAATAACACCAAGCATGCATCTTGTCTTCTCTCCTTAAAATATGGGAGATCTTCACTCATTGCATGAATAGGGGGAGAGTAAGACCATTGATAGTAGTCCTCTTAAGTGAATAACACCTCTCTTATGGATTAGTCCATAACTAATTTAACATGTATTTAGGAATAATTGTCCACCACCCAAGCTTAAGTTAAATGATGAGTCAGAATTAATAAAAATAGGAAATTTTTGTTGCATTAATTTAGAACATATTTTATGTCAATCATGATCTAGCCTCTTAGAGAGTGAGTTTAAGACTTTAAATTCAATCATAATAAATAATAGCTAAGCTATCTTATATCAACAACATGAGAGCGGTCCACATGTGTTTTAATGCATGGGAGGTGTTAGCTAGCAACCACTCTAGGCAGTGGTAAGTTTAGAAGAGTCAAGATGGTTCATATTTTTATAAAGATGTGCCAAAGTGCCCCCATTTTCCTAGAGTAGATGTAAGTTGATCTCTAGCTTATGATGAAGCACTATTATATATAACTTTGGAGGCCACCTATTTCTGATTTGAAATGAGTGTAAGTCCTCACCTCATAGGCATTTCTATAATCATGTGTTGTGAAAACATAAGTCCTAGCATTCTAATAAAATTATCAACTTTAATCATAAATAAATTTCTCTTCAAAAATATAAATCCCAATATATGATAGAATAGAGTGCTTCATTAGGCTTCCTAATATCTTGACACTCTCTACTTATTTATTTTGAACTCTGAAAAGAATTATTCCTATTTGAGCTCTTCTATTTGATTATGCAAATTTATACCAATCATTTGATCATAATCTTTGAAATCTTTAAAGATATCTATTGACTACTTTAATCGAGAGTATTCTCATGAGATTCCTATCTCTTATAATGTAATTAACAATGGGAGCTTACCCCTATAGGGAATTAAAGAACCCTGCTTTGCGTCATCCATATAAAGTAGGAGAAAGATCTCTAGTATATGTAGACCCATCAGCCTTAGGAGTCTTTATTAAATGATTGAGTTCATTGTAGAGTGATTGTTCGATCTTTTATGTCATATTCGATAAGTACCCCTTCAAGATCTACATGGTGTCCCCTCAAATTCATTGTAGAGTGTTTTCAAATACTTTTTTGAGGTGTTAAAGATGATCACATTCATTAAAACTAAAAATTCAGATATCATAAAAATACATCACAAAAAATTTACCTTTAGTTTAAACACAATATTTATTAATCTCATAAATATACTAGAAGTAATTTAAATTTCAAGAGGAATAATGATCCATTCATAAAGTCTATTGATGATTTTAAAAGTAATTTTCTACTCATCTATTGATTTAATTTGAATTTAATCATAACCACTTTTTAATCAAATTTAGAAATGAAATTTACTCCTATGATTAATTCAAACATATCATCTAATCAAGAAATAGGATATCTATATTTAATAATAATTTTATTTATTGCCCAACTATTCATATACATTTACCTCATTTCATCTTTCTTAAGAGTTAAAATAGTTTAGGCTGCACATGGGCTAAGACTTTATTCCATTTGTTCCTTATTCTCAACATACACAATAAGGTAATCTTATAATGTGAAATGTTACATCTCTCTCAAACTGGTAACCGAAGCACAAGGTTATGATGATGATAAAAACTGTTAAAACTAATTTAATTGTTATATATATATATTTTTAAAATAGACATTTTTTATTTATTTTAAGTAAAAATGAAATTATTATTTTGATACAATTTCATACTATTTAGAGAATTGAAATTTAATATTCATATCTTTTTAGAATAAATTAAATGGTAAATTTAGTAACATTATTTCTTTTATTTTCTTAACTTGGCGAATCAGCTAGGAATTATGAATATCTTTTTCTATTTCATTAAATATACTTAAAACTAACATTAATATTCAACTTGGTCAAATCTTTGAATCTCGAAAACAAATATTCTACTTTCATAATTAAAACAAATAAAATTAAAATCATCAGTTTTTTTTTTAAAATAAAATTTTCTAGTTAAAGGCAATCAAATAAAACATTAGTTACGATTTGGTCAGTAAAACCCACGATTTTTAAATTCCACTTGATTCCAAACTAAGCGCTTGTAAAGAAAATTATTCACTATTTGAAACAGCTCATAATAAACATGCCAAAGATGATAGTAACAGGTACCAAAATTACCAGATGAACAGTAAATTGGCCGTAGCAATTCACAAGAATGCCAACAAAAAAAATAAAAAAACCACTGAATTTTCAAACTTTTTACCAAAAACATTAATAGAGCGTCAAATGAATAGTTGTTCAAACTAAAAATAAACAAAAAAAAGTAAATTAAACTCCTGTTGATAAAGGCAGGTATATTTCAAAATCTGATCAGTAATATTCCAATCTGAACTAGTCGTAAAAACAAGCTAGACATACGAGGCATTATTGGCCAATGATACCTGAAGTAAAACAAATTTATCTCCTAGGTTTTATACCAAGAAGGTGAACAGTATATTAATTTGCCAGCAGGCTCTAAATAAATTAACAGCAGTAAAGTACAAAGCAAAATACGATAAAAGCAAACAAGAAAAAGAGTTTTTTTTCTGTGAATAAGTGAGACTTCTGAATGAAAACTAAATTACTTGCAGAGCTGCTCCACGGCTGCTACAATTTGTGCCGGCTGCACAACAGTCCACTCTTCCAGAGTTCCTGCATACGGAGTTGGGACATCCTGCGACGACAAGCACATGATTGGTGCATCTAGGTAATCCCAAAAATTGTCGATGATGGCCGACCTCAAACTCGCACCTATCCCTCCAGTGCGCATACATTCCTCCACAATCAGTACTCGATGAGTCTTCTTGATCGAGTTTCCAATAGTGTAGAGATCAAATGGCTTCAATGACCTGATATCAATGACCTCAGGGTCATATCCCTTGTTTATCAGTGTCTTTGCTGCCTGCAATACATGGTATCTCATGCGAGAGTAGGTGAGAATCGTAACGTGCTCCCCAGGCCGGACCATTTCTGCTTCTTCTAAACACAGTACATACTCCTCATCAGGGATCCTCTCCTTGAGATTATATAGGAGAACATGCTCGAAAAGAACCACAGGGTTTTCACTACGGATGGCAGCTTTCATGAGGCCCTTGGCATTGTATGGGGTGGAGCAGGCAACCATCTGAAGGCCAGGAATGGACTGGAAGTAAGATTCCAGGCGCTGGGAATGTTCTGCACCCAGTTGACGGCCAACCCCTCCAGGCCCTCGTATCACCACTGGAATGGTGAATTGGCCTCCAGAAGTATAGTGGAGCATGCCACAGTTGTTAGATATTTGATTGAAGGCAAGCAGGAGGAAACCCATGTTCATACCCTCAATAACAGGCCTTAGGCCAGTCATTGCGGCTCCAATGCCCATGCCTGTGAAGGAATTTTCAGCAATGGGGGTATCAAGAACTCTCAGGTCACCAAACTTGGCGGCTAAACCTTTTGTTACCTTGTATGACCCACCGTAATGACCAACATCTTCACCCATGACACAGATTCGGGGATCACGTTCCATCTCTTCCTCCAACCCCTCCCTTAAAGCCTCAAATAGCAGGAGCTCATGGCTGAGGGTAGCAATTGCAATACAAATATTATAACCGTGTAGAAATGACATAAGTTGCAAAAGATATTGTAACTTGTAAAAAACTAACGAATAGAAAAGGAAGAGGCTCTACAACATATTCTAGTATGATGATGAAAAAAATATATTTTAGTATGTTGATAATCAAGATAGTGTCAAAATTTTACTAATTTTTAACTTTGACAAAAAAAAAAAAAATTAAGACTTCATTTATTTGTTGCATGTATATACATTGAAGTGTATTACTGCTATATAACCGAGAGTGGATGGTCACAATCTATGCTGTAAACATTTGTTTTATTTGTTGCATGTATATACATTCAAGTGGCACTCAATCTCCTTTGACCAAAAGAAGCAACTACTCGAACTATTAATTTTTGGATATTGGTTTGTCCGTAGATATTACCAAACTTTATTTGTGAGACCAGCTTGGTGAGGTGTGGAGAACGAGCTTGGGTAAGGAAAAGAGAGAGAGAGAGAGAGAGAGAGAATCTAGAGAGTATTATATTATAATCTCAAGAAGAGTATAAAATACAAAGCTCAAAGGGTATAATAAAAGTCTATCTCTTGTATAAAAATATACTATATAAAAGAAGGATCTAAAATATATCTCTTAACCAGTTATTTATAGTATAAGAGAGCTACAAAAATGATTACACCACAAATAAAAAGTAATAAATGCAAGAAATATAGACACAGTGAACTACCCAAATAGACATGTGTATGATAATCTGACATGGTGGTGAAAGCAGCATTCTATTGATGTCGCCTTCCGAGTGTGATGATGCAACAAAGCCAGAGAAGGGGGTGAGTGCACTAGGTGAGTCTTTACCAAGTTACATATTGGGTGAAAGGTTGTGAGTTGCTTGGTCGAGTATGTCTAATGGATACTAATGGTGAGTTCATCTGGTCAGGTGTAGTGTGCTTTTCTGAAGAGGTGGAGAGTTCCTCACAAACACTACACTTAGTCTGGCTTAATCACTTAGTCGCTAGGGGAGTTGTGACTTGGTCCAGCCTGAGCTCCATGGCGGGCCAAGTGAATTGATTATACCTTAGGCATTCCTTTAGTTCTTCGATTCTCCTGCTCCTTGAAAAGAAGGCTTGCAAAATGATAAGAGAATTAGTGAATCAAATAAAAATTTTTGTACAAAAAATGAAATAAATTTTTTATTTATTGTCCTAGGAGCATCTTTCAAGAAGCATGCATCATCACCTTTTTAATTAACAAATGATGTCATGACTGAGATATTCTTAGCCTATAAATTAGAGTATTAGTGAGGCTCTTGGTTTATTTAATTTACTTCCCATTTTTTTGTTGATAAGCATTCCCAATTGAGACTTCAGCTTCTCCCAAACTGCAAGGCCATGCTAATTATTGCAGATTTTGGAATCACTGATACAAAAGTGTAAGGTCACTAATACAAAAGCATAAGGCGGAAGATGATGTGGCTAGAGATCAAAGGTTAAATAAACCCTTGGAGGTTGCGAGTGGGATTCCTACTGAGGTGGCCTTGCCTTGATATACTGTTGAGGAGGTTCCTCGAGTAAGGAGGCAAGTGAAGGTGGTTTATCACGAGTAGAGGCTTTCTGTTCATAATGTAGAGGTGGCTGCTCGCCTCATTGAGATATCCTTTTTGGCAGCTATCACTGTATTTTCAGTACTATTGGATAATACTTATAATTAATTATTTATTTATAAGTACGATTGGTGAGTAGCTCCAATTAGATTATGGTGGGTGGGCAGTTGCTAGTGATTATCAAAAGTGAGTCCTCTATGCTAGATAAGTTTCTTTTAGAAGGGTTGGCTCGCTCCTACCCTGTAAAGAAGTTTCTAAGTTGCACACCGAGCAGGGCAAAGACTTCAATGATCTCACAATGGGAGTTGTTGCCTGGGCTGACCAACCTCTTAAAGTGTCTTATTGATTTGCAACGAAGTGTTTTGGATGGAAAATTCCTAATCCTAGTCTAACGTTGCAAGCCACATTGGGGACTCTAGCTATGGAGAGAGGAGAGGTAACAAGTTATCCTCATTCAATTCCCTGAGTGGAAGCAATCTTCTACGAAGAGAGGGAGGCACCTCCAATAGTGGGCGAGTTAGGTGTTACCTCTTCTGTATTGTGAGTTGAGGTATCCCCTTTCTATGAGCAAGCTTAGGAACTAATAATCACACCGCTGCCACCAACCTTGCAGCCAAGTCAGAAATAGTTGGATGAGAAGAGCTCTTAAGCTTAGGAGGCTTAGATCATCAGCTTATGTACCGAGGTGGCTGGTCTATAGTTGAAAGTGGCTCGACTGGAGTAAGAAAGTATCGGCAAGAGAGGTTGAGTTGCTAAGCAAAGAATTGAAGAGCTACAAGCAAAAGTTATGATGACTCACCATCATGATGAGTTAATAAGGTTATCTCAGGTTGTGGCAAGGAGTAAATTCCTCCTACAGTAGCTAACAAGGAGAGGGACTATCTCTCCAGATATTACATTAAATCCTTTGTTTAGACATATTATTCAGAAATAAATGGAATCTTATAAAAAAATCATTGTCATGATGAACTGGCTTGTAATAAAAGTTATTAGTCGAATTTAGCTTTTTATTTGTGTTTGTGTATTTTTGTTTTTTTCTCATATTTTTGCTGACTTTACTTTCCTAGAATAATGTTTTATGTAATGTAGTGACTTGCACTCACTCTCCTATATGTGTGGATTTTAAACTATCTTGTCAAATTTGAGGCACCAAACTTAGCAAGATTTTATAATGATAAGTGGGAATATTTGTGATTCTCAAATTATTTTTTGAATTGATGTCACCTCAAAAATAAAAATTTTCACCTCTATAAATATTTATCCATGTAGTTGGATAATTCATTGTTGTTGCTATTCCCTTAATTTTTCTCATAATTTCTTCTCTTAGCTTTTCTTCGTCAAGTACATTATGCTACTCTAAGTAAGTGTGCTCATTCATTCTTGGACTCTAAGAACAAGGAGTCCTCAACTGCAACCACATCGTTGGTGGATATGATATTTATGGGTAACTGTTATGACAACATGAACTTCACTGTGCAACTTATGCACGAGGATGAGAGGTTCAACATGTTGTATCAAATGAGTTGTGCATCCCGTTCGACTACTTCAAGTGTGGGCTGAAATTCTCATTGCGCCCAAAGTTGGCAGACATCCCCAACTTCATTGGGTTGGTGTCTGGTTAATTGTTTTCAAACTCGGTAGCAAGCATCATCACTTCTATCAATTTTCTACGAATTAAAAAGATTCTTTGGAGTCTGATTCTATTCCATCATATATTCGCTATCAAGACTCAAAGACCGAAATGTATAACTCTCTTATATCTACATTAGAATATATAGTTTGGCGAAAAAGGTCAAGTACTGATATAATAGGTTTTTATTAACAAAGTTTTCAAAAAGATGGCCAATGTTGACTAGGCCAATCCCATTTGAGGAGAAAATAGTCACCCTTGAGTTGAGCATAGAGGAGGACTCTCACCATCGACGTGTCTAACAGAGCCAACCAAGTGTATCAAAATTTCTACAGTGAGTACTTGTTACTTGTGATGATTGTATTTTATTGCTAAAATTTTGTTTGATTGGTGCATTCATCATCTTTTGGAGTAGAAATTGTGAAATGAGTATGTTCGGGAAAAAGTTGGAGTAGCTCCAGTGGCAGATAAGATTAGAGAGAGTCTCCTTAGATAGTTTGGTCATATAAAGCGTCGGCACTCCGATGATCTGGTTAGGAGAGTAGATGCATTAGATTTACCTTATGTTAAGAAAGGTAGAGGTAAACCTAAAAAAACTTGGTTAAGATGTATAAAAAATGACCTTAGTATACTTGAATTAAATGAGAATTTGACACATAATAGGAGACAATGGAGACGCAGGATACATGTATCCGACCCCACTTAGTGGGATAAAAGGTTGTTGTTGTTATTTTTTGTTGGTGTATTCATCATCTTTTCTATAGGTGGTATTGACCTCATGGTTTATCTTATGGACTCAGAGGTGTTTACTCTTGGGCGAGTCCCCTAATAGTCTCTACAACCTAGCAAAGGTGCAATGTTGGCTATTCCAATCACCATGGTGAAGCCGAAGACAATCTCGTCAAGCTATTCAATGCCTAAGAAGATGGGCACATCGCTGCAAAGAGAGGAGGCAACTCACCTTGTTGTTGGAAATATGAGAGAGGCAATGCAAAGCAAGAGGAAGGAGATTGCCAAGTCCTCAAAGAAGAATATGATGATGATGATCAAGACGATGAAGACAACATCACTACAAAGGCAACAGGCTCTGTTGACCAGAAACTAGCTAATCTCATTAGTGATTCATTCAACTTAGGCCATTACATCTACTCATCATTAGTTCAAGAGCGACTAAACCCAATTCTCTTATTGAGGTTGCCCTTTGCTACAATGAATGCTAGCGCAATTAGCTGATAGGTTGCTTGATCATAGCTAGGGCTTAAAGAGAACTTTAAGAGACTCAGTGAATTAGAGATAGGTGTCATCCAGCAAAGACATCATTGCGAAAAGAGTTTGACCTCTACAAGGGAGATGAGAGGGTTCAAAAGAAGGCTAAGGAAGAGAAAAATAAAGTTGCTACTAAACTTGCCTGCTATGAAGAGGAACTTCATTAAATAGAAGTTGAGTTCTAGCATGAGGAAAAAATCTGGGCTAATTTTATGGATTCATAGTAGTATGAGAAGCTCCTCCAACACAAGTTTGAGGAAAGAATCAAGTTCTACCTTAAGAGATTAGTCACTAGCAACCAACTTGACAAATTCTTGGACGTGAATAGCTTCTATGAGATGGTGTCAAATTCCAATGAAAGTTACGAAGAAAGTATTGCAAGCTGACTCAATCGTTTGCATTTTCTCTTTTTTTAACCTATGTATAAGAAATATGTAAAAAAATTTTAAAATGCAATGATTAAAAATTTTGCATTCATTTCCTTTCTTTAATACCTTTTTTGGAAAGGTGAAATAGTAATTTTCCTTGAACTTGTCTCATTGTGATTATTGAATTGTTCTTTGTACTTGTATTTCTTTTTACTTGCTGAAGTTTCTTTATACTTACCATATCATTTATGTTTATATTGTATGTACTCGTTGGTTCTTGAGATTTATAGAAGTAATTAAAAGTACTTATAATAATGAGAATTGTGAATTGTTTAGTAGTCACTTTAAGAGAGGCTCACGTTACGGCAAACTCAATCTTCACAGGGATAACGATCTCGACTCACCAAGAGAAATCCACATGCTACTTGATGTGAATCTTATTGCAAATGAGGGAGTTAGATCACGATGGCAACAACTGTTGCTTTAAATGTACCTCACTTACACCAGACTCATAGTCATCGTGGAGGTACCCATCTAGACTTGGCAACTAAAAGCGACTCATGTGCTGCACATCACGGATCATATCATAAGGGAGAGTTGTCTTGTTGGGGCTAGGCTAGTTCAAATATATATATATATATATATATATATATATATATATATATATATATATATATATATATATATCAACACATTAGAATTTACTAATTTGAACATCCGGAACATCTTAGAGCAACTCCATAGGTGAAAGCAATTGTGCAATGCATATACTTACTGTACACCTAGGATCTGCCAGGTCTCTCAACCAAAAGAGAATAAACAAGCAAATGAAACTCACATTCAAACAAGACAGCAAAGCTCACATAAAAGTAGATCATGATAGTCCAAGCTCACCCAAAGAAGTATAGTAGGTGATCACTATATAAGGACTCCCCCCATATGGGGGACCACTACATCTTCAGTCACCTATAACACAGGTGACTACATCTAAAGGGCTCATCGCTCATTACTTACTCACCCAATGCTAGAGATGAAATATCCAGCATCGATCAAACAAGATAAAATCTATACAGTTAACTATAATAACTTTCATATGTAACTAACCTACAGTTTCTACATTTGTAACAGTCCTTCTAACCCTACAACAACAACAACAACAAGCCTTTATCCTACTAAGTGGGGTCAGCTACATGAATCCTTCGTCTCCATTGTGTCCTATTATGTGTCAAATTCTCATTTAATTCAAGTATACTAAGGTCATTTTTATACATCTTAACCAAGTCTTTTTAGGTCTACCTCTACCTTTCTTAACATAAGGCAAATCTAATGCATCTACTCTCCTAACCGGGTCATCGGACCGACGCTTTATGTGGCCAAACCATCTAAGGTGACTGTCTCTAATCTTATCTGTCACCGGAGCTACTCCAACTTTTTCCCGAACATACTCATTTCACATTTTATCTCTAAGAGTAGAGTCACTCATCCACCTAAGCATCCTCATCTCTGTAACACTGAATTTAGTCCTTCTAACCCTATGAAAAAAAGAGGAAGGGGGGGGAGAGTGTCATCTTAGAGAGGATTCTTTTTGTTCTTCTTCTGCTAACCTTTTTGGGTATCACCCTCTATACTAGCATTCATATTAGTGATATTTATTCAATGTTTTACTTGGGCTCTATTTCTATTGCTCTTTTTATTACTTAATGCATGAGATAAGTTGGTCATTATAGAGCCAAATACCCAATAGTTTGCCACTCGGTAAGATTTGAAGGATATAGAGGATTGCATTACACGCATGATTCAAAGTGCATAGAAAAGATGAAACGTGAAACATGACAAGGGAAGTTGAAGGTCATTGAATTCAACTACTCATAATACTCAACATCATAGGCGAGAATTAATGACAATGCTCAAGATCGATGTCAAAGTTGTTGGTCCCAAGTTCGGATGTGAAAAATGGAGGGTTGCGATAGGCGTTGAAACATAAAATTTGTCGAAATAATCATGACATGAATCCTTTAAAATATTGTGTTAATATTAGGGTGTCCCCTGAAAGCGACGCATTGTATGGCCTGAATACAGTGAAACAGGTGCAAGAGGCATATCGACCGTGCGGTTAAATAAGCAAGGGTTCTCACGCGTTATGTGGATGCGGGCAAAGAATTTAGTCCCGAATTAGATTAGAACTTGGAATATGCTACAAAGTAAATTAATGAATTAATAGATATTATGGTTCATAGGAAGATAAATATTTTGTGCTCAAGAAACTAAATGGGTTGGGGAAAAGGCCAAAGAAGTCAAATTAGAAATAACATATGTCTGATTATAGATAAAAGTTTGAAGAATAATATTATAAATATTAATAGATGTGGAGATAGAATTATAGCTTTAAAGATTATCAATGTTATAAGTATTTATGCTCCTCAAGTAGGTTTGGATGTAGCCTCAAAAAGAAAAATTTTTGAATGAATTAGAGGGATTAATACAAAAGATACCTCTTGAAGAAAAAGTATTTATTGGAGGAGATTTAAATGGATATGTTGGTAGAGTGGTAGAATAATTTAAAAGTATTTATGGTGGTTATGGATTTGGGTAAATAAAGAAGATGAATTAGATTTTGATTTGCTTTATGATTTTGTAGTTCTAATACTTTATTTAAGAAAGAGATGAGCGTATTATTACTTATAAAATGAATGATTAAAACAATTGATTATTTCTAAGAAAAATAGATCGTTTAGAATGTAAAGATTGTAAGGTCATTCCAAGTGCAAGTTTAAGTACCCAAAGATCGATTGTTAGTTTTAGATTTTAAGATGAAAGATTGGAAGATGAAAAATAAATCAAATTATTGTCCTAGGATTAGATGGAGGCACTTAAAAGCACTAATAAAAATATTTTTAAGAGGAAGCTACAAGAGCTTAGAATTTGAGATGTTCATAAGGAATCTAATATTATGTAAGAAAACATAATAAGTGAAATTAAGCAAGTTGCTAAAAATGTGCTTAGAGAATCAAAAGAAAAAGCTTTTTTTAATAAAAATAGTTGGTGGTAGAGTCAGAATGTACAAAATAATATAAGAAAAAAAAAACATTTTTATAAAACTTGGTTTAGACGTAAAAACTCGGAGAATTGCGAAAGATATAAAGTGGTCGCAGAGATTAAAAGCGATATATGATCTGAAAATATTTAAATTTTAGTGATTTATATAATATATTAGATACTAAAAGGTGAGAGATGTATGTATAAGTTAGCCAACCAAAGAGATAGGAGAAGTAAAGATCTAGTTAAAGTGAGGTGTATTAAGATGAAAATCATAAAATACTTTACTTAGAAAAGGATATTGAAAATAGGTGGATGAGATATTTTGATAAACTTTTCAATGAAAAATCTGAAAATATGATTGATTTTAGCAACCTTAATACCAAGTAAAATAGAGAATTTTATTTTATCATCGTATTAGTAAATCGAAGTTAAAAAAATGAAATGTGGAAAAACAGTAGGACCTAATGAATTTAGGAGATCAAGAAATTTCTTGGCATACAAATCTTTTTATCATTTTATCGGGCTCTTTCTGCTTTATAGTATCTATAGGTTTTGTCTTTTTTCGTCAGAAGAGTTTACTTTTTCTATCTTTTCCGTAATTAATTATCGTAATAATTTTGTAGTTTCTTCTAATTGTTTTTCTAAATGTTCTATTCTCAAAGTCATGATTTAAAAACCTTCTCCGAATGTGCGCTTTAATCTTATGGGTCCATGATTAGGTCGTAAGTATCTCATATTCTTACTATAACATAATACTAACAGATTCTTTGATTTTTTGGGGATTGACCACACTCCGGTTCATATAGTATTCTTCAATTACTCTGGCTTCGAGGAAGATAAGGGCTCAACACTTAAGACCATGACTATCTTATTACTTGAGTGAGCACGATGTTGGTTTCCTATGATGCGTGTAGAAAATACAAACAACAAGATAGTATATATTATGCAGAAGATTAAGACAACCTTATGTAGCATATAGAAACATAAAATTAAAACTTACGACATAGTCGAGAGTATTATTTAGTGAGCTATAATACATGTAACTTTTCTTTTGATCTTTCTAAAGAACACACAAGAACTTATGGAAATAGGAAGGCTGCTAAGCTCACACTTCTATCTCTTGCTTCTTAGTCTTGCTTCATTTATAGATTTCTTTTGGTGCAGAAAATAATTGCTCTTACTTTTGCTGAGTGGGGCAAATAATTGTTGCTGCTTTACTTTTGCTTGAGTGGGGCAAATAATTGCTGTTGTTTTACTTTTGCTCTGAGTGGAGCAAATAATTGCTTCTGTTTTATTTTTGCTGAGTGGCTAATAATTTCTTGCGTGTCTTTTTCCTTTATGAGTGCACTTCTGAGTGCGGCAAATAATTCATGCTTTTGACTGATGCTGCTACTTTTTCAATAATGCTTATTTCTTTTTTGAGTGTGTTACTTTTGACTATTTGCTCATGATTGGACTTTTCTAATTATGATTGTCGTTGTTCCAGTCCGTCACGAAACGCCTGTAGCGTTTATTTTTTCTTGCAGTAGATACATTGATGTAGTTTGTCTTTTTTTATCTTTTCACAAAACTTTTCTTTGGTTTTGGTATTGGCTTTTATCGTATTTTTTCGGAACATATTTATTCATTTTTGATATAATACTTCATGAATTCGTCTGGTGGGTGCTTTGCTATGACTGTATATAAATAATTTATCACTGCAGTGATATACCCAAATATTTGTTGGGTCAATTTTTCAAGTTTCAATCCAGATTTGATATAGATCTTCATCCTTCTGTCATTGGTAAAATGGTTTGTCTGTAGAATATTTTGGATAAAATGGTTCACTACTGATGTCAATTTGTATCAGTGATATTTGTCCTTCGGGTATCTCAGGATAAGTTTGAAATAATTTGATATATAGATTACAGTGTTTAACAACAGCCTGAAAAGTTTCAACAGCTTCACAGAATACTTTTGGTAATTTTTGAAGTGTTGATAAGTCTTCAAGATAAATCATGCGGATTAGTCCTGACTCATATAATTCATGAATAATTTTGGCATCGGTAATGTCGTATATATATGCTACATGATATTTTCCATATGTATGGAAATAAATTTGAGCATTAATACGTTCCTGATATAAGGAATATCTTGGACAATTATCAGCTATTTCTAATATAGTTTTTTTGTTTTGGTGCTTCTTTTTGTAGAATAGTTGCGAAAATAGCTGATAGATTGATTTCACTTTCTGAAGTCGTAATTGTTTGGATGCTGTCTGTATTTCTTTGTATTTTGAAAATTGAGGGTAGTTGATCTTCATCAATTTCTCCAAGGAGATATTTTTTGACATTCTGTAATTTTGTCAGTAATTTATTGCTATATGAAGTTTAGCATTCTAATTTTCATAATTGTTGATCTAATAATTTCATATAACTTTCTAATCTGTGGTCTTCAGATTTAATTGAATCTTTAGTAGTTGAATATGTATCTATGTCCAGTGTATCTGGTAAGTTGTCCATAGTTAGCTCGTTATCTGGAATAGAACTCATGACTAGCAAAATTCTCGTGTTAAAGTATCAGCTAATGCATTTCTTTTTCCTTCAATATATTCTAAATCAAAATGATAAGCTGAAAACCAACTTTGTCATCTAATAAGTCTTTTATTTGGTAATGAATCAATAATTTTTCCTTTAATAAAGGAAATAACAGTTTTATTATCGGTTCTAACAATAAAATGCTGGTTTAGAAATAACTCAAAATTTTTAATAGCTTTTTTTATTGCTAAAAATTCTTTTTCATTAATATGATAATTTTGTTCGGTTGGTGTATAGGTATCAGACGCGTATCTACATAAAACTTCAGTATTTTGTCGTACAGCTTTTAAAATGGCTCCCCAGCAAGTATTAGAGATATTGGTTTCGATAATTAAATTTTTATTTATTGATAGAGTTAATTTAGAGAGTTGTTTACAACATTTTTTTTGATTCTGTTAATATATTTTGATGTAATATCCCAGAGTCCGGCATATTTTTTAAGTTTCTTTTGTGAGAGCTACAGGGGTAGCGAATCTTGAATAAATACGCATAATTAATATAACCAAGAAAACGTTGTAAGTCTTTTTGGTTAGTTATCGTTGTAAAGTTGTCTATTTTTTGTAAAATGTGATCTTGTAATTCGATCGTCGTTATCAATTTTTAGTCCTAAAAATTCAATAGCAGGCGTAACAAAAATAACTTTCTTTTTGCTTAATGCAATATTGTGTTTATATGCTTTTTCAGTGAATAGCGTGAAATGCTTTATATGAGTTGGAAGAGTGGTACTAAAAATGAGAATATCATCAACATAAACTAGAGAAAATGTGTTAAATTCGGAAAATAAATAATCCATAAGTAGTTGAAATATTTGTGGTGCATTTTTAAGCGCAAACGTTCCATTGATAATGTCCTTGGGGTGTACTTAAATGTTAATTTGATCTTGTCGGGATGCATTTTAATCTACCAGAAGCCAGATTTGCAATCAAGTTTTGAAAATCATTTAGCATTTTAATTTGATTAATAAGAACTTCTTTATTTGGTAAAAAGTATCCATCAAATTTGGTATTGTCATTGAGTTTTTATAGTTAATAACCATTCGAGCCTTCTGCTTTTGCAGCATGATTTCGGACAAGAAAAGTGGGACTGCTATGAGAGCTAGTACTATGAGAGATGAGGTGTAACTGTAGTAGTTCAGAAAATTATTTCAAGTTTATCATCACTAGTATATTTCATGGGTCGAACCCGGATATGTAAAGAGGGGTTAAGTGGTTCAATATGAACAACAAGCTCGTCTTTGGACCAGAATTGTAGACGATTTTCCGAAAAAGTTTTGGAAAATAAGGTTTCAGCGAAATGTCGTACGTCGTTTAATTTATCGAGGTTGGTGGAAAAGTGTAAGGATGAAGGGTTGGAAAGGTGAGCTTGAATAAGTTTATCTAAATCACCACGTTGGCTGCGAAAAGTAGGTGGAGAATTGGCAAAGTGGGAAATGGGCTTCATGATGAATGGACAGGAGAGTAGGTGCTTACAAGGAGTAATTAATTCAATATGATCGGTATATTGAGTAAAAGCATGCATAGATTTGAAGAAATTATTGTCGAGTATAAAGTCGGGACCATTATCAATAAGGCACCAAAGTTTGAAAATTTTAATAAGAGTGTTATTGAGCAAAATGTATTGATTGGACCAGTAGGTAGTAATTGTACGTAGGCCATTGAAGGTATCTAGGAGTAAATTGTCATGTTGGAGAGGTAGGTGTGGTGGTATAAGCCATTGTTTACAAACACAAATATCGCTCCCTGTGTCGCATAAAGAATGGATAGGGATTGGTTCATAAGTGGGGACGTAGATATCAATTTGTATATAGGTTATGCTTTTAAAATGGCTCCCCATCAAGTATCAGAGCTATCGGTTTCGATAATTAATTTTTCATTTATTGGTAGAGTTAATTTAGGGAGTTGTTTACAACGTTTTTAATTTGCAGTAAATATATTTTGATCAGTAATATCCCAAGTCCATCAACATAAACTAGAGAAAATGTGTTAAATTCGGAAAATAAATAATTCATACGTAGTTGAAATATTTGTGGTACATTTTTTAAGCCGAAAGGCATAACATTCCATTGATAATGTCCTTGGGGTGATAAAGGTGATGCACAAGAGTGTGCAAATTATAGAGGAATTAAGTTAATGTGTCATACATTAAAATTATGGGAGAGAGTAATTGAGCATAGGTTACGATGTGATACAAAAATTTATCACAATCAGTTTGGCTTCATGCCAAGTACATCTACTATGAATGCTATACATTTGTTAAGAGGTTTGATGGAGAAGCATAGAGAAAGTAAGGAGGATCTACATATGATATTTACTGATTTAGAGAAAGCTTATGATAAAGTTTCAAGAGATTTTCTTTGGACAATTCTAGAAAATAAAGGAGTTAATATTGGTTATATTCAAGTCATTAAGGATATGTATATTAAAGTTGTTACTTGTGTCCAAACATAAGGAAGATTGACAAAATATTTTCCTATTTCAGTCGAATAACTTCAAGGATCAGCTTTAAGCCCTTACTTTTTGCTTTAGTTATGGATGTTCTTACTAGGCATTTACAAGAACATGTACCTCAGTGTATGCTTTTTGCTGATGACATTCTTCTTGTTGATGAGACTAGAGAGGGAGTCCAAGAGAAACTTGAATTATGGAGGTCAACCTTAGAGTCTAAAGGTTTTCGTTTAACTAGATATAAAACTGAATATATGGAGTGTAATTTTAGTTGTAGAAGTTCTAGTGATAGTGTTGTGACATTAGGTGAACAAGCCAATAAAAAGAGTGAGCGATTCAAATATTTAGGCTCTATCGTTCAAAACGATGGTGAAATAAATGGAGATGTTATTAGTGGAATTCAAGTTGGATGGTTGAAGTGGAGGAATGCATCTGACCTATTGTGTGATAGAAAAGTACCGCTTAAACTTAAGGGAAAATTTTATAAGATGGTGGCAAGACCTGCTATGATTTATGGTGTAGAATGTTGGCCAATAAAATAGAAGCATAAGACTAAAGTGTTGCAGAGATGAGGGTGCTCAGGTGGATGAGTGGCTTTGCTCTTAGAGATAAAATGCGAAATGAGTATGTTCGGGAAAAAGTTGGAGTAGCTCCAGTAGTAGATAAGATTAGAGAGAGTCTCCTTAGATGGTTTGGCCAAATAAAGTGTGGTTGTCTGATGACCCGGATAGGAGAGTAGATGCATTAGATTTGCCTTATGTTATGAAAGATAGAGGTTGACCTAAAAAGACTTGGTTAAGATGTATAAAAAATAACCTTAGTATACTTGAATTAAATGAGAATTTGACACATAAAAGGACACAATGGAGACGAAGGATTCATGTAGCCGACCCCACTTAGTGGGATGAAGGGTTCTTGTTGTTGTTGTTGCTCAATATCGATGTCAAGTCTTACCACCCAAGTGATGAGGACGTTACCAAAGGGAGAATAGAGAATGCCACCCTAGCAAAATTGTTCTCTAGGGAGATCACTGAAGCTCATCCACTGCTGAAGTTTAAGGTGTCTCACTTAAAGCCCTACAAAGGTTGGATTAATCTGGCCGACCATATAGAATATTTTGAATTTACCACCTCAATACTAGACTTTAATGATGCTCTGAAGTGCCTACATTTTATAACTACTTTCAAAGAGTCAGGTCTAACGTGATTCTCACGCCTTCTTGTGGGACTTGCACATCCTTTGTCAAATTTAAAAAGATATTTACTTTACTCAATTCGCCAGTGCCCAAAAGTCACTAAAGAGTTCATATGCTTTATTATAAATAAAACAAGAGTCTGGAGAATCTTTGAGAAAGTTTATTACACGTTTTCAAAGAAAAATATTAGAGGTAAAAGTCTTAGAGTCAACGGTAGCACAAGTCACAGTTGTCCAAGGCCTTAGGGAAGGCCCATTCAAATATGCCCTTGGTCTACAAAAGCTGAAGATATTAATAAAGCTATTGAAACTCGCCAATAGTCATGTAAATGCTGAGCAATATAATGAAGTCGCCCAATACTCTAAGATAAACAAAAGGTAGTTCAGCTAAGAAGTCGCCAATTAAACGACAATTGAAGGAAAGGCTTCAAATACAATAAATTGAAGATAAGAGAAAGAATGTCACAAGTTTAATTCAGAAGAGCACCAATGTAGAGACACGAGTATAAGCAACACCTACTCGCCACACTCCACAACATGCTCACCCTTATTAGGCCAAGCATCAATCACATAACTGGCTAGTAGTTACACCTCTGCAAATATCAATGGCAGAATTGGTTAAAGCCATTCAAAACAAAAACTACTTTAATCATCTAGCTCTGATGAGGACTAATGTAGCATCCCAAGATCCATCAAGGTATTATGCTTGTCATCGAGATCAAAACCATGACACTAAGTAGTGTCGACATTTAAATAGTTAAGTCGAGGAGATCATCAAAGCGAGGAAGTTAAAGGAGTTCATGAGAAAAGCCAGAAAGAAAGTAGTGGCAGAGCAAAGTAATGCGTCCACACCAGCTCGCACGATTCGTATTATATGAGTCATAACTGCCATCTTTGGTGGAGACAAGGAGTCATCGTGGTGAGCAAATTTAAAGCACTTCAAAATGGGAGAGGTGAACTCCACGGCCCTAGCTCGAGCACTAAATATGGAGAGCTTTGCAGAGAAAGACCAATTTGGAGTCGGCAACCCTTTCAATGATATGATAGTCATCATGACATTAATCACCAACTAATAGATTGACAATATATTGTTTGACATCGGTAACTTAGTCCATATCATTTTAAAGTTTGTATTTGACAAGATGAATCTAACAAGTTTAAAACTCACACATATAATTGGTCCACTCTATAGGTTTTCTAGAGAAAGAAGAGAAACAAAAAAAAAAACAATTACTCTTCCTATACTTGGGGAGAAATAGGGAAGCATTTATATCTATGGTCGACTTTGTCATTGTGGACGCATCAACCGCTTACAACGCAATCTTTGGCTAACCTTTGTTAAATACTTTTAGAACAATGACATCTATATACCATGTAACAATGAAGTTCCCAACAAGGGGAGAAGAAATCATTGTGTGCGACTTGAATTAGTTCAATACTTATTACTTGCAATGAGTCGGCAGCTCACACAGAGCTTAATAAGTGTTATAATTAAAACTCACTATCACTAAACTAGAAATCTAAGAGAAAATTGAGGAGATACAAGCAACTAGAGATCCTAAGCAAGTATTAAAAATTATCTCATCCTAATGTAGCAAGTACAAAGAAGTACTCATACAAACTTTAAAAGAACATATAGATGTGTTCGCTTGGACTATTGCAAAAATATCATGTACTGACATTAATGTCGCCTGCCATCGATTTAAAGCCAAGAAGAATGCTCGATTTATCAAACAAAAAATGAGAAAGGCAACAACTTTACTCGCTAAGCCCATTAAAGAAGAAATTAACAAGCTATTGGAGGTAGATTTCATTAGAGAGGTCTAGTACCTAGAACGGATCTCTAATGTTGTGATGGTGCAAATGATAAATGAATAATAGAGGATGTGCAAAGATTTTACTACCTTAACTCAACTTGCTCGAAGGAAAAGTACCATATCCATCGCATTGATGCACTCATCAACTCAATAATAAGATATCCTGTTATAAGTTTCTTAGAAGCTTTATCAATTTACTATCAAATAAAAATACACCAAGTCAATTCAAAGGTTCGAAGGGATGCCAGAATGTAAACTAGTCTTTCAAAGTTAAAAGCATTACTCATCTCAACCACTTTGTTACAAAACCCAAAGTTGAGTGAGCCTTTGTTATTGCATCTACGAGTTGGAGATAACATAGTGAGTTTTATGTTGAATCGATAAGAAGGAAATAAACAATGGCCAGTGTATTATATTAGCAAATCCATGAGGGGTGTTGATCTAAGTTGCCTAATTATGGAAAAACTTGCACTCATCCTTATAGTGTCGACTTGGCGACTTCAGCCTTACTTTAAATCCCACTTAATTGAATTTATCACTAACCACTTGCCTAAATCATTACTCGCTAAACCAAATCATTCTGACAGATTATTTAAGTGGTCAGCCAATCTAAGCGAGTTTACATAATAATCGCCTTGCACTTCGATCAAGGCGCATCACTCAATAATTTCTTAGTAAAATTTTAAGATCCACAACATAACTTGATGTTCTCAGAGCAATCATGATACCTATGTGGATGGATCTTTAAGGATATATGAGATGAGTGCAAGCATTGTAATAAAAAGTCCAGTAAGAATCACAATCATACAATCAGTAAAGTTCAAGTTTTAAGTGACCAATGATATAAAGCTCTACTCATTGGACTTCAATTTGCTCAAGGACTCGGCTCAAAGCACCTTATAGTACATTCAGACATCAAATTTATGATGAACCAAATAAATGGTGACTATGAAGTCAAAGATGAATTTCTATAAAAGTACTTGTATAAAGTGAAGGTAGAGATATTTCAAAATTGAGCAAGTGTCAAGAAAAAAAATCAACTCACTAATTTACTATTTAGAACCAAAGGATTAGAATAATTAGCGAAGTCAAGTCAATGCAAATAATGAGCGATGATTCATCAAGCTAGGTCAATTTGATCAAGTTTTTGAAGAATGGAAAACTGGAGGAAAATATCAAGGATCATAGGAGGTTCAAAATCAAAGCGGACTAGTACATCTTAATTAATGGGGAACTGTTCTGATGGCTAGTCATTTCATTCAATTTGAGGTGCGTTGGAGAGAGCAAGCAGGAGAAGGTACCTAACGAGGTACACTCAGAAGAATTTGGAAGTCACTCGTGTGGGAGAACACTAGTCCATTGCATTCTTTGCCAAGGATACTTCTAGACAACTTTGAGAAAAGATGTTGAAGATTTAGGTAGAAGATTCAAACAATGGCAAAAATTTACTCCTATATAATTACAACCACCACAACCTATGTAGTGAATCACTAGTCCCTGACCTTTGTGGTGTGGGGGATAGATCTAATATATCCTTTTACCACTCGTTAGTGGCCAATGGAGGTTTATACTTGCTATGCTTGACTACTTCAACAAGTAGATTAAAGTCAATTCACTCACCAAGATCACTATATAGGTAGTTTAAAATTTTATATGTCCTGACATTATTTACAAGTATGAACTACCAATATTGATCATCACCAACAATGGCCTCTAGTTTGTTGTCAAAGGACTAAAAAAACTCTGAGTTTCAAGGGATTCAACTCAAATTTACTTTTGTTCATCACCCAAAAACTAATGGACAAGATGAGGCCGCCAACAAAAAGATCCTCAGTCCCTAGGGGGCTATTTGGTTGGCTGAAAAAGGAATGCAATGTAAAAGGAATGCAGTGTAAAAACAATACAATGTAAAAAGATAACTTTACAGTTGTTTGGTTGAGAGTTTTACAAATTCATGACTTTATTTTTTCTGTTTGGTTAAAAAAATGTAATGTAAAGTATTTTAAAGTTTTGGCCCGGCGGCATGTGATGGCGACGGCGGCGGGGTGGCGGGTGGTAGCGGTCAGGCGGGCAATCGGCGGCGGTGAAGCGGCCGGCGGCGGCGTGTGGCGATGAAGCAACGATGGGCTGCAAAGATCATTGGCGGTGTATTTGGAATCGCCTCGGCAATTCCAAATACACCAAAAATGATCTTTGTAATGAATTTGGACCTCTATCACAATCTCAAATATCCTCTCCTGCAACATGGTCATGTACTCTCGATTAAGCTCTCAAGACAACTGCAAAGCGATTTCTTGTGTGGTCATGGCAGCATAGTAAAGCCGCCTCTTAGGACGTGACTCAAGAATAATATCCAACTTGGCTAAGAAGATGGTTGTATTGAGTTTAAAAGCTTCACTGGTTGGCTTCTTGATACCAACAATATAATTCTCTACTAGCTCGATGGTGTCCAACTCGTTCTCCTTCACCTTCCCTTTATCCGATTTTTTTTTTGGGGTGGGGGAATCACCAACCTCTTCTTGGATAGCTTCACCTTGGTAGGAGCTTCGAGACATTAGGAGCCTCGCTCGATGCTACCGAACTCAGACGAGAAATGCTCGACACATCCATTGGTCTCTCTGAGATGGGCTTCATAACAATTGCCTCATCCTCTTCCAACTCATCAAGAAAGGCGAGTACGTCCAGGTCAGTCCGCTAAGGGAGGCATTGGGAGGGGGATCAGGAAATTAGGCCTCTTCTTGAATAGCTTCACCTTGGTAGGAGTTGTCAAGACATTAGGAGCCTCACTCAAGGCTACCGAACTCAAACGAACAATGCTCGACACATCCATTGGTCTCTCTGAGATGGGCTTCACAGCAATTGGCTGATCCTCTTCGAACTCACCAAGGAAGGCGATTTCCTCCAGGTCAGTCCGGTAAAGGGGGCGTGGGGAGGGGGATCAGGAAATCGGGCAACAGAAGCACTCGCCGGCCTCTTCTTGGATAGCTTCATCTTGGTAGGAGCTATCGAAAAGGCCTTCTCTAGAAAATGACCTTTGCCATTTTCAAAAGACAAAGACTAGCTCTTCTATGAATTGTCGCCAATGAGTTGGAGAAGGGAGACTAGACCGCAACTCTCTAACTCCATTGAAGGTGAGCTTGCCACATATATTGGAGGAGCACATGTTGTCAAGTCTATACCAAGCAAAGAAGGCTCCACACCCAAAGAAGAGTGGGGAGCAACTACCCCAAAGTTCTCTTATTTATAAGGATGGAGAGTTGCAAAAATGATTGCATCACAAATAAATAAATAATAAATACGAAAAATACATACACATTTTGGCATAGTGGTAAAGGCGGCCCTCAAACATATTCTTCCAAGTGGAATGACTCATCGGGTCCAAGGTAGAGACTGAGAGCACTAGGTGAGTTCTTGCCAAGTTGCATCTTGGGTAAGTAGCTATTGAATTCCTCAGTCGAGCACCTCTAGTATATACTTTAGAATGAGTTTGTCTAGCGTAAAAAATAAGGGCTCCACACCCTTATTTAGATGCATATGGGAGATTTTAAAGTAAAAAATATTTTAATTCATATTGAATTGGCATTGAATAATAAATGTGCTTTTTACAATCTAAGAATCTTTCAATGTACATAGGAATCACCATCCAGATGATCATTTCTTGTTGGTCAAATGTTTCATGCCAGTTCTTACTCATGCTTACTCTATTTCTTGCAAGATACCTTTGAATATCCCTTCTCTTTCAATGTACATGGGAATCACCATCCAGATGATCATTTCTTGTGGTCAGATGTTTCATGCCAGTTCTTACTCATGCTTACTCTATTTCTTGCAAGATACCTAAGAGATTTTTCCTACTTGCCACTAAATTTATAGCTTACTACCATTGGTTGGAAAGAAATAGTTACCTTTTTGGAGATGGGCCTTCCAATTATCAACTTCTTTCTAAGAAAATTAGATTTGTAATTCACTTCAAAAGCATAAATTCAAAATTCAAGGATAATTTTCCTTATTCTGTTTGAGCTTTATTACATTATTCATGTAGCATCTTTAAATGATAATAAGACAACATAGATATCTTGACTACTTTATTTAGGGAATTGATGCGAAATACATTAACCCTTCAACTTTAGTCTTGGCTTTTTCATGGATGATTTTTAGAAATTGATAATGGTTGTCTTTTTGAATGACTCGATTAGGTGATTTGAGTACTTCTATAGATAATTTTTACTTTGATGATTTTAATGCTTTATTTGGTACATTTTTTATACCATTTTGCTGCTTTGTGAAATCCTTCAAGTTTTGTTATCATGGCTGGCTCTTATGTTTTACATGGATTATTGTTTGAGTCATTTTACAAGAAGTGTAACCATTATGTAATCATTTTGGTCTTTATACTCATATGTTCACTTTTGTCTATGTATTCTTTTTTGATTAATTAATGATAATAAATAAGTGTGGCCCACAATTTTCCTCAAAAAAGTATACTCTCTCTCTCTCTCTCTCCCCAAGTAGAGAGAAAATTAGACAAAAGATTAGTTAGCCTATTAATAAATATTTACTTATATTATAATTAAATGAGAATTTGATACTTAATAGGACACAATGGAGAAGAAGGATTCAAGTAGCTGGCCGCATGACTGGGATAAAGGCTTGTTATTGTTGTTGTACATTTATAAGAGGTCATAAGTTCAAACTCACTTTTAAATATTATTTTTATTTCAATTTTATGTCATTTAAAGGTTAGTGGAAGCAAGAATAAATGATAAATTAGTGCAACCCTAAATTTTTCCCAAAAAACAAACTTTCCCTCTGCAATAGAGAGAGAAAATTAGACAAAAGTTTAGTTGGTACATTAATATACTTATAATTATAAGACGTCACAAGTTCAAACACATTTTAAATACTATTTTCATTTCAATTTCATGTCATTTAATGGTTAGTGGAAGCAAGACTACATGTCCAACCCATTTAAGCTCACACCAATTAAGGGCCAAGCTTACAAGCCAAATGAGAAGATCAACCCAATTGATGCCCTAATAGTAGCTTCCCATTGCAAGTTTCTCACACGAATCAAAGTTTTGACATATGGTTCGGAAAAGAAGACAACAAGTTACAAGAACAATCCAAACTTTTAATTACTTTTTGGTGCTTTTTCATTATATGACATAAGGCAATATAAAAGGGTATGCAAAACATCATTTTAGTTAGTTTATTAGACATTTTTAACTTTTATTTGTCTAAATAATTTAATCAAACCTAATTAACTAAAGTTTTAATAAAATTAAATACATATTTCGCATTATATATAACTTATTAGGTCACCCTCATGCCTATACTTATTTTTTCAATGTTGTTCACAAAAGTGTAAGTATGAGCTTGACTAAGTTGAACCAAAGATTGTTTAATTTTTTTAATAAAATTTGAAGGCATTATTGATAACATTCACTAGTAACCTTCCACATCTCATATGCAATAAACAAATGATCAGCCTTCAATTTCATGAAATTTGTTCTGCATATGAAAATGATGGATTGATTCCAAAAGAAAGTGTCTAGAATCAAATTTGAAGGATTTTTTACATATCCCTTAAAGACTTATCTCATGGTGTGTAAACTAATATGAACATATTCACCAAACTAACAAAAAATTTGGCATGCTTACCTTAACTAGGGCTCCATACCTGACATTTCAATATTAAGAATGATAGTCGTCTTCTTTCTTATTGGTATAAATGATTTCTAGATTGATTGTAATACCAATCAAGTATAAATGAAGTTCATTGGATTTCACATTTCATGTTGCCATATTTCAAATCGACAATCAAATATTGAAATTCATAATAAAAGCCCAATCCATATTTTTCAATTTTGTAAAATTCCTAATAATTTGATTGTAGCTCACACAAATACATGAGTCTAATAGTTCAAAAAAATAAAGAGAGAGACGTTAATTTGTAAATACATATATATTAAGTGGTTGATTTGTAAATATAGAAGAATAGTTGACTATGTATGTGAAAGCCCCATAATTGTAAAATTCTTAACGATTTGATTGTGGCACGCTAAAATATATGAGTCAAATAGTTAAAAAAAAAGAGAGGGTAGTTAAATTGTAAATACATATGTTTTGAGTGGTTGATTTGCAAAAATCCCAAAAATTAAATAGGTTTCTTTCAACGACATGGAGATACTATAGGGAATTTTCACTTGAAAAATATTTATGGCTTAATGGCAACATTATGCCACTTGGCCAGTGCTATGGAATTCATTATTAAAGAAAACTCTCAACCCAAAGGCATGAAGTTCATGGAGCATGTGAAGTCCTCATGTCAATTAAATTTTCTTCTTAGCTAGAGAGCTTCTCAACCATGAAGACTATCAAAAATAGGTCACATAACAAAATGGTTTATGATTTCCTTGCAAAATCACTAATAAGATGCAATAAGAAAGACATTGCTAATTATTTGAAGCAAATTCTATATTTAAGCATTTGTTAAACATCCAACTTCTATGATTGAAAAGAATTTATCTAATTTTTGAATGAAGAAATTTTAATTTTTGATATTTTGGCTCTATCATATTTTTTAGTTGTTAATGCCTGAAGATAATATGAAATTTGTAGTAGACTTTAACAGTTATATCTTGACACTTGATATCTTTGGATATACTCTCACGGTGTCATTCTATAGAGTATAAATCGCTCTATAGATTTCCCTCCTGTTAAGGTGTCTATGTCCTATCAAACTTTAGAGCCTCATTGGCATCCAAAATGCCTTTCTGTTATAGATTCTACCTTGTCCCCTTCAAATTTTTTAAGGAAGAAATTTTAGTTTTGATATTTTTGACATTTATGGATAGTTCACTTTTCAATAACAAGAAGGTAATATGAAATTTTTTAAGTAGCTTAAGGTTATGCCTTGATACTGACTGCATCAACGGAAAGACCCACAAATTGCAAAATCATGAATTCTCCTCTGCTTATCAATTCATCAAGCAACATTGCCTCTTGAAAACAAATATAGAAAATATAGCACTATTATTCAATTTTTTTGGTATGTTTTACTTGATGGTCAATATCTATTACTTAATATAATTATCTTGTTTATGTCTCAATTTGTGAAGATACATCTTATGCTTATGCATAGATGAATGAAGAAAATAGTAATTAAAGTGGTCACTCAATCTTACAATTTTTACACATATATGCACCATTTTGTTCTATATGTTACTTCTCCATGTTCAGTGAACTAGATATGGTTTGTTGGCCTTTAGCCAAAAGCAAACAATTTTGTTCTCCGGCCCATGGCCTGGTAATTGGTGCTTAGGCCACCATCTTATAGGCCATAGGTTTGAATTAGGATATGAGTTCTATAGAAGAATTATGTAAAACAAGTTTGCAACAATAAAGAGATGGCATAAATAATTTAAACCATTTTTTTGTGAAATGGAAACACATTTTGGTTAGAAATGCTGACTATTAAACCATAACTTACCCTGATTTTGAGGCAGCAGAGCTAGCAGTAGTATCGGCCTTGACCTAAAACAAACAAAAAAAATCAATACCTATAGAGAAAAAGAGAATGCCGTAGTACGAGAATTAAAAAAGGAGTTTTTCCATGGCCTTCACTTTTAAAATAAGCAGTTAAGAGAGTGGCACAATTAAGTGCTAATCTCGTAGCGTCAAGTTCATTGAGAGAAACAATTCATGAAGACAAAACAACACTTAACTGCAACTGCATTTGGGATCAACTTAGTACTGCGTGGCATCATCACACCAGAACTTGCACAGAACCTCCCATCAGCCCTAACGATCAAAGCACCCTCCTGCCGAACTGCCAAGATAAGCCACAGAAAAAAGGCGTCAGATCCAACCTCAAATAACCAAGAAACCGAAAACAGAACACTATTGATCTCAGATCAACAACATAACCAGGTACCTAAAAGGACAAAAAAAAAAAAAACACTTGGATAAAATGGTACATGGATTCCACATAACAAGAAACCGACCAAGAACAAAACTAATCGAAGCTGCAATGTAACAAATCAAGTAATTCTGGAAACGATGCGGAAAAAGAATACATTTCTTAGAAAGAAGGCTAACCAGGAGCAGATCGGAGAACCGATCTGAGCCGGAACCTCTCCATGCCGCTCTGGAACCCCATTAGGAGCGATGCCGCCTGCAGAACTGCCGCCATGACGATAGAAGAACCTCGAGATCTTAAGCTCGAACAACAGAGAGCTGAGGTGGTATTTACGGAGGCGCGAAGGTTAGGATGCCGTTAGGTGGGCGGAGGGCGGACGAATCGAAGTCTTGTTTCCTTGTAAGACCGATGTAAGACCGACGTAAGAGAGGAGGGGAAATGGACAGATCGGCAAACTTTTAAATGCTTGGAACTTGCATGAGGTTAATTTTATTTTGTTTTTTTATTTTTATTTTTATATTATTTTTAAAAATATATTTATTTAATATTTTATTTTTATTTTTAAAAATAAATGATATTATTTTCAAAAATAAATCATATTATTTTTAAAAATACACAATAATTTTTAAATATTTAAAATATTTTTAAAAATAGCCATTACTTTCTAACATTAATAAAATAAAATAAAAATGATCTGAGATAGCTCTTTAATTTATTGAAAAAAAATTAAAATGAATTAACTTGAGCATTTTTTTCAATTTATTTATCTGAGTGTATGCCACAATGCATCCAAATTGCTCAGCTAAGAAAAATAAAAAAGGTGAAAGTCATCAAAGAATATTATAACTCTGCATGCAAGTTCAAATTATCGAAGTCAAAATAATTAACCAAAAAACACTCACATTAGCAAAAGTCATCAAGATTATTTGTCCAAGTTGCCAAAGAAGCTCATCCAAGAATTCAAAGCTATTCAACAACATATATTGAATTCATTTGAGACTCCATTAGAATTCAAAACATTTAAATGAAGTCAACAAGAATCTTGACTTGATTGTTGCATAGAGCTCAATAGGAGTTAACTATGTATCACAACAAGTTCTAACTAAGCATTGGTAGGGAATTGATAAAGCATGAAGGTGATTGTGTATAGGATATTCTTAGCAACATGAAGGAAGAGTTGAGGCTAAGCTTATGCAAGTGAAAGAAGTGATATTCTTGAAAAAAATTAGATATATATGATTTCATTTATATAAAAAAAATAAAGCAATACAAGATCAATGTTACTAAGGGAAGTTATCAAGGTTACCATAAAAGGCCACCAAGCTACTTTTAATCTCTCATAAAGAGACTCATAACTCCATATAATCATTTTAGTTACAATCATTACATAGAGTTAAATAAATTTTACAAAACCAATTACATTAAAAAAAATTAAAAGAAAGAGCCAATCACATCCATATAGCTCTTCTTAATGTAGATTAACACAAATCCGACATTCACATTTATAACTCTCAACCTATTAATTTGTAACTTCCTTCTTTAATATTTTTAATTCTATTTGCACTTGATTTATAACTCACTTTATTCAATTTTTTTTTATAACTTTCAAACTCTTTTATTGGTTCTTAACTCTAGATTTATAACTTATATAATCATTTCATAATCGATTGCCATCACATATATGAAAAAATATATATATCATTTATGTAAAACCTATATAAATGTGATGGAAATTCATAAACTATAAAATAAAATAAATTTTCTCATAATTATGAAAATATTAAAATAATTATTTATTATCCTACATCAACTCTCCCCTTCTTTTTAAAAACTCTTATTACCTTAATAAAGCCTATGTGGGTACTGAAAATAGAATAAAAAAATGATGGCATGATGTGATTTAACAACCTAATATGTAACTTGTTTAAAGCAAATGTACATTTTATGGTAAGCAAACATGCAACCTAACCAAAGATAATCACTTATCCTTTAAAAAAAGAGTTCTAGTCGAATCAACTTTACAAATATAATTGATCTAATTCATTGAGACAAGAAAAAACACAAGTGGCACAATACCTTTAAGTTCTTAAATGTAATTTAAAAAAGAGATTTTATAGAAATTAAGGGATTAACATCTAAGAAAAAATAATGAAAATATAACATATGCAAGATTCAAAGTATCATCAAAATGCTCCAATGAATCACTAAATCCAACTTTCATGCATGTAAATTGATCTATTTTGGCTATGGTGACAAATGATACAACATGAAACTAATTACATGAAAAGCTATGCTCATGCAAGGGGGAGTAGCAAAATTCATAGAAGAAATAAATATATATATATAAGGTTTTATTTATAAAATTAAAATAAATGAGTTACAAATAATAAACCCATGAGCCTAAGGCTATATGTTTAGTATTTTAATGATCATAAAAATTATTAGTTGATTTAATTTTTACACTAACTAATGATGGAGGTGGGTGTCCTTTTTAGGTGAGATTGAGAAAATTAAATGATCGTGGATCTTTAATTTGATATTTAAAGATATGTTTTGAGATTTTGGTGGGATATGAAGGGTACAAGATTATATGTTAAATACTTAAACTAGTCCAATTAGGACTAGATTGAGTCGACTTAAAAGATAACTTTAAGAAATGAGATTTAAGTGAGGTAAATCACTAAAACTATTTATGTAGGTTTAAAGTAAGATATGCATTTCTGATATGGAGTAGTTGATTAAAATTTATAGAATTTAAAAGGTTATTTTAGTGTAAAGATTAGAATTAGGTCGAAATTAGTGAAGTAGAGGTATTATTAAGTAGAATAAATGTGTAAGCTTATGGAAAAGTATAGAAGGATTAATGGACAATTAGAGATAATGTTAAGAAGTATGAGAAAGATTAAAATATGTTATCTTGGGTATTAGAGATAAGAAAAAAAGATATGTTGGACAACTAGCGCTCCCATCAAGGATTATCAAGGTTTGACCATCGAGTATTGAAACCACAAGAAAAAATCAAATAATTTATAATTTTCAAAGATTTCATTTCATTCCAACAATGGGGCTATTTATAGCTATTATGGGGCTATTTATAGCTATTACAATCATCTTACACAAGAAAAAAAAATCAAAACATGAAGGGAAATGGTGGACACATTAATTAATGTGAAGCATTAAGTTATCTTATTATTTTATATCATCCACTCATTTAATATACTATTATTTATGAGGATTCAACCATCTCACATGTCATAATTTGCACTTTTAAATTCAAGGTTTCAAATATGGAGTTTCTAAAAAGAAATTAAAAATTATATAATTTAAAAAAAAAAGATAAAATCATAAATTGGGCCTTGGAAGGCCAATGGGTTAAATGTTCTTCTTTTTAAAATTTTCTTTTTGGACTTTAGCTTGAGATCTAATAAATAAACCTTGAGCTCTAATTTCTTGATTCACTTGATGTTCTACATCAACTTTTTGGGATCAATTGACCTTTATTCTATAGAGTTAAAATCTAAGAAGTCTTCTACTAATTGTGGGGATAGAGTCTCCAAATTAGTGCGAGTATCCATGTGTCTTTAATTGGTGGCTTATTCTTTTAACAAACTTGAAAATGATGTTTAGAAGCTAGGTTAATGGGTGTTTCCTCGGTAATGATATAGTATATTTTAAAAAAAAAGATTATGTAAGTATGGGGTTTATTCTATTAAAGAGTTAGACTAAACAAGTGGAGGTTTGATAACTCTTTTATATGATAAAATATCTTTAATATTAATGACTAGATGAATGACCAATTCGGTAGGCAAATCAAGGTGATAAGTATTAGATCAAATTTTCTTAAGAATTTCATAAGGACCACAAGCACATGCATGTAATTTCTTATATTTAGCTATTTGATAATCTCATGTTGAATGTGAATCAAAACCTAATCACCTTCATTATATTCTTTTGTTGAACGATTATGATTTATCATAGAAGACTAGTTTTCATTACTTATAGTAATTTACTTTCTTATATTTTCATGGTGGCTTTGAAAGTTTTTTTGCAAATGAGAATGCAACATCAAAAAATATATGAAATAATAAGTTTGCTATATCTATTGGTCATCTTGAGTTTTGACTATAAATTATCTCGAAAGGTGCTTTCTTTGTAGTTCTAGAGATAGTATTATTATAAACAAATTCTGAGATAGGTAAATATAAATCTCAATTTTCTAAACTTTAACCTACAAAACACCTAAGCAAGTTTCCCAATGTGTGGTTGTCCACTTCAATTTATCTATTAGTTTATGGGTGAAAGGTAGAAAAAATTATAATTTGGTGCCTAATAAATTTATTAATATTTTTCAAAAATATAAGTTAAACCTAACATCTCTATCAGAAATAATGATTAAGGGAAAATAATGGAGTCACACTATTTCTTTAAAGAATAATTTGGCTATGTAAGAAACATCATTTATTTTTGAATAAGGTAAAAAATGAACTATTTTTAAGAACACCACTACAACAAAATTACATCATGTCCTCGAGTTATCATAGATAATTATTAAATAAAATCCATTGATTAGCCTTCCCACGGCGTATAAGAAATCGGTAAGATGATGTGTTGTCTAAACCTTTGTTTGATAGTTTTAGTCTATTTACAAATTAAGTATTTGGCCAGTACTTTTAAATATCTCAATTTAATGAAGGCCAATAAAATCTATTTTCAATTAAACATATGATTTTATCTTTTCCAAAATAACCAGCTACACCTACAACATGTAGCTTTGTAATAAGGAATTGTTTAAAGGAAGATCGAGGAATATATATTTATTTTATTTATATAAAAATCTATTTATTATGAAAAATGTTTCTTATAAAGTTATTGGTTTATCTAAGTGTTCAAGATATATATTAGATGAAAGTTAGGACACACTATATAATCATCTTTAATTTGATTAAATCCTAAGATTCTTAGTTTTAAAGAAGAGATTATTAGGTTTACCCTAGATAAAGCATCAACATGTTAATTCTTAATTTTAATCTTATGCTTCAAAATAAAAGAATAGTCTTATAAATATTCAACCCATTTAGCATGCTTATGACTTAATTTTTTGTTAAGTATTAATGAATATTAAGGCATAAAGTTTAGAATTAAGTATAAATTATCTATGTAAGAGATAGTGTCGCCAATGCTTTAAGGATTGAATTACAACATAAAATTATCTATCATAAGTGGAATATCATTGTTTGGCTTCATTTAACTTTTCACTAAGGAATACTATAAATGATTATCTTGACTCAAAACTTCATTTATCCCATTTTTGAGGCCTCCTATGTCATCTCAAAGGCTTTAGAAAAATTTGAGAGCCTAAGAATTGGTCTAGAAGTGATAAGAACTTTAATTTGGCTGAGGCTCTTTGTGCAATAAGAGTCTAACATAATTTATCTAATTTTAATATATTAGTTATTAGAGCAATAATGATACTAAAATTTTTTATGAATCTCCTATAAAAGCTGACTAAATTATGGTAGCTTCTAACTTCAGTAAAACTTTTAGGTGGTGATCAATCTAAAATTGCTTTCACTTTGGAAGGATCTTGTTTGAGTCCAACAGTGCATGTAATAAATCCTAAAAAAATTACCATTGTTTGCAAAAAATAAAATAAAATAATTCTAGAATTTCTCTTATCAAAAGTGTTTCAAAGACTTTTTGTAGGTGTTGTAGATGATCATTCTCATTTGGACTAAAAATCATTACATCATCAAAATATATACCCAAAAATTTATTTATATATGATTTAAGAATAATATTTATTTATCTCATAAATGTGCTAGGAGCATTTGAAAATTCAAAGGGCATGTTAAGCCATTTATAAAGTCTATCAGGGGTCTTAAAAGCAAACTTCCGCTCATCTTTTAATCTAATTCAAATTTAATGATATCCACTTTTTAGATCAATCTTTAAAAAAAATTGCTTTTGAGATTAAATCTAACATATCATCTAATATGAAAATAAATATATATATATATATATATATATATATATATATATATATATATATATATATATATTTAATAGTAATTTTATTTATAGTCTTAACACACATTCGTCATGTTCCATCTTTCTTTAGAGTTAATAAAGTTGGAACTGCACAAGGTCTAAGATTCTCTTGAATAAAATCTTTTTTTTAGTAATTCTTCAACTTTTTCTTCTAATCTCAAATATAGAAGGTTAGAAAATTAAGAATCAGGTAAGAACTCAATAGAATGTTGAATATCTCTTAAAGGAGGTAGTTCATCAGGAAGCTCATCGACTGCAATATCTTTAAAATTAGAGAGAATGGAAGAGACTGAAGTAGATATCTGAGCCTTATCAGAGTTTAGTGTGACTTCTTTTACATATAACAAGTGAAGGAGAAATAGATCAAAATGTTTTTTTATCATAAGCTAGAAAACCCATTGTCTCCATCTTTGAGGTTAAAGAAGGAAGAATAAATATTTCTATGTAAGAATCAAAAATGATAGTATTAGCCCTAATAGTAGGATTTTTCATGACAATTAATTAAAGTTTTGCTTTCTTCTTCAATTTAGGCTTAGGTTGCAATTCAGAAGTTATCTTATCTGGTGATATGAAGGGTGCCTTTTCTACTAGCTTTATTGGTAGGAGTTTAATGGATTTATTATTATATTTAAAAATATAAGTATTTTCCTGCTATAGTGAATAACATTCATATCATACAACCGAGGTCATCCTAAAATAATATGAGTAATGTCTATATGGATGATATCACAACAAATTTGATTCTTATAGCTTCCTATTTTAATTGAAACTAAGCATTGATTGGTGATAGGAAAGATGTATGATTTACACAACTAACATGAAATGACTCAGAGTGAGGTTTAGATTTTAGGTTGGCTCGAGTTAAGGTGTGTGTCAAAATGATATTCATAGCACTTCCTCTATCTATATCTAACCTACAATTTTTTTTATTACATAAAATATACATATTAAAAATGTTATTTCTTCTCCAAGATTCTACCTCATTTTTAATTACAATTTGGCATGGCCACATTAACTTAAGGGTCTTCAATTAATTCCAATTCTTCAATAGATAATTGAGTGTCATGTTGGATTTTCAACTTCTTTTAAAAATAAATTTTAGGCTTTATATTGATTTTCCATATGAATTTCTTATGACATTTGAAAAACATTACTTCCTTAGTGTTCTTAGAGCACCCTTTAGTTGAAGTTTTAGGCATATGGTTGGGCCAATTAGATGGATCAGTCAAACAACAGACCTATGGGATGAAGTAGAAGGTACATGACATTTAGCTTTAGAGATGGAAGTAAATTTTTTTTTGTTCAACTAATATGGTATAGTGAAAGGTTCCTCTAAAGATTGCATGTCAAATAATTCAAATTTATTTTTAATGTTAGTCCTAAGTCTAATAATAAATTTATTGATTTATTATCAATCATTATCAGCACAATTGGTTCTGAAAATTAAATCTTTAAAAATATTTAAGTATTTAATTATAGAAAGATTATCTTATCTCAAAGTTAATAATTGACTATATAGTTTCTCATCATTATGCCTAAGATAATAATTTTCTCTTAGCATTTCTTTCATTTCTATCCAATTGAGGTTTGTCCTTCTTAACTTTTATTCTTTAGCTAAAGTATTTGTCATATAAATTTTAGCATATCCTATTAATTTTATTTTTGAAAAAGTAGCCCTTTGGTAATCATCCATTTTATAGCAATCAAAGAAGTCATCCATTTGAACTAACCAATCAAGAAATTTATTTGGGTCATGTACACTATCATAAGTTAGAGCTTTTACTTTAACTCCTTGAGATATATCATTATAATCTTTTGTAATCTTGAAATAATTTTCTCCTCTTTCTCCATTTCTAGCAATTGGTGGTCATCTAAGTGGTTGGTATTTTCTATGGTTTGGATATGAATCTTCTTCATCTTTATAGGTATAATTTGAGTAGGTATTGGAGGACGAGTTAGTACTTTATTATTTTATAGATGAGTTATAAGAGTTTGCATTTATTCTTTATGTTTTTTCAATTGGTTCTTACTTACTTCTAGTATTTGTTGAGTTTTTAATTCATTTTTATGGATCCTAAGATCTAAAGAATCAACTAATTTAATCAAAATTTTAACTTAGTCCTAAGAAATAGATTTTAGTGTCATATTGATTTAAAAAAAAGACATATATTAAAAGAGATTAAAGAAAAAAATAAAATAAAGCAAACAAATATAACATTAATGTCTAATCAAAGTAAAATTTTGGGCTAAGAAAACTTGTAGGCGAGTAGGAGGGTATAAGACCACTTACATCCCAAGCTCTCCTTAGACAGTTTAAGTTTTTATTGACAAAGTTCTATTTAGCCTTCAAAATCACCAAGTTTAACACACTTATATTCTTATGCATACATTTTTTTATTATTTTTTAATGCAATGAAAAAAAATGCTCAAAACTATCAAGCCTCTTTTTTTTTTGCTTAAGAAAGCTAATTGTCGTATATTAATTAAAGAAACTTCTAAAATTAATCATAAACATTATCACAGGGGGGGGGGGGGAATTTATCTAATTAGGAAATAACTAAGTTATATAATGGAGCTTACTAATTAGAATTTTATGATATCACCATAGACTTGCAAGCAATACGTCTTTCCAAGCTATTAATATAATTAAATTATCATAAAAAAGAAATTAATTAACCTCACATGTTAGAACATAAGTCCACCACTTAAGATGCTCACTTTGTTGAAGAAAACTTTTAACTAAATGCACTCATTCTAAGCTTTACTTTAATACAAATTTGATTGCGATTGAGAGAATTAAATGGCAATGGATCTTTAGATTGATATCTAAAGATGCATTTTGAAATTTTGGTGGGATATGAAGAGTGCAAGATAATATGTTTATGATAATACTTAAACTGTTCTAATTAGGGCTAGATTGGGTTGACTTAAAATATAAATTTAAAATAATAAGTTTTAAGTGAGGTAAATGTCTAAAAATACTTGTGGAGGTTTACAATAGGATATGTATTTATGATATGGTGTAGTTGATTGTGAATTATAGGGTTTAAGAGGTTATTTTGGTGTAAAGATTGAGGGTAGCTCATAATTAATGAAGTAGAGATATTTTTGAGTGGAATGAAGGTATAGACTTATGGAAGAGAGTATAAGGCTTAGTGGATGGTTGGAGATAATGTTAAAAAGTATGAGAAAGATTAAAATATGTTATCTTATTTATTAGATATGAGAAAATAAAGATATGTTGGATAATTAACAGGATTACCAAGATTTGGCTACCAAACTCTCAAACCACAAGAACAACTCAAATAATCTATAATTGTCAAAGAACTCCTTTCATTTTATTAAAGGGAGATATTTATATCCATTTCAATCATCTTACAAAAGAGAAAAAAAATCAAAATATAGAAGGAAATATGGGTGACCACATTAATGTGAAGCATTGAATTACCTTATTATTTTATGCCATCCACCCATTTCACATGCTATTATTTTATGTGGATTCAATTAGCTCACATGTCATGCCTTAAATTTTTAAATTTAAAGTTTCAAACCTAGAGTTTTTAGAAAGAATTTAAAAATTGCATAATTAAAAAAAAAAAGATGACATCATAAATTGGATCTTGGCAAGCTAATGGGCTATGCATTTTTCTTTCTTGAATTCTCTTATGCTTTAGCTTAAGATTTAGTAAATAGACTTTGAGATCTAATTTCTTGATCTACATGATGTTCTACATCAGCTAAATTACATGAAAAATTTAGTACTAATTACTACAAGTATATATTAAGTATTCATAAGCATGACAATTTTGAGACAAACAAGACTATAAGAAAAATTATTGCTCAAGATAAATATGAGGAGTTTAAAGGAAACTATAACAAAAGTTAGAGTTAATTCAAAAGAAATCCAAATACAAGTTGCATAAATCAAAATGTTGTAATTATATTTATCATGTTGTTCATGGTTTTAATGTATATTTCAAGTAACGATATTGGTGAAACAATTAGCACACATCTGAATAATTAAAAATTTTTACTTCAAAATTATAATTATTACAAATTGATAAAAATGGATTCTATTACACGATGATGACATTGTACTATACATAATGCACTAAGACTCGTGAAATCTAGCATGGCCAATTTGTATTAATTTTAAAAAGTTCAAAAATAATTTTATTATGATAATTATAGTATATAATGTATATCATATCATATGATTAGTCTTATTTCCAATTATGAACAAACATACACTCCTTTTCTTAATCAGGTTAAATTAAAATTTGAATTATTCATAATTTTTGATAAGTTTCTTAATTAATTGAAATTAAGTAATATAAATCTAGGGAATAATTTATACATATCAAGATAAATTGATCATAATATATTAGAAAAATTATATTATATAATTATCTGAAACCAAATGTTCATAATAAATAATCAATTTGTGCTAATCATGCTACATGATCTTTATAGTGTATTATATGATTGGCATTTTTTTAAGTAGCAAGTTTTATTGTTTGACTATATAGAACTCGAAATAAAAACCTTTCTAATATAACTAAAATGTAAATAAGAGGCTATTATCTCAAAGAAGAAATAAGAAAAGAGTCTTTTATATGAGATCTCTTAATCCTTATTTTTTCCCCTAAAAGAGAGATTGTTAGGTGAGAGGGAACACTACTTAGTTGTTATTTTCTAGTATCTCATATTGATTCTATGATGGTGTATTTTGATTATTGGAGAGTTTTTCATATTTTGATTGTAAAGGATCTTTGAGACTATAAGAAGCTTGTTTTTATTGTGGTGTTGACTAACTATCGAGTTTGTCTTCTCATTTGTAGTAGAAGGGTAAGATCTCTCCATTATACATTAAGAAGAAAGGCTTCTCCATATTGTAAAATGCAAAAGGAGTAGTTAGTGAAACTCTTAATTGAAGGATGTTTTGAAAAATTAGCACACATAATAGTATGGGATCACATAAGTAATAAAGATTGAGTATGGGTATCATCCCATAAGAATTGAACACTATGTACTAACATTGAGTCTATGAGCTATTATTTGGATGGTCAAAATAGAATGATATGGAAAAATTAAAATTGCCTTAACCAACTAAAAAGATTCACTATTTTAATAATTAATGCTAGGATTTGTGCGAAAAAAATTAATATGTCTAAGTTGCAGGGATTGGGCTTCATCTATATTAATTTAGTTGAATAATAATTTTTAATCAGGTAAAGAGTTTATATTACTTTATCAAAGTTTGATTAGTGATGGCCACCATCTTTCTTTTAACATCTTAGGGTTCTTATTTTCTCCACACAACTGACTTACTACTCAATTATTGATTTAATACAAATAAAGATTGACAATACTTTTTTAATCTTAAAATGGGCTATATGGTTTCTTCATAATTATCTCTATCTTACAATCCATCCACCATGGTATTTTTTTCTAAGACAAGTCCATGCACCACCTCCTAATTTTAAATGGAACACCTGAACTATATATTTGTAGCTAATCAACTAATAAGCTTTAAAGTGTGGAATAAAATATATAGTAATTACAAAAAAAGCTTTAAAATTTTTTTATTAAAAATTATAAGTAAAATAAATTATATGGATGCATCTAATTCTTAGAAAAAGGATATAATTCATGATTAAATATAAAGCACAAAACTAAACATGAACATTGACATTATTATAGGACAATCTAAAATATATAAGAGAAAAATTCAATGAAGAACTTCAATCTTTATCTCTTTTATCATGTCCTAGCCCTTTTGATTAAATCTTATCATGTGGTTACTTTTAAAAAAATTAGAAAATATTGTTATAATTCTAATAAGATAGCCACTAAAAATTTATCTATTGAACTTCAAAAAGTCCTATAATTTATCCATAAGAGGTCTTTGAATAAGATTGCATCAATTGCTCCAAGCTAGAAAGGCATTTAAGGTAAATTTATCTCAAATTTGAGGCTGTTACCCCATTAATGCTTAAGTGTCAAGTCAAACACCTAAGCACTGAGGTTTCTATCTTGCATGGATAAATAATATTATAACTATCACCTAGGTATTGAGGTTAATGCCTAGGCTCTAAAATTTAATGCTTAAGTGTTGGGCCTTATGTTTAAGGCTATTATTAAGCTTTAATTATAGTACATAAAATATGGATCTAGCACTGTGATGTTTGCCTCTCAATTTGGTGCTCCAAATAGGTGCCTAAGCACTCTATTATTGCTCCTGGATGCTAGGCTTGGTGTTTAATTGCCAAGTTTGATTACTCCTTTTTCTCCATGCTTTGCTCCGATGGTTCCACTACTTGATTTTTTTTACATTAATAACTTAGTTTTTCCTAAAGTAATATTTACCTATATTATTGCAACTTTCATGCTCATCAAAAGACATATGGTGTAAATAGGCTAGTAAGCTAAACCATTCTAACTTATATCCCCTTTATTTTGTTTTATTATTTTCTTCTGTTACTTTTGTTACTCATCATTAACTTTATTTTTGCTTTAAGGGTGTATTAGTTGATGATTATGATTGCATATGTTACTTGGATCTCAAATATATTTTTAATTAGCAATAAATTTCTTATAATATTATAAAACTTATTTTAAAAAAATTATTCCACTTATAAAATTATACCCATTTTAATGATTAGATCTTCTTGCATTATTTTAAATATATAAATATTTATTTCAATAATTATTTTTAGTACATACTAATTTTAAATTTATTTTAAAATTTTAGATTGACCTTCATATTAGCACACTAGTTAAACCTCATATCTTGGTTTCCATTCACTTTAATTAGTATCAAAGTAGTTGCTTATTAGATAGGTTTTAACACCCAAAGTAAATCATTAATGACCTTTTAGGAAAAAAGTTGTTTGATAATAGTATTCCATTGCTCTACATTATTATTTGATATCATGCCATTTATTTTTTATAAGGTTTGAAAATTAACATTTAGTCAATCTATTTATGCTCATATGTGAGCATAATATAAATAAGATATATACCTACTAAATTGTAGAAAATGATAAGCATGTAGATAACCATTTTCATGAGTGGAATTTAGAAGAATGTAAAATAATATAATTAAAGTCTAAATATTTTAAATAATTATTTTGTGTTTTGAAATCTATGAGTTTCCACTTTTAAAATCAAGAGAGAAAGCTAGGTTAGGTTGTATATCACATATAAGAAGATAAATAAGAATAAACTAATGGATGGTATGATGAAGAATGCTTAGGCTCAAGACTTGTGACTTCCATAAGAGGCTCTAAGAGATGTTAAATGAGATATGCAAGGCTATTGGTGTGATGTAGAGTAAACTGTATATGAAAAAGTACATAGTCGTGGTAAATAATAAAATGTGAGTGGAGTGTCATTCTCATGATGATTGAACACTAAATAGTAAAGTTAGGTTGATTATCTATTATTAGGATGATAAAAATGAGGTGCCAAAGCTAAACTACAAATTACTTTAATTCTACTTAAGAGATTAAGAAGCTAACAAAGTACAAAAATTCGTGAGGACAATCTCAATATGTATAATCCCAGGGATTGGATTTCACTTATGTTGATTTATGAAGTTAAGATTTTAATGAGTAGGAGTTAATTTTATTAAAGTCTAATAAAGTTGGCCACTACATTTCTCTCAAAAGCTTATGATCCTCATATTTTTTTAGCATAAACTAGCTATCTCTTAGTGATAAATTCAATGCAAGAAAAATCTATCAAAACTCTTGAGATCTCAAAAAGGACTACACAACTTTGTCATGGTTAACTTTAACCTACAACTCGTCATCATGGTTTTTTATCCATGATGGGTCCATTTTTTACCTTTCGATTCCAAACAGATTTCTTAACCTATTGAAAATGATGGCCAATCAATTCAATGGTCGATAAAGCTCAAAATTAAATAAATATTAAGGAAAGTATTATTAAAACTAAAGTAAACACAAATACAACATGGTTACACCCAACTTTTAGAAAAGATATTAGAGTTCATAGTAAAAAATTAAGAATACTCCACTCATGAGAATGATTACAATTAAAAAATAGGAGAATAAAAGATAAAACTTAAATAGATAATGTCAAGGACATCATCTTCTTCACCTTGTCTCTTTCCCCTTGAGATTATATTGCCTCTTAAGAATACCTTGAAGAAGACTCCACAAAACTCTAAGAAAATTTCTAAAAATATGGGTCAAGAAGTCTTCTAATTCATCCAAAAGATTTGCTTAAAATTAGTTGCATCAATTCTCCCCATAAAAGCAAGTGCTTAATGAAAACTTAGAGCAAATCGTAGCAGCCACCTTGCTGACACCTAAGAGCCAGGGTTGATGAGCTAAGTTTTATGTTTTTTTTTTCTACATGCACTAGAATTTTTGGGTCTAGCACCTAGGTGCAAAGACTGATTACCTAGGTGTCGACCTCTTTCTTGAATTATACTTGTGATCCAGATGTGGCATCTAAGCATCACCTTCTCTTATTTAAACTACACTGGTGATCAAAGTCTAATGCCTGGGCACTATATTCTATTTTTTATTCTTGCAATATAGTGTATGGGCTCATAGTGTCTGTATCTAAGGTGTTTCACTTAACTCCTAGCATTAACTAATCCTCGAATGACATATTTGCTTCCAAATCCAAAGCATTCCTCCACATGATTTTGAGCATTAATGATGCATTTTACCTTCTTCACAACATTCCTATAAAAATTCACAATTTAAAGAATATGTGCCACAAAAGTTTTAAAAGTATGTTAAAACATGTGGTAAAATCAAAGTCTATGGTAGAAGTCAAAAACAAATATATTTTACACCTATCAAACCCCCCCATAGTTAAACTTATATTTAAAATAAAAAATAAGAATATCAGTCCTAATTTTGGTCAAATGATGTTATGTTATGAAAAAAAATATCTATAATGTTTATTTGCCTGAAACGTGTTATCTTTCAACCTCAACTAATTGTCATAGTATTCTTGAGTTTACTATTTAAAACACTCTACTGAATTCTATGTTATACATTAACATGTTTTAAGATATAGCATACTAATACATGTTTGCTATAAACGTACATATTCTATAAAAATCATGTATATTACTAAATAGATTACCTTTCAACAAGACTAACTGTATACTCTCATCGATGTTTATTATTTGGTGTATACAGTTAAATATATTTTTGAATATGTTAGATTGATATAAAAGCCTTGTTCTAAATGATATATAGGTCTCTAAGCATTAAGCCCTACTTCTATCTTTTGTGGGTGTAGATTTGCATCTTTTTATTCACTTTTTGGTTGTGAATTCACAACTCTTTTTTATGATGAAACACCCAACTCACTTTGTCCTTTTTCTCTATCTATCTTTTACTACTTTTCATTGTCCATGAATACAATCGTTCAATAAAAATTCTAGGTCATATTATGAATTCAACATTGTATCCACTACTAAGTCCCTGCTTAGCTTAGCTTGTTTTTGTATGTGATGTATAAAGTTACACACAAACATGACTAATAGTACTATAGCTAGCACAATTATTTATGTCATGTATAACTCAAATTGATTATTTTGCATAAGTAATTAAAGTAATAACGTTGTAATATCCATTTCAATCTCAATACTCCACATTTGTTCATAAATATTCAATCATATTTTTCAAACATAGCTTACCATTTTTGACTTTTAGGTGTGGATTCACAATCCTCTTTTCATATGTCAAAGACACCTAACTTACTTTATCATTTTTCTATACCTATCTCTAGCTACTTCTAATTGTCCATGTGGATTCAATAAAAAAAGTCAATTTATGTTGTGAGTTCTATAATGTATATGCTATTACTAAGACCCTACTTAGCTTAGCTGCTTTTGTATGTAATATATAAAGTTACAAACAAACATGACCAATAATATGCTAGATAGCATAGTTAATTATGCCACATATAGCTCTAAATAAGCGGTTTGCATATGTAATTAAAGAGGTAGCATGGTAATAAAAATATTAGTCTTAGTTCTCCACATTTATTCATAAATAATCTAACATATTTTTCTAAAATAGCTTTCCATACACAATAAATCTTACCAAAGTTTTTACCCTCTTCCTCCCTTCTAATGAACAATAAAAAATAAACATTTTAACTAAATATAAAGAAAATGAGAAAACTACACATGAAGTGAAATACTTTAGGAAAATAAATGCATAATGTATTAAAAGCAAATACATACATAAGAATAGTAAACTGAGATTACAATACAAAAAAACAATGCAAAAATAGTTAAGTTCTAATAGAATCTCCCTATAAGTATAATCATGAATCATAATAATCTCAAACCGACCCCCTAAATTTAAACTATGCATTGTCTCTAATACATCATGTTGAAAACAAAATTAACAAGTAAAATAGAGATTGGGGGATAGAAACTTCCCAACAAGGTGGAACTACTTGTTGTCATCATACTCTTCTTCTTCTTCTTCTTCTTCTTCTTCTTCTTCTTCTTCTTCTTCTTCTTCTTTCTTATGCATAAGTGTCATCGGGTATTATGGTAGATGTGGAAATTGATAGTTGCTTAGTCTAGCATGTTGGTTACAATTTGAGAACATATTTGCTAGGTAGGTGTTGATTATAGTGAATCCCACTACTTTCCATCATATATTCTAGATCCATGTCTATCTACTGCATTCTTTGTTGTCATCTCTTGATCTTGTCCAATCTTTTTCTTATGAAACTAAGTATCTCTTTTATTCTTATGGTTGTAGGGCCCTTTTTGCTTAAAGCATTTCCTCATCTTTGTAGTCAAGTTGATGATACATGCCTTTAGATATCATCTAAGCAATGCTACTTCTAGTCAGTGGGCACTAGGGGTAGACCACCTCTTTAGTTCACTCATTGGCAAGCTTATTTATAAACATAACCCATGGATAAAGGAAAGTTAACTCAAACCTCCAGTGGTTGTAGACCATGTTGTGTGTAGGATGTTAGAGTGTTAGCAAATGAGTGCTTTGATGTCGATCATCATGTTGTGCTAAATTATATAATTTAGTGTATCCCTCTCCTTTGTGGTGTTGCTTAGGTGACTATTGGGCAGTAGCCTAGTTGAGAAAAGTATGTGTTAAGCCTTGAACTTTACTATAAGGCTCAAGATAAGAAAATTATGATGTTTCCATCATGCCTTCTCCATTGAGTGCCGAACGCAAAGAAGTGGATTAGTTCATCATAGTCTAATCCAATTATGAAAAAAAATTAAAGCACATGTCATATGGGAAATCTATTAAGCCATAAAATATGTTTACCGAGTGTCACTAAAAAAAAATCTATTTACCTCTTATAAAGCATTTACTATCCATAAATTCCAACAAATTTGTATATAATTTTCTAACTACTAGAAGAAAAGGAAAGCCAAGATGCTTGATAAATATATGTTTTCTTCTTATAGCCACCTTATCCTCAACATGTCTTTTTTGGGGAATCAAAGCCTTATACTTGAATGTAAAGCCTATTTGAGAAGTTCTTCTTGAACCTCTCTATTTTGACTTATGATTAGAACTTTCTTGCATTGTAGGCTCTAGAGTGTGTGGTGGAGGAGGCACCCTTTGCTTTCTTTTGTTATCCTCTTATTTCCCATAGCTTTGAGAGTGTAGAAGGGAAAGTGAAAGTAGTGGAGTTGCTATGGAGGTTGAGGGTGGTTTAAAAGGTAGTCATTCTCCCTCTATTTATAACCTCCCTTGAGTAGCATGTTGGTCCCATCTTGATTTAAAAAGTTTCTCCATATTTTCTTAGCTTGATATGCTTTGGGATCTAAAAAATTTATTGTTGGGGTCCACCTTCAAAAATCACATAACATCATGCATTTTTTGCATAAAATATTGGCATATCATCAAATCATTAAATTAATGCCTAGGAAGTAATAGATAACAACCAAAAAATTAATTTAATCTTGAGCATGCAAGTGTTAATGCTTAGACATCCATGTCCAACGCCTAGGTGTCAAGCAATTATTGATTTTGGTCTCTTTTATTGGGTTGAAAATAAGAAAAGTTCCTAAGAGCTAGTCACATTTTTTTTTGAGTTGTTAAAAGCAAATTAGATTAAAGTTGGAAATGCAACATTAAATGAAAGATAAAGTGTGAAAAATAACATTAGGTTGCATTCTAAGAAGTGCTTGATTTAATGTCTTCAGCTTAATTCCCATTTTACTCATCTCATGTATCATCTAGCAGCAAGTGTTTTTATAGTCATTGCAACTTTAATGTTGCCTCCTTCAAGTACTCCTTTAAGGTTGATTGAGCCATCCAAATTTGCATGATTTTCACTTGAATAACCTTAAGGACTTCTTTTCTTCTTTTTTGTAGGTTTTGTGTGGCCTTAATTTCTTCTTCCTTTCACCTCCTTTTCATTCACCTAAGTCACTTTCTCCTCCTTTAAGGTTGATTGAGCCATCCAAATTTGCATGATTTTCACTTGAATAACCTTAAGTAAGGACTTCTTTTCTTCTTTTTTTGTAGGTTTTGTGTGGCATTAATTTCTTCTTCCTTTCACTTCCTTTTCATTCACCTAAGTCACTTTCTCCTCCTTGAATTATTAGCTTTGATGGTTCTTTGTTATTTGTTGCTACAACATTATAGCTCTCTTTATTATGTAGTTACTTATGATCTTCATACACCTTGAAGATATGGGTTTTTTTTTTTTCTATCTTTAGCTATTATTTACCTATTTGAATATCATTTTAAGCTTATCTCATAGTTAAGAATGCCCTTCCCAAGATGATTGGGCATTTGGGTTCATCTTCATCACCGATATCAAGTATTAAAAAATTAGAAGGGAATATGAACTTACTGACCTTTACCAAGACAGCCTCCATGATCCCATCAAGTTGCTTAACAAAACTATTGCAAGTAATAAGGATATTGTAGTGGGCTTTACCTTCCCCAGTCCCAACTTCTTAAATACTGATAGTGACATCAAGTTATGTTGGCTCTTAAGTCATACAGTGCATTCTCAAATAATTCTCCTCCTATAGCACAGGGTATGGTAAAGGTACCTAAATCTCTTCTATTTTTAGGCAGTTCCTTATCAACTGGTCGCACTATCTTATAATCTTCAAACCTTCTTTTCTTAGCTAATATATTCTTCATAAACCTCATGTAGTTGGGAATCTATTTCAAGTCATCAAAAAATGTATGTTCATGAGAAGCTTTTTAAATACTTCTAGAAACTTTAAGAATTATTGGACCATCTTCTTTGTCTGAAATTACTTGGGGTAGGATAGTGGCAGTATATATAATGGTAGGTTATCCAAAAATAACTTTGATCTAGACTACCATATATTTTTCTCACACTTCCATTTCTAAGCCTTATCCTATTCTACATTGGGCTTCTCTTGCCCCACAGATTCTTTGCATCTATCTTTTTTAGGTTAGCCCTCTATTGGCACACAAAATTCATCAACTGATTTCCATTCCTTATTGAGATAGCCTTGATGTGCACCCAAGTTTTACTTAAGCTCTTATTTGATGGTTGTACGACTATTAGGAAATATGTCCAGTCTAAAACTTGATATTTTTTATATTCATCTTTTATCTTTGAATTAAGCCATCATGTTGATGGAGTATGGCCTTAGTGTTGGCCATAAACTATGTGGTGTAGTAATCATCTACATTGAAGCCTTCTTTAGTGATAGTTTTTATATTTTCTATTGATGTAGGCTTGGCTGTGACATGTTTCTTGGTGACTGGTATCCTCCATCTTGTTGAAAACTAGATGACTATTGGAAGCCACCTAATTGTTGCCTTGCTTATATGTTCTTCAAAGGAAATTTGGATAGCTCCTCCACATGAGATTATATGTGTTAGAATAAGGATAATCAACTTGTTTGTTCCTCACAAAATTAACTTTCTCCATACAATTTTGCATGAAAGGGTTATTGTTTCAGTAGTCAATGCTATTATGAACCCCTCTATAGTGATCATAATAAAAAAACATGACACTATGATGCATTTGTTGTAAAAGAGCTAAATTGTTTCACCATAGAAGCAACCTAAGTGGCGAGAGCTACAATAAAATCTATCTCTTGAGTTATAGACATGGGCTTCTTTAGCATGAGGTGTTCTATTGGCCATTGGTAGTTTTTCATGGCCAACTTTTCCAATAAATCAAATGACCAAATTCTTTCTCATAAAATAACCACTAAATGCAATGTCAAGCAAAGTCATCATTAGCCTAGCTATCTTGTTATAGAAAGTTTGAACTTGCATCCACTTAAGCAGACTATGGTATAACATTTACTAAGGAGATCTTTGAACATATCTTATGTGTCATACAACATCTCACCCTCTATCTATAAAAAGTTAAAAAATTATTCTCATTATTATAGTGTTAGTAGGAGGAAAGTATTTGGACAAAAACTTTTGTGTAAGGTCATCCGAGTTGGTGATGGAGCCATTGGGAAGTGAATTGAGCCAACTCATGGCTCTATATCTCAATGAGAATGGGTACAACCTCAACAAGATAGCATCATTAAAAATCCATTATACTTATCTCTAAGAAGTTTGTAATGTGAGTATTAGTGCCTTCTATATCAGGGCCCCCAAATTGTGAGCTCTAACTTACTTGAAGTGTCACAGGCTTGATCCCAAAGTTGCTAGCCTACACTCCTAGTTTAATAATGGCCTAAGGGATACCATGCATAGTTCCTCAGTGCCTTTACCACTATGGCCACACCTTTTCCATTTTTAAGAGTAATCATTATTCTTGGTTTGATCCAGTTTATTAGTCTCCTTTTCTTGAGTCTTTTTGCCAAAGTTTATTTGATTTCCCGATCTTCTAGTACTAGTGATCCATCTCCAAACTTATGCATACATAATGTTCAATTGTGATAATAAAGTAAACAAAATAAAAATAAAATAAATAAAAGTTAGTAAGAAAAAAACATAAATATTGTCTAAATGAAAAAAAAAAATCAATTTAGTATCAATTTGGCATTGCAATCCTCAACAACAACACCAAAAAGTTGATATAGTATGGGGTAAACTATATGTACATGACTACATGGTAGTGTTAAGTAATAAAGTGAGAATATATTATCATTCCTAGGAGGAATGAATTAAGTGCTTAAATTAGGTTAATTGTTTATTATTTGGATGATAAAAATTGGGTGTAGAGGAAAAAAGCTACATGCTACTCCAAACTTTACTAAAAGACTAGAAAACTAATAAGAGCATAAATTTATGGGGATGATCTTAATATGTACAAGCTTATGGATTGAGTTTCGCCAATATTTATTTATGAAGTTGTGATTTTAACAAAGTATGAGTTAATTTTACCAAAGTCCAATCAAGGTGGCCACAACCATCCTCTTGAAAACCCAATGTCATCATTTTTCTCACATAACCTACCCGCCTCTCAGTGATAAATTAATTATAAGAAAATTTAATCAAAGCTCTTAGATCTTAATAGGCCTATATGGCTTTATGGCATTTATCTTTAGCTATGATTCATCATCATGGTATTTTGTCCATGACAAATCTATTTTCCACCTCTTAGTTCCAAACATATCATTTGATCTATTGAAAATGATAGCTAGTCAATTTAATAGTTGACAAAGCCCAAAATAAAATATTGGCTAATTAGAGAAAACAAAACTCCCAAAAGTTATTAAAGTTAAAATAAAAACAAATACAACATGACTATACCCAACCCCCAATAAGAGTAGTTTGGTTTAAGGTAAAAGAAAAAAATTAAGAAAATTTTAGGCAAGAACATGGTTAAAATAATAAAAAGAGATATGAAAAGATAAAATACTAGTAGAAAATGCTTAGGATGGCTTCTTGACCTCCTTGACTGTTATCCTTTATGATCATCTTGATAGCCTCTACAAAAAGCTTAAAGAAAACTTTACAAAACTCTCCTGTTGTACTTCTCCACACTCTAGATAAAATTTGGAAATATGTTTCAAGAAGTCCCCTAATATGTCCATATGATTTTCTTAAATATGACTACAACAAATCTTGACAAACAATAAGTGCTTAATAAAAATTTAGAACAAATCATAGTAGTTAGGCACCTTGGTCAGGTTCCTATGCATGGCACTCTCTATTTTGCATGTGCCAGAATTTTCTTTATGGGTTCTAAATCCCAAGTCTAAAAAGTTAGGCAATATTCTCTATCTTGAACAACACTTATGGTCTAGACAGGTGTTTAAGCATTAGGGGTTAGTGCATAGGCACCATCTTCTCTATCTTGAACTAAACTTATGATCAAGGTTTAGCACCAAAGAACTAAGGTTTGATGCCTAAGCACCAGCTTCTATGTCTTGTTTTTGAAATATGGCCCTTTGATGTCTGACCAAGATCCAACTTATCCCTAGATTGCACCATTTACTACCAAATCCACTTCGGATGTTTCTTCAAGTAATTTTACACATTAATGAGACTATTTATATTCTTCATGGTGGTCAAACAAAAATTCAAATTTTAAAGAATAAAAGTGGCAAAATTCTTAAAAGTACATAGAGCCACATGGAATATCAAAGTCTAAAGTAAAAAACATCATGTATATTTCATGCTAATTAGCTATATTAGGATTTAGTGTAGTATATGAGAAAAACCAAGATATGAGCATCTAGATGAGGGACAAAAATGTGACAACACATATTTGAATTTTGGCTTAAATATGGATGAAATAAGTAACTCTATGGTTTCAAAAAACTTAAAAAATTTGGAGCTACATTTAGCTATTTTGTTAAAATTTTCAAGATTTTAGAATCAAACTAGATCATATAGAAATGTAATTTGGATGGCTACTTAAAGTAAAAATATTAGGATTTGAAAAAGAGGTTTATGGCCTAAAAATATTCAAAAGAACTAAGGTAAGTAGTAGAGCCATTTGTCTATATTAGATAAAGATTTGATCTCATTCTTTTAAGAGATTATTGTGTAGTGCATACATAAAGAGGTCCAATCGTGAGAGCTTAAGAAGAGTAATTGAAGGCTAGAAATGGAAGTCTTATTACAGGAAGTAAGAAGGCAATTAGAAAAAAATTAATGCTTGAAGAAATGAAGATATTTGGACTTTTATTATTGTGTTAACTTTGTTATATCACATGTTATGTATCTATGCATTATTTGTAAAATCTAGATATCCAATGTTATGTATGGTGTCATGTAATGAGGGGGATATGATAAATTATGATTATAATTACAATTATTTCAAATGAGGGTCCAATGAATTTAAGAGGGAGTGGTTTCTCCTTTGAATGGATAGCCCCCACTATCCCAACCTCTCGATCCCTCCATTGTTCATTTTGAATTGGTGTAGTGTAAGCTTTCATTTCCTTATATTAATGAAGACTTATGTTTGTTTGGAATAGTTGTAGCAATAGAGATGCTATAAAAGAACATACTATTTAAAAAGCTATGATGGGTATTATAAATTTTATATTTTGAAAAGTTAAACCCTAACTTTTGCATCCACTGTACTCTACTAGCTTAGGTATGAAAATGTAGCTTCCCAATATTATTTTTCCAAAATATGGCTAAAACATAGTTACCTAAATGACAACTGTGGTGTATTTTAGCATAAAACTACATAACAGTGCCACCCCAAATTGAGCCTTCGTGAAGTTTTTATTGAAATTCGGAAGTGAATTTCCATGGTGTTGGGCTTGGTGGCCGACCAACCTTAAAGACGAATTAGTTTATTCTTGATGTGAGGCTACTTTGCTGAGTTGTATAACTATTTTGTGCTAATATTTTTTGGATTTTTTTTGTAGTGTCTTCCTTATAAAGTCTATCTTAGAAAATTATCTCCAAAATTGTTCTTGAAAAAAATTAGGCCAAAATTCAACTAGTTTGGTTCTTGTTGATGTTTAGTGTACTTAAACCCCATAAAATCTTATGAAATTCTCCATATTTATCGTATACATTCTTAAGTTTAATATCCAAGTCTTAATTTGTGTTCATCATTATTTTTTCTCCAAGTTTTTTCTAGTTTTATTTTAACCTATTGACCAAAAGAGTTTTCTCTTAACTAGTCCAGTGATAAATTCCAAAATAAATACTTATACCTCATTAGATTTAATAAAACTTTTAATATCAAAAATAAATAAATTTATGTATAATTTTTTATGAAATTTGAAATTTTGTAGACGAAAATTTTGTTATGTGTAGTTAGGTCTCCAAAATTGGGGTTGTTCTTAATTTGGGGTTGGCCAACCTTAACTCCTTGCATAACTGAACACCACTCTAAATTAAACTCTATCAAAGCCTTACTTACCCTCCATCTCTAACACATCTTAAGAGAGCTCCCATTCACCAAATTGCTCATCCCAAGTGATCTATCAACTAGCCACATCATTTTTATGGGTTAAATGCTTTATCTATTTTTAACAAAATAGCTAAGATTTCATTGATAAAAAGAAAAAGGGGGTATATAGTCTATAGGAACAAACTTCAACAAAATACAAATTCCAATTCATTTAAAAGTAAAAATAAAGATCTAAGAGAGCAATTTATAATATAAAAGTCTAAAATGGGATTGGATCAAAACTAGTAAGGCAAAAACAAAGAGATTATCACAATATGTTTAAGCTTTCCCAAGGCAAGAAGAAATAAGGTCCAAAAAGATCTTGAAAAATAAATTATTACAACTAAAATCATTGGCAATTTCTTTTATTTTCTTCTTGTTTAATGACCTCCATTTGAAATTACTAATGCACCATTTGATTCCAATCTTGCACACTATTATTGTCCTTATGCCTAGATTTATACAATTGCATTCACCCAATTAATAGAGAGGCATTGGAAATATGTAGAAATTAGGTCTCCAATAGGTAACAAATATTTTAAGGGACAAGATTTGGAGACTTACCTAGTAATTATGTGTTCTTGTTTGACCATTCTCCTGTATTATGATTCTCTTTTTTTCTCTTCTTTGTCTTCAAAAGTCTTATTTTTAGCCCACTTGTCCCAAAGAGAATGAGCTAATAGGGAAACCAAAAAATTAATATACTAGAGGGCATCTAAAGAAAAATCACTGGGAAAGGCTTATAAGGACTTAATTGTTCTAGAGTTTCTTCAATATATGTTCATTTAAACACTTTGTGCCTAAGAAGATCCTTTAGTTGATAAGATTCTTCCCATATTCTAGTAGTACATAATATCATAAATAAAAAAATTCTCAAAAGTTGTACTAATTAGAATATGCATAGAAAAGTGCATACTACCACCATAAAATGCTTAGAATCAATTGCTAGCTCTCTCCAAATAGCTCTTCATACAAAACATCAAGGTGTTTGTTCAAACATAGGTAAGAGTTGAACACATGGGACCCAATTGTCATTAATAAAATCTTAAGCCTTTAACTCAACATTAATACAATAATAAAAAAAATTTAGGTGTAGTAAATTATGTATATGCACGTGATACAACTAAGAGAAGCAACAACACTAATGGTATGTTACTAGCTTCAAAACATAAGGGCATCAACGCCATTGGGCTACCACCAACCACTTAAGTATAATCATCACTGTGATAAATTTTATAGGAAACCCACCCACAAACTTTAAAATTTACTTTATTTTAGTGATCAAATGTATCATCGAGAATAATATACTATCATGAAAGATAGAAATATTATTCTAGAATTGTATGCCCAAAATATTCGAGCATATTTATCAAGTACTCATGGGCAATAAAAGAGTGACATATGAACACTTATGCAGAGAAAATATATACAAGTAAATCACTCGCCCATTAAGACTTTCTCTAAGTAGGGTGAATACAAGGAGAGATTGTCCTAGTCAGGTGGCTAGAGTCTAGTGATCCACCTCATATAAAGAAGACTTTCTCTAAATATGGCAAACATAAGAAGATACTTAGAGGTCAAACAGACAAAATCTAGTGACCTTCCACATATGCTAACACTCACCTACATGCGAGTGATTGTACATATAGATATATATTAAGAAACTTACCTCATCAACACTAGAGACCACATATAAATATCTTATCACTAGACATGTAGCACTTACCCCCTTTTCTCATGTAACTAACTTAGCTGATATGTATCTTCCTTATATAACCTCCCCTTGATCTTGTAAAAGTGATTTTCAAGGAGGAGGGGGTCCTTTTTGGTATTTTAGAATTTTTTGTACTTTTATACTCTAACTAGTTTCTATACAAATTCTTAGAGAGGAAGAGAGAGAGATTCCTAAACTTTGAATGTTTTACTATGGTACTTTCATGTCCTGCTTATTTTGACCCTACTTCTCAAGTTCCTAAGGAGTTTTGCTTCACTCTATGAATTGATTTAGATTTAACATCCTTTAGATATGTTAAGCATGGATGAGGCTGAGAACCATAAGTCAGGGATTTAGTGAAGCAAACCAGTAAGTAATGGACAACTTAGCATGCATGGGGCTAAGTTTCAATAATTCATCACATAATAAAATTTTAAAAATATAGAGGATAAGATCACTCACCTAGTACAAGCATATATGGAAAATCATAAAAAATGAATGCCCATGAATCAAGGATCATGAAGTATCTTCTGGATTGAAAACTTATTAAGCTCAGAGATAATGAAAGGAGCTTTTTAAGTCACTCAACATTGATGAAAAGATGTGTTTGTTGAGTGAAGAGGAGAACACTAGATTGGAATAAATAAACACAAATTCTACTAATGCATTTTTTAATAAGATTATAGAAGCACTCTCCCCATATAAATTCAAGATCCCACATTTAAAATCTTATAAAGGTCACATCGATCTTGTTAATCATATAGCATACTTTGAATATACTACATCACTATTGGAATTAAACAATGTGATATAGTGCCAAATGTTTTTAACTACTTTCAAAGATTTGGCCCTTAGATGGTTCTCATGCCTACTAATGTGAGTCATCACTTCCTTTGCAAACTTTAAGAAGATGCTTCTTACACAGTTTCTCAGTGCATATAAATCATTGAAGAACTTGTAGGCTCTCTTGTGGATTAGATAAGAGCCTAGCAAGTCCCTTAAGAAATTTATCACTTGCTTCTAAAAAGAGATGTTTAAGGTTAAGGATCTACAACCCATAGTTGCATAGGCTACACTCCATTAGGTCCTCAAGGAAGGTCCTTTTACACCATTGAGAGGATTGATGGATGAGTTAGAGGAGGCCATCTAGAGCAAAGAATATTTTAAGCATCCACCACTAATAAAGGTAGATAATGTTCATGATTGCCTCCTAGTGCAATCATAGACATGACATGACATTGAGGAGTTTTTGCATCTAAATAGCTTAGTGAAGGAACTCATCAAGGCCAAAAAAGATAAAGGAGTTTATAAGGATGCATGGAAAAGAAGTCGTTGAGTCTGGTAATGAAACTCTATCACATACAATTCATATTGTTGGGGTCATACTCACATCTTTGGAGGAGATGAAGAATCATCAAGGAAAGTGATCCTTAAGTGATTATGATCTAAAGATGTCAACTTGATAGCCATGGTGCAGGCACTGAGTACTCAACTTATGTTAAAAACTTTTTCAGAGAAAGATCGACCAGCAGTTAGTATGCCCTGGAATAATGTGATAATCATCATAGTGTTACTCTTCAACAATTATATTAGAAGTATCTTGATCAACATGGAAGCTTGTTCAATATTATTTTTATGTCTGTGTTTGATAAGATAAATTGGAAAATTCAAAATATGCCATAATGGGAGGACCTCTCTATGGATTCTTTGAATAAAAGAGAAAGACTAAAGGAATTTTTAATCTTCTAGTGACTTAGAAAAAAGAAGATAAGTAATTCACCGCTATGGTTGACTTTATTATTTTGGAAACACCAGCCACATATAACACCATCTTTGGCTAGTCACTACTTAATACATTCAAGGAAGTTGTGTTTGACTTATCATGTAACTTTTAATTTTTTAGTAGGAGGAGAAGAAATCACTATCAGTGGAAACTTAAATTAATCTTGAGAATGTTTTCTCGAAGTAGCTGGTGATTTATACAGACTGGGAAAAGTGTTGCAACTCAAAGTCAAACTCATTGGAGTCAAGATCACTGAGGAAATCAAAGAAGTATTGACTACAGAGAACCCTAAGTGAGTCTTCAGAATTAGATTGACCTGTAGTGATGACCATAAAGAAGCTCTTATTCATGCTCTTCAGAAAGATATCAATGTATTCATGTGGGCATCAACATTATTGTTACTTGCCTTAACTTTATATAAAAAAAATACGCTCAGCCAAAAAGTGAGAGAAATAGTAGCTTTGCTTAATGATCTAATCAAGGAAGAGATCACCAAACTACTCAAGGCCAACTTCATTAGAGAAGTCTGATATTTAGAGTAAATTTCAAATGTGATAATGGTGCAAAAGTCTAGTAGCAAATGAAGGATGTGCGTGGACTTCACTAACCAGAACTTGGCATGCCCAAAAAATAATTAACCTCATCCCATAATAGACTCGTTGACTCGATGGTGAGTTATTTTATAATGAGTTTGTTGAACACTTTTTTAGTGTACCACCAAATCCACCATACCAACTCAGAGAAGACATCATTTACCACTAGATAAGAGCTATATTACTAAAGAGAAATTCCCTTTGGGCTAAAAAATGTTGGGGAAACTTACTAAAAGATGGTGTACTAAGTATTCAAGAACCAAAAAGAAGAAAACATAAAAGTTTATGTAGATGGCTTGCTAGTTAAAAGCTAGTTGCTTGAGCAGTACATTGAATATTTGAAGGAGACATTCACCACCTTGAAGACGTACAATATGCATCTTAACCCTTTGAAGTGCATATTCAGCATAGGATTAAAGAAGTTCTTAGAATTTTTGGTTACCTTCAAAGGCAAAAAAATGAACTCTGATAAAGTTAAGACTACACTCGACATGTCTTCACCAAGAATGACAAATGAGGTGCAACAAATCACTGGGTTTAAACAAATTCATTTTCAAGTATGAAAATGATGCTCCCTATTATTTAATGTGCTCATAGGTGTAATGGAGTTTAAGTGGACTCTAAAGTGTGAGAAATCTTTTTGTGACCTCAAAAGATTACTCGCCTCTCCACCATTTTTGCAAAAGGAGAGAGAGACATTATTATTATACTTGGGAGTTGGAAAAGACTTCGTTAGTTTAGTTCTAATAAGAAATAAGGTAAAAAATAATGGTCGATCTATTATGTGAGCAAGTCACTAATGTGTTCCAAGTTACATTATCTAATCATAGAGAAGCTCACACTTACACTGATCATATTAGCATGATGATTCTGACCATACTTTCAAGCTCACTCGATTGAAATCATCATTAATATCACATTCGAATTTATACTCGCCAAGGCAGATTACTAAAATGGTTAGTGGGCTGAATGAGTTTGATATATCATACTTGTCCAGGATGGCGATCAAGGAAGAAGCACTCACCAATTTTCTCATAGATTTTAGTGACTCACAGAAAGTCCCAATCAACCCTAAACCTATGTGTCACTTATTCATAGATGGTTCTTCAAGAGGGCAAAGAATGGGAGAGCGGGTATTATGTTGAAAAGTCTAATAGAAAATATTATAACTTAATTAGTAAAAGTTTGCTTTAAAGTAAAAGATAGTTAATGTGAATATGAACCTTTACTCACTGAACTAAGATTCACTCAAGGACTTGGCACTTGACACATCATAGCTCATTCAGATTCTCTATTTATGTTGAATTACATCAATAGAGATTATGAGATAAGAGATGAATCACTACAAATATATTTACTTGAAGTATAGGAAGTCGATATAGGGTGTTTGGAATACTTCAAAATTGAAGGTCCAAAGAGATCAAAACCAACTTCTATCAAGAGCAAGTTGGCACAGGGAGAAATCTACTCTTTAATTTGGCCAATCAAGCATAGAGAAAGATGATTCTTTGCAAATAGGCTATAAAGATTGGCCTAGTTAGATCAATTCCATCAAGAAATGCTTATAGACATGAGAGTTGGGAGAAGGGATCAAGAATCTAAGAAGTTTCAAGATCAAAGCCACACAATATCTCCTAATTAATAATGAGTTATTTCAATGATTGGTAACCACACTAAATATGAGGTGTGTAAGAGAAAGTGAACAAAGTAAAGTACTCGGTGAGATACACTTTAGTGAGTTGGGAGCCATTTAAAAGAAAGAACACAAGGTCACAAACATGTATGACAAAGATATATTTAGCCCATACTAAGGAAAGATGCCAAAGAGGTTTCCAAGAGATGTGAGCAATGCCAAAAGTTTGCTCCATTATAACAACAATCACTACATATTTTGTAATCTATAATAAGTTCTTGACCTTTGTGATATGGGGAATGAACTTGATAGGCTCCTCACAAATTGTTAGTGGATAGCAAAAATTCATACTCCTCATGATTGACAACTTCAAAAAGTGGATTGAAGCCAAACCACTTACCAAGATAACAACACATGTAGTTTAAAATTTTATTTGGGCTGATATTATTTGTAGGTATGAGCTACTTATATCAATCATGGCAAATAATGGTCCATATTCTTTGATAAGTGAATAAGTAAATTCTTTGAGTCATAAGCACTGCAACTCCAGTATGCTTCAATTAAGAGCAATGGTGAAGTTGAAGTGACAAATAAGAAGATTCTAAACTTACTAAAAAAAGATTGAAGGCACAAAGGCCAAAGGGCTAGATGCCTTACTCATTATGCTCTAGGCCCTAATAAAAACTCTAACATTGGCCACTAAGCAAACACCATTCTTTTCATCACATGGGATAAAGGTTGTACTACTTTAGAATGAGTGTAGTAGTAAAAGAGTTATGGTGACTATTGAGTCAAATCAAGAAACTAGTTAGTGGGAAAGGTTGAATATAGAGGCTATAGAAACCATAGTTGATCTATTAGAGGAGTTGTAGATTGAAACATTACTTGGGAAAGAGGAAACAAAGAGGTGAATGGTAAAATACTACAATCACAATACTAAAGAAAAACACTTCAAGGATGACAACTTAGTACTAAAGAAAGTAGATGTCAAAGCTCACCAAAATGTGTTAATCAATCTCACCAACACTTGGGATGGACCATATACTGTCAAGAAACAAGTTGGTCCTGGAGCCTATAAACTACAAACACATGTAGGGTAAGATATGCCGCGTTCATGGAATGTGAGAGATTTGAAATAGTTTTAACTCTAAGATAAACTCTATCCTTCTGCTCATTTTATTTTTACTTTTCAAGAATGAAGCCATCATCAAAGTGAATGCATATGATTGAAGTCAAATAATAAAACGTTATCATTTTTACTCACTTAAAGGTTTTTTTTACTTATACTAAAAACTCAAGGCATGGTGATTGAGAATTCAACTACACTTTCTTAGTGACTTGGTGAATTATTTTAGATCCAAGCAATCTAGGGACTAATAATAATCCATGCCATGCTCAGGGAACTGCATGTCAACTCAGGCCATCCAATAAACCACTTTTGGTCCAAGTAAAAAACATGGTGAGCCACTTTCGGCATTGGTATACAAAGGTTGACTCAATAGTTTGACCAAAATAAAATTTAATATTAGACACTCACTCATTTTAAACACTTCACAGATGTATTAAGGGAATATAAAAAGATCAACACTCGATGTGATTGATGACTTAAGTGTAAGACAAACACTTTATGTGGTTGGCGACTATGAATGGAAAGATTAATGATCCATGTGATTGGAGACTAAAGTATAAGACTAACCTTCCATGTGGTTAGCGACTACATATAAAAAGACCAATACTATGTGTGGTTGTTGACTCAAGTATAAGACCAAGACACTATATGGTTGGTAACTGTAAATAAAAAGACTAATACTCCACATGATTGAAAACTCAAGTGTATGACTTACACTCCATATGGTTGGCAACTATGAATATAAAACTAACACTACATGTGATTGGAAACTCAAGTGTAAGATTAACACTACATGTGATTAGTGACTATAAATAAAAAGGACCAACTCTTTATGTAGTTGGCAACTCAAGTGTAGGACCAACACCCGTGTGATTGTCAACTATAAATAAAAAGACTAACACTCCACATGATTGGGAAACATTGTATTCTCCTAATGTTATGAAGCATTTACTTTAATAATTACTCAAAAATATATTCAAAAATATTTAGTGAGTACATCTAATGAATATATTATTTTAGCAAGTACATTTATATGATTATTACATATTCAAACAAATATTTTCTCAACAAGTAGATTAAGCAAGTATATTTAGTTTAATGAAAACACTTGTTGACCTCATTTTTGGATGAGGTTAACATTTCTTCCAAACATAATAATTAAGACTCTTAATCCTAAATTAGGAATCTCCTAGTTAAAGACATAAGACACTACACTTAAGGACCTGAAACATCTTCCTTAGATTGATCTAACTTAATGGGTTTAGTTAGATTCAACCCAATCTCCAACCTAAACATACAATACTCCAAATTTGAAATTAATTCAACTTAGATTAAAGTTTAGTTAGGGAACTAAAACTAATTATTTTAATTAAGCTAAGCATCATATAAACCTAAGGAAATTCAAATTAAATAAAAAAACCAAATCAAATGAAATTAAAAGCATGAAACTATGACATAAAATTAAATAAATCCAAATCTGAACCAAAGGTCAAAATTTGGTCAACCCTTTTGACATGGGTTTGACATAAAATTAAATAAATCCAAATCTGAACCAAAGGTCAAAATTTGGTCAACTCTTTTGACATGGGTTTGACTTATGTGGGTCCCACCAAGTCAAAGGTCAACCCACCAAATTTTGATAAAATAAAAATCATTTTAAATAATTTGGATGATGATTTGAACATATTTAAAAATGAATTTAAAGGAATATAAGTCCAATGTGGCTTTAATTAGGCTAATTAGGTCATTTGACCTAAGTGGGCCTAAATGGGTCTTATTGGGTTTGACCTAACTCAAACTCAAATCAACCCAAATCAATTTTTCAAAATCATTTGAAAATGATTATTGAACATAAACCATCCCATCATTGGGTTTTGGTCAATTTGATCATTTGATCCAAATGTATTGACTCCATGTGCCCCATCTCATATGAGATTGATTTTGATGATAACAAACACATGTTCAAATGCTACTAATCAAGTTAAATACAAATGTGTAGAAAAGTTCTTGACTCACAGTTCTTACGTATGCTAAAGCTATTGGACATGAATTGGGTGGAAATTTTTCTAGAAATTACTATATTAAGGCAAATGAAAAGCTCACTAAAATAAAATAAATGATTCATTTATTTTTAGATTCACCATTCTAAAATTATTAATATTTTTCTATATTATAATTATTCATTAAGTTATTCATTTTGGATAGTATAAACTAAATACATGAAATAAGTTCCATTAAATGTGTGGTCAAGCAAGATAAATTGTGTTTAAACTTTGTTAAATTATTTCCATTCCATTCATAAGTTTTATTCATTATTTTAGTGGATGAAAATTAAATTATTCTTTTCATCTTATTCTTTGTTCTCTCTCCTATTATCATTTTCATCTTAACATTATTTTGGCCAAATTTTTTAATGCATTTTATGTGATAAAATGTGTGAAGTTCATTCAAAATATTTTCATATTATATTCCATCATTTTTCATATTTAAAAAATTATTTGAATTTCTAAATTTGAATTATTTTGAATTCTTCTTTAATTCAAACTTTTTTTATGCATGACATATGCTTTCTAAAACAAATCAAATTTCTTTATGGAATATGTTGAACGTCCCGAGTATGATTAATTATGATTATTTAGAGGCAAATTAATCTATTACAAGTTATTTTAAATTTAAACTCAAATTAGCGCTCTTTTTCAAAATAATTCTTTTTTAATTTGATCTATTTTAGAAACATTTTAGGGGGCCATCCACTTTAAATTTAATAAATTTATATATTATTTAAACATTCAATAAGTTTATAATATAATTAGTGTTGATCTAAATTGATTCATGTTTTACTTTGAGGATTTCTTATTTTTGGAAAATCCTTTGGCCGAAATTATTGGCTTGATTTTCCATTGATTTATTTTATTCAAACTTTGTCCTTCATATTAAACTCTTCTTGGCCAAACTTTCTATAGGATCCCCTCTCTCCTTAGCCATGAATCATATAGCAAATATTCCATATTGGTTTGAATTTTTTTTTTTATAAAGGAGCCTATTGTAGATCTCCTTAGCCATTCCTTCATTCCTTGAATTTGAAATTCAAATTAATGCCTAATCAATTTCCCTCTCATTGGATCAGCTTTTGGACGACCCTAGCTCCTCCCTCATTTATATAATAGCCTTGTTTCAACTTGAAAAAGGTTTCAAAAAGCTAATATTCTCTCTTGCTCTCTTGCTCTCTTGCTCATCTTCTCCACTTTAGCCGATCTTTGCAAAAGCAAATACTTAGAGATTTTTTGTGATTCAAGTGCAAGAATTCCTCTTCATTCTTCTCTTTCCCTTGTACAATTATTTGGCTTAAAGATTGATTGGGAAAAGTGAACTTTTAGTATGTTTCCTCCCTTGGCCAAAAGCATCATAGCATTGGTCTTGAATTTCTAAGGTGCTAAGTTCTTATACTTCTTTTATTTCTTCTTGGCTTTGAAGTTTACAAGGTTATTTAATCTATCCTGCATTTATTCACCTCATAACCTTTAGCTCTTGTTTGGCCAAGAACAAACATAAGAAGATCAATTTGTTTTAGACTTAACTACTTGATAATCCTTTGATTTCTTGTATGGCCTAAACCTGACTTATGGAGATCAATTTATTTTGTGTTTAATCATTGGATAATCCTTTTGTTTCTTGCTTGGCTAAAGTCACTTTCAAAGGTTTTTGATTTTCTAGTACTTAATCATTTTAATAACCATTGTTTATCCCTTTGGCTTAAAATTTCATATAGACTAGTTAAAATTGATTGTGTTTAACATCTTAATTCATTTCATTTTCTTTTTGGCCGACCACTCCACCTCTTGCATAAATTATTTTGTGCTTGTTGATTACTTGTGGTATCATTCAAACCTTTATTCAAGTGATTGTTTAGTTATTCCAATTGCACATACATTTATCATTTAAATAAAAGTTAGCTTGTGTGAAAAAGAATTCAAAGTAAAGTTTTTGTGATTGCAATTTAGTTTGAATTTCAAAGTCATTCAAAAAAAAATCATTTTAAACTTCTTAAAAGATCATTCAAGCAATAATAAGTTATTTAATTTCATTAAATATTTGCATTTAAAGTTAAAGTGAGCTCTCTTTTTTCATTAATATTCAATTTGCTTAATATTAGTATAGATTAGGTTGTGAGTGCAAAATATTTTAAAATTGAGAGTTAAACTTATATCTTTCTCTTTGCATTATCTTGATTTCTTGTTGGGTTGTACTTGCCCATTAATGAAAATACATGCCATGTTGTGTGTTGTATATATTGTAATATCAACTTTAGTGCTAGTATGTAGATGTAGGCCATGTTTTTACCACATAAAATTCCGATCTCTTTCTTTACTTTTCTGCTATTATTTTTCTATTGTTTCATTTCACTAAAGCATTATTATTAAATATTTAAGTCTTCTACAAAAGATAAAATAAAATTTTCTAAAAATTATTTTTAAAATCCAATTCAGCCCCCTCTTAGGTGCTATAGCCAAGTAACAAAATGAACCAAACTTAATCCAAAAGACCAACATGGATTAACCCTAAACTTTAAATAAATAAAATTGTTTGATCTAATTCATTCCAAATTACTTGGATTAACCCAATTGAAAATTAAATACATTATAATTGAGCGAAATAAACCATTTGACTCAATTAAGTTCAATCCAAATCCACTTGAATCACAATGGACTAAACCCAAAATAAGCACCAATAAACTTTAAATTCTATAAAACCTTTGAATATAAAGTTCATTAATGATTAAGTGAATATAATCAAAGCATTGATCTAAAGCTAATCCATCAAGTAATGCTACTTAGATCAAGCTATATAAAAATATTTAAATGGCATAAATAAAAAAAAATGAACCTAATCTCCAGTTAATCCCCTTGGGATACGATCAAATCCGTCCCTAATTGAATTAGTGTTGATTTCCAACCAACATTAAGCCATTTAATCAAATCCAAATAGATCTAAGGTAATAGAATATGTCATGGCGAAGGGAAGATGCATGGAGACAAAACCCTTAAGCCAATACTCTCTTTTCCTTGGATCTTCCCACCTCTTTAGCGATAAGCAGGTCTTAAGTGGCTAGTGAGCCATGTAGCTAGCTTCCAGGGTCAGAAATCACCCATAGAAAACCAAGAGAAGGATAAATGAGCTTAATAGCTCTCGACTCCAATGGAAAATTCACCAAGAAATGTTCCCAAGAAAAATTGATCATCTCATCACCTTCCCCACCTTGCACGAAGATGAACCCAATCTTCCCTCCATCCCCTCACCAATGAGAGGCTGGAGAATGACCAAGGATGATGGAACTAAAGCTCAACTTGGTCTAGGAGGTGATCCACAAGAAGGCAATTCAATTCCTTTTGCACACAAGCTCCCCTCATTATTCCAAAGCTATTGGAGTCAATTCCACCATTGGAGATCATGGAAATCAAGGTATGCCATTAACGACCTCTCCAAGATTTTTGATTTTGGTACTTTTTGGAAGGAATTTAATCTTAAGTGAGATCAAACCATTTAAATCTTCATGGTTTTATCCATTGATGGACTTGACATCAAAATCATGTGATTTTAATGGTTGGATGGTCAGGGATCATGCAGAAATGATGGACGACTCTCAGCTTCTGCATAACTCATTCCTTGTAGAAGGAACAGACAACTGAGATCTAGCCAGATAATATTATTAAAACCTTTAAGGAGACCACAGATCGATCATGATCATTCGATCTTGATGTAATGAAATTAACCCGTGCATCGCCATTTTGATGCTAGATCTATGTGGATTCTATGTGGCCCAATGATGTAGCACCACATGGAAAGCAGCACCACTTCAGATCCCCATGGATCCGAAGCACTTAAATCGAATATTCGGGTTTATCGAATTAAACAAATTAAAGAAAAATGCATTAAAAATTAAAAAAGTTTGTAGGAAATTAAATATAAATCTAAAAAATTACAAACTTGGGCTCTATAGATTCCTCCTGATAAGATGAATCCATTAAAATTAAAATCCCCAAATTATATGGGTTTATTTTGGCCTTAATTTGGGTTTGAGTGAAAAATTTCAAACACTAATTAATCCCAAACCATTTCTCAAAATAAAATGAAACTTTGGGGAGTTAACATTAATGTTAAGATACACATCGATGAGTTTTTCATAATTTATTGAGTAATAAATCTTAATATTTGAAAATTGAAACTCTAAACCCTAATTTTTATAAAATAAATTAATAATAAATGAATAAATTATAGAAACTGGCCAAATTAACTTAAAATTTCATAACACAATCTAACAAACATAAATAAGTCATTGAAACCTGCTAAACCTAATGAATCATAAAATCACTTAATTTGGCCATTAATTGAAATAATTAGTTCAATTAATCAATTTGAACTAAAATAAATCTTCATAAATCAACCAGAACCCCAAAAATTATAAACAAACCTACTTTCGATGCATATTCTAGAGGGGAATAAAAAATAAACCCCTAAATAATCCTCACTAAATTAGGCTTAATTTAAGTTTTAATAAAATACTTAAAACCTTAATTACACCTTAATTACACATTTGGTTGAAATAAAACTTTATGGATATTAAACTAACAGGGAACCCCACTTGCCATAAAAATTTTAAACCCAATTGACTTTTGAATTGAAAATTATCAAATTTCTAAGTCTTTAGGTGAATTTAAATAAAAAAATTTATAAAATTATAATAAATATTTTAAATACATAAATCAATTTAAAACATTCCTATCAAGTTAGAACACTTAAATATAAAATTTTCCAGCACCCTAAGTCAACGATTTGATTAATTATAAGCCTAGGGTTTAATAAAAATAATAATGAAATGAATGATAAGAAAACTTTAATACTAATGCATTCATAAAGTAATAATTTTTTGGTACACAATCAATTCAAATTAAGAAATGAATCAAAGATTAAACTAAATGTATTAGGTTAATATAATTTATATTAATTCAACATAAATATGAAAGAATTAAATGAGCATAATGAAAGGTATAAGTTATATAATTGGAAATTTTGAAAGTTAAGTCCTTAATAAGAATGGGATTCAATTAAATTAAACTTAAAAAAGGAAATAACACACTAACATAAAAGAAGAATCTCTCTTAAATTCCTTAAGTCATAATCAAGATGTATATAAATTAAATCAAAGAAAGAAAGCGAAGTTCTTCTAAAATAATAAAATCATCATTTAAATTAAAGGTAATTGGAAATAAATAGATTATTTTATTTGAATTCATAGTACATAAATGGTCATAGAATCATTATGTACTAACTTAAGAAGAAATAATAAGTTAAGGATAATTGATTAAATCGAAATCTCATAATAAAGTAACCATATAAACATGATTGAAAACTTATAAGTCACATAAACATAAAATTAAATAGAAATATTAACATGATAAATTAATTTAACTTAAATCAAATAAATGAAATTAATTCTACGAAAATGAAAATAAACTAAAAATGAACTCAAACAACATAAACATTAAAACCTAATCAATCTAATTTATAAAAGTATGACAAATTAAATGTACAAGTAAAGTAAATCTAATCAAAAGAATTTATAATTGGAAAGATATAAATCATCATAATCAATAAAGCAAACATACAAAGTAAAAGAATAATGAATCAAATTAAGAAAAGATTGAATATAAAACAAATGATAAAAATATAAAATGTGAATAACACAATATTAAACCAAAGAAATCAAATGAAATTAAAAGCACGATATGAATGAATCATAATAAATGAATTAAACTTCAAGTGAAAATTAATTCAAATTAAATCACAATAACAACATTATTAATAATGAAACATTCCTTAAAGAAATCAAAACACAAACCACTAAGTGAAAAAGAATAAATAAATTTAAAACTAAATGAAATAAATTAAACTAATTCAAATCATCTAAATTTAAAGAAAGGAATAATTTAATACTTAGGATTTTAGTTAGATCTTTAGGTTGAATCTTTACCTTAGAATAAAGATATTATCCTATTAAGATTTAGGATGTTGAATAGAATGGGTTTCACCCAAAAGTGGAACTTATTTTATTTTCCATTCTCGAACATTTAAAATTTACTTTGACATGATAAAATGAATCTAAAATGAAAATAAGAATCAATAAATCATTAAATTATTTGAATTGAAATCATCCAAAGATAAATAAACAAATGCTCAAATCCAAATTTGAAATTGAAACTCAAAAGCCTAGTAGCATCTTACCACACCCTTTTTCTTCACACACTAGAATAATAGGTCATGGATCTTAGACTTAAGTTAGGTCATTTAATGTGAAATGCCTTTTATGGTTTTGTGGTATACTATTTTGGACTGGATGATTATGATTGATTACCATTAGTCTGGATGGAAGGGCTTTATTTTTAGAATTAACTTTTTCTTTTGTAGGGTTCTGTGGTAAAAGGGACAACTATCATAAATATAAATTTGTTGTTTGCTTGTAGGTGTTGAATAGTCCCTTAGCATAGCCCAATAAGACAGGTGGGCTTAGCAAGAAACTAATGGTAAGCCCGTATGTTTGTGAAATATAACTGTTGTGCACTATTTATATTTTTCAAACTTTATTTTTTGCAGGGCTTAAGATTTATTTTTTAATGTAAAATATAAATTTGAGCGTTGAATTAGATTAGGATCTATAAGGTCTAGGATTAGCAGAAGCTGACCCTGCTAGGTGTAGAGGTCCCCTGCGAAGCCTAATGGAGGTCTCTAAAGAAGGAGATGATTCTGAAAAGAAGGCCTATAGATCTAGACTTATAGTTCGAGGCTGGGCTGTATAAGGGCAGAGCTCGGCTGCACATTTTCCTTTCTTTTGAGGTGAACAATGGTACCCATCTACATTGTCCTTTCTTCTAATTAAATTGGGTTGATTTATTTTGGGTGCACAATAAAATTGATCTGCCTTTTTAGTTTCATTTCTATGTTGTGCTTTCTGTGATGAGTGCTTGGACAAGCTCATAGAAAAATTAAATTTTCTACCTAATTAAATCTAATCAGCTTAAACATAAACATAAAGAAATTTAAAACCTCACATAAACTAAAGCCTTTGGAATAATTTAAAATCAATTAGAAATAATTAGCTCTCAAAAATCATGCAATCATATCGCTCTCAACTCTTAAATTGGGCACTTCACCCATTGCACATAAGGTGCATCTGACCTATGAAGATGACTGCCTTCTTGGAAATTATGCCTTCCATTATTGATTTAGCCCATGAATTTCCCTTAATTACATACCATATTGGCATAAATTGCATACCCATGGCCTAAAGTAATTATTGAGTTAAAACATATAAAAGATTAAAAAAATGTACATTAGTTAGCACATTTCATACCCTACATGATCTTAGGGATTAGAGAGTGAGCCTAGGATTCTTAGATTTTTTCCTAAAAAGATAATAGCTTAGTCATCTTGCATACATAAGGCTTGATGTCATGAATTTAAAATGTGCTTAGGTGGTGTTAGCCGGTAGCCCTTCTAGGCAAGTTGTAAGTCCAAAAGAGTCAGGGATAGGTTTGTTCCTTAAGTGAGAGGAATAGCCAATAATTCTCAAGATAAAACTAGGCAGAGCATCTTACTTGTGTTAGAAGCAGTTATAGACTTAGGTTCTAAAGCATCCTCCTCATAGTAAGTTTTCAACCCTAGGTATTTCTATAGTCTTGTGATACTAGAATCTAAGCCCTAGACTTCTAAGAAAATGTTAACTCAAAATCTAAATTAAATTTTAAAACTCAAAGCCCAATGATAAGATAGTTGAAATGCTTACTTGGCATCCCAATATCAATAGGAATTTTCTACTTCATCCTGTTCAACCTCCTAAAAGGACTCTTTCTACTTCATAATGTTCCTAATTGAAATTCCAAATATGATTCTTTTGAAAACCAACTTAGAAATCCATAAAAATAATATCTTATTTTTTTTTAATCAAGAGTATTCTTAGGAAGAGACCCTTCTTGAGATTTAATTAGCTATAGGGGCTTGCCTTTGTAGGGAATCATGAACCAGCTTAAAATAATCCTTGCTCTACTTCCCATGTAGTTCAGGAGAAAACTCTCTGGTATATTAAGTACCCATTAGCCTTATGAGACTTTTATTAAATGATCAAATCCATTATGGGATAACATGTTTATCTTTTGAGATAATATGTTTACTCCTTAATGACGCATTTGATCATCCAAATAAAAAAAATCCTAACTCTATGTAGTGTCATAAAATTTTCCCACAACACTGAGTGCATCTATTCAATTCATTTAGTGAGTAAATTAAATAAATATCTTTGATTGGCAAGTACATCTATAATGCAAATACACTCATAAACATAATAATGAAAGGAGATAATATAAGGAAATTTCCACTTCATTGAGGAAAAAAATTTATAATATAATGTTGAGTAATGAGTGTATAAAATTTTAATATACATTCACTTTGTTAAGTCGTAGGTATTAAAAAACTTACAAATTAAGAAGAAAGGTTAGCTGGTGCCCCCTTCATCATTGCTCAGCCTAAGAGTTTGATTCTAACGAGCATGTTATGGAAATCTAAGAACTTGGTGCCTAGTTGACTATGTTTTATAAAGATGGTGATAATAAACTCAACACTTTATTGAACTTTTCTTGTAATATGCCCCATACTCATTAGAATTAAAGAGGCTAGATAATTCAGGTTCCTACTTTTGAAATTCCTCAATGCAACAAAATTTTTTTACTTCTGCTTCCTTATTTTCCTTAAAAAGGTGAATCAGCTCTAAAATTGCTCAATCTTCATCTTCATGTCACTTCACTTCATCTTGCATGATGCTTAGCTTCGGCTCAACATTATACCTATTAATAATCATTGACTTATATTCAAACTTCATGTTTGTGAGCTCTTTTATTTTGAATATGTAATTTTTGTTGAGCTCCCAAGTTGGATGTCATGTTATTAATTATGAAGTCTTTATAGTGTAAGGTAGTAGCCTCTTGGAAAGCCTTTCAAAAAGTGTGTCTAACTCATTAGAAAAAAAAATTTTACCCTACCTTTGCTCATTGGATCAGCTAGGTTAAGTGTATAATTATCTTCAAGGTGAATGAAGCCAATACCATTTGCTAGCTCCTTTCTCTTTATGACCCTTCTTTTTTAGAGGATAGTGAGGAGTGACACTCACTAACCTAGACATCCTAACTTTTTTCCACCAAATAGAAGGAACTTCATTTTATTCTTTCTGTGTAAGATGCATCATCTTCTTGCTTGGAGTAGAAAATGGCTCTACAAAAACCACAACACTCTTGCCATTCTTAGTCAGAGTAGTGAGTCCACTCTGGGCAAGAGTTGCTAAAGTACTCACCTCAATTGAAGGAATAATGATGAATTCAATTAATTTCTTGGTTTTCTTCTTCTTCCACTAAAGACCTGACCAAAGCTTGGCCAAATCAACATCACCATTAGACCTTTTAGAGTTCAATTGAGTTTACACTTTGCTAACAAGAATAACTCTGCAAAATAACATGAGATCAATTTGCAATATGGAGTAGTAATGGTATTTGAATATGAGAGCTCAGGCTTCTTTTATAGCCCAGGACATGAGGAAGGCTCTAGAAGAAGAGGTCAAATTCAAAGGTGATGTGATGTAAATGTCAAAAATATTTTTTTCAAAAATTTCTTAAATACTTATAATTGATATATATTTTTATTCTTATTTCATTTTTTGTTAGTCGCCTTTACAAGGAGTAGAAGAATTAGGGAGCTAAATATATACCCAAACTATACGAGTGCATTTAATGAGTACTCATAAGCAATAAATGACAAAGCGACACCTATATGGAGCAAAATCTACATAAGTAAATCACTTGCCCATGAAGACCTACTTTAAACAGGGTGAATGTAAGGAGAGATCATCTCAATAAGGTGGTTAGAGTCTAATGGCCTACCTCATATAAGAAGGCTCACTCTAGATTGGGTGAATACGAGAAGATACTTAAAAGTCATGTGGTTAGTATCCAACAACCAACCTCATATGTGAAGACTCGTGCACATGTGGTTGATTGTACATCTAGATACACATTAGGTAACCCATCTTGTCAACATTGATGACCACTTCTGAGGAACTCATCACTTGACATGTAATACTCACCTCTCCCTCGTTAGTCCAATTTCCTTATATAACCCACTTAGCGGATGTGCACCTTCCATTTTTAACTACCCCTCAATCCTATGAAAAGGAGGATTTTCAAGGGGGTGGGGGGATTTTTTCCCTTTTAATATTTCTTGTACTATTGTTCTCCCACTAGATTTTATACTACTTCTTAGAGAGGGAGAGGGAGAGATTCCTATACATTGATTTTTTTGCAATAGTGGAATTTCTCTTATTCCTTACACTTTTTGAATTGACCTTCTTATCCCACTCATCTTAATCCTACTTCTCAACTACTTTATGGGGTTCTATTTCACTACACTGATAAATTTAGATTGAACAATAATGGATTTAATAGCTAAAATTAAAATGTTTTTTATTGTTCTATTTAAATATGGCATAGAGAAGAATATATTATTTTGAGAGGAGGAAATATCATTCAACTATAGATTTGGTTACAAAAATAAGAAATGATACTTAAAGTTTTCCTAGTCTATATTTCTAAGAAATTTCATTGGTTCAACTAAAATTTTATTAAGATTTAGGGCATACAAGTGCTTTATAGAGACAAACATCTATAGTTAATTATATCTTAAGAGTGTGAACTCTTAAGACACTCTTAGTTAAACTAAAGGTAGATCATTTAATGATTTATTCAAAATTTAAATTCAATAATTTTTATAATTTGGATTTTAAATAATTGGATGAAATTAAGAAATTGTGCTTTTTAGTGTCCAAAGAAAAATAAGTATAGAGCACATAATACTAAGAAGCTCAAAAATGCTCCAAATATCTCAAGGTTGGGATTTAAATTTAAGTGTTTGAATTTATTTTTTATTCTAAGTTATTTATTTTATTATAATATTGATATTTGTAATCTACTAACATAAGACTATAAATAAGCCCATGAGGTAAGGACTTATGATGTAGTCTAAGGTAAACAATCTATCTTAGAACCTAAACTAAAGTGAGAACTACTACAAAGTAGTCACTCGGACCTGTGCTAGTGATATGCAATAGGACTTATATATTTCAACTCCATCTAAAGCTAAAACAAACTCGACCTCACTCAACTTGCCACCTACCTGAAAAGCTACTAGCTAACCTACCTAAATGATTTAAAATCATGAAGTCTTGTCACACATGAATGTAAGATAGGTAAGGTTATTATTATTTAATAAGATTCCTAAGTTAAGAATAAATCACTAATTCTAAGTTACATGTGAGTAGGAAATGCACCTAATTAATGTTTCAATTTAAAATCTACAATTTTCATTTAGACACTTTAACTTTTTTCTAAGGTTATATGTATGCAATTTATGCTTACTATGCATGTATTTAACAAATAGTTAGAAGGCCATTCAATTTTTAGAGTTAGCCTTCTATAGGAAGGGTGTTTATCCTCTTGAGATAGACACCCCCATATGTGTAATAGGTGAAGAGCCAAATCATGGAGTATGAGATAATATTTTTTATGATAAGTTTTATTTCAAATTGATTAGTTATGTAGAAAATGTATTTTACCCAAAGAGGCTACCAAACAAATCTATGCTTTCACATGCACAAATAATTATAAAAATAAAGTTAAAAACATAAGTATATCTAGTGTGCAAGCAATGTATACAATATAAAAAATCAGACAAATTGATGAAAGAAAGACATAGTGTAGTTGGTTACTATTATACCCAAAAAAAAAGGTAGTCGAGCTTTGGCATTTTACAAACTAGCCTAGATCTATTGCAAACAAATTCAACTTGTGAGTCTTCTTGTTTAATATTTTGGTTCTTTAGGTTCCAAAAGACTATAAGGCTTCACCTCTTGGAGGTTCCTTCTTGTATCCTTTTCTTCAGTCCTTGTAGAATCCACAAACAAAATGCAACAACTTAGGACTCTATAAAAATTATATTTACAAATTATACAAATTACAATCCTATTCTACAAAATAGAGATTGGTAAGCAATTTATATTTCAAAGTACATGTATTCAATAATTTATCATTCATCATAGAATGCTAAGCACTTTTGGAGTGCCAAGTTAGTCAACTATCTTGTTAGTCATGGTTAAGGGGCTTTTAAGTATTTAATTGAGCATCAAATGCAACATTTATAAAAAAGTTATCAGTTTTGATATTCATTATAACATTTACATAGCATTTCCCCTTATAACCATGGATACATGCAAAAAATGGTATTAGTATACACCTATAAAATTCAATAATCATCATAGGACTATCTTGCTAAATAAAATCATAGAACTAACCTAAAGCAAACATCATATTATAACAAAATATCATAATAGTAATCACATCAGAATAAATAAAAAAACATAGATCATCCCTAACCAAAAGGTTTAAGAACAATAAGAAACTCTAGTGTGTGGTAAGTTATACTGGTTCCAACCAAGGTTGCACTTTATATTTCAATTTTTTAACTTTTCTTTATTATTCAATTTAGTCAAAGAGAATTTCAATCTAAGTGATTAGTAATTTAGATGATTTAACCTAATTTTTATTCGATTTGAGTTTCAATTATTTAAGGGTTTTTAAGAATGCATTAAGGTAAGTAAGGTTCACTTGGTAGGTGAACCCCACCACCTAAGCATCCTCAATGATAAAAGTACTTGTTTCATAAAAAGGAATGAAGATGCACTTTATATTATATATAAAATCTGAAGGAAGTTTTATGGAATTTATGATGATTTAATTGATTTTTATTTGTGATTTATTCAAAATTTTAATTATTTTTATTGTAAAATCCAAGAAAAATATTTAAATAATTCCAAAATTTATAGAAAATTTTTGCTCCACATGGAAAGGCTAAAGGAACATTTCATAAAATTTTGACAATTATTCTAATATAATTAACTATTTTTTTTATATTTTAATTATATTTTATCACTATAGTTTAGTCTCAATTTTGATTTTTGTTTTAAATTAATTCTAAATTTCAAGAAAATTTTTCTAGAGGTTGGAATTGGCAGTCGGCATTATACATAAAATTTAAAAGTAATTAGATTTTATTTGAACTTTTAATGATTTCTTAAACTGATTTGAATTATTTAATTATAATTATTCAAATATTATTTAATCAACTTTAATTTTATTTTCTTTTATTCTATATTTTACTTATCTTTTTAAAATTTATTTGATATTTTTAAGATTTAAATTAAGGTATTTATGAATTTCAAAATTTTGTTGTATAGGTGTATTATTTTTATTAATATTTGTTTAATTAAGTGCTTATTAAATATTTAATCAAATTTTATAAGTAAATAAAGAATTCAATAGGTTTTACTATACTTTTTTAGTTATAAATGATATTAAATTATTTAATTAATTTTTTTGGTAAATCTTTAATATTTAATTTATTATTTTTTATTATTTTGATTTAAAATTCAAATTTCCATTAAAATATTATTATAAATTCACATGAAAATTTCTAGATGTTGTAAATGACCCTAGGAAGCTTCTTTAAAATTTTTCAAATAAATTTGTTTTATATTTTATATTTAATTTTAAAATTTTAAGTTTTTGAGGTTTTGAAATTAATCTTAAACCAAATAAAATTTTTTGGGGCTTTTATTTTCCTTAAATTCTCGTATATATACTAAATACAAAGATGGTTTATTTGCATTTTATGTTAAATTTGTATTTTTTATGTTTTTTTAAAATTTTGTTTGAATTTTTGTGTGAATTTAATGAGTAACTCAAACTAATTATGTTGAATCCAAATTTGTCTGTAGAGTGAAGTAGAACATTCTTAGATACTAGAGAAATAGGGTAGGAATAGCAAGAAATGAAGGAAGTGTAAGAAATATCCCAAATTTTACTACTCTTTAAAGATTTCAATACAAAAATGGTAAAGGTTCTCCAACTTCCTGAGAACAAGAAAGAAGAAAAGAGAAAAGATCCCCTTTTATAATGGAGGATTGTCGGATTATTGTAAGTAGATATAAGATAAGTCCATTATAGGTGGGGACTCACCTTTGCTCCAGGAGAATGTTCGGGGAAGAGTGGTGAGCTCTATGGACCTTTGGAACTAGTTATATTCTATTTTTTATGTGTGACTTCTTTTACCTAATAAGTTCCCCGCAAGATTGGATCTTGAATTTCAATTTTTTGGGGCGTCAATCTTCCTTGCTCACCTACCGAACAAGTTATTTTCTATATGCAGTCTATGCTCATGCTTCATTTATGGAATTTTTTCCATCACTCACCATATGTGTGGTGGGTCCTTAATTATCATGGAGGTTACTGTCATGAATTCTATTTCTTTCTAACAAAGGCTTTTTATAGAAGCTAGTATGTTTTGCTTGTACATTTGGGTATACATTTAGCTCCCTGATTCTTATGCTCTTTGTAAAGGCAACTCATAAAAAAGATAATAGAAAAAAATAATTAGGTTTTAATCATTTAATAAATTTTTTAAAAAATATTTATTTATTATCACGTCACTTTTATCTTGATTTATTTTTTGGTGTATCTTCAGCTTCTTGAGCAATAAAAGGAACCTTTTCCCTCCTAAGGTTCTACATTTTTATCGCTGGATTTATATTTTTCTTGTTGACAAGTCTTCAGTTGTAAGAGAGATACACCTATTTTCCATGGAAGATAAGAGGCCTCGCGGTGATATTGATTCCTTCAATCTTTGGGTGGGTGTTTAAAAGAAGATGAAGAAAACTAAGAAGCCAATGGAAGTCACAATCATATCCTAGCTGAGATGAGCACCTTAGTTATCCCCACTTGAGGGACAGTCGCTCTTCTAGCCAAGAGTGGTGTCGTGGAATCGTGGGTGGAGACGAGTACTCATCATACCATGGTGGAGAGTGGCTTTTGCAGTGGATATGCTTATGCTAAGCTCATAGAGATGAAGTTGAATGCTAAAGAGGGAGAAGATGACGCGCCCCATGCTTAGTCAAAGAGAATTTCAATCTAAGTGATTAGTAATTTAGATGATTTAATCTAATTTTTATTTGATTTGAGTTTCAATTATTTAAGGGTTTTTAAGAATGCATTAAGGTAAGTAAGGTTCACTTGGTAGGTGAACCCCACCACCTATGCATCCTCAATGATAAAAAGTACTTGTTTCATAAAAGGGAATGAAGATGCACTTTATATTATATATAAAATCCAAAGGAAGTTTTATGGAATTTATGATGATTTAATTGATTTTTATTTGTGATTTATTCCAAATTTTAATTATTTTTTATTGTAAAATCCAAGAAAAATATTTAAATAATTCCAAAATAGATAGAAAATTTTTGTTCCACATGGAAAGGCTAAAGGAACATTTCATAAAATTTTGAAAATTATTCTAATATAATTAACTATTTTTTTATATTTTAATTATATTTTATCACTATAGTTTAGTTTCAATTTTGATTTTTGTTTTAAATTAATTCTAAATTTCAAGAAAATTTTTCTAAAGGTTGGAATTGGCAGTAGGCATTATACATAAAATTTAAAATTAATTGGATTTTATTTGAACTTTTAATGATTTCTTAAATTGAATTGAATTATTTAATTATAATTATTCAAATATTATTTAATCAACTTTAATTTTATTTTCTTTTATTCTATATTTTACTTATCTTTTTAAAATTTATTTGATATTTTTAAGATTTAATTTAAGGTATTTATGAATTTCAAAATTTTATTGTATAGATATTATTTTTATTAATATTTGTTTAATTAAGTGCTTATTAAATATTTAATCAAATTTAATAAGTAAATAAAGAATTCAATATGTTTTACTAAACTTTCTTAGTTATAAATGATATTAAATTATTTAATTAATTTTTTGGTAAAGCTTTAATTTTTAATTTATTATTTTGATTTAAAATTTAAATTTCCATTAAAATATTATTATAAATTTACATGAAAATTTCTAGATGTTGTAAATGACCCTAGGAAGCTTCTTTAAAATTTTTCAAATAAATTTGTTTTATATTTTATATTTAATTTTAAAATTTTAAGTTTTTGAGTTTCTGAAATTAATCTTAAACCATATAAAATTTTTTGGGGCTTTTATTTTCCTTAAATTCTCGTATATAGACTAAATACAAAAAAGGTTTATTTTCATTTTAGATTAAATTTGTATTTTTTATGTTTTTTTAAAATTTTGTTTGAATTTTTGTGTGAATTTAATGAGTAACTCAACAAATTTGTCAATAAAGTGAAGTAGAACATTCTTAGATACTGGAGAAACAGGGTAGGAATAGCAAGAAATGAAGGAAGTGTAAGAAATGTCCCAAATTTTACTACTCTTTAAAGATTTCAATACAAAAATGGTAAAGGTTCTCCAACTTCCTGAGAACAAGAAAGAAGAAAAGAGAAAAGATCCCCCTTTTTATAATATGGAGGATTGTCATTACGTATAGTAAGTACATATAAGATAAGTCCATTATAGGTGGGGACTCACCTTTGCTCGAGGAGAATGTTCGGGGAAGAGTGGTGAGCTCTATGGACCTTTGGAACTAGTTATATTCTAGTTTTTATGTGTGACTTCTTTTACCTAATAAGTTCCCACGTCAAGATTGGATCACTAAATTTTAATTGTTTGGGCTGTCAATCTTCCTTGCTCACTCGCCTACCACGGATAAGTTATTATCTATATGCAGTCTATGCTCATGCTTCATTTATGGAATTTTTCCTTCACTCACCATATGTGTGGTGGGTCCTCAATTATCATGGAGGTTACTTTCATGAATTCTATTTCTTTCTAATGAAGGCTTTTTATAGAAGCTGGTATGTTTTGCTTGTACATTTGGCTATACATTTAGCTCCCTGATTCTTATGCTCTTTGTAAAGGCATTTCACAAAAAAGATAATAGAAAAAAGTAATTAGGTTTTAATCATTTAATAATTTTTTTAAAATATTTATTTATTATCACGTCACTTTTGACTTGATTCATTTTTTTGGTGTATCTTCAGCTTCTTGAGCAATGAAAGGAACCTTTTCCCTCCAAACGTTCTACATTTTTATTGCTGGATTTATATTTTTCTTGTTGACAAGTCTTCAGTTGTAAGAGGGATACACCTATTTTCCATGGAAGATAAGAGGCCTCGCGGTGATATTGATTCCTTCAATCTTTGGGTGGGTGTTTAAAAGAAGATGAAGAAAACTAAGAAGCCAATGGAAGTCACAATCATATCCTAGCTGAGATGAGCACCTTAGTTATCCCCACTTGAGGGACAGGTACTCTTCTAGCCAAGAGTGGTGTCGTGGAATCGTGGGTGGAGACGAGTACACATCATACCATGGTGGAGAGTGGTTGTTGCAGTGGATATGCTTATGCTAAGCTTATAGAGATGAAGATGAGTGCTAAAGAGGTAGAAGATGATGCTCCCCCCACCCCCTCATTCTACACAGAAATGTTCTGTTGTAGGTTGATGGGAACCACCTCTATGAAAGGGTTGTGGAGGAATGTGTTGCAAAGGTATGAGTCATTCTTATTTTGTTCTTAGGTCTTTCTTGATATCACATCTAAGTTTTTTTTAGCTTACATGATGAGTATTCATTGATGGAAGGTGATTGATTGATGTTTGCTAACTCCTCAGATTATCTCTCTTAATTCTTTAAGTAGCCTTAAAAGTGATTCATCTTACCATGGGTGAGTTGCTAGGTCATCATCCAAGTGATAAGAAAGTCTACTTATTTGAACTTATTTTTTTAAGAAAATTGCCCTTAGTTGATCACCCCATCAAAATCCCATTATTTATGAATTAATTTCTCATCATTTAGGAAAACTCTGGCTTTAATGATTACTTTGTTTAATTCAATGACTCATCTACTGAGCAGTTGAACCTCTTTCATCATCTTTGGTAGAAGCATCTTGATTTAGTCCTTTATTTTATATGGGTTAATTTTAATGACTTTAGAGGTAATTAGGAATCTAAAAATTTGTCTGTGCTGGCAATAAAAGTGCATTTTAAAGGATTGAGATGCATATTGTACTTCTTTAGAGTGGCAAAAATTCTCTTTAGATCTTGGATGTGTTGTGTGGGAGACTTTCTTCTGACCAAACAGTCAATGACATAAACCTTCATATTTATTCCTTTTTGCTCCTTCAACAAACAATCCACCATTCTCTAATAGGTCACTATTGTATTCTTGGGCCCAAAGGGCATTACTCTATAGTAATAAAGTCCTTCCTCGAAAATGAAGGACATCTTTTCCAAGTCGATGGGATACATTTATATATGATGCTATATTAAGAATGCATCTATGAAACTCATTACCATTAGCCTACCATTGAATCAATTAGTGTGTCTATCTGAGGAAGGGGATACCATTTTTTGAATATGTCTAGTTTAAATTTTGGAAGTCAACACACATTCTCCACGTTCTTGTTGACTTCTACACCATCACCATGTTTAACACCCATTTTAGGTATTGGACACATTCACCACATTTGACACCCAATCAGATTACTGAACTTCTCTAATGAAGTCAGCTTTGAGTAGCTTGGCGACTTCCTCTTTGATGGGTTTGACTAGTAGTGCTATGGTGTTCCTCATTTTTCTACTTTATTAGATGGGAATCTCCATGGACATTTAGGCGATGGTAAGTGATGTTGATATTAATGCCCGACATCTCAACTGCAATCCAAGTGAACACATCAATGCCATCCTAGAGAGTTTGGATAAAGGCTTCCTTATGCTCGGGGCAAAAAATCAAGCTAATTCTAAGGACTTGCTCAGTGGTTGGTGAAAGATGGCATTATAGGTGGCGAGTGTTTCTACAATAACAAAGCCAACCATAGACATAAATTACTTCTATTTTTCTCTCTAGTCATAGGCAGAGTGTTATCCTTTTAGTCTCTCTCCATTCTTCTGAAAAACTATACTACAGTCCTCAAGTTAGGGAGAGTTGAAAACTCACTAAGTTCAACTTATCAATAATAGATTTGAAAATAATATTAACTGAACTCCTAAAGTCAATTAGTATACTTTTAATTTGATAGTTGATGATTAATGCCATGATCACTATTGCATCATTTTATTGGTTGCCAATAGTGAGAATATATTTATCTAAAAACTAATAGGAACTATAGGGGTGTGTGACACATGCACCATACTACCAAGTTAATGTCTTCGATTTGTAGTCATTTAAGGCTTACTTACTTTGAGGACTGTTTACCAGCTCTAAAAATAACAAGTATGACTTCTGCAATATGGATCGAGTGTGTTGGGGCGTTGCCTATTTTCAGTGACTTCTTTATCTTTTCTCTTAGTGAATTCATTAAGCTTTCCAAATTTTATTAACTTGTCAACTAAGCTCCATAGGTGGCAACATTTCTCAATGTTATGTCCATGGTCTCAATGATAGGTGCAAAACTTGGAGCAATCACAGACACCATTGGCCTTCATAGGTGTTGGCCATTTAAAGTATTCTTTATTCTAAATGGTTTCTACCAACTCAATCATTGATACCCTCAAAAGAGTCACCAAGGTGGGTTTGAGTATTTGACTCCTTGATAGCAATTTAAGGGGTTTCTAAAGTCTCATCTAGCCATAGGTGCTTCAAGTCCTCTCCTTTTATCCAATCTTCATGCTCAAAACCTATCTTCGAGTAATCATTCCGAAGGTGACCTCTTCAATGAATCGCTTGTTTGAGTCATGAGAGTTAGCTTAATGACTTCATTATATTTCTTAGCATTTACAAGATTATTTTTAATTCAAGTTGTTTAGCAATTATCTTGGGTTGTTGGAGCCTGATAGGGTATCTTAAGGATCCTTCCTTAAAATCTTGAGCAAGTCCTAAGCTATAGCATGGGTTCCAAGTCTTTGACTTCTAGGATTTTTTGTTGAAAATGAGTGATGAACTCTATGGACTTGCTACACTCCTGTCTCATTTGTAAAAGAGCCTGGAAACTCTTCAATAGCTTTTGTGCACTGGTGAATTACATAGCGAACGTCCTTTTGAAATTAGAGAATGAAGCAATAATTCCTATTAGGAGGTGCAAAATCCACTTCAAGGATGATTCTTTGAAAGTGATAAAGTAAAAGTAACACTTCTTTGCATCATCTAGGTCTAATAGCATTGTTGTTGATTCAAAGTATTCTATGTGATCCATCGGGTTTGTTTGAACTTTGTATGATTCCAAGTGCAGGATCTTGAATCTATGCGGGGGGTGAGCTTTCATGCTTTTTTATGGAGAATGCATTGATTAGATTCGCTTGCTCTCTCTGTAATTTTTTTCTTTATTCACATAATATGACTCAGCATTTAAGCTGGAGGTTTAGATAATTTTCTTCTTACTTGGTGAGCTTGAAAGGTCGGTGATCCTATAGATCCTTCATTCCTTGTGGTTATCTTTTTCCATAGTTACATGTACTAGGTAAGTGATCATATACTCCATATCTTTGAAGTCTTATTACGTGGTGAACTATTGGGTGTATAACTCCATGCCTTCTAGGATCGTCACCTTCTTTAGGGACCTCCAAGGGCTTTACAGAGAACCACCAGCTGGTAAAGTCAACTCTTGCTATTTCTAGACCCCATAGATCCAAATCTAATTCTATGCTCAAATTATATTTTAAAACTTTAAAATAAATTCTTAAGCTATGCAAAATAGATGTTAGGAATACATACAACATATTAGTACTTTATAATTCAAACATATAAGCTTAGAATTAATTGCTTGTGAAGCCCACCTATCTTATTGTGTTATACTTAAGGACTTAAACAACACCTACAAGCAAAAAATATTTATTTTATTCTTATTGTAGTGATCCCTTTAAACACAACCCTTAGCAAAAAATAATGTTAGCCTAAAAGATCATCCTAACATCTAGACTAGTGGGCAAATAATTTTAGTCATCAAGTCTAAAATATTACACCATAAAATAAGAAAAAAAAAAAGACCACATCATTTCACATCATAGAACATCACAAATCATCAACCTAACCTAAGTTTAAAGTTGGTGACCTAATAATCTAGTGTGTGAGAAAGGGGCTTGTATGGCATGGCTACAGTAGGCCTTTTAAGTTCAAGTTTTGATTTTGGTTTCAAGATTTGTTTAATTTTAATTGCTAATGAGAAACATCTTTGTGTAAACTCTCCACCATCTTCATTGGGATGGGTAGGAGTATGTTCTTCATGAGGTAGATTAATATATATTCAACTAGATTTCCCCTAATGATATATATATATATATATATATATATATATATATATATATATATATATATATATATATATATATATATATATATATATATATATATATATATATATATATATATATATATATATATATATATATATATATATATATCTCTTATGGAAACAGCGTTCAGTTAATTACTTCTCTTACCACAGTAAGAGAGAACTCCTGATGAAAGATGGAAACAAATATATCTCTGATATAAATTGATGTATAATGATTCATGTGGCATGGAATATAGATGACTGTCTAAAGAAAAAATGGAGATAATCCTAATCAAGATCACACAGTTCCATCATCCCGGGACTATGTTGTTCCAGTCTACCAACATTAGAGAACTATCAACTATAATGTTTAGGGAGTCTGATTAGTAGCCATTTGTTGCCATGTTTCAGATATCCCAAGTATACTAGAGTTTTAGAGTAAGGGTTCTGATGTAGGGATGTTCTCATCGCAAATGGGTAAAAAGACTAGGCTTACATTTATAGGAAGACTAGAATATAGTGGTGTTTGCATGGCGAGCTAGTAGATTGGGCTTACATTCCAAGGGAAATGCCAAGTAGGAATGTTTGCATTACAACCCTTTGGAATGTCATATGGATATAAATTATTTGCATGGTGAACACATATATTGGACTTACATCCCATTGGAATGACAATAGGGTGTTTGCATGACAAACTATTGACCTCATTTTTAGATGAGGTGAACATCATTTCTGAAATAAATAATTAGGATACTAAATCTTAGATTAGGAATTTCTAATTAACACTTAGAATACTACACCTAGTGACCTAATGCATCCTCCTTGGGTTTGATATAAACTAATGGGTTTAAATAGACTCAACCCAAATGTTAGACATAAATTAAATCAAACACATTTTACTTGAACTTCAATTCATTTTAGCTTAAAATAAGGTGATTAAGGTCATTAGTCTAATTACCTTATTTAAGCTCAAAATCAATTAAATCTAAAAGAAATTCACATAAAATCATAATAAATCCAAATAAACCAAAAAAAAAATTCAAATCAAATGAAAGAAATTAAATCCAAATTAAAGTCAAATAGTGGTCAACCCATTTGCCATGAGTTTGACTTATGTGTGTCCCACCAAGTCAATGGTCAACCCACCAAAATTTGACCAAATGAAATCATTCCAAATGGTTTAAGTAATAATATATTCTTATTTAAACATAAATTTAAGAGAATATAAATCCAATGAGCCTTAATTAGGCTAAATAGGTCATTTGACCTAAATGAGTCTAAATGTACCCTATTGGGTTCAAACTCAAATCAAACCAAAACCAACTCAATTTGATTGCCAACAATCACTTGGAAATGATAATCAAACATAATTCAATCCATCATTGGATCCATTTTGGTCAATTTTGTCATTTAAACCAAATGAACCCAAATTTAACCCATTAAGCCCAATTTGGGTTAAATGGGTCAAAATTGAAACCAACTTAAAATTAAATGAAATTAATCACTCTAAATCATCTCACATATGCGATTAAACATGATTGGAGTCCAAACATCATTTAATTGAATCAAAATTGGTCATTTGATTCAATCAAATTCAACTTAACCCATTTAGATCAAAATAAGTCAAGTTGACTCAAAATCCAATTAAACCCTCATATGACATAGGCTAATTGAATTTTGAATTATCCAATGGACAATGAATGATGATTTAAAATCAACCTAAAATAGATCAATCAAGAAAAACATGATTAAGATTGAATCAAATTCAAATGGTATATTTAAATAATAAATGAACTTAAGCTTGAATCAAACCCATTTAATCCTCTAAACTCATTCAAACCTATCTTAAGATGGGTTAGGGGTAATTGACTACAAGTTTAAGCAACTAATTTAATCCCAGCTAAAATCCAAAATGAAAGAATATGCCATGGAAAGCTAATGGAGCATGAATCAAAATTCAACTTCTTCATTCCCTCATTCCTTTTGTCCATCCATCTCGACACCTCTAGGTAGGTGTGAAACAACTGATCATCCTTAGAGCTAGTCTCCAAGGACAGTAGTCAACCTTGCTGACCAAGGAGAAGAAGAAACACCATAAGAGGCTCTCGGCCCCTAATGGAAAACCAAGGGAGGGACCATTTAATGCTAGTTTGAGCATTCCATCATCTTCCACAAGTGAAACAAAGTCGAACACACCTATACCTTGATTCCATCATTGCCAATAGGTCAAAGAAAGACCAAGCTCACTGAAATTCATTTGTGTTTTGTTCTATAGGCCAATCTCTAAGGAGAGAATCTAATCCCTCTTTCTCACACCCTCGTCATATCATTCCAAAGATATTCAAATCAATCATACTACCGAGATCACTAATGATGAGGTATGCCATTAATTGGCCCATTTAAGATTTCAGTTTTGGTCCCTCATGATGAAAACTTAATCTCAAGTGAGATCAAGCCGTATATATGTGATCCTTGTGATGTCTTGATGGTTTTGGAAGTGATGAGCGATTTCAATAGTTGGATCACCAGAAATCATCTCTAATTGACAGATGGCTCTTGAATTCTATCGTCGCTAAAGGAGATGAAATCTCCATAATTTGTTCATTCTATTAAGAATGGATGACTGAGATCAGTCGAACCGTTGGATTAAAACTTCAATAGGGAACCTACGGAAGCATTTGAGCTCAGACGACCTAAAACTAAACTACGTGTGCCACCATTTTAATATGGGATCTACATGGATCCTACATGGATGAAAGGCACGGCATCGCATGGAAAGCGAGGCCACATAGGAACCACATGGCGCTAATGTGTTTAAAGAGTAAAATTGGGTTTCTTAATTTAAAAATTATAGGAAAAATATCAAAATATCACACTAAATCAAACATTAGGCCAAAAATTCTAAATAAAAGCTATATGGTTTCATCTCAATAAGAGGAATCCATTAAATAAAAATCCCCAAATTTTGAGGGGAATATTTTGATTAATTTGGGTTTAAATGAAAATTTTCAAACCTAAATTAATCTTAATCCATTAAATCTAATGATTTGAAACTTTAAAAATTAAAATTGATGTTAAAATATACTTCAAAGAAAATTTTCAACATTTATTTCAAAATAAATGAGGAGATAATGAATTTTCAATCTAAAAAACTAATTTTAATAACATAAATAAATATTAATTATATTAATTATGAAAAATGATAGAAATAGCTCAAATCATCATAACACACCCTAATAAATTTAAATACATCATTAAAGCTTTTTTAAAATTAATAGAACACAAAATCACCTAGTTTAATGATAAATTGAATTAAATAATTCAAATAATTAACCTAAATTTAGAAAAATCATAGTAAATCAATCAAAATAACAAAAATTATGAATAAACCCTCTATTGAAATATCTTATAGAAAGGAATCTAGTAAAAATAAAACCGCTAACTATTTTTCTCTAAATCAAGCTTTTTAATAAAATAATTAAAACTTTAATTATGCCCAAATTACTTATTTGATTAAGGTAACATTTTAGGAAAATCAAATTGGCAAGGAACTCCACTTTCCATAAAAATTTCATACCCAATTGATGTTTGGATTAAGAATTATTGAATTTTCAAGTCTCTAGGTTAATATAAGGGAAATAATAAATTATAATATTATAAAATTTTATAAAATTTATGAAATAAGTTTGAAACATTATAAAACATATCAGAATAATTGAAGAAAACTTCCAAATAATCTGAAATCAAAGAGGCTTAATAAAATATAAACTTGTCTTTAATATTAAGGATAAAATAATATATATATGAAATACAATTAAACTTCAAAGTTAATAATTCAATAATTAATTAGAAACTCACTAATAAACTGAAATGTAAAATTTATGAATCTTTAAACTTATGAACCTATTAAAAGAACAAAGTGAATATGAATATAAATAAACTTAATAAAGATGAATTGATTAAACCCAAATGACATAAATCATTTAAATGAATTAGTATCAGTTAAAATATAAGAGCATCTCTTCTTAGACTTGTAGATCAAAATAGTAATTATACTAAATCAAATGATAAGAAGAACCTTTCTAAAAAAAATGAAGATAAATGTTAAGAAAATCATAAGTTGAAATAAACTATTTTAATTGAAACTCATTAACAAATATAGGAATATTAATGAAACAAATAAATGGAAATAAAATAAATCAAGATAAAACTTCAACATGTCAATTGAAACATTAATCAATAAATTAAGTTAACCTAAAATTAAAATTAAATGTATAAGGAACTAAAAATGAAAGCTAAATTAAAGTAAATTATAATAAGTTCTATTAAATAACATAAATATTAATATAACAAATAAACCAAATTAATCTAAGTTAAATAAATAATACAAACCAAATAAATAAGATGAATCTAGTCAAATGAATTAATCAAATTATAAACTTTAACTATAACAACAAATGAATTAAATAAAAAGTGAAAACCAATTAAAATTAAATTATAACACCATAAATAAACATTAGATGAACTTAACTAGAAAAATAAAATTAAATTAAGATGTGATTAATCAAATAAAAGAAATAACAAATGGATGAAGATAAGTATTCAAAATAATAATTATGATATTCATTGAATTAAACTTAAATAAAATCATCTAAATAAATTTAAAAAGGATTAATTAAGATACTTAAGATCTTAGATAGATCTTTAGAATGAATCCTCACTTTACGATGAAGATTCGATTCTATTAGGATTTAAGATGTTAAATTGAATGGGTTCCACCCAAAATGGAACTTATTGTATTCTTCATTCTTGAAAACTTAAATTTCACCTTAACATAAAGTGCACCTAAAATGGAGATGAAACTACAAATCATTAAATCACTTAAACTAAAACCATACGTGGTAAATTAAACCTATTTGAAAACTAAAAGATGATAAAAGAATGAAAATAATTTTTTCATAATTAGCAACATATGGTATATAGTCTAAACACCCGGGGTCATAGAGCTACTAGTCTGAAGGAGGCCTTGATACCTCGAATCTCTAGTACAATAATGACACGTATTTAGGAAGTGAAGTTATAAAAATTAAAAATCCTAAAAAATCAAATTAAATTAAAATTGGAAACTTAAATCTAAAAAGACCTAGCAGAGTCTTGCCACACCAACCCAATTCCATCATAAACTAGACTATTAGGTCATGGACCCTAGAATTTGGTTAAGTCAATCTATGATATTCTATGATGTGATGTGATGTGGTAAAGGAACTCCAGGCTCTGGGACCAACGGAGCCTTCCTAACATAGACTTTCTTGTTCGCTTTCTTAGGGAGGATTCTATCTTTCTCTAAACTAACTAATTGATCTCTATGCCAAATCAATGATTTTTTCAGGTGATGATATCGCTCCGGTACAACAGGCACAGAATATGAAAGTTTTCTTCTAATAAAATGGCGCCTTCCCCTCCCCTTTGTATTGGGAAGTGGCAGGTCTTCAGAGGATTTTATTTTATGGACTTTTTTATGCTTGATCCTTCATAGCCCTGAACAACTCCTCTTTAGTGTAATAGGTTGCCTCAAATCCTAAGTTTATAAGTGTTTCAAATATAAGTCAGATGCACGACTTAGTCTCACTTTAGGAAATTATTGGCTCTTTATCTTACAAAGGAAACCTTACCCTGACCCTTTTGGACTTATAACTCACCTGGAAGAACTGTTAGCTAATACCAACAAATTTTAAATCCATGATGCCAAGTCTTATGTATGTAAGATGGTTGGGCTGTTGCATTTCAGAAAAAAAATTCTAAGAACCTAGGCTCACTCCTATACCTTAGCCAAATATATTAAGGTCATTTTTTATATATCTTAGCCAAGTCATTTTAGGTTTACCTATACCTTCCTTAACATAAGGCAAATCTAATGCTCTGCTCTTCTAACTGGGTCATCATACGACTGACACTTTATGTGGCCAAACCATCTAAGGTGACTCTCTCTAATCTTATTTGCCATTGGAGCTACTCCAACTTTTTCCTGAACATACTCATTTCACATTTTATCTCTAAGAGTAAGGCCACTCATCCACCTAAGCATCCTCATCTCTGCAACACTTAACTTAGTATTATGCTTCTCTTTTATTGGCCAACATTCTGCACCATAAATCATTATAAGTCTTACCACCATCGTATAAAATTTTCCCTTAAGTTTAAATGGTACTTTTCTATCACACAACAGGATAGATACATTCCTCCACTTCAACCATCCAACTTGAATTCTACTAATAACATCTCCATTTATTTCAACATCATTTTGAGCAATCGAGCCAAAATATCTAAATCAATCACTCTTTTTAATGACTTCTTCACCTAATGTCACAACACTACCACTAGAGCTTTTACAACTAGAATTACACGACATATATTCAATTTTAGATTTACTTAAATGAAAACCTTTAGACTTTAAGGTTGGCCTCACTAATTCAAGTTTCTCTTGGACTCCCTCTCTAATCATATCAATAAGAAGAATGTCATCAACAAAAAGCATACACCAAGGTACATCTTCCTGTAAATGCCTAGTATGAACATCCATAAATAAAGAAAAAAGATAAGAGCTTAATGCTGATCCTTGATGTAATCCAACTGAAATAGATTAATATTTTATCAATCCTCCTTATGTTTGGACACAAGTAATAGCTCTAGTATACATATATTTAATGACTTGAATAAAAAGAACAAGCCAATGCGGCTGGCTACCGCTGTATATTCCAAATAGCCAAACTTTACCTTTATACCATCTGACCTAGAACTACAAGTTTAGATCTATGAGGATCTTCTTTTTAATCATCTCCTTCTTTAGGGACATCCATTGGGCTTCACAGGGGACCTCTGCACCTATCTGTTGGGAGGGTCAATTCCTGTTATTCCTAGACTCCAATGATCCTCACCTAATTCTCAAGTCAAATTATATTTTAAATTTTAGAAATAAATCCTAAGCCTTATAAAAATAAGCATTAGGAAAGTGCAAAAAACACACCAACAATTATATTTGCAAACATATAGGCTTAGCATTAGTTGCTTTCTAAGCCCATATATCCTATTGACCTATGCTTAGGGACTTAAGCATACCTACAAAAAAATAACATTTTATATTTATTTATAATGACAGACCCTTTTAGCATAGCCCCGCTGTAGAAGACAACATTAGTTCTAAAAGAACGTCCTACCATCCAGTATAATAGGAAAATAATCTTAGACATTAAGTCTAAAATAATACATCATAAAATAATAAAAAATACATCACATCATATCACAGAATATCGCATATTGACTTAACCTAAGTCTAAGGTCCGTGACCTAATAATTTAGTGTGTGAAAGAATTAGGCTTATGTGGCAAGACTTTACTAAGCCTTTAAGATTCATGTTTCAATTTAAGTTTCCAATTTTTAATTTAATTTGATATTTTAGACTTTTTAATTTTCATAGCTTCTCTTCATAGGTTTGTGTGGTTGTTGTACCAGATATTTGAGGTATCAAGACCTCCTTCAGACCAATAGCATTGCGACCTCAGGTGTCCAGACTATATACCATATGTTGCTAATTATGAATTTATTTTTATTTTTATTCTTTTAAGTTCTTTTAGTTTTCAAATTGGTTTAATTTACTATGGATGTTTTTAGTTTAAGAGTTTTCAAAGGTTTTGATTGTAAATCCCTTTAGCAAGAAAGCCAGAGGACCATGAATTTTTTGGAGAAGGATCTCAACAGTGTGCTGATCCTATAATTGGGTCTCACGCTTAAGATTGAGGATTCTCCATCTAAAAATATAATCTACTAGGGACTCACCGTGCTATTTTTACCTAAATCTCCCATATGATATGAATCTATTCACTAACATATGTTCTAGAAGTACACTACTAAACCATTTTGGTTGGTTTGCTTCCCAATCCATATGAATATAGCATTGCCATGGTGAATGTATATATTATACTTATGTCTCTTTGAAATGCCAGTAGGGTGTTTGCATGGAGAATGTATAGATTGGACTTACTTCCCTTAGAAGGCCATAGACTTTATAAGGTGTTCACATAGTGAATGATTAAATTAGACTTACCTCTCTTTGGAATGTCATATAGAGTTTAAATATTCACATGATGAATGATATAGATTTCTAACACATAACATATCATAGTAGTGAGTGGGGTTATCATTTAACTTAAAGCATATATTGGTAGGAATGATGATGTGTTTGATCAAGATCCCATGGTTCGATCATCCCAAGCTGTCATGGTCCCTAGTTTAGTTAGTAAGAGGGTGTAGTTAACACTATAGGAAAATTGTATGTTTTTGGCAAATCAATCAATCAATAATGAACCTTTCTGGAAGATATCAATCAGATGGTAAAACCCTAACTAAAATGATTTTTGACTAATCAAAAATCTGATGGACAATATATTTCATTGGATTTTTGACAGCTTATCTATAGAAAACACTATCACGAAGAACAGACTGAAAATTATTGAACCATCAAAAAAATTTTAACTTGTCTGTTGCTAGTATACACGATAGCCACTTGAAAGCTTTGATAGAGGTAGTCCACTAGAAAACCACTAAAAATTATTTAGTCAAAAAATTTCTGGTGGTTTTTCATTCATCGACGCCTCATATCGAGGTTTTCAGTAGAATATCCATCGATAGACCACTGGAAACCTGCACAGAAATGAAAAAAAAATTAAGGCTTCTCTCATGCTCTAAGTTTTTACACATGTAAAAGATTTATAACTAACTAATCATAAGAATACACTCATCATCAACATATGACTAACAACCAGCTAATCTCAAGCATTTATTCATAAGGTTTAGTATTTCCAACATCATTATAATGAACTATTAGTTTTAAAATATTTAAATGAAAGTCTAAAGTATGAAAATCTGAACAAACTATTTACATATGTAAATAAAGTGAAAATGAGGCCTACTTCTCACCAGTCTTCTCATTCTCCTCCTCCTCCTCCTCCTCCTCATTCACCTCCACAACTAGCTCCTTTCCCTTGCGGCTATCCCTATACATCTTCTTAATTTTTGCCTCCATTTCAGCCATCGAGGCTTCCATCTCCTTGGCCATCGCAGCAACCTTCCTTTGAATAATATCATCAAACGACTGACTACTCATTCTAAAGAATAAATAGAGTGTATTATATGCTACTCCATATGAGCCCATGCTATAAATTTGCCCCCTTCTTCTTCCTCCCAATAGCCGCCTTCCATATATCATATTCCAAATGCTCATACTACCTCCTTGAATTGCCTGCACCTGTGGATCCCAGACTAGCAACATCCTTCAGTCGCATGTAGTCATCCTATGAGAAATTAGAATATTACTTAATCATAACATATTACTTACTCAATTATATTTTAAATAAATTAATGTTAACTTACGTATGCTCTTAGATGAACATTAACATACTATTGTTTAATCTGATGCTGATGTGTTTTGCTATGCAATTCAGTAGCAGTAGGCTCTCAACCAAGAAATTTAGCTTATAAATATTATAATAAAATTCATTAACTATAATTATAGGTTTAATTAATAAAACTAATAAATGACTTACCATTTTCCATCGATACTCAATGTGAGGTACTAAACCTCTAGTGTGTAGAGATGTTTTCCCACACAATCAGAAGCATGATTCTTCTTTGCCTGCTCCCACTTGCGAACATAATCTGAGGAGGCATATACTCTACAGAGGTTAGCCCACATGTCCTCTCAAATCTAAAGAGGTCTTCACCTAGACTTGCATATGTTTGTGAACATATTGTGTAGGTGAGTAGCCTCTCTAGATTCAAAGCTCCTTCTAATCTTTTGGTTGTGCTCTGACAACTAGCTAAAATCCATCTATAACATCAAGAAAATAAATGCTAATTAGGAATTCTTTGAGATCAACCACTATAAAAAAATTTTTATAAATAGTTTGGGCATAACTTTAAACTCTCTAAATTATATCTCCAGAATCTCAATTTAGACTTTCTTCCATGATACATATGGAGCATTATATTTGCTCCTTATAATTTCCTTCATTTTATAAATAGCTTCCTTAGATGGATTGAACCTAAAAATTATAATTCATATTAAAAACATAATATGCCAAAAGTAGAACTTTAATAAAATTCTTATGTGATGCCTTCCAGCTTAATAAAAATGCTTGTCATCAATGGCTTAGTGGGTGTAGAACTACCGAGCTGATCAGGATGCATATGCTGAAACCTAGGATCTACAAAATCTATGGGTGGTTGATAGGGGTATAATAAAGTAGTGTCTGTAGACTCTGGAGAATGGTCGGCATGTGTACTGGCTACTACAAAAGTCCGAGATAGTGAAATCAAAATGTAGGTCAAGGTAGTGACTATGGTGGTAGCCTGAATAGTGGGTTGACTCACTTCTTGTGCCTAAAAATGCTCATAAATGAACATTGTTGAGCATCATCACCACAACCTGATGCCATCTATATGGAACAAAAATAAAATGACTAGATCAATCATAAATAAAATTACTTAAAAGCTAAATAAAAATAGAATAAAATTATAATTAGAATTACATAATTAATCTATAGTATATAGAAAGAGCATGTAAAAATTATGTAAAAAATTATAAAAAAACTTAATTACAGACAGTTAATTGTAGTATGCAGGTACAATAAATAGAAAAACATATCAAAATGGGCAGCTAAATTTTAAAAGGAGGGATAATTAAAATTTAAATAAGTTAATTAAGCATTATTTTAAAATTTTTAAAATATGAAAAGTTTCCCATTAAATGGGTGACTTGCACCAATATGGATGCCATGTCAGCGCCTATCACTTGTTGAACTAGCGATTGGCTTTGGCAACTTTTTTTTTTTAAATATTACACCTAACAATGATTTTCTCCCCGTAGGGCACTCGTTCGATGTCCAAATTAAGCAATCTTGGTATTTTTGGAAAGATTTTGAAATTATCTATGAATTTCATGTTGAAAACTTTTGATGATTATCTTTCGATTAGCCACAATTTTTAGAAATATTTGAGTAATTTATATCGCAAATTTGAATTTTTACACCCAGCCATGGATTCTTCCCCGTAGCATACTCATCCAAGGTTCAAATTCACCAATATTAGTATCATTGGAAAGCTTATGAAATTCTCTATGATTTTTATGTTGACAACTTTTGATGAGGCTTCCTCGATCAATCATAGTTTTTACAAATGTTCATGCAATATTTATCATAATTTGAAATTTTGCACCTAGCCATGATTTTTTCCTTATAGCGCAATCATTTGTGCACTCAATTGGTGTCCAAATTCAGCAATACTAGCATCATTGGAAAGCTTATGAAATTTTTTATGGCTTTCATGTTGACAACTTTTGACGACACTCACTCTATCAGCCACAAGTTTTATAAATGTTCGTGCAATTTATGTCTCGAATTTGAAATTTTGCACACATCCATGAATTTTTCCCTATAGCACACTCATCTGATGTCCGAATTTAGTGATCTTAATATTGTTGAAAATCTTATGAAATTTTCTATGACTTTTATGTTGACAAGTTTCGACGATGCTTGCTCAATTAGTTGTGGCTTTTACAAATATTCGTGCAATTTATGTCATGAATTTAAAATTTTACACTAGCCACGGTTGTTTCCTCATAGTGCACTCATTTAGTGTTCAAATTTAGTGATAATGGTATTATTAGAAAGTTTATAAAATTCTCTATGACTTTCTTGTTGACAACTTTTCTTCCTTCTTTCCAACCAAACTTCAAACTCAAATCTTAAATCAATTCCAACTCAATTGGTTTTCTCAAATCATAAATCAATTCCAAAATCTACATGCTGATGCTCACGATTTCGTAAAAAGCAATGCTTATTTTTTGATCTATGTGACTAGACAACATGTTCTCAACTTTGAAATATCAGAAGGAGAAAATAACATAACAATTAATGAAAAATAGAGAATGCTTATTCAAACTATCAACTGATAAAAATTAACCACATATTAGATCACTAAAGAACAAATAACCAATCTCAGTGGAAATACAAATAAATAATACAAATACAAAAGTGAATCAAAATCAATAATCATAATACAAAGTGCACTACAACTAAGAAGTAACAACTATTTACAAAACATAAGAGTAGAGATGATTATCATCAACAAGTTCTATGTGGCAGAATCATGTCACTCCCGTGGAGTGTAATGGATTGGTTGTTGCCACGGCTGATCTCCCAGATGATGTTCTCGATGCTACTCCTCTTTAACCTCAGCAGGATATTGTGAGTAATCCAGATGTGTAACATCAGGTATCTTAGGTGAAGCCTATGTAGAGAGGGAAAAACTATGATACTTTTCATAAGTGGGTGTCATATGGAATGATAAAAGACCCTGGTTGAGAGGGACTAGTGCATGCCATGGCTAGAATTAAGTCTACATGGAATCTTGATATGAATACATAGGTGGCTCTATGAATGTATATGTAAATGGACCACTAGCATAGAAGATGGACCAACATCCATCCCTGAAGCATTATTCTATTCAGGTGATGAAGTTCATAAATCATTGGTGTCATTATACCTACTATCAAAAATATGCATATTACATCCAAGATCCCTGCATAACTCCTTGTACTTGTTGATTGATTGTTAAAATTCTATATCTTCATCTCTCCCAAAATAAGGTTAGAATATATGTTCAGTATTCAATATATGCTCATGTTGTAGCGAAATAAAGTTATTTAGTGTTGTTTCATTATAAGAAAATAATAACTTTTAAGTTCCATTAGGCTTACCATTAATTTTCCTCCTAGTGCTCGAGGGTAATAAGTATTTGAGGAATTATTGGTGCCTTCAACATGTAAAGTGAAGCCCATGATCAATACCACCTTATATATTAGTTGATCACTAGCTTAATATCTTATTGGGCAACTATTATGACAACATAATCATATCTACTTTCCCACTATGCAATGTAAATCTTGTGGTAATCCATCCAAACAACATCTATTTTCCCTCGACCATCCATTCAGTTGAAGGTGGGATCAACTGGTGCTACATCAACCTTCGGTGGAAGGTCAAACTATCTGAGAAGACAATCAAGAAGGTACCACTCAACTCATTTCTGGCTAATTAATGGTACTTTAGCAAGCCATATCTCTTCACCATCTAAGCATATAACCGTGACTCATACACAAATTTGATGTCCATATGGCTCCCATATCACTTATGCATTTTGAAAGAAATATTAGGTATAATAAACATATTATAATGAATTCAACCAACATATTTATAATGCAATGTACTTGACTTTGCAGCAACCCATGAAGTTCATCTCTATAAATTTTGATGTGGGTTGGTATCATCTCTCATACAAGTCTTTCATTCCACCTACACCTTATATGCTTAATATATATATATATATATATATATATATATATATATATATATATATATATATATATATGTATATATGAGCTTACTCACATGAATGTGCTCCCATGACCATACCTGTAGTAAGTGTAGGCATCCAGAAATATTTGTATGCTTAGGCATCATCGCCTCATGTAACTCCTTATATAAATGAACAAGTACAACAAACCCCAATGAAAACTCCCTAAATAAAGCAATATTCTTTAGTAGTGGTAGATACTATAAGTGAATCTTGAACTTGATGTGTTTGGCATAAGAAAACAACCAATAGCAAAGAGTATGCATTCTTTAACATGCATAGTAAACTAAATCTCAATAATATCTATATAGGAATCTCGGTAATATGCCCAACGTAACCACCATATAGGAAAACAAGTCTATGCATGAGCCTTTCCCATATGGAATTCTGAAGTGACACGAGGTTGTACTAGATCATGGTACATGACATGTGCTTGTATGTTTCCTCCGATCAGTTCATCACAAAAAACTAGCTATGAAGTACATCTCTTGCCATCCCCAATAATAATATAACTATCTATAAGTGGATCATAAATTTGAACATCCAAAATCATAACAACATCCTGCAGTGTAATCATCATCTCACCAACTAGTAAGTAAAATGTTTATTTACAATGACTAGCATTCAACAAATTCTATGAGCAAGTGATGATCAAGATGAATGTACTGCATCTATCACACACAATCCAATTTAGCTGTTTGCAAAGCACTCATAAATCTAGGACAATTAACTGGCTATTCCCTAAACATCAACAAATGAGAGGCAGCCTCAAGCACTATAACCTGCACAAAATATAAAAAAATTTCATTACTCAGCAGTATATAGTAATTTATAACATAATGCAAGTATATGAAAAAGTAGAACTCATACCATATCATGATGTGTTGCTCTGTATCTACCACATAAGGAGGTAATACTAGGGTGAACTTAAGTTGGTGGAGGGCCAAAGTCCACAACATGCTTCTCTTCTCTCCTTTGTCTCCTATGAGTGGAGTGCATTACTTCTTTAGCAGACATTGTACTTGACAACAAGTTTAAATTTAAAATAAATGATTAAAAATTACATAGTAAGGTACAATATATAACAAATACAATAACCCTAAATATATTAAAGTATAACAGTAGACATGTAATAATACAACATCTTCTAACAGCAGGTTACAACATATAAAAGCAGAAGAGGTTATAACATATATATCATGAAATTACATACAATTGACAATAGCCAACAATATGTTATAATAGATAGTAAAACTATATAGTACAAATTCTTTAACATTAAGTAAAAGTACAACTAACAATAGCTTCTAATAAGTAAAAGTACAACACTAGACATATAATAGTGCAACAGATTACACATAATTGATAATAGCCTACAATATGTTACAATAGATAGTAAAAGTAGCTAATACAAATTCTTTAATAACAAGTACAAGTAAAATTGACAATATTTTCTAATAGAAAGTAAAAGTACAGTAGTAGACATATAACAATGCAATAGATTACACACAATTAACAACAACCTACAATATGTTACAGTAGATAGTACAATTCTTTAACACAAAGACCCTAACAAGGTTAAATCCTGTGATTTTAATTTTGAGGACATGTTGTTTGTTGTGCCCAACATTTTTGCATATACTTCAAAACCTATTACTCCTTGTTATTTTCTCATCCATTATATTTTTGCAGCTATTTGTTTTGGGTTGACTAACCTTTCTTTTAACATTCGATGTAAGATACTCTGACACAATTTTATTTATTCTATGTTTTGGTCCCTCATTCTGATCAGGGATGACATGGAATTCTTCTGAGGTTCACCCATAAAATCTAAACATGTCCCATCAAAATAAGCATATTTTACTAGAGCATAATCATATGCTTCAGCATTAAAAGTAAATTATGTAACTAGTGTGTTGTATTCAGTTCTAATTACATGTATTTTACACTCCTCAGTATTATGTACTTTTTTCTTTATATATTTTTTCTTGAACTTCCACATAAATGATTACTGGTTACAAACATGCTGCATTGATTATTGACTCGTAGACTTCATCATCAGTTATGTGAGTTGCAATAAATCTAGCACCAATAAGAAATTGACTTATAAGGCTCACATGAAACTTTGCTGGATCAAATTTAAGTGACCTCATAATTCACTTTTATAAGTCCATAAAATTAATCCACCATGGGATGATAGGATGGTTCTTTCCATCGGTATAAGTAAGGATGAAATCTCCACTAATAGTAAGTTCACCGCCATAATATAAAACTATACAGACTACATCTGAATTCATTTTTAACTTATACCAATATGACATAAAAAATCCTTTATCTCACTTGGTTAAAGAAAAAAAAGATCAATTAAATGGAATGTGCACTTGCTGCAACTAACTAAAAAAATTAAACTGTATGAATTTTTACATACCAAACAAATATAAGACTAAGCATCATCTAAGGAAGTAATTTAGATACCAATAAGTTCACTAAGCAAGCATACACTTCTTTTTCTTTTACAAATCTAACCACAAAACTTTGATATTTATTCAAGTAACACTCAAATCTTCATTATTATAAATATCATGATGATGGGATTTAAATAGTAGATTATGTCATAATATGCATAAAATAGTATTATTTCATTAAAATATCAAGGATTTGTTAGATCCCTAAATAGATAAAAAATATCCAAAACACACTAATCAATGATTAAAAGAGGGATATGCAAAAAAGAGTCTTCTGTATTATGTGCTGGGGAGTAAACATAAGGACATGGTGTGCCCTATGAATTTTCTATTTTTAAGTCCATAAATACAAAATCTAAATAAAAATAAAATGTAAAGAAGAATAAGAATAAGTTCTATAATAAAAAAACGTTGCAAACAAATAAAAGTTGATTTTTCCCCCAAATATGCAATAAGACCATATAAAAAGACAAAATATTTTCCTTCAAATGTGGCATAAGATCATACAAAGTCATATGATTTAGATTTGAACTCAAAATTTTGATTAATACACAAAGAAAAATTTAAAGAAATTTAGATCATCATTCCCAACTTTAAAAGCATTTAGGACTTTGTGTGCTTCAGCTTTACCTACAAAGTTGAATGGGGCCTCGGGCGAGCAAATATGGGACAGTGGTGGTGACATTCACCAGCATCTATGTTATCTATTAGGAGGAGTAAAATAAGGCATATGTAGGGTGTTGAGTGGGATTGGCTTGTTGTCCAAAATAATAGCCCAAAGCCAATTGCTCGTTCAACGTGCGACTGACACTGATGTGGCATCCACGTTAGTGCAAGTCACCCATTTAATAGGTGACTTGGCCTATTTTTAATTTTTTTTAATAATACTTAATAAATAATTTAAACTTTAATTATGACTACTTTTCAAAATTATCCAAAATTGGACATGTACTAATGCAAGTGTGAGGTATTTTAATCCAATGAATTAATAGAAGTTGATTTCATCATGTCATTGCCATCATCATCCTCGTTGCCCTCATCTATTAACTAAATAACTTTCTCATAATTAACATTAGTATCAATCAAGTTGACATTTGCTTCTACATCATGAACTATAAATTCAAAACCTACCATCTTATCCTCTTGATGAGCAACTTCAATGGTATTATCAACTTCCCACTCCATTTTCTCTCTTATTCTTCCTAGATACCTTAGATAATACACTTGTGTTGCTTGATGTGTAAGGATAAATGGGTCATATTTAACATATTTTCATGCCAACTTTATCTCAATGATCTCATTTAACTTGTGCTTTCTTATCCCTCTATGATGTATAGGATCAAATCAATCATAATTGAATAGATTGACATTCCTTCATTTGATCTAGGATATTGTACCTATACAACTTCTTGTAGAACTCCATTATAGTCAATCTCATCATTTGAATGTGTGTTTCCTCAAATATAAACATAAGAGTTATATGTTTTCTTTTCTTTAGACCAAGAACTTATGTGGAATATATAACCATTTACATCATAAATCTGCCGTGTATTTATGATTCACTTTAGACCCCAAGATAGGTAAAGGTCCTAATTTTGCACTTCATTTATCTAATCATGAACTTAGAACATTTAGAAGAAGAGACTAAGTTGTACAATTAACATAGAAAATATATTAAAGTGTTAGTGATGTTGCTCTCATGTAATATAAGCCATGTTGGGATTTCATCTTTGACTTTCTTATTAATAGTGTCAGTGTCATCAAGTTTAATGAGTTCATGAATAGCCTGAAATCAAAAATTAAATTGACATAATTAGGTAAGTACTATGTTGGATTAAAAATCAAACTGAGATATTATGCCATTGATGCTCTTACTCAAGAAAAGTTTGAACTTCATTGCAGTTTATCAAAATAGTAACTGTTGTTTCCCTAAGCTCCTTATCTTTTAGATATTGCAGTGTGCTTTTACATAAAATTTTTCTAGATAGTTGAAAAGTAGATAACACCATTAATATTATCTAAACTTGTGTGTAGCTCAAATAGTATGAGTAGAAATTTTTAGTCTCTTGAGCCAAGCAAGCTTCACATGTTAAGCCTTTGGCGTTAGTGATGGATGAGTAAGCACATCAATGGCATCAACTTAAGTTAGACACATACCCATATGGTAACTTTAATGATTGTTCCTACCCACATACTATTCTTCATTGTTCTAATGTGAGGAAGTATTTGGCTTTAAGCTTCTTAAATATACTCACTCTTAGTTCTAACTCTCTTTTATGGAAATATTCTTTCAAGTCTAACTTGGCCTTACCATTATATTTAGTTTTTCCCTTAACATCCATCACTATGTTGAAAACATTATCAAAATAAATTTTCTCTATACACATCACATCAAGATTATGCCTTATCGTATTAGACTTCCAGTATGGTAGATCCTAGAAAATACTCTTCTTTATTCAATTATGTGTCACACCATAACTTGGTACAAGACTATCAGCTAAAATAGGAGAATCAAATATAATTGGGATAGAACAAATAATTTGCCATAAGTCATTCCACTTAATCTTGGAGTTGGGTTAGCCTCCTAAACTCCATTTTTATGGGTGCATCCTTATTTCTTTTGAATGGATGATTAATAGATAGGAACATACGATGATAGTCAAACTAAGAATTTTTTCAGCCATTTCTAAGAGTGAATACCTCTGATAGATTCATGTAGTATGGATAAGCTAATTTCCTAGTAGTGCTCCACCTTAATAAGATTCAATAAATAGAAAAGTCATTGATAGTCCACATAAGTGTTGCTTTTAGCTAAAAGTTTTGCTTAATAGCCATGTCATATGTTAGTACACCAATATCCCATAAAAGTTTAAGCTTGTCGATCAATGGTTGCAAGTAGACATCAATCTTCACCTTTGATTTATGTGGAATAGGAATGATCAAAGTTGAGAACATAGAAGGAGTTGTCATACACATATCTAGTGGTAATTTTATGGTGTAACTATCACTGGCCAATATGAATAGGGTGATGCAAATTGACTAAACAATGTGAAACCATTAGCGTAAAGGCCAAGTCTAATGTTTCATGGCTCAGTTACAAAATCTGGGTAAGTGTGATTAAAATGATTCCACGCTTATCCATTTGATGGATGGCTCAAGATATGCGATGCACTTGCTCTGTTGTGATGTCATTGCATGTGGTGGGCTAAAGAAAGTGTACAATCTCTATAAATGTGGAGTTAGCGACAAGTAGAATAGATGCTTGTGTGGTACATCCTTCTGTTTGCGGTGTATTCTACTGTGTGGCTTGAACCTTGATGCTTTGTAAAATTTGCATTCAATATCATATGCGCCATCCTTGTAATATAGCATACAATCATTCACACTACAATAATTTTTTTTAGCTCAATTTTAACTTTGATACCAACTTCTTTGTTCTGTACAGGTCTTCAAGAACTAAGTTTTCTTATGGGTTTATTTCTTTTAAAAGCCCTGCAAATTTGTTAAAGCATTTATGTTGTATATTAAATTAAATTGTAATACTTAGTATTCTTATGGCCATATATAACTCAGTGTGGTTTGTGCATCCTTTCCAAAATGGTCGTTGTGCTGCCTTCAGTAGGTTATAGAACTTTTGAGCGTCTTTATTAAGTAGCTCCTTCGTTACAGAGTATTCTACTCTAGTAGCATCATAGACCATTTTTTCATAAGTTCAGCCAAAATTATATTCGTTTGAGGGGCATGCATGGCTCATTAAGGCACCACTGATAGCATCAACATGTGGCTTGAACTCACCATCTCAATTCCAAAATCAATAATTTGGTTGGAAACCCTTGCAATATAAGTATGCTTTGACTTCATCTAGTATTAGAAAAGTCTGATTCTTATGCCTCACATATGGACATTAAAACTTTCCTTTATAAATGTAAGAAAGAAGTTGAGATGCCATATGTATGAAGTATTCAACACCACTCAAGAATTTATCAGTTAATCCTTTTCTAACAAAATGCAATCTATTGTACATCCATGGCCGCTCACTATGGATATCCATAATTTGGATAAATTAGAAAAATATGAGAATTCAATTAATATTTTGTCTTAATTATATAAGTAGTTTTGATTTCATAATAAATGGCTAATTTCATGATAACCTAAGTGTTTGAGTCATTCATAATAAATGAAATTTTATATGATTGAAATTGTAGTCACCCATAATCATGGATTATATATATATATAAACTAAAACTAGCACATGTTGTAAAATTTAAATAAATGCATCAAAAATTTGAAAATCATATATTTAATAATTTTATACATTAAATGAGATAGAAGTATAATTAATCCTAAATTTAAAAACCATAAATTTATAAAAAATACAAACTAACATGTGTAATTAAAGATATATACACAAATAGACATTTTAATGCAGTATTTAACAAATTCAAATAAATTTGGAGAAGATTTAATCTAAAATTAATTAAAATACCTCAAAACTTTAAATCCCTATTTCTCACAAACTAATGGGAGAAATTATGAAAAAATTATAATAAAAGAAGGAGATCAAGATATACCTATGATTCTATGGAGAAAATAGACACATTTTGGATGTGAATTGACATGCCCTAGGTTGCGTTCAATAGTCACTGAGAAAGAGAGGAAGAGTGAACAATCAACCAAAAAATTAGTCTACTTTAAGTGATTCGAGCCTGCCATCCTCCTTAGTCAAAAATGTCATGAAAATATTTTCGACTGACTATCTAGATGATTATTTAGTCGATAATTACTGGTAGATGTGTCCACTAAAAATGCCATCAGAATACCATAATATTTCTATAGTGTGACCCAACTTGATTGAAGAATCCTTGTCAGTATCCATGGGTTGCATCATCCAAGGTAATTTTGTAGACTTGGGCTAGTTTTTATTTAAGGGAATAAATCTAGGTAAATCTTAATTAATAGAGGGATATTTGCCCAATCAAATATATTTCATAGCTTAAGAAGTAAAGCCATTGGGGAACTATGTGTTGCAGCCATGACCTTAATTTAATGGTGTCATTTGGCGATGAACCATTCAGCCAAAAAGTTATGGTAAAAATTATAATTTATGTGGTGCCATTTGGTAGTAAAACCACGTGGCCAAAGGACACCGACCACGTCCTTACTGGCATAATATTTTTTTGAGTGTAAACATAAATATATATATTTAATTTAATATTGGCTCTATGAGAAAAAGTTTTCTTAATTTGTCACCCATGATAATAGTTGTGGATGGGTGGATGAGTCAAGCTTTAGATTTTAAATGGTTAATTTCAATCAATTAATATCTTTCAATTTAAACATAGAATTATTTTATTATTGATTTAAATTTTAATATGCAATGCTTTAACATTAGAATTTTAAGAAAATTTGATAGTGAGAACCCCTCCGCTAAAATATTCAATCAATATGGCCATCATCAGGTAGACTTTGTTAACTTTACTTCTTTTCTTATAGATGACCTGGTCTACAATGTTTGAAATCAATCTTGTTCACTCTTCTTTTCATATAAAAGGGGATTAAATTAATTGAATGAGAATTTCTTTTTAATCCATATAAGGATATGTATAGTTAACAAATTGATCTGAATCTTCAATCTACATAGCATTCTCGGACCTTACAATTATGTATGTAATGTATTGGTCAGAGTATATGCAGGCGATTCATATCTATCTTATATTAACCCATGAAACATCCTTAAATATTGAATTTAGACATTTGTCACTATGTCTAGGCCCATGCGAATGAAGTAATTTCCAATATAGGGTTATGCTTATATTTATCATATTAATTATTTATCATTTTTTGAATATTATTTTGCTATCCCTGAGATGTATAAAATTTATTATAAGTTTAAAAAATAAACTTATTTAAACTTTATAACTTAAAATTTTGGAAAGTTGTGAAGTTAGCACCTCAGCTCTAGAAAGTCAGTACTTCTAGGCTTGAGGGTTAGTGCTTTGGCACTATAAAGATAGTGCCCCAATGCTACAGGTAAGGATTCTTTTGTTATACGCGGTGCTAGATGGGAAGCACCTTAGCACTGAGTAAAGAGGAGTTAGACTTTAGATTTGAAAAGTTAGTGTTTTAAGTGCAAGAAATAGGGTTACAAAATTAAAGCAGTGCCTTGCTACTTCAAAGATAGTATTATAGCTCTATAGATGGATATTTTGACCTTACAAAACCTAAGAGGGCAGTGCTTAAGCATTAAAGATATGGCACTGTAGTGTTGCTGTAGCACTGTGACATAGTACACTATGTGTTTAAACTCTTGAGAGCTTAGCGCTGCGATGTTATCTTCTAGTGTTGAGGTGCTATAAGTTAAGAACTCCATTTTTTAATAGTTTTCTTGGGGGAACTTAGTGATTTATAGAAATTTTGATAACATAATTGCTTAATAATGTTAGATTCTTTAATTTTTTTTTATTACAGAATAGTCTTCTCCCTTATTCCATATCCAAGATGAATGGCAGGACGGTCTTCTTCTCAAGCTAGAACCAAGTTTGATGACAGGGTCTTCAAATATGAAGAATTTTGGAATTTAAGGTTTTGAGGTGTTCTTTCTTACTCCAGATCTAATATCAATGGAAATAGACCTCTTTATTTTTCATCAAATCTAAGATTGATGGTGTAACTCTTTAAATGAAAACCTTTAGACTCTAATGTTGACCTCCATAATTCAAATTTCTCTTGGACTCCCTCTCTAGTCTTATCACCAAGAAGAATGTCATCAGCAAAAATCATACACCTAGGTACATCTTCCTGTAAATGCATAGTAAGAACATCCATAACTAAAGCATAAAAATAAGGGCTTAAAGCTAATCCTTGATGCAATCCAACTGAAATAGGAAAATATTTTGTCAATCCTCCTTGTGTTTGGACACAAGTAACAGCTCTAGTATACATATCCTTAATGACTTGAATATAATATATATTAACTTCTTTCTATTCTAGAACTCTCCAAAGAACATCTCTTGAAACTTTATCATAAGCTTTCTCTAAATCAATAAATATCATATGTAGATCCTCCTTACTTTCTCTATACTTTTCCATCAAACCTCTTAACAAATGTATAACATCCATAGTAGATCTACCTGGCATGAAACCAAATTGATTGTGAGAAACTTTTGTATCACATCATAACCTATGCTCACTTACTCTCTCCCAAAATTTTAATGTATGACACATTAACTTAATTCTTCTATAATTTGCACACTCTTGTGCATCACCTTTATTCATAAATATAGGAACCAACAAACTCTTCCTCCACTCATTTGGAATCTTTTAGTCTTTAAAATAACATTAAAAAGATTTGTAAGCCAAGAAATTCCTTGATCTCCTAAATATTTCCACACTCCTATTGGAATATCATCAGGACCTATTGTTTTTCAACATTTCATTTTCTTTAAAGCTTCTCTAACTTCAGATTTACTAATACGATGATAAAAACAAAATTCCCTATTTTTGTTTAGGGTATTAAGGTTACTAAATTCAATTGTATTTTTAGATCCTTCATTGAAAAGTTTATCAAAATATCTCATCCACCTATTTTCAATATTCTTTTTCTAAGAAAAGCACTTTATTATTTTCGTCTTTAATACACCTCATTTGAACTAGGTCTTTACTTCTCCTATTTCTTTGGTTGGCTAACTTTTACATACATCTTTCACCTTCTTTGGTATCTAACCATTTAGGTATATTAGGTATATTTTGAATAGAATCAGTCCCTTTAGACATGTTGGTTATGTTTAGACTCAAATCTTATCCATATGAATATGTTGGATTTAAGTTAAAATTTTGATCTAGACTCTTTAGGCATGATAGATCTTGGTTTAAATTTAGATCTAACCTCTTTAGGCATATAGGTTTTAGTTTAAATTTAGATCCAACCTCTTTGGGTATGATCGATCTTGGTTTAAATTTAGATTCAGACCCATTGGGCATGATGGATCTAATTTATCCTATTTAAGTATGATGGATCTTGGTTTAAATTTAGAACCTACTTTTTTAAACCTGATGAAATCTAAATTTAGGATACCATCGATTGGAGAAAGTTTCTCTTTGATTGGGAATTTTTCTTACATTTCAAAGCTTATAAAATTGGCCCATTTTGATAAGATAATTTTTCCTTTGAGATAAGAATATTCTTCTCATACTTAAGCAAAGAGTATCCCTTTGGTTGATTGATTTAGAGTTTATTTTAACTATTGCATTTGTAAAACATAACACCTTTAATAGTTATGTATAATATCTTTTGATATATTATCAATTTTTAGGTGGTATAGATCTTATCCCTTTTACATCAATGAGCTAATAAGCTCCCCCTTAGTATAATTTTTTTAATAATAAATAGTCATTATCAATTTGGGTCAAACTTTCCACTGGCTTGTTGTTGTGGAATGATAGGCCTTCTGCGTACCAGTACTAGTTCACCTACATTGATGCTTCTTGGGCCAACCATGCAGTCATGAGCTTGGGTCATTCTTGTTTTATATATTTCTAGATTTTATTGGGACTGTAATCAAGTTTCATCTAGAGCTTCAAGCTCTTCAAGTCATATTCAAACACTAGTGCAGAAGTCAAGTAAAAAAATGGATAATGTGCATCAATTTCATTGACATGAACTCGATGTGTTTGAAGGATTGTACCCTCTACCCTAAATAGATGTCGACATCAATTCAATAGCTGGCTATTCAGCAATGAGTTTTTGGTTTCATTTTTGGGATACCATCAAATACAAATACATCCACTGACTCAAAAAATATACTTTATTATGGAGGAAGGACTCAATTATTATAGAGTAATGTCATTTGGGCTCAAAAAAATGCAGGAGTGACCTATAAGAGGATGGTAGATTGAGTGTTCAAGTAGCAAAAATGGAGAAATATAATGATTTATGTTGATGAAGTGATAATTAAAATTAAGTCACCCATACAACACATTCAAGACCTAAAGGAAATATTCCACTTTTAACAGATACAACATGTGCTTTAACCTTTGAAGTGCACTTTTGGTGTCGAATCAGACAAATTCCTTGGATTTCTATTTACACCTAAAAGGCAAGTGAATCCCAATGTAACAAAAGTCATAGTTAGGATTCCTTCAACAAAAATAATGAAAGAGGTTCAACATCTTACGAGACGAGTCATTGAATTAATCAATTTCATCTTTATGGTAAGGGAACACTGCTCACCATTCTTTAAAGTTCTTAGGGGTGCTAAGAGGCTTGAGTGGACCCCATAATGTAAGAAAGATTTTTGTGATTTAACAAATCTAATCACGTCACCACCCTTCCTATAAAGCCCAAAAGAGGGAAAAACCTTGCTTTTATATTTAGGAATTGGAAAAAACTCAATAAAGTCTATTCTTATCAGGGAGGAAAATGAAAAGCAATGGCCTATCTACTATGCTAGCAAATATTTGCAAAGTGCCAGTCTAAAATATTCCATCATGGAAAAAATCACACTTGTACTCATTATCTCACCCCAGATGCTCCGACCATACTTCGATGCATAGTCAATACAAGTCATCATAGATAATTTTCTCAAATCTACACTTGCTAAGCCACATCATTTGAGAAGGTTATCATTACAGTCAATTGAATTAAGTGAGTACAACTCCTCTTACATGCCCTAGATAGCAATCAAATCCTAAGCACTCGCCAATTTTCTCAATAATTTTTATGGTTCTCATAGCATACTAATTAACTTGGAACCTCTATAAAGATTATACATAGATGGATCATCAGGTGAACAAGTATAAGTGTCAGTATACTATTTAAAAGTCTAGTAAAGATCATGATAACATAATTGATCAAGTTCTATTTCAAATTGATGAATACCCAATATGAATATGAAGGCCTAATCATTGGACTGAGATTCACTCGAGGGCTCAGAGCTTTGCATATTATGGCATACTTGAACTCACAACTAGTGGTAAAAATAGTTATTAAGAAATATGAGGTCAAGGATGAGCCATTGCAAATATACCTACTTAAGGTAAAAACAAAAATTGGGTAGTTGGAATATTTCAAGATCAAGTATATACTCAAAGAGGAGAACTAACTTGTTAATCTTCTATCCAGAGTGAGCAAACTCAGGGAGATCTCCATCATATGACTAATTTAAGCCCTTAGTCTTCACTATTTGGGGGATGGATTTGATCAGCTCTCTAATGATAGTCATCAGCGAGAGGAACTTCATTCTTATCAAGATTGACTACTTTAACAAGTGGATCGAGGTAAAGTCACTCACCAAAACAACCACCTTGGTCAATTATATAGATAATGCGCTATAGTTTGCTAATAGGGGCTAAGAGACTTTTGTGTATCCCAAAGAGTACATCTAAAATCAACTTTAGTTTATCAACCACAAAGCAATTGCTAGGTAAAAGTAGCTAATAAGAAGATACTCAACTTGCTGAAGAATAAGGCAGAAGGTGCCAAAACTAATGGGTTGATGTAATTAATTTGGTAAGAAAGATTGAGGGAAACCTATTTGGTAAGAAAGATTGATTTGAATCAATAAATTTGACATTCAATTTGGATAAGATGGATTTTGGCTAAGCCAAGGAAGAGGGAAATCCAAATGATAAGTAATTCAATTTGATCAATTGAATTTAATTAATAGGATAAATTCGGCTAAGGGTGGATTTTTGAAAAAATTTGAAATTTTATTTGGATGGCTTGGCATGATAGGATCGACCAAAGAGTTTTCAAGATGGGATTCAATTTGAATTTAATGAAATATATTGGAATTTTTAATCAATTAAAATTGATTGAATGAAAGAAGGAAAGATATTATTCTAGAGCATTTTAAATTAAATCTAATGGAATTATGAAAATTTTGGCCAAGCTACATTCCTAAAATAGATTAGATTTATTTTAATGTGCTTACTTCAAATTAAATGATGATGGATCAGATCTTAAGAGAGTTTAAATCAAATTTCACTAAGAGATTAATTTGAATTTGAATAAAGATATGATTGGCCAAAGGAAGTTTTAAAAAATAGAATTTATATAAAAGGAAAAAAGATAATTTCATGGCTTATTTTAATTGAATTTCAATTAACTCAAATAAATTCAAATAAATTGAAATTATGTCAACTAGATTATCATATTATTAGTCACATAACATTCCATAAAGAAGGGAGTTCAAATTTGCATATGTAATCAAAGAAAATTTTAATTTGAATTCAAAAATAATTCAAATTAAATTTTAAAATAAATGATTTTTTTATTTCTTAAAATATGATATAATTATAAAAATAATTTGAATAATTATTACAAAATTATTCAGCAAATAATCATGAAAAATTCTGCCAAAAAGGTTTAGGATGAAAAATAGGATAGGAGAGAGGAAACAAGGTTAATAGGAGAGAGAAAAATAATACAAAAAATAATTTCAAGATAATTAGATTTTATGCATGTAATAAAAGGATAAATAATATATTTTAGCATGGAAATAGTTTAATGATATGTGAATTTAATTTAACTTACATGGAAGAACAATAAATGTAACATAGTTTATTCTTTCAGCTCACATCTTAAAAATGAATAATTTTAAAGAATAATTGTAAATATGAAATATAATGTTTATGAATAACTTAAAATAGATTGTTTTAAAATGAATGAATGATATACTTATTTTAGTGAGCATTTCATTTACCTTAATATAGTTATTCATAGAAAAATTCCCACCCAGTCCATGTCCAAGCATTCTAATATAACTGAAGAACAAGGAGCTAAAAAATTTTTTCTGCACACTTGAATTTAACTTGATTAGTAGTAATTGAACATGTGTTTTTATCATCAAAATCAATCTCATATGAAATGGGGCTCATGAAGTCAACACTAAGAGGAGGAGCTTGGCTCATATAATAATTTGTGAGGAGGCAATCCAATTCCTTGCACCCAGAGGCTCACCATATCCCCACGAAGCTATTCAAAATGTTCTCACCACCGAGGATCGATGCCGGCAAGGTATCCCCCAAACCCAGCCTCCTATGTAATTTTGTTTGGTCTTTCGTGAATGAAATTTGATATCAAGTGAGATCTAACCATATAAATGTGTGTAAAATTGATCCCTGATGTAATTGAAATTATCTACCTCCAGCTTAGATTGCTAGAGATCATGAGAACTTGATAGACGTCACTTGATTTCTGTTGTTGATGGGGAAGATGAAATCTCCACCATCTATTCCTTCTATTAGGAATGAACGATTAAGATTTAGCTACAAGAATTGATTTAATACTATATAGGAAACCATGGGATAAACTATGGCCCTTCGATTGGGCCTTGATGAATTTTGCATCCCCACCGCCATTTGAGCTGGATCTAACTGCATCCAACTGGCCCAATCATGTGTCATTGTGTGTAAAGCAGAGCCACATCAACACCATGTGGTGCTGATTAGATTAAATGGGAAAATTAAATTTTCTCTAATTTAAAAAATGCAAAAGAGATATTAAACACTTTAAAAAATCTTAAAAAATGAAAATACTCAACCAAAAAGATGAAAATAAGGGCTTTATGGATTCATCTTAGTAAGGAGAATCCATTAAACCCACACTTCCTATTGACCTCATTTTTGGATGAGGTTAACATTATTTTGAAACTAGTAATTAGGACACTTAATCTAAGATCAGGAGTCTCATGATTAGACACTTAGGACACTATAGTTGGTGACCTAATGAATCCTTCAAGGGTTTGACCTAACCTTATAGAATTAGGTGAACTCAACCCAAACTGAAATCTAAACAAAGAATTGAATCAAATACATTCCAATTGAAATCTAAATCCATTTGAGTTTAAAACAAAATAATTAGAGTGGTTAACTCAATTATCCTCTTAAGCTCAAAATCACCCAAATTTAATGAAATTTAAATAAAAATTAAAATAAATTGAAATCAAATAAAATGAAAAGTATAAAGCCATTACATAAACATAAATGGACCTAAAACTAAATTCAAATGAAGGCCAAAGTTTATCAACCATTTGACATAAAGTTGATTTATGTGCATTCCACCAAGTCAAGGTCAACCCACAAAAAAGTTTACCAAATTAACTCATTATAAATACTTAAAATCATAAAATGAACATGTTTAAATATGACTCAAATGAATTTAAATTCAATAAAGTCTTACTTGGGCTAAGTAGATCACTTGATCGAAATAAACTCAAATGAACCTTATTAAATTAAAATCCAAATTACATTAAAATTAATCTAAATAAAATACCCAAAATCACTTGGAAATCATCATTAAAATAATCCAACCAATCATTGGATCTAATTTGACCAATTTGATCATTTGACCCAAATGAGTCTAACTTAACCCATTAAGCCTAATTTGGGTCCAATGGATCAAAATTAAAATCAATTTAAAACTAAATAAAATAAATCACTCCAAATCTCCACACATGTAATTAAACATGATTGGAGTCTAAACATACCTTAATTGAGTCAAATTGGTCATTTGACTCAATTGAACTCAACTTAGCCCATTTAAGTCAAAAATGGGTCAAGTTGAAATAAAATCAAAATCAATTTTAAATCTAAGGAAATCAATCAATTTAAAACATTATAAATCATCAAATAAATATAATTGAATCTAAATTTATATCTTAAAAGACCATTCAAACTAAGGAAATCAAATTGACCTATTTAGGTTAAAAGAGATAAACTTAGCTCAAATCACATTAAACCTCATATGCCATGAATCAATTGACCTCCAAATTATCCATTGGGTAATCAACACTAATTGAAACTTAAATATGAATTAATCAAAAGAATTATAATCAAACTACTTTAATCAATTTGAATCCAAAATGGCATTAAACTAAGTCCAATCACCATATCAAACTCAAATCCACTTAAGTTTAACCCATGATTCATCTTGGTTTGACTTGGCTAATGAACCACCAATCCAAATGAGTGTTGCAATGGTGCCAAAAAGTCAAAAGATCCATATAAGATACCATGGAAGATGAGCCATATCCATGGGAAGGTAGTAACCAAAATTCCATGCAAGAGATCAAATTCCATTTTCTCTCCTCCATACCTCATCCACCTCTTCACCATGATTGATTTAAACATTCTCCAATTAGTTGACCACCCCTTGGAGCTAGCCTCCAAGGGTGGAAATCACCATGGAAAATTCAATTTATTTTTCTCTATGAAAGAGGCTCACGACTAAAGAAAAAAAAAGAGAGGAAGGATACATTCTCTCCTCATGTTATTCAATCCAATACACTCACAAGGTGAACATAAGTCAAACTGACTCCCAGCCAAAGCTCTCACCATCGATGGTTGGATTCTGACCATCCTAAACCTCTTAGATATGGCTCTTAGCCATATATGGAAAGAGAGAAAAAGAAACTTCCTCTCATGAATCCTTGTGAAAAGGATTTAATTAAAGCCATACTCGAGCCTCTGGCCACTGGCAAGCCAAAAATTGGCTAAAACTAGCAACATAGAGAACAACCAAATATAGAATTGGGGGAGAAACATCTCTCCCTCAAAATTGGCCTTCCCAACATGTTCTAGGGTGTAAGGTGAGTTTGATTGAGCCTTCACCAAAAACCATCAATGTCGGCGAGTTGGAGAACCACCAAGGCCGATAGACTAGTGGTGGAGCTTGGTCTCCACGCCAACCAGAGAGAGACAAGGCACCAAACTATGTCTATAGCTTCATGTCAACATGTCAAAGGTGCTCAAAGAGTTCATCACCAAGGTTCGATGCTAGTGACGCATGCTGCAAATTCAACCACCCTCGATTGCCATTTAGTCCTTTGTTAAGGGATTTTCATGTGTAAGAAATTAAACTGTATATATTGATAGAGAACTAACCCTTGATCATTTCACATTCAAAATCATTAGAAACTACAGCCTAGATCACAAAAAATTAGAGCCTAAAGTGGATGGATCTCATCTTCTAGTGGGTGATCAAGGATAAAATCATCATCATTCGGCCTTTTTATTTGGAACAAATGGCTAGAAATTGGCTAAAGCTGGCAACATAGAGAACAACCAAATATAGAATCAAGGGATAACAATCTATCCCTCAAAATTGGCCTTCCCAACATGTTCTAGGGTGTAAGGTAAGCTTGATTGAGCCTTCATCCAAAATGATTGATGCCAGAGAGTTGGAGAAGCACCAACATTGATAGACTAGTGGTGGAGCTTGGTCTCTATGGTGTTTACTCTTGGATGTATTGGGGGGGGGGGGGGACACCACGCAGATCACAAGGGGTACTTATTGAAGTGATCGAGTGTGACATTGAGGTATGATATACTATCTTGAAAAGTAGAGGCATCACCCTTCAATGGACCTTGTCACTTAATAAGGACTCCTAAAGCATGATAGGTCTTCGAATATACCATAGATTTTTCCCCTAGTTTACATGGATGAATAAAGTAAGGTTTATATTAAATTAGGTTCTAAAGTTTCTTATGGAGGAAAGCCTTCATAGTTAATTACATCTTCAAAAATAAAATTTCCTAAGAATACTCTCTATTGAAGTAAACAATTATCATCTCCAAAGATTTCATGGTTAGACTATCAAAGGATTAGTTATGTTTGGAAAATTAATTTGGAAAGTTCAAGGAGAAGACTTATTTTTAGAATCCAAAGGGAGGAAGTAGGAAATGCTCATGATACTAGGAAGCCTAGTGAGCATTATCTATCATATAATTGGGTTTTATATATTTGAAAGTGAAGAGATTTATTTATTTAAGTTGAATTTTATTAGATTGCTAGGGCTTATAGTCCCCCAACACAATGTTATGAAAATGCCTAAGAAGTGAGGATTAAAGCTTATATCCTAAAGAAATAGCTACCTTAGATTCTAAATATAGGGAGCTTTAGCATAAGTTAAAGTATGACCTAAATCTAAGTGAAGATTAGCATAAGGTTTACCTCCACAAGAGATGATAAATCACCCGACTGCTGGGCTTACAACCGCTTGGAGTAGCCGCTAGCAAACTTCTCCTATGATTCAAATCCATGGGGTCTGGTCATATGAAATTGCAAGATAGTTGGGTTGTTATCAACTAAGGGTTTGCTAAGCATTACAAGACATACAATTGCATTCAAGCCTGATATGCATGATGTGAGACATACAATCAAAATTAAATTAGTTATGAATGATTACTTGGGTAAAAAATTTAATTTTTATCATAAGAGCCTAATCACATTCAAGCCACACATTAAAGCTTCAATCATTTAAGAAACTATGATAAAGCATGGCAATTTTAATGCACAAAATAAATACAACATCAAATAATTTTTTATAAAATTATCATAAAAGAATAAAAGGCTGGTGCGGTCGGGCTCTACCGTACAACCTGAAATGAAAAGATGGGTAGCCAAGCTCTACCCTTATACAACCAGGTATATAAAAGAATAATTATAATTTTCAAATGAATAAATGTTATGGGGGGTCTTCATTTCCCCATTCTTCATGCTTCACTTCTTCTTTCTTTTAATTTAGTTTTCTCCTTCTTTGATTTGGATATGCTTACTTCAAAGGTATCACAGGGCACCCCAAGACAAAGGCTTCTGGCCACTGCTCATCCTAATCCCCCATAGCACCAATCCTAATTCTTGATGCAAAATTATGTTTAAAATAGGAAAAGTAAATCTAACTACACCTGCAAAATAAGTGTTAGCTAAACACGCATACAATCCTAAGCAGTTATATATATAATTTGGACTTAGCACCCTGTACATGGGTAACCAAGCCCTCCTGTCCTAACTTGGATTATGCTTAGGGTCTTAAGCAACTTGAAAAGAGAGCATTTATATTTATTTTTAACCATCCCCTTAAACATAACCCCCGCAAAAAATAATATTAGGTTAACAATGGCCTAGCATCCAGTCTATGAAGCATACATCCTAACATCCAGTCTAAAATATTATATCACAAAATAAAACATACATCATACATACATCTTCCTAACTTAGGACTAGAAGTGGTGACTTAATTCTAGTGTGTGTGCTAATGCTTGATGTGGTATGCCATACTAAGCATCAGAGTTATAGTTTCTAGGTGTTGAAAAGTTAAATTTAATCATGAAACATTAAGTTATTTAAGTTGTTTGCAAGTCTTAATTTGTATTTTATTTTATTTCATGTGATTTACGCTTAGCATCTAAGTGTTATAAAGAGAGAAATGAGGATTTCTCTCTTTCATCCCTACCTTAAGCCACTTTCTAAAGTAGATTAATTCGATTTAGTTTGTTTAATGAATGCCTTATTAAATTTTTTTTAATTAATCTTAAGTTTAGGTTAACTTTAAATGACCTTATCCAATATGAAAGGCTTCTTATGGTTAATATAATTGAATTACTATCACATGAAGTAAATTAAGTCATTCCTTTCCATCACATGTAACAAGCATATGATTTAATCCTAAATGTATCTATACATGCAATATATTTTAGCACACTTATATGATGAATGTATACATGTGTATTTAAAGTTTATAATTTTTATTTGATTGAATTATTTAATAATATTAATTTAAAGCTCTATCCAAATTCTTATACAAAAATACATAGGGATGAAATTAAATAAGTACGTGTCATTATTAACCAGGGAAGTGATGTAGTATTCTGGGATGTTCAAACTATCTACCCATTTGCATTCAAACATATGTAAATTTATATACATGAATATAAGAAAGAAAACTCCAAATCGCATGACTAACTAATTCAATCATTTAATCAATTATGAATGCCTGTATCTTTGATAAAAGCAAAAAGGGTTCTAATTCCATAATTAAATACACACACATGTATAAGAGATATAAGCTAGTACATGTCATTGTTAACCATGAAAGTGAGATAATCAAAAGACCTCCTTGGGGATACTTAAAGCCTCGTATTCTTAGGATGTCTAGAATAAACACTTGCTTTTCCCAAATACATATGGATGTATACATAAATAAAGGAAAGAAAACCATGGAAAGATTGTATTTTTCTTTGATTGAAGGATTTATACAAGTGGATTAAGGTTCTATCCAAATTCTAATGTAGGAACACATGTAAATGAAATCAAATAAGTATGTGTCACTGTTAAAAAGAGAAGTGAGGTAATCAAATGACCTCCTTGAGGCTAACTAAAGCCTCGTATTCCCGGGATGTCCGAACTATATACTTATTAACATTCAAACACATGTAAAACTACATATGAATTAAGTAAAAGAAAGCCTTAGTTCACATGTCTAGACTATAAGCACATACAAACCTATATATGTTCATAACTACTATCATTTTAATCAATATAATTGATTTATAAACTTCATAAAGTAATTTTAATTTATTAGTGATAATACCCACACATTATATAAATTAATCCAACACATGCAAGTTTACATAAAAGAAAACCATTTGAATTAATTTACTTTGAAAAGATGACTGCATGATTTCAAATGATATATAACATTTAACATGATTGGAAAGAAATAATTAAACATAAGCATATGATTTCATTCAATCATACTAATTTCTAAGGATAATCATATCAAATGAAATTATTTAAAATAAACTAAAGTTTCTTTAATGCCACTTTTGATTTCATATTTTGACTTGATTTAAGGATGGGAGAAAAGGTTTGTTGATCCTAACCCATTCCCATGTTTGTTAATTAGTTTGGTTTAAAGAAAATAATTAAGTTGATTTTATGAGTTAATTAGGTTATAATATACATTAAATCCATTAATTAATCCTTCCCTATATAACCTTAAAATAATTAACTAAATAATTATGAGACAACATGATATGCATGGAAAATAGATTTACAATGATCCTAAGAAATGAAAGGGCTTAATGCAATTGACTCATAATTAATAATTAATTAGCTTAAGGAATTTGATTAAGTATTTTTTTATGATTTTCTCACACATGTGTGTTAATCATAATTTCCTTAGACTTCTTTAGGTTATTGAACACCTAACCCCAGCTTTAATTAAGTAAGTTTTGATATAACTATGATTTCAATTTACTTAATCAAGTCATTTAATTAGTTAATTAAGCCTTAATTAATTTTATTAATGAAATGAATTTAGGGAAATAAATTAGGGAGGAGGCTTCAATCCCATTCCCATAGATTCATTCCCCATTTGATAGTGATTAACCACTTAACTAATTGACATTTTACTATTCATGTGATTGATTAATAATTAATTAACTTATGAGGGTAATTAAAGCTTAATTAGTCTATTTCCCCAATTAATTAAGTAACAAATCCCAATAAAATTATGGGAGGTAGAGGTCATCCCATTGAATTAACCTACAAAGTTTGGGATTAATTACTTTAGTAATTAAAGAGTAATTAAAATGATTAATTTCTCAATTAAACCTTAATTAAGCTCTGCTTACTGTTCAAAATTAATTATAAATATTTTTAATAAATTGTCCTAAAAAATACCTTTAAAATTAGTCTTTGTTTGTATTTTCATGATTTTTCTACAATTAGTTATGATTTTTGGAAGTTTCAATAATTAAAATATATTAATTAAGCCTAATTAACCTTTAATCCCGTCGGCACCATGTGGCACTGCTGGATTGGTTATTTAAACTTATCCAAGGTTTGCATGCATGGCGTGTTTTCACGTGTCGTCCGATCCAAGATCGGAAGACCACAATTAACCTCATGATGTTAAAGGATTAAAATGGATAATTCTATCAGATTAAATCATGATTGTCTATTCCAATCACAAGGAATGGATGGTGCATGATCCCTCATCTATCGAATGATGGAAGACAGACATCATTCACCTTCCTTCTATTAATTTGAGCTAACTCGTGCTCGAATCGATCTCAAATCAATCCCACATCTTCACAAGGAGGATTCAATGGGATCCAACAGCCAAGGTTGCATAGGGTGAAAGTTTTCTTCAAAAAGCTCCAATGCATTTTCATAAAAAAATTGGTTTCAATGGCATACCTCACCTCGCTCAAGATCGGTGACAACTGATCGAGGAAGCTTCATCTAGAGACTAAATTAGCTCCACCTTTAGAAAGCCCAATTTGAGGTATTTCATTGGTGCCAACACATGAGATGCCTGTGGTCTGATCAAGTCTCCGCCATTAAGCTCGGGAGGCATATCCTTTTTGCTCGACTACCTCCAAGGATGGTGTGTGCAAATTTAATTGCACTTTGGTCAAGCCTTGAGCAAATGGGATCGAGAGAATGGCTCCTCTATTTTGGCTTGAAGAAATATGAGAGTGGGGAATGTTGGATGAGCTTGGGAGCTTAGGGAATGTCTCTAGCTCATCTTGGGTAGCTAGATCTCTGAGGAATGCAAGTGTTTGAGATTGAGTGGAAATGAGGGGGTGTATACCCCTCTTCCCTTCAATCGAATGGATCGGGCTAGTTTTCCTTTTTGTGTATGCTTAGTCATCGGTGGTGGCTAGGAATGGTAAGGATTCTCCTTATGGCTCGGTTTGAGTAGCCAAGGCATGGGAGGTGGCTGGCAAGGGGGATAGTGGGTGTCCTTGGTGGTTTCAAATTCTCCAATGGGGGAGGTGAAGTGATTTCACCTCCCCTTGGGTCATGGCTAACCCAACCACCTTTGGGTCAGGTTAGTCAGTGTCCTAGGAGCCTAGGTGGATCAATAAGAGAGTGCTAAGTAGTCAAGGAATGGAAATGACCACTTACACGGATGTGACACCCTTAGCCCAAAGGTATCTTGGTCATTTGGCATTGGATTTGATTGGGCTGATTTGAAATGATTCAAAAGTGGGTTAGCCCAAATTTCATATGATTTGGAGTTCTTGGTTAGGTTTTGCTCAATTTGACCCATTTGGGTCAAAATGGATTAGGTTGACCAATTGTTCAAATTGGGCGGACCAAGGGTTGGGTCAAGTTCACATGACCGTTTGGAATGTATTGATATCATTGGTTTGGTCCAATTTGGTTTAGATTTATTTTGGTTTATTTGAGTTCATTTGGGTCAAATGGGTCAAGTTGACAAATTTGACCTAATTAGACAAATTGGCTTGAGTCTTGACTTGGTTTGGGTTTGGTTGATCATTTGGAGTATGTTGTAGGCTTTGGTTGAGTTTAATTTGGATTTGATTGGGTTTTAGGTTAGTTTGACCCTTTGATCAAGTTGGGTTCAATATGTCATTTGGGTCTAGTGAGTCAATTGGGCTCAATTGAGTCTTTGGTCAAATTCAATGATCAAATTGGAATGAATTTGAGCCATTGCTTGCAATCAATTTGACTTAGATTTTGATTTGACCCATTTTTGCTATTTAGGTCAATTTGGGTCAACTTGGGTCAAGAGGGCCAATTGGGTTTGGTTTGGCTCAATTGATGGTCAAGTCATATTCAAATGTTGATTTTGGGTTGGTAAGAATCATTGGTTTCAAGAGATTTGGCTTAAATTATAATTTGGCTAGTTTAAGTTCATATGGGTTAAAGGGTTGACTTGGTCAAAGGACTAGGTTGACTTGGTTTCACCCAATTTATGATAATTGATCAACCTAGGATGATCAACAATCATTTCATGAAGTTTGGATTAGCTTAATTCATTTTGGTTTGGATTGAATTGGATTTTGGTTCATATAGGTCAAATTGGTCACTTTGGGTTAATTGAACTAATTAGGTTTAGTTGGCTTGAGTTTGGGTTGAATTTGATTTAGTTGAGTTTATATATGGATTTGGGATTGATATATAAATTCAATTGCAATTGGTTTGGGTTCAAATGAGTTTTAGTTCATTTGAATATTGCAAGTCAAATGGGCTAAGTTGTGTTTAACTTGGGTTGATTTTGATTTGGCTTGATGATTGTAGATTTCATTTATATTTGGGATGGTGATTGAAGGTATAATTTATTTATGAGAAAATTAATTGGAATTGGTTTGAATTTAAATGGAATTTGGCTAAGTCCATGAAGTTGGCTTAAAGGGTTCAGATTTGGATTTTGATTTAGTTCAATTTGATTTTGATTATTTAAATGTATATATTATTTATGATTGTGAAGATAATTGAAGATATGATTGATTCATGAGAAAATAAATTGATTTGGAAGCGATTTGGGTTAATGTTTGACTATGCTCATGCAGGTTAACTCATATGGCTTAGGAAGGGTTTTGAATTATTTTGATTTAGTTTTGATCATTTGAATGTAGATTTAATTAATATTTGTATAGATAATTGAAGATATATATTGGTTATGAGAAAATCAATTGGTTTTGAATTGGTTTGAATGGGATTTTGGCTAAGTTCATGAAATTGATTCAAAGGACTTAGGAAGGATTTTTTGGGTTTGATTGTAAGTATTGGTTTGGATTTTATTGTAAGTTTGATAGATTGATTGAAGGGTTGAATTGGTATTTGTGAAAATGAACTGAGTTTGAATTAATTTGAATTTGGCTAAGGATAAGTCCATAAGAAAAAATCATAAGGCTTAGGTTGTTGATTTTGAATTTGGATTTGATCATGGGTTTTAATCATTTGGCTTGGAGTTTGGATTTGGATTTGGATTTGGTATTTGAATTTGGTATTTCAATTGAATTTGAGGTTTAGTTTGAGAAGGTGAACAGGGATTGAGTTTAGGGTATAGGGTAGGTAGATCTCTCTAAGTCTTAAGGGATTGCCTAATCCTATGGTTAACTCTTCTAAGTATCTAGGCTTAGGCTAAGTGTTTACCTAATTGGTAGGAGTTTCTTATGACTAAGGAAGTCCTAGTGTCTAGAAGACTCCTAAGTCTAAGATGAGGAGATTGAGAAATCACTCCAAAAGTGAGGTCAATAGTCTCCATGCCGACCAAAGGGAGACAAGGCACCAAACTGCGTCTGTAGCTTCATCTCATTATGTCAAAGGTGCTCAAAGCGTTCGTCACCAAGGATTGACGCCAGTGAGGTATGCCTTATATCTGACCACCCTCGATTGCTCTTTGGTCCTTTGTTAAGCTAATTTTCATGTGTAGGAAATCAAACCATATAGATTGATAGAGAATTAACCTGTGATCATTTCACATTAAAAATTAGGAGAAACTACAGCCTAAATCACCAAAAATCGGAGCCTAAAGATGGATGGATCTCAGCTTCTGGTGGGTGATCAGGGACAAAATCACCATCATTCAATCTTTTTATTTGGAACAGATGGTTATGATTTAGTTGGACTATCTAACTTAAACCTATTAAGGAATGCATGATTTAATTAGGACCGTTTGATCCATTATTGGATCATCTAGATTAATCTGGCGTGTTCCACTTGATAACATATGATCCACGTGAATCCCACATAGATAAACCACACTCCTCCATGTGTAAAGTAGTGCCACATTAGCCCCACATGGCACCAACAATTTAAAAACAATTGATTTTTTTGGAATTACTGTTTACCTCTTTTTTGGATGAGGTTAATAACACTCCTAAAGATAATAATTAGGATATATAATCATAAATTAGAAATCTCCTAATTAAGCACCTAGGACACTATACTTAGTGACCTAGTGTACCCTCTTTGGATTGATCTAACTGAATGGGTTTACTTAGATTCAACCCAAATCTCTAACCTAAACATACATCACTCCAAATTTGAAAATAATTAAGCTTAGATTAAGGTTTAATTATGGACCTACACCTAATTACCTTAATTGAGCTAAGAATCATGCAAACTTAATAAATTTCAAATTAAATCCAAGCAAACCCAAATCAAATGAAATTAAAAGCATGAAACCATGCCATGAAATTATATAAATCCAAATCCAAACTAAAGGTAAAAAATTGGTCAATCTTTAGACATAGTTTGATTTATGTGGATCCCACCAAGTCAAAAGTAAGCCCACCAAAATTTGAACAAATAAAATAATTCTAAATGGTTTAGATGATGGTATGAACATATTTCAACATGAATTTAAAAGAATATAAGTCCAATATTGCCATAATTAAGCTAATTAAGTCATTTGACCTAAATGGGACTAAATGTGTCTTCTTGGGTTCAAACCTAAATCGAACTCAAATCAACCAAAATCAATTGTCCAAAATCATTTGAAAATAATTATTGAATATAAACCAACCAATCATTGGGTCCAATTTGGCCAATTTGGTCATTTGACTCAAATGAACCCAAACTTAACCCATTAAGCCTAATTTGGGTCAAATTGGTTCAAATTGAAATAAAATTGAAATTAAATGAAACCAATCACTCCAAATCATCTAACATATATGATTAAACATAATTGGAGTGTGAACATAACTTAATTTAGTTAAAAATGGCCACTTGACCTAAATGGATTTACACTTACCAAAATTTAACCCATGAAACCAAAATGGGCCAAATAGAATTTCAAACTTTAAATAAATAAAATTATTTGGTTTAATTCATTCCAAATGGCTTAGATTAATCCAATTGAGGAGTAATTGCATTATAATTGAGCCAAATAAACCAATTGATGCAATTAAGTTCAACCCAAATTCACTTGAATCAAAATGGACTAAGCACAAAATAAGCATCAATAAACTTTAAATTCTATAAAAATTTTGATTAAAATGTTCATTCGTGATTAAGTGAATATAATCCAAGCATTGATCTAAAGCTAATCCATCAAGTAAAGCAACTTAGAAAGAATTTAATTTCAATTGAGATCAAACCGTTTAGATCTTCATGATTTCATCCATTGATGGATTTGATATCGAAATCATGTGATTTCAATGGTCGGATGACCGAAAATCATGTGGAAATGATGGACAGCGCTCTACCGTCACCATAGGAAATGAAATCTCCATCATTCATTGGAGATTGATTGAAACCCTTAAGGGGAACTGCAAGTTGAATCAAAGTTATCTGATCTTCAATCTGGTGGCCCAAAATTAACTTATGTGTGCAGCCATTTTGACACAGGATCCATGTTGATCCCGTGTGGCCCAATGACACGTTACCACATGGATTCGTCATGTTTAAACTAAAAATTCAGGTTTTTCAAATAAAAAACAATAAAGAAAAATGCTAGAAAATGAAAAATTCATAGAAAATTAAATATAAAAAAAATTACAAACTTGGGCTCTATGAATTCCTCTTGATGAGAGGAATCCAATAAAATTAAAACTCCCAAATTATATGGGGATATTTTGTCCTTAATTTGGGTTTGAATGAAAATTTTCAAACCCTAATTAATATCAAACCAATGATAAAAATGAAATGAAACTTTGGGGAGTTGAAATTGATTTTATGATACACATTCGATAACTTTTTTATAATTTATTGAGTAATAAATCTTAATATTTGAAATTTCAAATCCTAACTCCTAATTTTAATAAAATAAATTAATAATAAATAAAATAAATTATGAAAAATGATCAAATCAACTTTAAAAAATCATAATACATCTTAATGAACATAGATAAGTCATTGAAACCCACTGAAACCTAATGAATCACAAAATCACTTAAGTTGGCCATTAAATGAAGTAATTTATTAATTAATCAACCTGAACTTAAAAAAGTTATAATAGACCAACTAGAACCCCAACAATTAAGAATAAACCCTCTTTGGATGCATATTCCAAAGGAGAATCAAGGAAAAATAAAACTCCTAAATGATCCTCACTAAATTAGGCCTAATTTAGATTTTAATAAAATACTTAAGACCTTAATTAAAACTTAATTACACATCTAATTGAAATGAAACTTTAAGGAAATTATATTGGTAAGGAACCCTAGTTGCCAAATAAATTTTAAACCCAATTGACTTCTAAATTGGGAATTATTGAATTTTGAAGTCTCTAGCTCATTTTAAATAAATAATAAATAAGAAAATTACAATAAATAGTAAAAATCCATAAATCAATTTAAAACATTCCTTTAATGATTAGAATACTTAAATACAAAAAATTTTAGCACCTAAGTCAAAGATTTGATTAATTATAAGCCTAACGTTTAATAAAAATAATCACGAAATGATGCTTAAAAAACTTTAATACAAATGTATTGACAAGTAAATAAATTAATGAATTTTCAATATATAATCAATTCAAACTAAGACATGAATCAAAGGTTAACCTAAATGTATTAGGTTAATGTGATTTATTTTAATTCAAATTAAATATAAATGAATTAAATGAACATAATGAAATGCCTAAGTTGTATAATTGGAAATTTGGAAAGCTAAGTCCTTAACAAAAGATTGATTCAATAGACTTAAGCAAAATTTAAACTTAAAAAGGAATGAATAAGTTAGCATAAAAGGAGAATCTATCCTAAATTGCTTAAGTCATAATCAAGATGAATATATATTAAATCAAAGGAAGAAAGGGATGGTGGTCTAAAATAATAAAATTATCATTTTAAATAAAGGCAATTGGAAATAATTAGATTCTTTTATTTGAATTCATAATACGTAAATGGTAATAGAATTATCATGTGTTAACTTAAGTTAATAGAGGAAATAATAAGTAACCACATAAACATGATTGAAAACATACAAGCTACATTAACATAATAAATGAATTTTACTTAAATCAAATAAATGAAATGAGTTTAAAAAATAAATAGTAAACTAAAAATGAATTCAAACAAAATAAACATTGAAAACTAATCAATCTAAATTATAAAAGTAAGACAAAGTTAATGAACAAGTAAAGTAATTCTAATTAAAAGAATTCAAAATTGGAAAGATATAAATTATCATAATAAAAAATGCAAACATATAAAGAAAAGGAAAAATGAATGAAATTAAGAAAAGATTGAATATAAAATAAATGATAAAAATATAAAATGTCAATAACACAATATTAAACTAAAGAAATTAAATGAAATTAAAATCATAATAATGAAATAATAATAATAAATGAATTAAAATTCAAGTTAAATCACAATAACAACGTTATTAATAAAGAAACATACCTTAAAGAAATCAATACATAAAACACTAAGTGAAAGAAGAATAAATAAATTTAAAACAAAGTGATATACACTAAACTAATTCAAATAATCTAATTGTAAAGAAAGGATTAATTAAAATACTTAAGATTTTAGTTAGATCATTCGGATGAATAAAGCTTAGAATAAAGAAATCAACCTATTAGGATTTAGGATATTGAATCACCCAAAAAGTGGAACTTATTTTATTCTTCATTCTTGAAAATTTAAAATTCACTTTAACATAATAAAATGAATCTAAAATAAAAATAGGATTCAATAAATCATTTGAATTAAAACTATTAAAATGTAAATAACCAAATACTCAAATCCAAAATTGGAATTGAAACCCAAAGGCCTAGTAATATCTTACCACACAAAACCCTTTTCATCACGCACTAGAATAAAAGGTTACGGATCCTAGACTTAGGTTAGGTCGTTCTATGATATTCTATAATATTTTGTGATGTTGTAATGTGAAATGCCTTTTTATTATTTTATGGTGTATTATTTTAGATTGGAAGGCTAGAATTGATTGTCGTTAGTCCAGATGGTAGGACATTATTTTTAAGAATTAATATTATCTTCTGTAGGGGGTTGTGCTAAATAGGACCGCCATCATATAAATCTATAAATTTGATGTTTGCTTGCATGTGCTGAATAGTCCCTTAGCATAGCCCATAGGACAAGTGGGCTTGGAAATTAACTAATGCTAAACCAATATGTTTGTGAAATATAACAGCTGTGTTTTGCTTGTATTGTCCTAACATTTATGTTGTAGGGCTTAGTATTTATTTTTAAATTTAAAATTATAAATTTGAGCTTAGAATTAGGTTAGGATCTATGGGGTCTAGGATTAGTAGGAGTTGACCCTACTAGGAGATGGTGAAGAGGTCTCTTGTAAAGCCCAATAGATATCTTTGAAGAAGGAGAAGATCCTGGAAACTAGCCCCATAGATCTAGACTTATAGTTCTAGGCTGAGCTGTATAAGGGCAGAGCTCCACTGCCCATTTTTTTTATTTCTTCTAAGGTTTATAGTGGTACCCAGCTGCATTGGACTTTGTTTAAATTAAAATTGGCATAATTTATTTTGGGTGTGTAATAGAATCAACCTGCTTTTCCAAGTTTCTTTTTTTGTTTTGCTTTTTCTGATGAATGCCTAGATGCAGGCTCATAGAAAAAAAAATTAAATTTTCTACCTAATTAAATCTAATCAAGTCAAACATAAAAATAATAAAATTCAAAACCCCAAATAAATTAAAGCCCTAGGGAATAACTTAAAATCAATTAGAAATAATTAGCTCTAAAATCATACAATCATATTACTCTAACTTTTGAAATGGGCACTTCACCCATTACACATAAGGGGCATCTGACTTATGAGAATGACTATCTTCTTGGGGAAGTCTACCTATCTTTTATTGATTTAGCCAATAGCCAATTCTGATTGTATGACATTTAGGCATAAAAATGCATACCTATGACCTTAAAAGAATATTGAGTCAAAACACTTTAAAATCTAAAAAATATACATTAGTTAAATACATTTCATACCTTACATGATCGTAAAGATTAGGGAGTGAGTCTAGGATTCTTCGATTCTTTTCTTAAAAGATAATAGCCTAACCATCTTGCACACAAAATACTTGACATCATGAATTTAAAATGCGCTTAGGTGGTGTTAACTGTCAGCCCCTCCAAGCAAGTTGTAAGTCCATAAAAGATAGGGATAGGTTTGTTCCCTCAAGTGAGAGGAATGATCGATAACTTCCAAAATGAAACTAGGTTGAGCATTTGACTTGTGTCAAAACCACTTGTAGACTTAGGCTCTGAAGCATCCTCCTTGGAGTGAGTCTTCAATCCTAGCATTTTTGCAGTCTTATGCTATTAGAATCTAAGTCCCAGACTTTTAAGAAAATATTAACTCAAAATCTAAATTAAATTCCAAAATTTAAAGCCTAATGATAGGGTAGTTGAAGTGCCTACTAGGCATCTCAATATCAACAAGAATTACCGACTTAATCCCATTTGGCTTCCTAAAATAACTCTTTCTACTTTGGATCATTCTCATTTGAGAATTCCAATTATCATTCCTTTGAAAAGCAACTTGGAAATCCATAAAAATAATATCTTATTTCTTTAATTAAGAGTAATCTTTAGAAGAGACCTTTCTTGAGATAAAATTACCTATAAGAGCTTGCCCTAATAAGGAACTATAAACCCAGTTTTAAAATAAAACCTGTGTTACATTCCATATAGTTTAGGGAAAAACTCTTTAGTACATGAAAGACCCATTCACCTTAGGAGTTTTTTTATTAAATGATTGAATCCATTAAAAGAAAACATGTTTATCCTATGAGATAATATGTTTATTCATTAATGACACATTTGATCATCTAAATAAGAAATTCTTTAACTTTATTTGGTGTTATAAATGATAATTATAAATGGAAAAAATATCATTAGAACTTCATAAAATACTTAATAAAAAAAATGAAATTAAGGGCCCTATAGATTCATCTCAGCGAGTGGAATCCATTACATTTAAAATCCCAATTTCTATTGGGTATTTTTGGGTCAATTTGAGTTTAAATAAAAATAATTAAGCTTAAATAAAATTCAAACCATTAATCTAATTAGTTTGAAACTTTACAGAATTAAAATTAGGGTCAAAATACACCTTAGACAATTTTTTTAAAGTTTTATTGATTAGTAAATCTAAAATTATAAAATTTTCAAATTATAGGTCTTAATATTAATAAAATAAATTAATATTAAACTTTAAAAAGTATAAAAATTATGAGATTAGCACAAATCATTATAATGAATACCAATGAATGTTAAAATATCATTAAAACACATTAAATATCATAATCCTCAAAATGACCTAAGTTTTTAATTAATTAAATTAATTACTTTAATTAATTGACTTGAATTTCAAAAACTCATAATAAATTAATCAAAACATCAAAAATTTTAAATAAATCCTCTAAGGATTCATCTTCTAAAGGAGAATTTAAGAAAATTAAAATCCCTAATTAATTTCTTGTAATTTAGGTTTTATTAAAATAATTAAAACCCTAATTAGTTCTAAATTACACATCTAATTTGGATTTAACTTCTGGGAACTTAAATTAGCAAGGAACCTCACGTGCCAAAAACATTTCAAGGCCAAATGACCTCTAGATTTGAAGTTGCCGAATTTCCAATCTTTCGGTCAATATAAATGATATAATAAATTAGAAAACTATAGAAATTATAAAAATTCATAAAATAAACTTAAAATATTTTATTAACATTAGATCTCTTAAGAAAAATTTTCCAACCCTCTGAAATTAAAGAATTTAATTAATAGTACACTTAGGGTTTAATAAAAGAATTAAGAACATAAAATTTAATCAAACTTTAGGTTAATAATTTATTAAATTCATAATGAGTCAATTAATCAATTTCAATGTAGAACTAATTAACGTCTGAATTTCATACCTAAATATGGAGTTCATTAGATTCTTTAAATCCATTTAGCTTAATGAATGACATAATCCTAAACATAAGTGAAAGTGATCAAATCAATTAAACCTAAATAACTTAAATGTTTGAAATGGCCTAGATTAGGTTTGGTGCCTAAAGTAGCCTAAGTTTATTAGCTTGTAAATTGATAAATAAAATTTCACCTTAAAAGATTGAATTAATTAATGAAATCTTAACATATAATAGAATTAAAAATTTTTAACAAAGTGTGAATTAAGACATCAACTTAAATGTATTTAGTTAATTTAGTCAAGTTAAATAAACATAAACACTAATAAACATAAACATTATTCAAATAAAATAATAACAACATGTGCAATGAAATGAAATTTTAATCAAGAAACTTAAGTTATGGAATCATATATGCATCACATTGTGGGGAAAAATTCTAACACGACATATATTTTAGGAATTGCTTATTTAGGTAATCAAATTTATCATTAAGGAATAAACATATTATCTTAGAAGATAAACATGTTATCCTATGATGGATTTAATCACTTAATTAATGACTCCTAATGCTAATGTGTCTAATTAATATTATAGAGATTCTTCCCTTGAACTTCATGAAAAAGTAGAATAAGGTTTATTTTATACTAGGATCATAGTTCCCTATATGGGAAAGCCATTATAGTTAATTACATTTTAGGAATGAGAATCTCTTAGTAAGAATACTCTTGATTAAATACATAGGCCTTTATTTCTATAGATTTCAAAGTTGGTTTCAATGGAAGATTAAATTTGGAATTTCAAAAGGGAACACTTCAAAGGGGGATGAGTTCTTTTGGAAGATAATTAGGAAAAAGTAAGAAATGATGATAGATATTAGTATACCCAGTTGGCATTTCAACTATCCTATCATTAGGTTTTATATTTTAAGATAAAATTTGTTAAGATTTGAATTGACATTTTATTAAAAATCTAAGACTATAGAAATAACTAGGGTTGAAGAATCATTCCTAGAAGGATGCTTCAAAACCTAAGTCTATAATTACTTCAGACACATATCAAAGGCTCAACTTAGTTCAACTTTGGAAATTATTGGATCTTTCTCCTAGAAAAGGAACCTATCTCTAATTCTTTTGGACTTATAACCTGCCTAGAATGGCTATCTGTTAACACCACCTAAGCAAATTTTAAATTCATAATGTTGGTATTTATATTATACAAGATGACTGGGATATTGCATTTTAGTAAAGAATCTAAGAACCTAGACTCACTCCTTAATCCCTAGGATCATGTCAATTATGATATGTACCTAATTAATGCAACTAATTTTAGCTTTTATATCTTGACTCACAATTCATTTAAAGCTTTTGGGGTATGCAATTTATTCCTACAATGACATGCAATTAGAAGTGGTCATGGTCCAAATCAAGAAAAGAAGGTAGACTTCTCTAGGAAGGTGGTTATACTTAAATGTCAAATTCCCCTTATGTGCAATGGGTGAAGTGCCCAATTCATGGGGTTAGAATAATATGCTAGTATTGTTCATAAAAGCTAGTTATTTCTAGTTACTTTTAAGTTATTCCTAAGGCTTTAAATAAAGTGAGAAGTTTTAAAAATTTTATTTTTGCTTAAGTTATTTATATTTATATTGGGTAGAAAATTTATTTTCTGTATGAGCCTATTGTCCAAGCATTCATCACAGAAAGCACAACACAAAAGAAACCTAAAAAAGTAGATTGATTCTATTATGTACCCAAAGTACATTAAGCCAAATTTAAGTTAAAAGAATAGGATATTACGGATGGATATTGCTATACACCCTGAAAGAAAAATAAATGGGAAGCCAAGCTCTACTCTTATATAGCCCACCCTAGAACTACATGTCTAAATCTATGAGTCTTTCTCTAAGATCGTCCCCTTCTCTAGGGACCTTTACTGGCTTCACAAGGGACACTAGCTGGTAGGGCCAGCTCCTGCTATTTCTATACCTCATAGATACTAACCTAATTCTAGGTTCAAATTACATTTAAAATTCTAAAAATAAATTCCTAAGCCTTGCAAAACAAATGTTAGGAAATGTAAATTGCATACCAATAATTATATTCATAAACATACAGTTTAACATTAGCTCCTTGCCAAGCCCACTTGTCCTATTGGGTTATGCTTAAGGACTTAAGCATTCCTATAAGGAAATAACATTTATATATTTTTTTTATTACAACATTCCTTTTTAGCATAGCCCTCTGCATAAAATATTGTTTGCCTAAAAAGAACATCCTAATATCTAGACTAGTGGGCAAATAATCCTAGCTATTTAGTTTTAAATAGTACACCACAAAATAATAAAAAATATCATATCATATCATAGAATATCATAGATCGACCTAACTTAAATCTAGGGTCAGTGACCTAATAATCTAGTATGTAAAAAAATGGGCTTGTGTGGTATGACTTTACTAGGAATTTTAAGTTCAAGTTTTAATTTGTCTTTCCAAAATATAATTTAATTTTAAGATTTTTACTTTTCATAATTTCACTTCATATGTACGTGTCATTGTTAGACCAGAGGTTCAAGGTATCAAGACCTCCTTCGAGCTAATAGTCCTGTGACCTCAGGTGTCTAAACTATATACCATATTTTCTTAATTATGAAAATTTTTATTTTTAGTTTTCTAAGTTCTTTTAATCTTAAAATTGGTTTAATTTACTATGGGTGGTTTCAATTTAAATGGTTTAATAATTTACAATTTCATTTCTATTTTTAGATTCATTTTAAATCAAAATGAAATTTTAAGTTCTCAAGAATGAGAAATATAATACGTTCCACTTTCGGTGGAACCCATTCTATTCAACATCTTAAATCCTAATAGAATGAAGTCTTCACCCTAAGGTGAGGATTCATTCTAAGTGGTTTAACTAAGATTTTAGGTATCTTAATTAATCTTTTTTTTTTATTCAGTTGAGTTTGATTTAATTTTATTAATGTTTTAAATTTATTTTGAAATTAAGATTTGTTCTTCTTTTCATCTCTTTTAATTTGGTTAAATACTTCTTGATTTCGTTTATAAGTTTTTGGTTTATAGTCTTTGATTGAAATTTAATATGTTTCTTTAAATATTAATTTTATGTTCATGTTATTATGGTTTAATTTGAATTAGTTTTCATTTTAAGTTTAATTCATTTATTATTTTAGTTTATGTTTTATAACTTGAGTACATATCCATCCAATTTGATTTGGTCCATTTTATTCATCTAAATTATTTTGTTTATTTATTTGACATAGATTGATTATGTTTATTTATTGATTAATGTTTATGTTATTTTGATTTGATTTGCTTTAGTTTTCAGTTTGATTCATTTATATGATATATTGATTTAGTTTATTTTACTAGGATTTAATGTATTATTATTATTATTATTTATTTATTTATTATTATTATGAATTTTGCTTCACATTTTCTCTATTTTTTATATGTTTTTTAATTCCATTCCTTTCTCATTTGATTTTAATTTTTGGATTGATCTTATTTATTGATTAAAGTTTAATTTATGCTTATCTTATTTTTATCAAATTAATGTCTTATGTTTATTAGATTAATGTCTTATTTTTTGCATAAAAGTGAAGATATTATTGATTACTCAAGAAATAAAATAATCCAAAAAATAAAAGAAAAATGGTGATTATAAAAAAAGAGATCTAATGTATGGTAAGCCCAACTTGTCACTTAGTACAAGTAATTTAAGCTCTCTATCAGGGTACTTGGCGTAAGAGAAGTGTTGGAGTTTTGAACCGCTTCTAGATAAGAGGTCAACAGGCCTATTCCTTTCCCTCCAAATATGGGATCAATATACTTTAAGGTTCTCCATTAGTTTTTTGATACTTTTGAGTGAGTTGATGATGAGCCTGGGTGATTATTGCATTTGATCTTCCTGAAGGGTCTGGATGAAGAGCAAGGAATCAAATTCAATCTAGTAATTTAGATAAAGCTTTCTTGAAGAAAATAGCTGAGCAAAAAACAATGAAGTTGTTTCAGCCTGATGTGTAGAAGAAGTAGCCTATGGCATAGAGAAGAAGATGATGCAGTCTCCCTCATAGTTCCTGAAGATGCCGCCTATTCCAGCCCTGTTGGTCTTATTGTTGAAGCTGCCATCAATATTTATTTTGATAGTGTTTGGGTTGATTTGTTCCAGACTACAAGGTTCCATTTTGGAGGTCTATAGATGGTTAAAGTGTTTCTATTGTACTTCAGCTTTTGATCTATCCCTTTGTTCATCAACTGCAAATGTGATATGATTTTAAGAGCAGCAGAGTCAGCTATGATGTTGGAGTCATTGTGTTTAATTTCATTTCTTATAGTCCAGATGAACCAAAGAATGATGAAGATGGCATTCAATGTTTTGGTGCAAAGTTTGCAGTATACTTGCTGAGAATTGTCCAAGAGGTGAACTAAAGTAAAGAGTCCATTTCCATTCTACCCATTTGTCTGTTCAGCATATACTTATTCCAAATTGAATTTCTGAATTTACATTGGATGAAGGTATGAAGGAGTCCTTCTTCTTCTCCCTTACATAAGGGACACCTTGAGGGAAGCCTAAGACCCTTGAGTCTAAGGATATCATCAAAAAGTAGGGAATGATGGAAGAGTCTCCACCAGAAGAAGGAAATAGATGGTTTAATGTTATGATTCCATATAGCTTTACCCCAAGGGACTGATATGATGTCTCTCCACCAAGTGAGATATATGATCTTGTGTGAGGAATTGCAAGGATTTTTTCCCCTTGACCACCAAACTATCTTTTTTTAGCAATATTGATTAGAAGATCCCGATTTAATTATAGATGTAGGGATGAAGAATAGTTTGTAGCTTCTCTTTATCCCATTGAGATTCTTTCCATATATATTTAATGTGGCAGGATTGTAGGGGTCTAGTTTTTGTAAATTCTAGGTAGAGAGGCTCATCCCTAGGTTAATGGTCATTCCAAAGATCTGTATAACCATCCCCTGGATCTCAAAAAATTAGATGTTCAGCAGCTTCCTTATGTAGAAGCAGCTTTTTCAAGATTGTATAATCATTCAATTTTCTGGTCACAATCATTAAGTGTGACACTTATATAATATTTTCTCAGCATATAATTAGACCAGAGTGACTTATTTTCTCTCAACTTTATCCAGAGTTTGTACATATTGCATTTGATATTTTCCTCTATGGTTTTGAAGCCTAGTCCTCCTTTGTTTGTCAGTTTTCACAACCTTTTCCAACTAGTCCAATGTATTGACTTGTGATTATGGCTCCAAATAAACCTCTTTAACATTATTTCAATCATCAATTGGATAATTTTTGGAATGTGTTGGACTTGAGTGGTGTATAAAGGGATTGAATTAAAGATGCTTTTGACAATGGTTATTCTCCCACCAAAAGAGAGGAAAGAGTTTTCCCATGAACTAATTTTATATTTGATTTTGTCAATGAGCTCATAGAAGAGGGAGGATGTGACCTTTCCCTTGTAAATCTTGACTCCAAGATAGGGAAGAGGGAATTTGGAATGAAAGAATACTGTCTTATCAATGATCCATCTGATTTTAGATTTATTGATTTGATTTACTGTGACAAAAAGACATTTGTTAGTGTTTAAAGGCATACCAGACATGTTCATGAAGTTTGTGATGATTTCCATATAAGTGTTGATAGCTCTCTTCTTTCCATTACTGAAAAGGAGAAGATCATCAACAAATGCCAAGTGGGTAATATTGGTGTTCCCGGCGGAGTGGAAGTTCATATTCTTTTTTGAGTTTGAGCTACTGTTCAACTTCTTGGAGAGAATGTCCAAAGCCAAAATGAACAGAGTGGGGGAAAGTGGATCACCTTATTTCACTCCTTTGTTATCTTGGAAAATACCACTAATTTTCCCATTGAGTAATAGTTTATAGTAGTTGTTGGAAAGGAGTGTTTCCACCAACTTACAAAATTTTTTAGAGAAACATCTTTTGTTTTCAGAGAATTGAGTAAGAAATCCTAGCTAAGAGTGTCAAAGGCTTTTTATATCAATGTTCATCATTACATTACCACCTCTACCTTTTTTGTCAATGTCTTTAATCAAATATTGGGCTAGTAAGATGTTATCAATAATGTTCCTACCCTTTATGAATGCAGTCTGGTTTGGAGAGATGAGTTATGGGAGGATCTTTTGGAGTATATTGGCTATAATTTTACTAATGATTTTGTTGATGAAAGGGGTTAAGCAGATAGGTCTAATTTTGTCTCAAATATGGCAATTTTTTGTCTTTTGGGATCAATATTATGGTTGAAGTGGTAAAATATTTGTGACAACTAAAGTTTATGAAGAAGGTTTGAATGGCTTTTATGACTTCCACCTTGATGACAACCCAAGCTTTCTGGTAGAAGAGGGCAGTAAAACCATCTGGTCCAGTATCTATCCATTGAATTAAGAGCATTCCAAATCTTCTTTTCCTTATGGGTTGAGGTAAGGAGTTCATTGTTTATAAGAACTTTTTCAAAATCAAAGAAATCTTTGGTTTGGTAGGGAATTTTGTTGTGGTTTTGAGATTGACATAGGGTATTGGTAAGTATTTAGTGCAATCTTCCATAATTCCTTCTTGGTTAATGACCCAATTACCATGGATATCTTTGATTTTGTTAACCCACTTCTCTCTTCTCTTCTTCCTTATGCAAGCATGAAAAAATATAGAATTTATGTCTCCATGTAAGAAGTTTTGTCTAGCTGCTTTTTTTTCTAAGGAAGTCCTCCTCTCTGTTAATGAAGCTCTCAAGACTCTGCTGAAGAGTTTCTAATTGGTCTTCAACACCATCCCTCATGTGAGCTAATTCTTGTTCAAGGTTGTCAATTTTATTTTCAATTGTTTTAACTAGGTGGTGGATTTTTCCAAAGATCTCTTTATTCCATTTTTTTTAATCCATGGGTAGTGGTCTTGTGAAGTGCCTATAAGTGGATCCAAGGGTTATTATATTCAACACGTTGCCATATCCTTGTCATGCAACTGATAAAGTCAGGATAGGATGTCCACATATTAAGGAACCTAAAAGGTTATATTTTTGTTTAGTAGTATGGTTGAAGCTGACCAATAATGGAGAATGGTCTGAAGCAATTCTAGCTAGATGACAGACCTCCAAAGTGCAGATGAAATTATGCCATTCTGGATTTGTAAGGATAATATCTAATCTTTCCCATGTTCTCTCCCTTCTACAAGTGAATGGTTTTCCTTTGCTTTTCCTTCTATAGCTTTAGCAAATTCAGAAATAATGGAAAGATTTGGATTTTTTCCTCCCTTTTTTCAATTGGGCTTGAAATCATGTTGAGATCTCCTACTACTAACCAAGGGCTAGAGTCATGCAAGCTAATTTGTTTCATATCATTATGTAGCTCCAATCGATGGAAACGATTGCATGAAGCATATATGATAGTGGCAAAGATGCTGAAATTTGTATCTTGCAAGTGAAAGTGAAGGAATTGATTAGAATCAAGAAGGATTTGAATTTGGAATCTTCGCTTGTAAAAAAGGCAAATCTTGTTGTTGATATTTGCTATGATATTGAATTTAGGGAATCTTCTATTGATTATTTGAAGATTTTGGGTTTGCACAAGAAGCTCAAGGACAAGGCTTTTAAGTCTATTAGAGGAATTGGCCTTGTTAATGACCCTATTATTCCAAATAAAAATATTAGTTATTTTGGTGTGGAGTTACTTTTTTTGGGTCTTCTAGAAATGCCTTCATCCCATGTGTTGGTTCCCTTATTCTAAAATCTATTGGCAAGAAATTATTTTAGTTCCCTAGATCCTCTCTGCATATGTTTCTTATTTTTAATTGTGTGTCATTCATCCATAGCTATGTTTAGGATGTCTTTATATTGAATCTCTTCATGTGAACTAGTTTGATAGTGAGGTTCAATTTTTTGTTCCTAGCCTTGATCAAGCACTGCTTATTTTTCTAGGGTGGTTCAGTAGCTACATTCAGCCTTTTAGAAATAATAGTTTCTATGTTCAGATTACTGGTGATACCTTCAGCAGGGAGTGAGTTCCCAGTTCTTGGATTAGGGTAGTCTTCCATATTTTCTTGAGCGGGGGATACTATACCTGTTCTATTTGTATCAGCCATTGGTCTAATCTCTCATGGGCAGCCTTTGAGTAAGTTGATATCAGGTTCAACATCAGATTGTTGCATATCAGTGTCAATTTCTTGAAATTGATGTGACTTTACCATATCTTCCAGTCTGGGAGGATGGAGGTCTATGTTTTGGATTATTCTGGTTTGAAATTGGAAAGCATTTAATTTGTCTTGGAAGGGAGTGTCCAATGGTTGCTTGCTTCTAACAATTTTGTTGGTTTTCAATTTTGGGTGGGCAATGAAGCATTTTTTAGAGTTATGCCTAAGCATCTTACATTTATCACAATACAAAGGTTTTTGTTCAATCTCCACTCTTTGCCAATACCCATTTGATTGAGTTCCAATCCAAATTTCTTCATTAAAGGGGGTTATTATATCCATTTCCACCAAGATCCTTGGGGCTAAAGGTCTTGTGAGGTTCAATGTAGGTGTGTCAATTTTTAATGGTCTTCCTTAAATAGTAGCTATGGAGTAGAAAATCTATTTGTTAAAGACGTGTAGCTTGAGTCCACATAACTTAATCCAAATAGGGGCAATGGGAGGTTTAATGCTATAGTCAAAAGAGGGAGTTCATTTCAAAAACTTCACAAGAACATTCTCAATATGGTAAAGCTTTTTTAAGAAAATTCTAGCATAATCTTCCCCCTAAATGAGTTTGAACATGATATGCCTTCGATCTAGCAAACCAATCTTCCATTGTCCAACTAGTTTCAAGTATCCATCTTTGGGTGTTTAAATGTGAATTTTCCAACCAGTGTGAATTTGAGTGGTTTGGACAAACACCAAGTTTCAAATTCATAGAGCAAAAGAGCTGGTTTTTCTTCTTCCTTGCAGCCTTTCTCAAAAGAGATGTGTTGGAGCCTTTAGAAAAGGAGTCATGGTAGGATTGAGGGAAAAGAAGTAAGTTGGGGTTGGAAGGACTTTCAGCTAGAGAGACACCAGCTAGCACAAGAGCATAAGGGGGGGGGGCGTTATGGAAGGAGAGGAGATGGAAGAAAAACCAGTAGAGAAGAGCTGGAAAGCTAGAAACTCAATGGAATAGTAAACTAGGTCGGAGAAGGGGATGTACTAAGTCGTGGCACCATCGCTATTAGATTAATTTCTTATGTTTATTAGAACAATGTCTTAATTCAAGTTTTAGTTTGACTTCATTATTAATTTATTACATTTTAATTTCATAATGTATTAATTTATGTATTTTAATATATCATTTAAGTTTATTTAATTTTAATTATGTTCACACATTCATGTTATTAGTGTTTTGTTAATGGTTTAACTTATGATTTCATTCTTGATTTAGGTTGGTTCATTACTTGTTAAAGTTTAATCTCTTGAAGTGAAATTTTACCAATATTAATCATAGACTATTTTGATTGTTTAAGTTATTTAAGTGTAATTATATTATCTAATCACCTTTATTTGTGATTTTTGCGAATTTGATTGATTTATTATGATTTTTCTAAGTTCATATTGATTAATTGGATTAATTAATTCAATTAATTACTTAATTATGCTATTTTGGGGATTATGAAGTTCTAGTAAGTACTAATCATATATTATCATCCCTTAAGGTTCTTCGGAATATCATTAGAAGAACTGCAATGCATGATAATATATGATTAAAACTTATCATATAATCCCTTACCTTAAATACTTACAACACTCAAAGGTGACTTACTTAATATACCATAGAAGCTTGTAATGGTCTTTACTTTTCTTCTCCCACACATGTTAATCTTATAGTAAAATTTTGCCTTTTAAAAAAAATTATTATCCCTTGAGGTTTAGTATGATGATTTAAATTAATCTTATGGCTTATCACAATTTTTCAAATTAAAATTAATTTATTTTATTAAATTATGTCCTATAGCCTAAAAATTTTATAACTTAAGATTCATCTCTCAATAAATCTTGAGAAATTAGCTTGATCTATGTCTTAGCCCTAATTTCAATTCCCCAAAGTTTGGAATTGATTAGATCATTAATTTGAGCTTAATTTAAGTTTAATTATTTTCATTTAAACCTAAATTAACCCAAAATTATCCAATAAAAATTGGGGATTTTGGTTTTAATGGATTCCACTCATTGAGAGGAATCCATAGAGCTTTTAATTATATTTTTTGGTTCAATATTTTATTTTGTATGAGTTTTTAAAGTGTCTGATATTTTTTTAGCATTTTTTTAATTCCAAAAATCCTAAATTTCTGATTTATCCACGTCAACACCACATGGCATTGACGTGGCATCGCTTTCCATGTGTCGAACGTAGATTGGTTCATGTGGGATCCAAGTGGATCCTACATTAAAAGGGTGATGGGATGCTGTTTGATCTGGGCCATTTGACCAAAGATTGGATGGCTTGGATCATCTTGCAATTTCCTATAAGGGATTCAATTAAATCGTTCATCTAAATCATGGTCGTCCATGGAAGGAATGAATGGAGAAGATTACATCTCTCTTAATGATGGTGAGAGGTGAGGAGGATTTCATGATCATCAAAATCATCTAAAGACTCATTTACAATCATCTAAATTGCTTGATCTCACTTAAGGTTAAGTTGGCTTCATAAACAACCAAACCTAAATAAAAGAAGGTTAGTTTTGGTGTCTATTTCACAAGTGGTGATCTTAGGTGGAGGGGATGATTTGAAAAAATTTGTGGGGATACGACAAAACATTTGGATGCAAGGAATTAGATTGCCTCCCTATGGATGAGTGTGGAGACTAAGTTACGGGAATTTTTTGATGGGATTGGTCATTCTTTAGCTTGCCGGTGGAGTGGGGATCAAAGAAAGAGTGTGATCATCTTCATTTAGCTTAGGAATGGTGATGAGAAGCTCAAAGAAGTTTGAGAATACCTCTCTCTTACTTTTCCACAGTTGGCTGAAAGCTTTAAGATGAAAATCACCTTGCCTTTATCGGCCAAGGTAATTGTCACCCTTGGAGGCTAGCTCAAAGGGGTGGTCAGTTGATTGAGGTGAGTTCAAGGTGCTGAGGTGGGGGATCAAAGAGAAGGAATGGATTGGGTAGGAGAGGTTTGTATCCATGCACTCTCCTCTTTCCATGGTATATTGTTTTCTCTTGGATGCATTTGGACCCATCATTGCCAGTAATCATCCTAACTCACCTTAAGATGAGCTTAAATGATTTAGATGGCGATTAGTGTAAGTCTTAAGCTTACATTTCTATCTTCAATGCATATGGGCTTAAATTAATTCATAGTGAATTAATTACATTTCCTTTGATTATTTGATTTTAGATTTTTAAGTTCCAATTATTGTAGATTATTCAATGGGTAATTAGGAATGTATTTATCCCATGCCATATGAGAAACCCTTTTTACCCAAATTGGTCAAATTGGATCACTTAGCTTAAATGCCTCTTTTTAGGATTTAATTTCTGTTCAATCATATTTATTTGATGATTTTTGATCTACTAAAGTGATTAACTTCTTTGGGGTTTAAATTGATTTTTTATTTTATCTCAACTTGACTCATTTAGACTTAAATGGGTTAAGTTGAGTTCAATTGAGTTAAATGACCATTTTAGCTCAATTAAATTCTATTTTGACTCTAATCATGTTTAATTACATGTGTAAGATGATTTGGAGTGATCAATTCCATTTTATATGAGATTGATTTCAATTTTGGATTTTTTTTTACCCAACTTGTGCTTAATGGGCTAAATTGGGTTCATTTGGGTCAAATGACCATATAAGTCAAATTAAACCTAATAATTGGTTGCATTAGGTTTTACTATGATTTTGGATGCATGTATTAGCTATGTGTGGCGGTTTTGATGATTGATTTTGTGATGCATTGAATTCAATTCTAATAAGAGATGAGGCTTGGTGGTAATTTCCTCAAGAAAGGGGTTTGGTAATCTCATCTTGCCTAATCACATTAGTGAGTGATTAGTGTATAATTTTATAATAAACTTTTATTATTTCACTTAAAATCAAGTAGAGCAGACCACAATTCCTCATGCTATTTCACTTCACTAAGGAGTTTATCAACTTTTTGTACTTTTTTAAAAATCTCAAAATCTTAATTAGCTTACATCAATCATAAAAACTTGAATCCACACCAAATGAAGCTATTTTAGGGGTTTATAGAAGGAAGACCTAGTCTAGTCTAGATCAAGCTAGTTTAGGCTGATCTTCAATATCTCTTTTGATAAATGACTTAAGATGGTCTAAATAGAGGAAATTGATTTTGGAGGGTTAGTTTAAGAGGTGTACTTGTGTTTTAATTTATTTGCTAGAGTTTAGTAAGGTATAAGGCATTGTAGTGTTAGAAATACTAAGATTAGGAAACTATCCATCTAGCTAGATTATAAGCCTCAAAGAAGGCCTTGAATTGGGTTTGAGAACTTAAAGTAATGGATGGCTTAACTTACAGGTTAATTAGAATGTAAAAAGAGATATGAGAATGATGGAGGAGATGTTTTGAGAGGAGGTTATGAAACAATAACATAAAGAGAAATAAATTCTTCCAAAGCTAAAAAATTTTATTTTATTAATAGAGATTCAATTTCCATCATTTAAGAAAAAGAAGAAAGAAAATTTGGAGGGAAATGGTGCTGTGGAAATTAATGGAAAGTGTCAACCACCTTCATCAATTTATTTTATCTTTCATTATATTAGTAATGGAGAAACCATACATTCTCCAAAGTAAAAAAATTACAACTTCTAGAATATGTGAAAGTTAAATAATAACATTTAAAATGTAATTATTTTTCTTGATTAGGCTCTTATGATGGATCTTGATAGAGCTCTTGCTTTGACCTTTTCTTGGGGTCTTATAATTAGACATCCTTTTGCTTGAATATCATTTTTGGGCTTTTGTTTCAATTATTATAATTAGCCTTCTATATCTTGACCATATCTTATTGCACTTCTCAATTAATATTTATACAAAATATAGTTTCCATCATTATAAATAATCATATATTGATCTACATCACTCATATGATACATAAATATTAATAAATTTAGGACTAAAGGCAAGTGATGGAGTAAAAGAGAATTTCACAAAAGTTATTTTACATCATCTAATTAAAAGAAAAATCTATTAGGAAAACATATGAATGAATTTTCAAATTAGAGATAAGTAAGAAGTTACATTACATAAGTCTTGACCAATAATTTTACTTGTGTGTTGCATATAACAAAAAGAAAGATTTATGTGACTAAAATCATAGCAAAAATCTACAAAAATTACATACAATATTCCCAAGTGAAATATCAAGGAGCTATAGTGTCATTTACACAAATGAATTTAATTTAGATAAGAAAGATGTTTGAAAAGTATTTCTTCTAAATTGTCAATGAATCCTCTCAATATACTCCATAAGCTTCGTCATTTTTCATTTTCCTAAATTAAATCATGTCATGGAATTGATGGCAATCTAATTCCTTATTGCATTTTGTTCAATATTTAGAAAATTTTATAAAAGCTCATTTAAAATTTTAAAGAATTTTTGAATGAAAGTGTGAGTGAGGGTGGTATTTATAAGATAAATAATCATTGGACTCTAAAAATATTGTTATATTACCTTAATTATTTCATTGTGACATCTAACTAGCTACTAAAATCAATTTCGAGCTAACTGTTTGATCCAATTACGAATAATATAGTGTCATCTAAAAAAAATTGGATTTCAAGAATTAGAATAAGTCAAAATTAATTATTTTACCATCTAATTTTTATAGTCTCATTCTAAACATGTCAATCAACCACTTTTTTACATCTAATTAATTATTAAAAAATAAAAATAAAAATATTAATTTCTTGAAATTATAATCAAATTTAGGCATTTAAATTAATTGCACTAAATTGGTTCTCAAGGTACAAATTCTATAATAACCAACTTATTTTGTAAGCATACTTTCAAGGTAATTTTTATGTTGATAAATCAAACATTATCTTTTTTTAACATGAATCTTTGATAATGTGATGTTGTTGCACTAGTATCATAGTCTCTATAATTTGTATTATTTGTTATTATTCAAATTGCACTAGTATTATTGCAAAAAATTGGTATTTTATCAACAAAAGTTTCATTTATTAGGTAGTTGTTGCTAAAGTCTTAAGACAAATGTAGTATAGCTCATAATATATTGCATCATAATAGATTATGTAATTTATTTCTATTGTTTACTTGACTAGGATAATAATGAATGATCTCTATCTAACATATATTAGTTACGCACTTCTTATCAATTTTGAATCCATCAAACTCCAAGTCAAAGCAACCATTGAGATGAAATGAGTTGTTATTTATAGAATACAAAATTCTTATGGAAGCTGTGCTAATTAGATGTTGAAAAAATAGGATTTATATATTATTTACCCAATAATAAGCACATAGCCATAATCTAAACATAATATTATGATGAGTCATTATAAAATGTAATAAAGAACAAGTTATACAGCATTATAAATTTATATATACTAATTTTCCACTTAAATCTTTGTTAGCTTATATGTTTTAGCTCATGGAGGTATTGACACTCAAATATCATTTTATGCCAATTTTGTTTAAGTAAATTGTTTTTTTACATAAGTTGACATAAAAAATTCCATCCTTCTTTTATATTATTTCAAAGCCTAAAAAACACATTAATTCTCCCATCAAACTCATCCCAAATTTCCTACTCATAATTTCAAAAACTCATAATACTTGATATCACTAGTGGCTCCAAATAAAAAATCATTAATATATTTATATATAATTAAAACATGTAAACTATTTTTAATTTTATTTTTGATAAATAGTGCAATACCCATAGTGTTCCTTTATCAAATCCAATTCCCAAAAGAAAATTATGCACAATATATCTTGCAAAGCTCATAGTGCAGGTTTAAAACCATAAAAAACTTTATTGATGCTGAATAGATGATCAAGTTATGCAAAACATTTAAAACCAAGTTATTGCTTTATGTAAACATCACCCTTTGTTATTCCATTTAGAAAATCATTCCTTTCATTCTTTTAATGTAATTTAAAGCCTTTAAGATATTCAAATGAAAGTAGTAATCTAATCACCTCACGTCTAGCAATTGGTGAAATAGTCTCCTCAAAGTTAATTCACTTAATCTAATTGAATCCTTTGGTAATTAGTTTGTCATTATTCTTAATGATCAAACAAAATTATTTAGATTATTCCAAATAAATTTTTTTTTCTATTATACTATATTCTATGACTTAGGTACTAACTGCCAAATATTATTTTTGGCAAACTAATTGTCTTCATCTTACTTAACTAGAAACCAAAATTCATTATTTGATGCTTTGTCTACTTTAGTTGGCTCAACTAAAGAGATATGCAATATAGTTTAGTTCATTTCTAATAATATACTAGTTTTGGACCTTATAAATGTATTTACTAAAATTTTAACTTTAACATGGTTAGCTTATTTTTATTTTATCTTTTGATTCTTAGTGATTTTATTAGATCCTCACATATAATCTTTTTAATTAAAATTTGTGTGCATAATTCATCAGATGAGAAATAAGTAGACTCTTCAATTCTTAAACTTATTCTATCAAGAATTATGAATTATTTTAAATCAATGAAACACTTAGGAATATAGCCTCATCAAATTTTGCATCAACTTCCCTTAAGTTTGATATTTTTTTTCATTGTTTAATATTTGCAACCAAATATGTGTGAAATATGTGTAATAAATTGTAGGTCTTATCCTTATCTAATTTTTAGTAGCAGCTTGCTCAATTTAAGCTAAATATTTACCATATTTAATACATAGCATGTACATTCACAACCTCCACCTAATAATATTAAGGTGTGTTGTATAGTTAAGGAAGCCTTCGGTGGCTTCAATTATTGTCTTATTATTATTTTTAATTATGGCATTTAATTAAGGTATTGTACGTACTAAAATGTTATATGTAATTTTAATTTTTTTTAAAGATTTGTAAATCTCCTTTGTGTATTATCTACCCTGATAACTTTATATTAAATATAAATGATAACATAAGATATGGAGAATATTTTTAATCCATCAATGTTGTCATATAGAAATTTAATATAATTGAATAAAATAAATTCATTAATAATGATAAAATCATAAAACTTCCCATAAAACTTGTTTATGCTAATAAGTCCAAATATATTTTTATATAAGATTTTTAGAGATCTAGATGTCACTATGATCCGAATGAAATGAAATGATTATTCAATATATTTTTAAAACTGGCATGATGCAATCATTTATATAATATTTAGGTACAACTTAACTAGGTCTAAAAGTGTGATTTATTCTTTAAGTTTATGCATATTTGCCTACCAAAGTATTATATTCCATAACTAGGTATGTAGCCTTCAAGCATTTAATTTGTTTAGTTTCATAATAAGATCAATGTCAAGCATTTAAATATTATTAATTTAAAGTAAGATGAAGATAAGAATCCTATGTCAAAATCTATATCACTAAAATGGTTAATAATATATAAATTATGTTTTAAGCTATTTACCAAAGAAACTATTTAATAATAAAATAGTGACTCTTATTAAGATTATCAAAACATAATACTTTTCTTATGATACTATCATCAAGATTTAATTTTCAATTATCATTTGGTTCTAATGCTATAAAATTTAATTAATTACTTGTCATATACTTTAAGCAACTAATATTTAAGTACCATATGCTGCCATGGACCTTATTATAAAGGGAACACCTAATTCAATTTTTGGAAGCAAAATATTGCTTGGTCCATTAACATGTGAATGTGTAAGAAAATTATAGGAAAATTTTTTTTCTTTAGGAATCCTAATATACATTCTAAACATTGATGTTCCATGTGATCATATGTATGAGATAAGTCCAAGAAAACCCCAAAAAATAACTATCATGCAAATTATGCATTAAAGACTTTTAAAAATAATTGTTCTTTTAAGAAAAGGATAGTGCATGAGATTTTGATTCAAGTGTCATATGCATATGTGGCTCAATACTAGATGTAAAATGTGAAAGATTCTTCCCGTCCTTCTAAGATCTAGATTAACACTCTTAAGTATATCAATTTGATAAAAAGTTTATACTTTTTTGTGTTCAACTTAAAGTAAATTTGCTAATCATTTAATAATTTTATTTTTTTAATTCATAAAAGTAGACTTATTCAACTCTAATTCCTTTTAGTATGATCTTGATCAAGTAGTAAAGATGAATGATCTTATTTTAAAATGGCATAATACTTTTTCAAACTAATTATTTTACATAAAGTAAATTTGTCATGTATTTCTTCCACCATGTTTAATAAAACATTGTATGATTATGGAAGCAAAATCCTTTTGATCATCTTTTACTATCATACATAGATTACTTTTTATTCATAGGCTTATTGGTTAAGATCTACAATTAGAATTTATCCAAAAATTTTTGTACTTTATTTTAACATTGTATATCCAAATATATTGGCACGTTAGATTAGCCTCAAAAGCAAGCTGTCATTAAAACAAGATCGAATCTATAGAAGTGAGCTACTCAATAAAAAAGACTCATTGCACATTGGGAGGGTCAAAGAAGAAAGCTTGAAAAAAGTAGTATAAAAATTAACTACATATATCGACTCATTTGTGGCTGGCTAGTAACTAAGGATGAACATATAGCTTAAATTACCAAAGTTCAACAACCCTACCTTGACATGTCAATTTGATACATAAGAGTAGTCATACATCAAAGTAAGTAGCAGGTCGCTCACACCAACAAGCTATAGAGCTCACTACACACTGAAGAACACTCACCACATGTCAAGGTGAGTTCTCACATATACTCAACTTTCCTTACATGTACTTATTTTATGTAATTACCTTCTCCACTATTACAAAAAGGGGGACCTTTCAATGTGAGGTCTCTAGGGTGGTACCATAGCCTTCATTACTTGTACTAGGTGTTGGTGAAATTTAAGATGACTTTTTCACTTCTTTTATTCCCTATTGTTCTATTTTTTCTAACCCTATTACCCAGGTATCTTAGAAAGTTTTACTTCACTGCATGGATAGATTCAGATTCAATATCCTTTTAGATGTGGTGAGTGTGGATGAGGCTGAAAACTAGGAGTCAGATATAAAGTGAAGTATGACACTTAATAGGGAATCATTTAATGGGCATGGAGCAAAGTACGCAATAACTCACCATGCAAAAGAACTTGAGAGATATGAAAGATAGAATCACTTGCCTAGCATAGGTAGCTATAGAGAAAACTAACCATGAAGAACCAAGGGCCAAAGAAAATGAGGGATGCTTAAGATCGATGACTCATCAGGCACACCAAGTGAGAAGAGAATTACCTAAAATTCTTAGGTTGGATGATGAGTTATATTATGTTAGTGATGATAAAGACATACAAAAGAAGCATGCAAATTTGACTAACTCCACAAAGATCACAAAGGCTCGCTCATCGCATAGGTTCAAAATCTTGCACTTAAAATTATATAAAGGTTGAACAAAACTAATTGATCGCATAGCATATTTTGAGTAAACAACATCGTTATTAGATTTAAATGACGTAATGAAGTGCCATCTTTTCTTTGCCACCATTAAATAGTTGGCCTTTAGATGGTTCTTGCATCTATGAGAATGTGTCACAACCTCATTTGTTAATTTTAAGAGAATGTTCACCACATAATTTGCCATCAATTATAAACCATTAAAGAGTTTCCAAGATTTTTCACAAATGAGGTAAGAACACAATGAGTTCTTATGGAAGTGCATCACTCACTTTCAATGAGAAATGATAGAAATTAAAGACCTGGAACACATAGTAGTCCATGCCACACTTTCTTACAGATTGAGAGAAGGACCCTTTAGATATGCCCTCATGCACCAACAGCCTAAAACACTCATTGAATTACTTAAGTTGGGGAATAACCATGCGAATGCTGAAGAATAAAATAAAGTCATTAAGCTGGCACCACTAACTTGCACAAAGGATTTGGTGAAGAGGTCGTATTTATAACAATTGCCCAGAGATGGGCTTCAAGCGTGAAGATTAGATAAAAGAAGGGGACTAGATGCACTTACACTCAGGCGAGATTTTAGAAACCCTGTGACTCACTATCAAGGAGTTGAATACTCACAACCCACTTTAGCAATTATTTTAAGTGTGTCAATGACTGAGTTAGGAAAAGTCACCTAGAATAAGGAATACTTTAGGCCACCACTACCAATGAAGGCTAATAGTGTTCATGATTGCTCTAGATATTGCACCTAACATAGGGGCTATTGACATAATAGTAAAGAATGCCAGCACTTGGGGAGCTTAGTTGATGAGTTAATAAAAATGAGAAAGCTCAAGAAATTCAATAGGAGAAAGGATAAAGAAGGCATTGAAATAGATAATAAACCCCACCCCAACACATGGGATCCATAGTGTGGGAGTCATACCTACTTTTTTTGGAGGTGGCTAAGATTTCTCAATAAAAGCAAGCCTCAAGCAACTGTGATCCAAAGAAGTTAACTTAGTAGCCATGATGCATACCTACCTACTTTCATAGTTCTTGTAAGTTTCTTGAATAAAGACAAACCTGCCATTGGTAATTTCTATAATGATGTTATTATCATCATGATATAATTCAACAATTATTAAATTAAGAGTATATTGATCGACATAGGGAGCTCAGTCAATATCATTTTCAAATATATCTTTAATAAGTTAAGATTGGTGAGTTCTAAACTCACTTATATTGGAGAATTGATATACAACTTCTCAGGAGAAAGAAGAGAAATATAAGAAATGATCACTCTCCCCCATGACCTAGGGAGAAGATAAGAAGTAATTCATAGTAATGGCTGACTTTATTATAGTGGAAGCTCCCACCAACTATAACACCATCTTGGTTAACCACTACCCAACACGTTCAGAGTTGTAGTGTCAACCTATCATGTAGACATCAAATTTCCCATAATAGGCAAAGAAATCAATAGTAGAGAAAATTTGAATTAGTCTAGAACTTATTACTTAAGAGCCATATGAGAGTTGGCTAAAGAAGATGAAGTTTTGTAATTATATGTCATGTGAATTAGAGTCAAATTTCTTGAGAAAATAGAAGGGATTCAGACCAGGGTGAGAACTTAGAGTTAGCTCAACTTTCTACCCTAAGCATAAAGAAGCTCTTATCCTAACTTTCCTAGATGATATTAATATATTATCTTGGATCAAAACAAAAATGTTAGGTATTGATATCAATGTCACTTATCATTACCTCAATATCTACAAAGATGTGTAACTAAGAAAGCAAAAAATGAGGAAGACTGCAACATTACTCTTGAACTCATTGAAAAGAAAGTCACCAAGCTACTCAAAGCCAACTTTATTAGAAAAAGCTAGTTCCTATATTGGGTGTCAAATGTGGTAACGATGTAGAAGTCAAGCAAAAAGCTGAGTATGTGCATCAACTTCAGTAATTGTAATTTGTCATGTCCGAAGGATGGGCATTCTCCTTCTTAAATAGACACACTAATCGACTCAGCAACCTACTACTTGGTAATGAGTTTCATAAATGTATTTTTGGGATATCGTCAAATATAAATGCATCCTACCTACTTCGAAAAAACATTGTTTATTACCAGGGGAGGAGCTTTAGAGTAATGCCCTTTGTCCTCATGAATGTAAGGGCGACCTATCAGAGAATGGTCGATCATTTATTCAAAGATCAAAAAGGGAGAAACATAAAGGTTATGTTGATAACTTATTGGTCAAAATTAAGTAGTTGGTGCAGCACATCCAAGATCTCAAAAAAATCTTCACGACTTTAAAGAAGTACAAAACATGGTGTAATCCCTTGAGGTGCACTTTTGATGTCGGGTATGGACAATTCTTGATATTTCTAATCACACTCAAGGGAATAAAGATGAACCTTGATAAAATCAAAGAAATAATTGAGGTACTTTCACTAAAGACAATAAAAGAGGTTCAATGACTCATAGGGTGAGTCACTGGGTTAAGATGGTTCATCTCTAAAGCCAAGAAAAGCTATTTTCCATTCTTTAAAGTTCTTAAGAGAGATAAGAGATTCAAGTGAAAATCTAATCTAAAAAAATCTACTAACATCAATACCTTTACTATAAAGCCCAAAGGAAGGGGAGACCCTACTGTTATACTTAGGATTTGAGAAGACTTAGTCAAATTTGTTAATATATGAGAGAAAAGTGGAAAGCAATGGCATATATATATATATATATATATATATATATATATATATATATATATATATATATCTTGTGAAGTGCTGAGATAAATACCCCATTATGGAGAAACTTACACTTGGACTCATTATCTCAGCTCGATGACTTTGACCATACTTCCAACAAATTTCAATCCAAGTCACCATAGTTAATCTTATCAAATATGTACTCAGCAAGCTAGATCAGTTTAGGAGGTTATTAAAATGGCTTATGAACATTAGCAAGTTTGATATATCTTACTTGCCTAGATGACAATCAAGGCTCAAGCACTCACCAACAACCACATCGACTTCAGCAGTTCATATAATGTCTCAATTAACCCAAAACCTTTATAGCAATTATACGTAAATGGATTTCCATGCAAACAAGGCATGGGTGCCAACATAGTATTAAAAATCCCAATCGAGATCATTATAATGTAGTCAGTAAAGTTCGATTTTAAGTCAACATATAACCGATTTGAATATGAAGCTCCATTCATTGAACTGAGGTTTGCTCGATGACTCAAAACCTCATATATTATGGTGTACTTTGACTCATAAGTGATAAAACAAGTTAATGTGGACTATGAGGTTAAAGATGAGTCATTGAAAAAATACTCACTCCAGGTGAAACTAAAAATTGGATAATTAGAGTAGTTTGAGATTTAGTAAATAAAAGGAAGCAAAAGAAACTTGTCGATCTATTATCCAAGATGAGCAAACTCTATGAGCACTCGATCATACAACTCACCCAACAAAGAACAAAAGAAGAGGAATTGATGTAAGTAAAATATGAACACTCACAAAGCTAGAATGATCCTATTAAATGTTAGACTTGGCAGGTTGAAGAGGTTGCCAAAGGCTCGAAGAGATTTAGGATAAGAGCCGCTCAAACTTACTGATTAGAGAGAAATTATTTCAAAGATCAGCAATTTCACATAAATTTAAGTGTGTGCGAGAAACCGAATAAAAAGGGATCTTAAGGAAATACACTTCGACGTAGATAGCCATTCGGGAGAAAGAGCACTTTCCCATAGAATCTTATGGTAGGGATACTTCTAGCCCACCCTCAAAAAGAATGTAGAGGCATTCACCAAATGGTGCATACAGTGTCAAAAATTTTCCCCACTTTAGTAATAGTCATCACAATCTCTACAACCTATTACAAGCCCTTGGTACTTCAACGTTTAAGGAATGATCCTAATTGGCCCCTTTCCAATAGCTAGCATGTATAAGAAATTTATTCTTATCATAATCAACTACTTTAGAAAATCGATCAAAGCAAAATCACTTGCCAAGATAACCGCCCAGGTAATTGAAAAAGTTATTTTTATTTACTGGTATGAGCTGCCCATCAATTATCATAGATAATGAGCCATAGGTCACTGATTAGGGATTAAAAGACTTTTGTGAGTCTTAAGGAGTGCAATTAAAGTTCATTTTAGTACATCACCCATAATACAACGGCATAGTAGAAGCAGCTAAGAAGAAGATCCTCAACTTACTAAAAAAAAAGGTAGAAGGTACCAAATCTAAATTGGTTGATGCATTACCCACCGTACTCTAGGCCCTCAGAACCACTCTCACCAATACAATAGGGCACTCACCATACATGCTGTCATATGGGACATATGTTGTATTACCAATCAAGTACAAGCTCTATAGCCAAAGAGTCTTACCAATAGAAGTGCAAAGAAATAAGACTAGAGAGTATTAGAAGGTGAACTCAGAAGTAATAGAGGACACACTTGACATGCTCAAAGCACTAAAGATTGAAGCATCACTGAGGCATGAAGAGACAAAGGGGCAAATGGCAAGGTACTATAATCGCTATATAAAAGAGAAGCAATTCAAATTAATAATAAAGAAAGTTAATGTTGCAGCTCATAGAATGCCTTAGTAAACTCGCCCACATATGGGACAACCTTAACATTAGCAAAAAGCAAGTCAGGCCCAAGGTTGACTATGAAGAACAAGACTTACCCTATTCCGGGAATGCTTAAGATCTTAAAATTTTTTATCTTTGGAGCGAATAATATCTATTATATATATATATATATATATATATATTTATTATTATTATTATTATTATTATTATTATTATTATTATTATTATTATTATTATTATTGTAAATTTCATAAAGGTATCCCATTAAGAAAATTGATTTAAATTTTAAAGATTAAATTTCATTCATTTCAACCTTATCAGGAGAATTGGAATTCTCTTTTACCACCATTTTCTTTATCTCATTGACTAGGCAAAAATGAAATTTAGTTACATCATTTTTAATCATAATGTATGTTTATCTTTCCATTTTAAATCTCTTCTAAACTCCTCAAGATTTTAGTGCTTCTGGATGGTCTTAAAGGGCCTTGAGGGATAAATCTAAAAACTTTTAAAGAAATTAGATTAAAGCTGAATTACCTTTTTGTAAATGTAAATTGCCTTCATAGAGGTAGAAGGCTCATGTTTGATTTTCTTGATCGACCTCTGCCCAAGGTCAACAGAGCATTCTTTTCAGTTGATTCTTTTTAGAATGCAACCCAAACTTTAATCATGGTGGCAAGTGGCAATAGGCAGGACTATACCACTTCTTTTGGTTACATGAGTTTTCTCAAGATTTAAAAGAACTCCTTCATTTCAAAATATATTTTTAGATGTTTGCTATCATTGAATATATTAGAACAAAGGGGTATCATTTTAAGGAACTGGCCCTGATTTTCTTTAGCTTTTGTATAAAGCTAAGATAAAATCAAGGACAAAAAGAATGTTGCAATTTTCTTTTCAGAATTTGAAATTTCTTTCTTAGATAATTTCATCATTTTTGAAGATGATATTTTTTTTTCATGAAATGATATCAGATCAATTTTAACCAGAATTAAGTCTAACAAAAATGACTTTGCTTTAATTAATTAATTAATTTATTTATTTAAATTTTAAGAGAGTGGTTCTAGGACTCAATCATTTGACTCTGATAAACAAAAAGTTCTAGAACTTTAGTTAAGGATGTTGGATGAGCTCTGCCAAGAATGAAATGGAGAGGCATCTAATAGAAAGAAAGGCAATCCTAACTCATGAGTGGCACAAGTGCATTGCTGAAATATAGAAATAAGAGCTTATTTCTACAGATACAGAGAAGAACTACACCCTAGCGGAGTCGTCATTAAATATCTCTATGGGAAAAATTTAAGACACTAGATAGATTTTAGGAATTTCTTATTTAGGCAATCAAATCCATCATCAAAAAAATAAACATATTACCTCAGAAAATAAACATGTTATCCTATAATGGATTTGATCACTTAAACAATGACTCCTAAGGCTAATGGGTCTTTTTAATATTCCAGAGATTCTTCCCTTGAACTACATGGAATAGTAGGACAAGGTTTATTTTATAATGGGATTGTAGTACTCTAAAATAGCAATCCATTATAGTTAATTAGATCTCAGGAATGAGGATCTCTTCTTAAAAATACTTTTGATTAAAGAAATAAGCTCTTATATCTATGGATTTCAAAGCTGGTTCCAAAGGATGATTAAATTGGAATTCCAAAAGAAAACATTTTAAAGGGGAAAGAGTTCATTTCGACGTCAATTGGGATAAAGTAGGAAATGCCTTTAGATATTGGGATACCTAGTGGAAAATTCAACTATCATACCATCAAGCTTTATATTTTTAAGATAAAATTTATTAAGGTTTGAATTTATATTTTATTAGAAATCTAAGACTTAAATTATTGCAGCACAAGCCTATAGAAATGCTTAAGGTTAAGGATTTATTCCTAAAAGGAGTCTTCAACATCTAAGTCTATAATTTCTTTTAACACAAGTCAGATGCTCGAACTAATTTGACTCTTGGAAATTATTGGCTCTTTCTTTCACTTGAGAAAAGAAACTTATCCCTAACTTTTTTGGACTTACAACCCTCTTGGAAAGGCTGCCAACTAAAACCACCTAAGAAAATTTTTAAATCCATATGTCAGTCTTATGTGCGCAAGATGGCTGGGCTGTTACATTTTAAAAAACAAATTTAGGAACCTAAACTTAATCCTTAATCCCTAAGATCATATTGTTGACCTCATTTTAGGATGAGGTTAACATTCCTCCTAAAGACAATCATTATGACTTCTAATCTTAAATTAGAAGTCTCCTAACTAAGCACCTTGGACATCACACTGAGTGATCTAGTGCACCCTCCTTAGATTAATTTCACTTAATGGGTTTAGTTATATTCAACCCAAATCTTCAATTTAAACATACGCCACTCTAAATTTGAAATTGATTAAGCTTATATTAGGGTATAATTAAGGAATTAAACATATTTATCTTAATTAAGCTAAGAATCATATAAACCTAAAGAAATTCAAATTAAATCTTAAAAAACCCAAATCAAATGAAATTAAAAGCATGAAACCATAACATGAAATTGAATAAATTCAAATCTAAATTAAAGGTCAAAGATTGGCCAGTCCTTTTACATGGGTTTAACTTATGTGGGTCCCACCAAGTCAAAGGTCAACCCACCAAAATTTGATCAAATAAAATCATTCCAAATGGTTGCGATGATGATATGAATATATGTAAATATAAATTGAAAAGAATATAAATCCAATGTGGACTAAATTAGGCTAATTAGGTCATTTGACCTAAATAGGGCTAAATGGGTCTTATTGGGTTCAAACCTAAATCAAACTCAAATAAACCCAAATCAATTGTCCAAAATATTTTGAAAATAATTATTGAACATAAACTAACCCATCATTGGGTCCAATTTGGTCATTTGACCCAAATGAATCTAAACTTAACCCATTAAGCCCAACTTGAGTCAAATGGGTTCAAAATGAAATAAAATTTGAATTATTTGATCAAATGCATTCCAAATTGTTTGGATTAACCCAACTGAAAATTTAACACATTATAATTAAGTTAATTAAACCATTTGACTTAATTGAAATGAACCTAAATCTAATTAAATCAACAAGGGCTAAACCTAAAGTAAACACTCCATAAATTTTAAAATCCTTAAAACCCTTTGATTAACAAGTTCATTAATGATTAAATGGACACAATCCTAGCATTGATCTAAGGCTAATCCATTAAGTGAAGCAACTTAGATCAAATTAATTAAAGGAATCATTAAATGGCAAATTTTAAAAGGATTTAATCCTAATATTTAACTAATTCACTTAGGATGCAACCAAACCTTTCCCAATCCTAATTAATGTTGATTCCCAGCCAACAATAAGCCACTTAATCAACTTTAAATAAATCCAATGATAAAGAAGATTCCATGGCAAGTCAAAGTCATGAAAAGCCAAATCCAAGCTTATAGCCTCATTCCTTACTCCACCTCTTTAGCTTAGGGCATATGTGAGAGGACTAGTGAGCCATGTACCTAACCTCCAAGGACTTCAATCACCTATGGCTGACCAAGAGGGGGAAAACCAAGCTGAAGAGGCTTAGCTTCAATGGCATTTTCACCAAGAGCTATTCCCAAGTAAAATAAACCATGCCATCACCTTTCTCACCTTGAACAAAGTTGAAACCCATCTTCCCTCGATCCCCTCACCATCGGGAGGCTGGAGAATGACCAAGACCGACAGAATCCAAGCAGAGCTTGGTCTAGGAGGTGATCTTGAGGGAGGCAACTCAATTCCATTAGCACATAATCTTCCCACACTGTTTCACAGCTATTACAGTAAATCCCACAATTGAAGAACACCGGGACGGACGTATGCCATTGACGACCTCCCTTAAGCTTTTAGGTTCGGTACTTTTCAAAGGAAATTTTATCTCAAGCGAGATCAAACCAATTAGATCTCCATGATTTTATCCATTCATGGATTTATCATCAAAATCATGTGATTTCAATAATCAGATGGCCGAAAAGCACATTAAAATGATGGATGGCTCTCGGCCTCTACCATCACCATAAGAGATGTAATCTTTATTATCCGTTCTTTTTAAAAGGAATAGACAGCTAAGATCTAATTAGATGTCTGATTAAATCCAATAAAAGGAACCGTGGGTTGAATTATGGCCATCCGATATTCAATCGGACGGTCTGTAATTAACCCACGTGCACCGCCTTTTTAATGTGGATCCACCTTGATCCCACATGGCATGATGATGCAGTGCCACATTGGATCCACATGGATCTGACACGCCTAAATGAAAATTTTGGGGTTTTTGAATTAAAAATTAAGGAAAACGCATAAAAATTCAAAAAAATCATAGGAAATTAAACATAAATCCAAAAAATATAAATTTGGGCTCTATGGATTCCTCTTGATGAGAGGAATCCATTAAAATTAAAATCCCCAAATTCTCTTTGGGATTCTAGCCTTAAGTTAGGTTTTTCTAAAAATTTTCAAACCCTAATTAATCCTAAACTAAAAATCCAATTCAAATGAAACTTTAGGAAATTGAAATTATTGTTAAGATACACATTAGGTAATTTTTTTTATAATTTATTAAGCAATAAATCTTAATATTGGGAATTACAAACACCAAATCCTCATTTTCATGAAATAAATTAATATTAAATAAAGTAAATGACAGAAATTAATCAAATCAAATTAAAACATTATAATACATCCTAATAAACATAAATAAGCCATTGAACCTATTAGAATATAATAAATCATAAGATGGCTTAATTAGGCCTTTAACTGAATTAATTAATTCAATTAATCAACCTAAATTTAAATAAAACATAATAAATCAAATAGAACTCCTAAAATTATGAATGAACCTTGTTTGGATGTATATTCTAGAGGAGAATCAAGAAAAAATAAAACCCTTAAATAATTTTCATTAAATTAGGCCTAATGTAGGTTTTAATAAAATAATTAAAACCCTAATTATACTTTAATTACATATCTGATTGAAGTGAAACTTTAGGAAAATCAAATTAGCAAGGAACCCCACTTGCGATAAAAATTTCAAATCCAATTAACCTCTCGATTGGGAGTATTTAAAATTCCAATTCTCTAGGTCAATTTAAAATAAAATATTAAATAAAAAAATCACATAAATTATAAAATCTATAACATAAATCTAAAGCATTATAATTGACATTAGAACACTTAAATAAAATACCCAAACTATCTAAAAGAAAATAAACATAATTAATCCTAAGTTAAAGATGATGATTAAATGAGAATATGAAATTTTATCATTAACAATAATAATCTCGTAAACCATAATAACACCATTTATAAATTGAAATATAAAGTTCATTAATCCCTTAAATTTATAAGTTATCAACATATAAATACATTAAAATCATTTGGATTAAAGAATGAAATGGTACAAATGCAAATATGAAAGGTTAATTGTAATTAAACTTTAAGCTATGATGAATTAAACTTAAAATGACAAAGTAACATAAGGCAAAATTAATACACAAGAGAATGACCTTTATTTAAACTCCTTAAGTCATGAAGAAAAATGAAATTGTATTATGTCTAATGCTAAAAGAACCTTTCAAATGGCATAATGATCACTCTTTTAAATTAATTAAATTGAATTGAACCATTCTATAATGTGTAAAATATACAATTTGGAATCAATCACCATAGCCTAAATTTATTAATAAACCTTAGAGAATTTCATATAAATAAATAAATCAAAACAAGAATGAGTTGTTAATGTAAATAAGTTATAAAATGAAAATATAATAAATTGAATAATAACTAAACAAAAAAAATTTTGAATATAAATTTACTTAGGGTAAGGAACATTAATGAAAATGAATAAATAAAATTAAATTGCATTGAATAAATGAAATACATACATTTAAAAGTAATAAGTAAATTATATGTATTCCAAAATGAAATGAAAATAAATTAAATGAGATATAAAGACATATAACTAAATGAAACATTAAATAAAATATAATTATACATAAAGCTTTACCTTAAATCAAATATAACAAAACCAATAAAGAAACATAAATAATAAATTAAGGGTGAATTCAAAGAACATAAACATTAAAACCTAATCACTATAAGAGTAAATTTAATATACAAGTAAAGTAAACTTAATAGTTTAAGTTTGAAAAGATATAAGTCATCATAATCAATAAAGCAAACATGTAAAGTAAAAAATGAATCAAATTAAGAGAATAAAGGATAAATATCAATATCATAATATTAAGCAAAGGAATTAAATGAAACTAAAATCATAAGAACAAATAAATTAACTTATAGAGAACAAAATTGAATCATAATAACAAATGAATTAAACTTCAAGTGAAAATTAATTCAAACTAACTCACAACATTACTAGTGAAAAAAGCTACCATAAAGAAATTAAGACACAAAATATTATGATGAAATAAATTAAACTAATTCAAACTTTCTAAATTTAAAGAAAGGTTCAACTATAATACTTAGAATGTTAGTTAGATCTTTTGGATGAATCTTTACCTTAGAATAAAGATATCATCCTATTAGGACTTAGGATGTTTAATGGAATGAGCTCCACCCAAAATGAAACCTATTGCATTCTTCATTCTTGAAAACCTAACCTAATTTAACATAATAAAATGTACCTAAAATGAAGACAAAAATCAACAAATCATTAAATCATTCGAATTGAAATCATCCGAACATAAATAAACAAATACTCAAAACCAAAAATTGGAACCTAAAAACCTAGTAATGTCTTGCCACACAAACCCTTTTTCTTCACACACTAGAATTATAGGTCACAAACCTTAGACTTAGGTTAGGTGATTTTGTGATTTTTTGTAATTTGTTGTGATGTTGCGATGAGAATTGCTTTTATTATTTTATGGTGTATTGTTTTAGACAAGATGACTAGGATTGATTGTCATTAGTCTGGATGATAGGACATTATTTTTAGAATTAAAATTATCTTTTGCAAGAGGTTGTGTTAAAGGGACTACCATCATAAATAAAAATTATAAATTTAATGTTTTCTTGTAGGTGCTGAATAGTCCTTTAGCATAGCCTATAGGATAGGTGGGATTGGCAAGAAACTAATGCTAAGCCCATATGTTCATAAAATATAACTATTGTATGATATTTGTATTTTCCTAACATTTGTTTTTCAGGGCTTAAGATTTATTTTTGAATTTAAAATATAAATTTGAGCTTAGAATCAGGTTAGGATTTATGGGGTCTAGATTAGGATTGAAACTAAGAAGGGTCTCCTATGAAACTCAATGGAGGTCCCTTAAGAAGGAGACGACCCTAAAATGTAGACCCATAGATCTAGACTTATAGCTCTAGGCTAGGCTATATAAGGGTAGAGCTCTGCTGTTCATTGTCCTTTCTTCCAGGGTGTACAGTGGTACTGGACCACATTGTATAAATTTAAATTAGTTTGATTTATTTTGGGTGCATAATAGAATCAACCTACTTTTTTAGGTTTCTTTTTGTGTTGTGCTTTTCTATGATGGATTGACTCAAAGAAAAAAGTAAATTTTCTACCCAATTAAGTTTAATCAGTTCAATCATAAAATAATGAGATTCAAAACCTCACATAAATTAAAGCCATAAGAAATAACTTAAAATCAATTAAAAACCAATTAGCTCTTGGAAAGAATACAATCATATTGCTTCAATCCTTGAATTGGGTGACTTCTACCATTGCATATAAGGAGCATCTGACCTATAAGGATGGCCACGTTCTTGGGGAAGATTGCTTTCTATTATTGATTTAGCCCATGACTTTCTTGTAATTGCTTACCAGGTAAGAATAAATTGCATACCCATGGCCTAAAATGATCATCAAGTCAAAATATTAAAAAATGAAAAATGTGCATTAGTTAGTACATTTCATAACCTACATTATCTTAGGGATTAAGGAGTGTGTCTAAGATCCTTTCTTCAAAATACAGAAGTCTGGCCATCTTGTAGTCATAAGATTAGTTGTCATGAATTTAAAATGCACTTAGGTGGTGTTAGCTGGTATCCCATCCCAGCAGATTGTAAGTCCAAAAGAGTTAGGGATAGGTTAGTTCCCTCAAGTGAGTGGAATGGTTGATAATTCCCCAAATGAAACTAGGTTAAGCATATAACATGTCTTAGAAGAATTTGTAAATTAGGTTCTAAAGCATCCTCCTTAGAGTAAGTCTTCAACCCTAGGCGGTTTTGTAGTCTTGTGTTGTTAGAATCTAAGTCCTAGATTTTTAAGAAAATATCAACTCAAAATTTAATGTCTAATGATAGGATAGTTGAAGTGCCTACTAGGCATCCCATATCAATAGGCATTTCCTACTTCATTTTGTTTGGCCTCCAAAAATAACTCTTTCCAATTTAGATCAATCCCAATTGAAATTTCAAAAATCAATCCTTTAAAAACCAACTTAGAAATCTTTAGAAATAATAACTTACTTTTTTTTTTAATCAAGAGTATTCTTAAGAAGAGTCCCTTCTTGAGATGTAATTAACTATAGGGTCTTGCCTCTATAGGTGACCATGAACCCAATTTAAAATAAACCTTATTCTCGCTTCCATGTAGTTCACGGGAAAGATCTCTGGTACATGAAAGACCCATCAGCCTTAGGAGTCATTTATTAAATAATTAAATCCATTATCAAAAATATATTTATCTTCGAAGATAATATGTTTATTCTTTAATAATGCATTTAATCATCCAAATAAGAAATTTATAAAATCAATGTGGTGTAATAAATTTTACTCATCGCATATCAGGTATGATATGCTCCTAGCTAATGTAGCATATTTCATTTTTTTTTATGTCTTGACTCACAATTCATTTAAGGCTTTTGGGGTATGATATTTATGCCTACAATGAGATGCAGTTAGAAGCAGTTGTGGGCCAAATCAAATCATGAAGGCACACTTCCTCAAGAAGGTGACCATCCTCAAAGGTCAAATGCCCCTTATGTACAATAGGCTAGGTACCCAATTCAAGAAGTTAAAATTATATGATGGCATGATTCACAAAAGTTAATTATTTCTAGTTTCTTTTAAGTTGTTCCTAAGGCTTTAATTTATATGTGAAGTTATGAATTTGTTTAATTTTGTGTATGTTATTTAAATTTAAGTTGGGTAAAAAATTTAGTTTTTCTAAGAGCCTAACATCTAGGCATTCATCACTGAAAACATAGCACATAAAGTAACCTAAAAAAGTAGATTGATTCTATTGTACACCCAAAATAAATCACATCAAATTTAATTTAATAAGCCAGTCGGTTGGGTACCACTATACACCCAAGAAGAAAGAAAAATGGGCAACCGAGCTCTGCCCTTATATAGCCTAGCCTATAATTAGAAGTCTCAATTTATGTTATTTTTTCTCCAGACTGTCTTCTTCTTTAAGGACCTCCACAGGCTTCGCAGGTGACCACCAGCTAATAGGGTCAACTCCAGCTAATCGTAAACCCCATAGATCTTAACTTAATTCTAATCTCAAATTACATTTTTAATTTTAAATTAATTTCTAATTTATGTAAAATAGACGTTAGGAAATACACATAGTATTCTAATAATTATGTTTGCAAACATACAAGTTTAGCATTAGTTGCTTGCCAAGTCCACCTGTCATATTAGGCTATGCTTAAGAATTTAAGCATACCTGTAAGAAAATAGTATTTATTTATTATTTATTCTAACAGTCCTTTTTAGCATAACCCCCTACAAAAAAAATGTTTTCCTAAAAAGAACATCCTAGCATCCAGGCTAATAGGCAAATAATCCTAACCATCCAATCTAAAATAGTACACCACAAAATAATAAAAATATATTGCATCACAGTATAATGTATCATAGAACATTGTCCTAACCAAAGTCTAGGGTCAGTGAGCTAATAATCTAGTGTGTATAAAAAATGGTCTTGGGTGGTATGACTTTACTAGGCATTTTAGATTTGAGTTTTCATGCCTCAAGGTTTGTTTAATTTAACATTAGTTGGTTTTAATTTAAGTGGTTTAATTGATTTCATGATTTCATTTTTATTTTTAAATTCCTTTTATGTTAAAGTAGAGTTTCAGTTTTCAAGAATGAAGAAATAATTAAGTACCATTTTAGGAGGAACTCATTCTATTCAACATCCTAATTTCTAATAGAATGAGGTTTTCATCCTAAGGTAAAGATTCATTCTAAAGGTCAAGCTAAGATCTTAAGAATCTTTAAATTTATTTGACTTTGATTTGATTTATTTTCAAATGATTTGATTCAGTTAATGTTTTATTTATTTTTAATTAAATATTTATTTAATTTCATGTGTTTGAATTATTTAATTTGTTTGATCTTAATTGAATTAATTTCATTCATTAATTTAATGTTTATTTCCTTCAAATGATTTAATTCATTCTTAGTTGAGGTTTTGATTTCATTATGTGTTACGATTTCATTAATTAATTCGATCCCTTTATATAAAATTTTATTTATCAATTCATAACCTAGGAGACTTAAACTATTTTGGGCACCAAACTTATCCTAAGCCATTTCAAATTTCTAAGTTGTTTTAGATTTACTTGATTTGAATAATCACTTTCATTTATATTTGGAATTTTATTATTCATTAACTTAAATGGACTTAAGAAATTTTTCTTATGTTAAAAAATTTCATATTTCAATATAAAATTCAAAGATAAATGAGTTTTGATTTTCAATTGATTAGTTGATTTATCATGAATTTAATAAGTTATTAACTTAAGGTTTAATTTTTATTTTTTTATTTCATTAAGCCCTAAGTTTATGATTAACTAAATTCCTTGACTTTAAAGTTATAGAAAATTTACTTCAAGCGTTTTAATGATAAAGAAAATGTTTTAGATTAATTTTATTAATTTTCATAATTTTCATAATTTTCTAACTTATTATTTCAATTATATTGACTTAAGGATTAGAAATTCCATAACTTCATATCTAAGGGTCGATTAGCCTTAAAATTTTTATGGCAAGTAGGATTACTTACCAATTTTAGTTCCTAAAGCTCCATCTTAATCAGATGTGTATTTTAATTCTAATTAAAATTTCAATTATTTTAATAAAACTTAAATTAAGCTTAAATTAAAAGAAATTAATTTGAGATTTTATTTTTCTTAGGTCCTCTCTAGACGATACATCCATAAAGGGTTCATTTAAATTTTTTGGAGTTTTAGTTGATTTGTTATTATTTTTTTAAGTTCAGACCATTAACTTGAATTAATTAATTCAATTAATCATTAAATTAAGCCATTTTTTAGTTTATTAGATTTTAGGGAGTTTTAATGAAGTGTTTAGATTTGTCAGGGTTTAGTATGATGACTTACATTATTTTCATAAGTTTACATGATTTCTTTAATTTAATATAAATTTATTTTATCAAAATTAAGATTTTAAGTTAGAAATTCCATATTTTCATATTTACTTTACATTAAATCATGACAAATTTCCCTAAGGTGTGTTTTAACCTTAGTTTTATTTCCCCAAAGTTTGAAATTAATTGAATGAGTGGTTTGAGTTTAATTATTTCATTTAAACCCAAGTTAATCTAAAATTAATTGGGCATTTTGAGATGAATCCATAGAGCCCTTATTTATGTTTTTTGGTTGAGTATTTTATTTTATTTTATAATTTTTTGAAGTTCTAATGATTTTTTATCATTTTTAATAAGAAAAAAAAATTGATTTTCTTACTTATCCATGTGAGCGCCACGTAGCACAGCATTACACATACCATAATGCCGTTAGGCCATGCTAATCGCATGTCAAAAGATGGTGTGGATGTGAGATTTATTTCGAGTGTCCAATCTTCGATCGGATGGTCATGATTTCATACATAGATCATATAAAATTTAAACTAAATTGTGTGGCTAGATCTTGACCATTCGTTTCTAATAGAAGGAATGGACTATGGAGATTTCTCCCTTGTCCTCCCACCAAAGAACTGAGTGTCATTGGCTCTATGGCCTTAACCACCATTAATCAGAGTGTTGAAAGAGTGTAGTTTTGAATGCAAATTGATCAAGGATTGATTTGCAAGTGATCATTATGGTTTGATCTTAATGAAGATCGACTTCCCTCACAAAGCACCAAGCCAAATGGAAGGGTGGTCTTTTTTGAAGCATAACTTACCAACATCGATCCTCAATGGTGAGGAAGGTTTGTACACCTTCGTGGGGATGTGGTGAGGTTCTTGGAGAAGTTTCATGTGTTGCCTCCCTATGGATCGCCTTGGAGACCAAAGCTTGCTATCTTATCATCGGGTTTAATGGTTTTTCAGCTTGTTGGCAGTGACAAAGCTCAGGAAAGATTTGTTTGAGTTTTCCTTTATCCCTAAAATGTGTCGGGTATGTAAATTGAGCTTGAGGAGTTTGATTTTCCATGTTTCTATGCTTGGTTGAGAGGTTGGCCGCTGGCTTTGGCCAATTTCATGCTTACTAGCGGCGAGAGGCTCGGGGAACAATTGGATTCTCTTTCTCTTCAACTCAGGAGTGTGTGAGGATGCTAATATTTCTTAAAGGATGCTCCCTTCCTCTCTAACCATCTATGGTAGAAAGCCATAAAGGAGAATTTGGGGTGGCCTAATTTTCACCACCAGTGGGGAGAGGAATGACCAAGGGTTCGGTTATGTCTCTCTTGCCCTTGGGAGTGTATTAGGATGAACTTCTTAAATGGAGGGAGCCTCCTCCTCCCTTTTCTTACCTTGGCCATGAGCTTTGCCAAGAGGTTATCCATGGAATTCTTCCATGAGAGGGAAGTCAACTATGGTTGGCTCCTTTGATTGCCACTTATGAAGGCTAGCTCCAATGGGTGGTTAACTAATTGGAGAGAGTCCAAATCAGCTAAGGTAAGGGGGTGGATGAGGTATGGAGAAGATTAAGTGGGATTTGAATTCTTTATATGGGTTCCAAACTTTCTTCTCTCATGTTTCCACCTCATCCCTTACCTTTATAATTTTCATGGCTATTTGCAATTCATTTGGACTAAAGTATATTTACTCCTAACTAGGTTGAAGGTATCTTTGAATTAGCCTAACTTCTTGTTGGTTTGGTTTTAGTGATTTCACTTGGTTTGAAGCCAAATTGATTTAAGTGGCCTTGAGTACCTCTCTTTTGATTAATTGACCCTTTATTTGAGTTTCAACCATTATTAATTATTCTATAGATAATTTGGAGTTCAATTGGTCCATGACATGCCAGGGTTTAATATGACTTGAGCTACGTTTAACCTTTTTAACTTAAATTGGTCAAACTAAATCCCTTAGCTCAAATGGCCTTTAAGATTTAAATTTAGGTTCAAGTATGTTTATTTGATGATTTATGATAGTTTCATTTTTTTTTTATTTCTTTGGATTTTAAATTGATTTTGATTATATTTCAACTTGACCCATTTAGAATTAAATGGGCTAAGTTGAGTCAATTGAGTAAAATGATCAATTTGGCTCAATTAAATTATGTTTGGACTCTAATCATTTTTAATCACATGTGTGAGATGATTTGGACTGACTAATTTTATTTGATTTAGAATTGATTTCAATTTTAATCCATTTGAACCCAAATTGGGCTTAATGTGTTAAGTTTCGTTCATTTGGGTCTAATAACTAAATTGGTTAAATTAGATGCAATGATTGTTTAGATTATATTTAATTATGATTCCCAAATGATTTTGGATAATCAATTTGAGTTGATTTTAATTTTATTTGGATTTGGATTTTAATAAGGTTCATTTAGGCTCATTTAGACCAAGTGGTCTAATTAACCTATTTAAGGCCTTATTAGTTTTAGATTTATTTGATTCATGTTTAAATATGTTTATTTTATCATTTGGAACCTTTAGAATGATTTAGTTTGGTCAAATTATGGTGGGTTGACCTTCGACCTAGTGGGACCCACATAAGTTAACTCCATGCCAAAGGGTTGACCATCTTTGACTTTCATTTGGATTTTGCTTTAGATTCATTTTCATTCTTGCATTGAATCTAATGCATTTTATTTGATTTTACTTTAATTTTGATTCTATTTAAATTTCTTTAAGTTTAGGTGACTTTGAGCTTAAGTAGGATAATTGATTAACAACTACAATCATCTTACTGTAAACCCAAATAGATTCAGATTCAAAATGGAATGTTCTAAATGGGATGTGTTTGATTGAATTCTTTGTTTATATTTGAGTTTTTTCTTGAGTCCACTTAATCCCATTGAGTTAGATCAAACTCAAGAAGGATGCACTAGGTGTAGTGTCTTAAGTGCCTAATTAGGAGGCTCTTAATTACAAATTTAGGGATGATGTCAACCTCATCCAAAGTGAGGTCAATGTTGGGATAGAGTTAACAATCCTTATTAAAAATATTTAAATCTTTGGAGATTCCCAAATAGTTATTAATAAATGGAGTGGAATCTATAAGGTTTTGCACCCAAAGCTTTTCTATTATTACTAGTATACAATGAAATTACTTGAAAAGATTTTCTCTGTGACTCTGTATAGAATATCATGCAAAGACAATTCAATAGCATATGCTTTGGTTAAACTTGTTTAAAAAAATCATATGTCTAGAAAAAGAATATATATCTATAAAAGTTCAAAATCAACAAATTCTTTCTCTTATAGATTTAGATTACATAAATAAAAAAATAGAAATGCAAAGAGTAACAACCCTTACTAAAGGTCAAAAATAATGTGATTGGAGACAACCATTCAATGATTATCTAAGTGATGGGATGATCCTTGAAGATAAGTCATTATCAAATCAAATTAAGAAACATGCCTTGTCTTATGCATTAAAGTATTATATTATAGGTCATTTGATCAAATATGGTTACATTGTTTGGATAAATAAGAAGCCCATAAGATTGTGACTAAGGTACACTACAAATTGTGCAGTGCAAACCAATCTGGACATAATATGAAATTAAAATTTAAAAGACTTAGATATTATTGGCCTTTGATGTTAAATGACTGCATGGAAACTGCACATCATTTCCATCAATGCCAAGTATATGGTATAGTATTAAATAAGCCACCTCTACACTCAATGATTTCCTCTTCGCCCTTTGAGAGTTGCGGTACTGACATCATAGAGCCTATTGACCCTCCTTCATCAAAATATCATCATTTTATATTAGCCACAACTGATTACTTTTCTAAGTGGGCTAAGGTAATTTCAAAGAAAGAAGTGAAGGAATTTCATGTACTTAAGTTCTTTTAGGAAAATATCGTATATCATTTTGGATTCCCTTGTTGAATCATATTCAATAATGGTATATTTTTTAAGCCCACTAAAATAAATTATTTTGTGGCTAGACATAACCTTGATTGGAGGTATTCAACCATCTATTACCCTAAGGCAAATGGATTGGCTGAGGCATTCAATAAAACTCTGGTGTGAGTTCTAAAAAATATGCTTGATGAAATAAATGTCAATGGCATGAAATGTTGGTTGAAGCCTTATGGGCCTATCAGATTACATATAGGATACCAACTTAATCTACACAGTATGCTTTGGTTTATGGAATTGAAGTTATTCTTCCATTAGAAGTACAATTACTATCTTTGAGGATAAGAGTCAATAATGACATTATAATAGATCAAAATCATAAACTTCAACTAGAAGAACTTGAAAATTTTGATATAAACCATCTAAAAGCTCAACATAACCTAGAACTATACCAATCACATATGGTTCAAGCTCATGATAGATTGGTCGACCCTAGAACTTTCCAAATAAGAGACTTGGTCTTGGTTCTTAGAATGCTAATTTTAGCTCATCATAGAATTGGCAATAAACTTGAACCAACATGGGAAGGACCATTCATTGTGGAGAAAGTCTATGAAAGAGGTTCCTATCAGCTGATAACTTGTAATGGTGAACATCCAATGCGCCCTATTAATAGACATTACTTAAAGAAATATTATGTATGAAATGTACTTTAGTTTAAAGATGATGATCAATAAAAGTATCTTTGTCTCTGTAATCTACTCAGAACCAAATATTTTTTTTTTAAATTTGCATTTTATCTATGGATTTTGTGCAATGTCTCTTTAACTTTTGTAAAATTTCTTAAATCATTTTAAACATAATTTTTGCATTCATATAGAATAGGAGCAAGCCCATTTGTGACACTCTTCCTATGAATTCCATAGGTTTGGATCAAGTCCTCCATGACACCATTCTTACTATTCATAGGATATGATTAAATCATTAAGACCCCTTTCCTATCAAATAGACTATTTATGTTAGGAATAAATCACTAAGACCCCTTTCCTGCTAGTCAAAATTTGAGGTTTAGGATTAATTCATCAATACCCCTTTTCTCATCATAGATTATTTAGATAGTATTAAGTCCTTAAAGACCCCTTCCTAATAGTAATTAAAAAGAAGTAAGTCCTTTAGTTGGCATTCTTTCTAAAAGATAAGGATAGGATTAAGTCACCAAGATCCCTTCTTGTCAAATAGATGGCATGGTTAGGATAAGTCATCAAGACCCTCTCTTACTACTAAAAAATTTGAGGTTTGGAATTAAGCCATTGAAGGCCTCATCCTGTTAAGCTGAACTTCGCTAAAATAGGATTTAAGTCCTTGTGAACCCTTTTCTAGCTAATAATAAAATACATTAAGGAGTGAAATAAGCCATTGAAGGCCCAATTTCTATAGACTACTTAGGTTAGGAATTAAGTCCATTCCTATAGTCAAAATATTGAGGTCTAGGAATTAAGTCATTGAAGACCCCTTTTTTGCAAGATCAACTATTTAAGTTGGAATCATGTCCTTAACGACCCCATCATAATGGCTAACCAGATAAGTGTAAAGCCCTAAGTGATATCTTTCTCTGTTTAAAATTCATATTGTTTGGTTAGGAGCAAGTATCAAAATTGATATTGTCCCTAACTATTATCTCTACATAGGAGTAAGTATTTATAATGGCATCATTTCTAAAGGAAGAAAACCATGGGGTCTAATAGGTACTTTCTTTAGAATCGGTTAGTCATTTAGACTACCTCTTGGCTAGTTTCACTTAGGGGTTGTTTGGTTGGCTAAAAAAGAAATGCAATGTAAAATAAATTCAATGTTAAAGGAATGTAGTGTATTTGAAATACTTTGTGTTTGTTTGGATTTATGTAAAACAAATTCAAGAATTTGTTTTTTGGTGTTCGGTTTGAGTAAAGTAAAATTAATATAAAATTGGTGAAGCGTGGCAGCAATCGGTGGGCAGCAGTGACTGAAACATGGTTGTAGTGGTTAATTATCATGATTATATTAAGATTAGATTCCTCACTGAGTCTTTCCAAATGATAACTATATTCTTCACAGAAATTAATGAAGCTAAGTATTCAAAAATTAATCATTCTACATCAAAACAAATTCAAGCATGTTTATGCCTATCTTTCACAATCAAATTCAAAATAAAATTTAAATTCAAAATCAAAACTAAATTCAAATTCCAAACTTTGAAACTAAATTTAAATTCCTTCAGGCTTATGCCTGCATATTGCTTAATCTGGTCAACACCAATATCTGTAGTGCACTCTAATCAGTTCACCACACATATTGGGGGTCCATTTATCGACCTCATTTTTGGATGAGGATTAACATCATCTTTAATTCTATTGATTAGGATACTTAATCTTATATTAGGAAATTTCAATTTAGGCAATTAGGACACTATACTTGGTGACCAAGTGTATAAACAAATCAAAATCAAAATTAAAAGTAAATCTTAATACCCTAAGGCTTAGGCTATCCTAGTGAACCTCTCTCAGATATGACCTAACTCAATTGAATTAAAATGAACCCAAACTAAACTTAAATTTAAACAAATGAATAAATTAATTACAACTTAATTGAAATATTCAACTAACCATAAACCAAGATAATTGAGGTGGTCCACTTAATTAGTCTACGTAAGGTTAAAACCACCTAAATTCAAAAAAAATGAAATAAAATCAAAATAAATTGAAATTAAAACATGAAGTTAGTACATGAACATAATTGGATTTAAAACTAAATCCAACTGAAGGTAAAAAATGGTCAACCATTTGATATAAAGTTGACTTATGTGGGTCCCACAAAAATCAAAGATCAACCCACCAAAATTTGATCAAATTAAATCATTCTAAAGACTAATGAACTTGCCAAAATATGAATCTAGACAAACCTAAATCCAATAAGACCTTAACTAGGTTAATTAGATCACTTGATCTAAATAGGCCTAAAAAGATCTTACTAAATCTATATTAAAATTAACTTAAAATTAATTTAAATTAAACATCCAAAATCATTTAAAAGTCATAAATGAACATAGTTCAACAATTCATTGGGTTTAATTCGACCAATTTGGTCATTTAACCCAAATGAGTCCAACTTAACTCATTAAGCTCAATCTGAGTCAAATGGGTCAAAGTTGAAATTAACTTCAAAATAAATGAAAATAATTACTCCAAATCATTCCACACATGTGATTAAACATAATTGAATTTAATACATACTTTAGTTGAGCCAAATTGATCACTTAACTCAATTGAATTCAATTTAACCCATTTAAGCCAAAATGAATTAAATTACGACAAAATCAAAATTAATCTCAAATACAATAAAATAAATTAATTAGGAACATCAAAAATGATTACACAAATATAATTTAAACTTAAATCTAAATCTAATCCATCAAAAAAAATGAAGAGATATTAAAATGATTGAGTGAAGTAACCTAAGAACTTTTGAGCCTAAACTCAAGTAAAATTCTTATGAATCATTTTATTCTTGAGTAGCTAATTGCTAACTTAAAAAAGAGGGATAAATAATGAGCATTGATCATATTTTACCCAACCTAAGTCAGGTTTAACTTAAGCTAAATCAAATCAAGTTCAAATAAACCAAATATAAGTGTTTGAGTTCAAACTTAAACTAATAATGTTGGAATCCACTTAAACTTAATCTAAGATGAACCTAAGGTAGTTAATAATCAAATTTAAAGGCTTAAGAAGATTTCAAGTCAGTCCAAAAGTAAGGGAGTAGGCTATAGAAGGGGAGCAGGCCAAACCAAGTCAATCTCTTTCCCATTTCTCAAAAATCCCTTCCATGTGTGAAATGCCAACTACTCTAAGGGATTCAAAAAAAATGTTTGTCCTTCTAATCGCCTTTAGCCTCATGATGGGAGTTCAATTTCTATGGTAGGTGGCTCCAAGGAAACTGATAGGAAGAGCTCTTGACCAACCTTAAAAATGCAAGGAGACATCAAATTCTCCTATTCTCTCAACTCCATCACCTTCTCCAAGAAAAATTGAATCCAGCATACCTTCCCCCCTCCTCCCAATCTCCCTTCAATTACTCTTGACACCAAATTTTGGTGATCCATGGTAGACATCCATCTCCGCATCGATTTAGAGGAAGGAAAAGCTTTATTCTTCCTCCAAAAGTTTCTTCTTACCTCATTGAATATTTTTGAAATGCAAACCACCATTGAGACCTCACATCGATGAGGTATGGCTGAAATTGACCCCCGTTTCACTTGGTGTAGGTCATTTATGAAATGAAGTAGACTATAAGATCGATCCAATTGTATAGATCTCTTCAAAATTACTCATTGATCATTTTGCAATCAAAAGCTAGTGATTTCATTGCTTAGATTGCCAGTGATTAGCTGCAAAAATTGGACAACACTCTGTCACTGCCAAGGATGGAGAAGATGAAATCATGATGATCTGTTCTTTCTATTTAGAATGAACAACCTCGATTTAGCTAGATTATTTGATTAATCCCATTAAAAAAATCACGGGATGGTTTGCAACCCTCCAATATTTTTGATTAGACAGCCCGGATCAACCCCATCCCCACCGCCAAAATAAAGTGGAATCGACGTAGATCCTGCAAGGCTAAATCACACCATATTACATGTAAAGCGGTGTCGCGTTAGCGGCACATGACATTGACCATTTGAAAATAAAAATCCCAATTTTCTAGATTTTAAAATTTATAAAAAATCCTTAATGCTTCAAAAAAATTATAAAAAGTAAAATACTTAACCAAAAAATACAAATAAAAGCTCTATACAATTATCTTAGTGAGAAGAATCTATTAAACCAAAATCTCTAATTTTTATTACACATTTTTAGGTTAATTTGGCTTTAATAAAAAATAATCAAATCTAAATTAAACTCAAACCATTAAATTAATCAATTCCAAACATTGGAGAATTAAAATTAAGATTAAAACACACCTTAGATAAATTGTTCAGGATTTATTAGAAGATAAATTCAAAGATATAGAATTTTTCAATCATAAACCCTTAATTTAATGAAATAAATTAATATTAAATCAAACAAATTATGAAAATTATAGAATTAGCCTAAATCATCATAATGAAAATCAGGGAATCTTAAAACATTATTTAAACTCACTGAAACCTCATAATCTCCAAAATGATCTTAATTAAGGATTAAACAAATTAATGAATCAATTATTTGATTTGAACTTTAAAAAATCATAATAAGTTAACCAAAACTCCAAAATAATCTAAATAACCCATTATAGATTCATCTTTTAGAGCAAAATTTAAAAAAAATTAAAATCACTAATTAATTTTATCTAATTTAAGCTTACTATCTGTCATCCACATGATCCAATACATTTGTATATAACTCCCATACCATTAGAACAAAAGTAAAGCTAGGCAGCCTGGTAAAGAAATGCCATCTACTCCTAGTAAACTTCACCTTAATGTTTCTTATAGGTTCTTTAAAGCCACACTCTAAATTACTAGGCTTAGAGGAAAAGATCTTATTGAACCTTCCATTTATAATGCCTGAACAAAATTTTCTAGATTCATAGAATCAAGACACTATGCAAAAAAGAGGAGGCATGTTTTATCTTCTAGACATTCTCTTGCTCCTAAATACCTTCCAAATCAGAGGAGGAGAGACAGCTGTAGGATTAGTTGGGACCTATAGAGAAAGATTGGAGTTTTGGAATAGCTTGAAGATCTTCCCTTTCTATGAAACATGAAGTCCCAACTTAAAGTTTAGTTTTTGCCTTATCTTCATGATTTGTTGTTCCCAAGCATCTCTATTATTTTCTTCAGTCATGTGCAATTATCAACTCCCATGTACCCTAAGCATCTAAAAGCCAAGCCAAAATATTATTTTTTTAATAAATAAAAATAAAGTAGAAATAAGGAATATTGGGTTATTTCCTAATAATTGCTTCGATTAATGTCCTGAACTTGATGGTTACTTTGATCATCTATCATATTATCTAGTAGTAAATGTTGTTACAACTATATACCCATGAACGCCCCACAAGCTAGGCAACCAAATGATTATCTCAACTAGGACAACATGGTTACTATGACATGCCTCAGATATGAAGGCACCCCATGTTGGGATAGCATATGAAGAATGGAGTTATACCTGACAGATGAATGTTTGGCATCCTATGTCAAGATTGACAACTCGCTTGCATGTAGGCAACCTCACAGTCAGGGGCACAATAGATGAGCTACCCCAACATAATCCAGAACTTTGCCATAAGACACTCGACATATGATCATGGTGAAACTAGATAATCCTAGGTGAGTCAACTTTTTTTGTATTCTACATGGCAATTCCATTGACTACATGTATATCACCTCTCTTTTGAAGCTCAATATAGGGAGGGAAGGGTGGGGTTAGATCAAGAAGAATTAGAAAAGGAAGAATTTTCTTCTTATCCTTTTTGGGAGTCTCCTTTTTGGAGAAATGAAAGATTTTTTAATTTCTTATTTCCTTTTCTTTACTTTTTTCCTTCCACTTACTATAATATAGCCCCTGAAAGCTTCTTCCTTCCAGTTACTATATTATAGCCCCCAAGAGCAAAAGGAGGTTCCTTTGTATTAAGTTCTTTGAATAGATTGAGATTCTTTCTCATATTTCTCCTTCCTCTTTACTATCCCATGAACTCAAACACTTCTCTTTAATTTCCTAAGTAGGTTCTTTCTCAATCATGGATAAAACTAGACTCAACATCCTTCCAGGTGTAATAAGTGTGGATCAAGGATGAAAACTAGAAGATAAAACACAAAATAATGTAGGTCACTTGGCATGGGACAATTGAGCAGAAATTAAGTTGATATTCAATTGTTTATCACACCATAAAGCTTAAAAGACATAGAAGATTAAATCACATGCTTAGTGTAAACTTCCATGGAAAAAAGATAAAATCGGTGGGCCACCTACTAGGAATTTTGAAAGCTCCTTAGGGTCAGAAACTCATTTGGTTCACTGATGGAGAAGAGAACTATCTAGAATGCTTATTCTTAATTACGAGTCCTATAAGGAAAGTGAAGACGAAGAAACCCAAAGAAAGTGCATAATTGTAACCAATGCTTTCTTCTAAAATAACATGAAAGCTTGTTCACCACAAAGTTCAAAATCTTACACATGGAGTCTTATAGAGGTTGTACTGACCTTGTTGACCATATAGCATACTTCAAGTTGACAACATCACTATTGAATCTATATGATGCCAAGAAGTGTCGACTCTTCTTCACCACATTGAAAGAGTTAGACCTCAAAAGGTTCTTGTGACAATTGGTTGGAACTTCCTTTAGCGAGCTCAAAAGGATGTTCACAACCTAGTTTGCTAGCACTTAAAAGCCTCTAGAGTGCTCTCAAGCTCTGCTATAAATGAGGCAAGAGCCCCTCAAATCTCTCAGGTGGTTCATCACTTATTTTCAAAGAGAGATGTTAGAGATTAAAGACCTAAAGCTTGCAGTTGAAGCTAGAATTAACAAACATTCATGTCAATGCTAAGGAACATAATGAGGTTGTCCAGCCATAAATAACAATTAGTAGTGGTGACCCTATGAAGAAGTCACCCTTGGAGTGAATCTCTAAGAACAGACTCTATGTGAGGAGACATGACTTTGCCCAAAAAGAAGAAGGATCAATACAATAGCAAGAGCTCAAACATCAACCCACTCATCATCAGCATAGTTAGTATCCAGGGCCTACCATTGAGTCATCTTTAAGAATATCAACAATTGAATTAGTGGAGGCCATCTAGAACAAATAATACTTTAAGAAACCACTACTCTTGAAGCCAGATAGAGTTCACGATCGATCTAGGTATTATACTAACCATCATGATTATGGGTACGATATTGAAGGGTGTAGCCACCTTAAGAGTTTGGTGGATGAGCTCATCAAAACTAGAAAGCTCAAGGCATTTACTAGAAAACTAGAAAAGAAGTCACTGAGATAGTTAATGAACCCATTCTAGCTCATGCGGTTCACATTGCAAGAGTCATATTTGACATCCTTGAAAGAAATGGTAAATCCTCAAAGCAAACCAACCTTAAGAGATTGTGATCTAGAGCAGTCAACTTAGCAACCATGGCTTAGATGTTGAGTACCATGATAGTCCCCATAAGCTTTTAAAGAAGAATCATCTAGGAGTTGGCAATCCATACATGATGTCATCATTATCATGACGCTCATTACAAATTATTGAATTAGTAGCATATTAATCGATTCTTGGAACGTGGCCAATATAATCTTTAAATCTATATTTGACAGATTGGGGATAGCAAGTTTTGAACTCACCCCTACTAGATGACTATTGTTTTCTTTTCCAATGAAAGGAGGGAAGCATAAGGATTCATCACTCTCCCTATAACTTGGGGAGAAGGTGGGAAGAAATTCACGATTATGGTTGATTTCATCATTATAGAGGTACCTACCATATATATTGTCATCTTTGGTTGGGTATTACTCAATATGTTTAGAGAAGTGGTGTCAACCGACCATGTGGTAATAAAGTTCTCGAAGGGTGGAAGGAGATTACCATCTGAGGAGACTTGAGCCAATCTAGGGCTAACTACTTGTGCGTGGTGGGTGACTTATGCAAACCAAAAGAGGTATTACAACTAGAAGTCTCATAAACTAGAATGGAAATCATTGAAGAAATCAAGGAAATAGAAATTGTTCAGAACCTTGAATGAGTTCTTAGAATTAACACAGGTTTCAACACCCAGCATAGGAAAGATCTTAATTGGATCCTTAACAAGGACATTGATGTGTTCATCTCAACCATAGCCAAAATTTCAAGCATTAACATCAATGTTGCTTGCTACATATTTAATGTCCAAAAGGACACTTGGCCTACTAAGAAAAAAAATAAAAAAAATTATAGCTCTACTCATCGAGCTGGTCCAAGAAGAATTCACTAAGCTGTTGGAGGCCAATGTCATTAGAGAAGTCCAATACCTATAGTGGATATCAAACATGGTGAGATTTCACAAACATGAACTTGGCATGTCTGAAGGATGACTACCCACTTCCCTAGATAGACGCACTTATCGACTTGGTGGCAGGTTATTCGTTAATGAGTTTCCTAAATGCTTTTTTAGGATACCACCAAATATAGATGCAGTCGACCAACTGTGAAAAGTTTCATTCAATATAGAAGAATGGCTCTAATGTTATATAATTATACCTATCAGATTGAAGAATACTAGAGTAACTTACCAAAGGTTCATGGATTGAGCCTTCAATGAACTGAAAGGCATAAATGTTAGAAGCCTACATAGACAACTTGTTGGTCAAAAGTAATTCACCCAAGCAATATGTCAAAGACATAAAAAAAACTTTTGCCACTCAAAGGAGGTACAACATGTTCCTCAACCCCCTAAAGTGCATGTTCATCATAGGGTCAAAAATTTTTTAATATTCCTGATCACCCTAGAGGGCATAAAGATCAACCCTAACAAAGTGAAGACCATACTCTAACATTCCTTCACCAAGGACCACAAAAGAAGTCCAAGGACTCATTGGGTGAGTCATAGGGTAAAATCAATTCATCTCAAAAGCTAAGAAGTGTTGTTCACCAGTTTTCAAGGTGATCAGTGGTGCCAATATATACAAGTGGACCCTCAAATGCGAAAATGCTTTTGGCAAACTAAAAAGCTTACTTACATCACCCCCACTATTATAAAGCCTTAAGGAAGGAGAAAATTTGTTATTGTATCTAGGAGTTGGAGATGACTCTATTAGCTCCATTTTTGGTTAGAAAAAAAATAAAAAATAATGCTTAATATAGTATGTAAGCAAGTTATTGAGGAGTGCCGAGTTACATTACCCCCATCACAAAAAAACTCACACTCGCAAAAATATTTCAACACAATGACTCTAACAATACTTTCAAGCTTATTATATTCATGTTGTTATAGATAGCCCACTCAAATTTGTACTTATTAAACCAAATCACTCAAGAAGATTATTAAAATGATTGGTGGAATTCAGTGAGTCTGATATATTGTATTTGCTGATGATGGTGATTAAAGTGCAAGCACTCACCTACATTCTCATAACTTTTAACAATAATCGAGATACCTCAACTAGCTTAAATCCCTTATGGTGCATACGACACAGCTCTACAAGTAAGCAAAGCATGGGGGCAGGCATCAAGTTGAAAAGCTTGATAAGAGTTATCATAACACATGTTGTCAAGTTTGGCTTTTAGGTAGCCAATCTGAGTACAAGGTGATGCCTATCGAATTAAGATTCATAAGAGTACATAGTGTTATACACATCGCTGCTCACTCAAACTTGCAACTCATGGTGAGGCACATAAGAGGAGACTATGAAGTTAGAGATGAGAGTAGCTCAAAATGGAATCAGAGATTGAGATGCTAGAAAACATCAAAATTTAGCAAATACCTTGGGAGAAAATCAACTTTCCAATTTACTCTCTAGAGAAAGTTGATTAGGAGAATAGTCCACCATCTAATTCCCCAATTCACCATGAAAGAAGAAGAATCCACATAGGTAAGAGACGGAGACTCCCATAGTTGGGTTGAAATTCTTAGAAATTCATGAGATAGAAAAAGGAATCAATTACTCGCAATACCTCTTGATTGGAGGAGAATTATTTCAAAGGCCAATAACCTCAGTTAATATGAGGTGCACATGAAAAAGTGAGTAGAGAAGAATTCTCAAAGAAGTGTATTCTAGTGAGTGCAAGAGTCATTAAGAATGATGAACCCTCACTGACAAAATTTTGTAGTATGGATACATCTGGCCCACATTAAGGAAATATGCAGAGGAATTCACTAAAATGTCTAAATAATGCTAGAAGTTTCCTCTTCTACAACAACAACTGTCATAGCTCTTACAACCTATCACCACCCCTTGGTTCTTCACCATTTGTGGAATGGATCTAGTTAGCCATCTGCCACTCTCCAGCGGACAAAGGAAATTTATACTCATCATCATTGACTACTTTAGCAAGTGGATCAAGATGAAATCACTCACCAAAATAACTACCCAGGTAGTTCAAAACTTTATTTAAACTGATATCATTTATAGGCATGGAAAATCAATGGTAATTATCATGGGTTGCTAACAAGTGAGTAAAGGATTTTTGCAAATCAAAAGGGATTAAGCTAAAACACACCTCAGTGCATCACCCTCAAAATAATTTCCAAGTTGAAGCAACAAATAAGAAGATCTTGAATTTGCTAAAAAAGAGGAGTGACAAGCCAAAGCTAAGTGGGTTAGTATCCTATTCATTGTGCTTTGGGCTCTTAGGGAAACTCCTATCTCAACTACCGGTCACTTGCCATATAAACTTTCCCATGGGATGAAAGATATATTACAAGTTGAATATAAACTCTCTAGCAAAAGGGTTATGATAACGACTGAATTAAATGAAAAAAATAGATGAGTGGGAAGAGTATAATGTCGAATCCATGCAAACTACTATCAATATATTTGAAAAACTTAAGGTCAAAACCTCCCTAAAGCTGAAAGAGATGAAAGATATATGTCCCAATACTATAATCACCATGCTAAAGAGAAATGCTTTATAGCTAGGTACTTAGGATTGAAGAAAGTTGATGCAGCAGCTCATTAAAATATACTAGGTAATCTTGCACACATTGGGATCGCCCCTACAATCAAGAACCAAAGTGGCTCTAGAATGCAAAGGATCTCAAGAGGTTATACTTCTAAGATAAGTTATACACTTATACTTTAATTAATTTACTAATAACAAGAAATGATAATAAAAAATTTCTTTATACAAAGAATGAAATGACAAATCAAACAAGTCACATAATAGGGTGAGTATTCACAAATCTGAGTTAACACGTAAGAATCTATGTATCATCTTAGCCTGCTTGGCATAACACTTCTAACCTAAGTACAAAACTAGGTAAGCCACCCTTAGCTAGAGTAGGTGGACATTGACTAAGTGAAATACTCACAAAAGTAATATGATCGCACACTAGCAAAATGCTTCATGAATTATCAAGGGATAAAAAGTGTAAAACTAGAGAGGGATAAGGTCAATGACTTCATAAGACCAACACTCTATGAAGTTGGCAATATAAGTGTAAGATCGACACCCTGTGAAGTTTGCAACTCACAAAGATCAACACATCATGAGATTGGCAATAAGAGTGTAAGATCAACAACCCATAAGGTCGGTGAGTTGCAAAGACTAACACTATATAGACGACAACTATAGTGTAAGACCTACATGGAATGAGGTTAGAGACTCTATAAGACCAACACTCCATGCAATTGGTAATCTAAGTGTAAGACTAATAATTTGTGAGGATGGCGACTCACTAAGACCAACACTCTTTGCAGTTGGCAACAAAATGTAAGGTTGACACCCTATGAAGTTGGCAACTTGCTAAGATAACACTCCATGGTTGGAAACTAGAGTGTAAGATGGAGACCCTACAAGATTGATGACTCACTAAGACCAGCACATTATGTGGTTAGCAACAAGAGAGTAAGACTAACATCCCGTGAGGTCAATGACTCTCCAAAACCAACACCCCATGGTTGGCAACTAGAGTATAAGAATGATGCAAGGTGACATCAGCAACTCCAAAAGATGAACACTCTATGTGATTAACAATCAAACTATAAGATTGATACCCTGTAAGGGTTATGACTCACCAAAACTAGCACTTTATCATTGGTTCCTTTGTGATATTCCCCATAATATACAATGAATCAAATACCATAAAGCAATCTTATTATAATGAGTATGATCAAAAGCTTTCCATCTAGTAAAACACACAAAAAATTTATCAATGCTAACCTAATTGAATATACTCAACAAGCATGCTTTGCAAGATATATCCAAGTTACAAACAAAGCTTGCAAGTATCTAACCTACAAACATGAAATAAATACTTACCCTTATTTCAACATACATTTTAAAGTCTTCTATTGTAAGTATCTGTCACTCTAAGAGAGTACCGTTACTACACAAGCTCATTCCAAAAATAGAAAGAGAAGTACAAAAGGAGGGTTTAATTTTCATAAATAAGTGAATATACAATGTTCTTTGTATATTTTCTCAAAAAAAAAAAGTTTTAAATGGTGCTACCTCAAAAATTAACTCTAGAAGAGCAAGTACATTATTGAGGTCTAAGAACTTGGCATCCAACTGTTTGCATCTAAAAATGATGAAAATAAAAAATAGTTAAACGTCTTAGCCTACAGCACCATGGCACTACAACCACTATGCCTAGGTGCTACCAACCACCTTATAGCATGTAGATGCCTAAACTTCTCCCAATGGTTACCTAATCAAATAAAGTAGCACCGCGGTGCTAAAATGATAGTGCTGGGGTGTTAGGACTACGTCTTTCAATTTTAAAAGCAAGAAAATCATCGTTCCCTCCCCATGAGCACTAAATACCCATATGAGAGTCTGGGGGATGGTTATGGGGCAGAGAACTGTCCCCTTAGTGGAGAAATCTCTATAAAATTTTCAAAAATTGCTCTCACTTTTTTTTGGTCTTCTATATTCACCACTCACTCTCTAGTTCTTGTTGAGTTCTTACTCCCAGTGATCGGTGCCTTCTATAAGCACGCTCCCCACTACTCCAAGAAGAATCACCTGTCCACTCCAAATTTTCCCGAGCAAAAATTTGATTATTCTAGTACTTCTTCGCATTAGCGAAAGACTCCCGCACCATGGGGATGACACTAGATTTGTTATCATAGGCCAGCTTCTTCCAGTCTCACTCGTTAATGATACTCATCACGTGGCCACCCTGATTGAAGAAACTCCTCTCTATGATGAGATTCTTGTGTAAAAGGGCATGGTGATACCTCTCCTCAGCTTCTAAACTAACAAATCTGTTAGTGCTACTGACAGCTACCCTCTTCTTGTCCTTGTTGAGGAATTTTATTGGCATGATGGCTTTTCTACAGAGAAAAATGCAAGCTAGAATGGAGAGAGCTCTAATGGAGAATGCATAAAATGACATTCAATATTAATATGACATTCATGTTTTGGAATAGTAGTTAAGCACTACCCACATGCACATTGGTCAACTAGTCAAGTCAGTTATTGTGCCCATAAGAAAGAGCATTCATTATCATTAATTTTGAAACTAAAAAGTATATTTGGGATTGATTCGGTGTCATGGTGCTCTGACACAGTGCTAGTCAACTCCATTTAATATGCATGTCCATCTGCTAGCTTTTTTGAACCAACCTTTGACTACTGGTGCAATATGATTAGCGCTAAGGTGTTGTTCAGCAAGCCAACCTAAATAAATTAAAATAAACAAAATCCAATCATAAATGTTGTGGCACTGTATGTATAGCACCGAAGCACTGATCTTTTACTCTTAAGACACAAATACCTACCCTAGGTTGCTACAGTTCTAACCATGATAGAACTACAATGCTACATGTTTAGAGCTTGTGGCGCTATCTTAAAAATGAAATAAATTTGAATTTTTTGCATGGGCCCTGGCACAATAACAATTGCCTAAGTCCATTGTGCGAGGATTCTTCGTGGGTTAATATTTGAAAAAATGAATCTAAATCACCCGTATATGTCCCAACATATGCATAGAAATCTAAGTTAAATGTCTAATGATGCTATGTGGGTTAAAATTCTCAGTTGGGTCTTATGACTGGGTCTAGATTACCAAAACCTAATCTTTCCTAGATGATGGCATGTTGATTATAAAAATTTATCTAGAGGGATTATGTTCAAATTGAATGAAGTTAAGTAGTCAAAATAACTTAAAGCAAATAATCATCCACCCATCCATCATTATTTATCAAAGATGATCAACTAAGGAAACATTTACTCACAAAAGAGCTAATGTCAAATAAATATATCTATGTTCATCTCAAACAATCTCATGTTAATAAGGACATAGAATGCAGATATGACCAAAATCCTTTGTCCATGTGGCATAGCCTCTATATGACTTTAGTATATTTTGGTCACAGCAATAGCCCGTATGTTCCCTAATAGCTTTGCTCTTTGAGACATGAATTATAAAATATATTTAATAGGCAAAAAGCCTTCTATTAGCTAAGGTAAAATTAAATTTGCCACCTTAAACAAATATCACCCCTGGTCTACAAGAATACATTAGATGATGCAACCCATGGCTGCTGGTAATGATTCTTCAATCAGGAACTAGTATTCCTGGCTAAGTAGACCATGGACCAAGATAAGCTGGATGATGGAATAATGGGATCTTGATCTGGCGTGTCATCATCTCCCTCAATATACACTTTAAGTTAAATGGCAACCATTTATAGTATGAATCACTAGACACCAATTCATATCAAATAAAATATGTTTTATCCTCCAACCTTAAACGAGAGTGCTCTCTTATTATAGTAAGAGGGTAATTAACTATGACGGTTTGCATTCATAGAAAGTGGAACACAAATCTAAATAAATCCTCACGTAATGTTAGGGAAAATCTGGTTATATATATATATATATATATATATCAATCTGCCTCATGAAAAAATATACTCCTACCCATCTCAAAAAAGATGACGAAGAGCATCCTCAAAAGTGCTTTTTCTAAGCGATAAGTAATTGATTGTTCTTCACCAACTTGGTGATTACATAATCAATACCTTCCTTGAACTTTTGTTGCAGAGAATGCTTATACTATTCAAAGCTTTGGAAGCTGGTGAACTCAGATTATTGTATAGGAACTCCTCAATATAGTGGGACAACTCCACCTCTACCTCCTACTTTGCCTCTTTTTGGCAAGTTAGCTCCAAAACACGCTCTTTTTCTCCTCCTTGATCTTGACAAGCTCACCCTTGGAGGCATCCAACTTCCCCTTTATGGCCACAAACTCCTTCTTCATTGATGACAACTACTTACTCTTATGCAAGAACCTCTAGCAAACCTCCCAAGTCGACTGCCACACAATGGGTTGGGTAGTCATCATGCTATAAGGGAACTGCCCAGTGGAAAGATTTCAAGAAGTAAGTCTAGCTCTCTAGAATATATATGTTTCCCTAGCTAAAATGGCTCACTCATCAAATCAGTAATATTGGTAGTAAAGTTGTTCATAACATACTTCTCTATTTCTTTCCTTTATTGTCTCCCTTACTCAGATGCATGAGGGGAGTAAATCTCACTGCTCTTTTCTTAGACTTCTTGGGAGGATAACTCAGCCCTAGTTCATCAACCAACTCCACAAGTACAACTTCAGTAAAAGCCAACCCTTGCACTAATCCAAAAAGGTGACAACCTTTATAGTAAGAGGGAGGGGGCAAAGTTTTCCCTTTACAAACAAGTAATAGAATAAGCTTAAACTACTCGCCTGTAAATTGTAGAAACTATATGAAGCACTTACTAATATAGAACTCATGAATTTTGCCAAAATGAAGGTAGTGGTAGATGTCTAAATACCTGTCCTTCACCTTCACCAATGTCTCCTCCTCCAAACTCATCTCTGGAGTCTTTACCTTGCTCAGTAGGAAGGAGATATGAATAGTTGGCACCAATAATGCGTAAGCTTTTAACAAAGTAGAGCTTTGTCCACTACTTCTTGACCTTGTTCGATACAATGTGGATCTTCAACAAGATTATCAAGAACTGGATCCATGTATCACTTGATGGTGAAGACATGGCTAAAGAGAGGCAGGCTCAACTCCAGACCCTCATCTCTCAAGAGAATAAGAAAAGTGGTGATGCTTAGCATTAAGTTTGGTAAAACCTAAGCAGGCACCATACTATAGAAGTTAAGGATATCTACTCACTCATAGAGTAGTGGCAAGCAGAACCCAAACCGAAAATGATCCATTGAAATGTACAATGTGTCCTACTTAATGGAGTTGAAGTGATTCTCCATGTCAGGCACTCAAACTAAAAAATTTAGATTATTATGGCAGCAAACTCAAAAGACAAATGAAGCCATTAAAGGCTATAGATCAACCAGCTCCCTGACTTCATCATGCAATAATCTAGCAATCGCATTCTTTAGAGCAACCATCACCATATCTTGTAAGAACCCAAGGGAAACTTAAAAGAAGGAATGAGTATGCAAGAATAAAAAGTTACTCATGCATATGGATGGAAAAAAATGTTAAAATTCAATTGACCTTGGTGAAAGGAAATTTATAGATGTGGCAAAAGGGACTCGATAACTTAGAGTTTATGTCAATCATTAAATGATGAAGTCATTACAACATCCCATAGAAATTTAATGTGGCACACATCATGACAAAAACTATTTAAGTGTTTGCTCACCTCCAAAGGCTCACATCAAACTCAACATCCAAGCAATGGATACCAAATATGAGTACATTTATATATATTCATTTCATTATTATTTATAAAGTATCAAATTACAAATGCACTTACTAAACCCCAACAAGCATCATCTTCAACATTTCCTTACAATGGAGCATGAGTGCCACTTTAATATACATGTAATTACACATGAAGTTGGTGCCCACAACAAAGTGAGCCAACTAATTTGACCCAACACAATGTCAAAGCAAAGTTAGCTTAGCCTCTATAGTTGCCAACTTTCGTTGGAACTCCACCTCTATCACTTGTCGCTACTATAGCTTGACCATTAGTCTCACCCATAGCTAAACCACTGCATTTCTTTTGTTACTTCATTCAAGAACTCTTGTAGCATAGATTTGGTTATCCACACTTGCATGAATTTCACTTATTCACTAAAAGGTGATGGCCTTCATTTCTTTTCTCTCTTTTTTTTGAGGCCTAATGTGGCCTCTTTTTCTTCATCTTCTTCCCATGCTTACCTTCTTTAACTTCATTTGAGTATTCTTCTTCTACTTCAATTGTCAGCTATGGTTTTTCTGCTTTGCTTATGGCTATGATATTGTAGCTCTCATTTTTAGGCAACACCTTGAGATTTTCATACTATGTAAATATCTATGTTTCATTCTATATTGTAAGTTGCAATTTTTTTCTTTTTAACATTTATTTGAGCTTACCCTGTAATTAAAAATAAGCTTCCTAAAATAATCAAGTACCTAGGTTCATCCTTATTCATATACAAAATTTAAAAATTAGTATGAAAGATGAATTCACCAACCTTTACCAACATGTCTTCCATGATTCCCTCAAGTTGCTTTATTGAGCTATCAATGACTAGCAAGGATACTATGGTGGGTTCACTTTCCTTGATCTTAACTTCTTAAATAATAAAAGGGGCATTAAATTTGGGTTAGCTCAAAAATCACACAATACATTTTCAATGAGTTTTCTTTTTATAACACAAAAAATGGTGAACCTACTTTGATCCTTCCTTTGTTTGGGGTAGCTTTCTCTTCAACAAGGTTATAATCCTTTAGTTAAAGCCACTATTTTATTCTCCTCTTGCTTTCTTTTTTAGCCAAAATATTTTTCATGAATTTCATGTAGTTGGGTATTAGTTCTAAAGCATTAGTAAAAATATTAATATCAAGATTTTTAAAACCTTTAGAATTTTTTGAAACTTATTGGACTAGATTCATATTTTGGAAGCTCTAGGAATAACGAAGAGGTGGCACATATAGTGGTCGATCATTTGGAAATAGATTTGAGTTGAGATGTACATTATTCCCCTCACTCTTCTTTTGTTGATCCTTATTTTCATCTTCATTGAGCCTCCATTGGCCCATTGAATCTTCTTCATTAGACTTTTAATTTAGGTTCTCCTAGTCTGTAAGATCCTCCATTATCTTTGACTTCACAAAGAGATCACTTTTAACATAGTTTGATGTAGTCAGAACAAGTGATCATAGCAAATGCAGAAAGAAAGTGTGTTTTGCATATTCCACTCACCGAAGTGAAAGAGATGCAAAAAAATCCTACTCATCTAAGTAGAATAGTAGCAAGAGATAACCAAATCACTCGAATGGTCAGCCACCAAGCTCCAACCAAAGAGTCTTCACTTATATTTTTTTTCATACAAAAATAGTCTAGAGTCTTCTATTACATAGAATAAAACGTTTATATAAGTTAAAATACCCTAAAGTATGTGTCCCTTCAAAAAAATCACTGAAAAACTAAAAATAATTGCAACTATCATTTCACAATGTCTGGGTACTTGCTTCTTTATCTACAGAATAACACATACCATGATATATCATCATGGCACAGATGGGTAGTGCCTAACCACTATAAAATTGATGTACTTTTAGCACTTAAACACTTGATGATCTTAATCACAACTTACATGCAACACATAATCATGACTAAATACATGCCTAACATTGATACAACACATGAGAAATAATCACAACACGTAAAATATAAGAAAAAGTCTTCACAAGCTTAAGCTTTTGGTTTGGAACCTTGTGATAGATCATTTTCTATTTTGATGTGCTACAACAATTCTCTCAAACTCTAAAGAACTCTTCTTTGAAGAGTTAGGATTCTGACAAGAAGCTCGAGGGAAAAGCTCTATAACTCATCTAAGGTCATCCAAGTATCCTCATTTGGTGGTTTATCTTTTCACCTAAGTAGGAATCTCTAAATGATGATATCATCTATTAGTGTTTTATCTTTGCTAATGTTTTCCCCATCAAATAATTTTGGATGGATAAGTACATGTACATAATTTCTATCTCCTTCTATATAAGTATCATTCTGCAAATTTGGAGGTTAGATAACTCTTTTAAATTTTAAAAGATATTAGATCTTCCACATTGAAAATATGGCTAATAAATATGTGAGGGGGCAATTCAAGAACATAAGCGTTAGTGCCAAGTTTCCTAATAATTTTAAATAGCCCACATGCTCTCACTTGTAACTTTTTTATTTTTAGTGAAAGGAAATCTCTCAAGAATGACACAAACCAATACATAATCACCTATCCCATATTCTATCAAATTTTTATTTTTGTTCTTTTATTCAGCATGCTTACCATTTTATATTTCTAATTATTTATTTATGTCATCATGAAGGCTATAAAAATCACATGCAAATGTATATGTTGAATTAAAAAATATATGAGTGGGTGTATTAGCTACATCAATAGGCATTTTAGGGCTATATCCATAAACTACATCTAAAGGTGGTTTGTGGGTTGATAAATGGAACTAATATACGAAAATTCAGATGTAGGCAAGGTTAAATACCAGTTTTCAAAATTTTTCTCAACCAAACTTCTTAGTAAATTTCCTAAGGCCCTAATGATGATTTACGTTTAGCTATCAATTTGTGGATGAAATATAGAGAAGAATTTTAGTTGTGTTCTCATTAATTTTTATAAAGTTTTTCAAAAATAAGATATAAATTTGACATCTCTATCAAAAATTATAGTAGACAAAACTCCGTGTAACCTAATAATTTCTTTAAAGAACAATGTTGACCTCATTTTTGAATGAGGTTTAACATCATTTTCAATCCTATTGATTAGGATACCTAATCTTAGATAATGGATTTCTTATCCAAGCATTTAGGACACTATACTTGGTGACCTAGTGAAACCTTCTAGGGTTCTAACCTAATAAAAGTAGGTGAATCCAAACCAAACTCAAGTTTAAACAAATGATTGAATCAAACATACTCTAATTAAAATCGAAATCCAACTGAGCATAGGTGATTACAATTAACATACCAAAACTCAAAATTTCTTAAATATAAGGAAACTCAAATAAATTTAAAATAATTTAAAATTAAATAAAATGAAAATCATAAAGTCATTACATAAACATGAATGGATTTAAAACTAAATTCAAATGAAGGTCAAAGTTGGTCAACCATTTGACATAGAGTTTATTTATGTGAGTCCCACCAAGTCAAAGGTCAACCTACTAAATTTTGAACAAATTAAATTATTCCAAAGACTTAAAATCATCAAATAACTTGTTTAAAGATAAATCTAATAAAATTTCAATCCAATAAGGACTTAATTAGGTTAATTAAATCACGTAAACTAAATAGGCTTAAATGAACCCTACTAGTTCTAAATGCAAATTAAACTAAAATCAACTCAAATTAAATATCCAAAATCATTTGTAGATCACTTTGAAATACAATGTAATTAATTATAAAGTTTAATTTGATCAATTTGATCATTTTACTAAATCAAACCCATGTTGACCCATTAAACCCAACATGGGTCAAAATGGTTTTAAATTTAAATTTCACTTCAAATGAAATGAAATCTATTAATCCAGATCTTATTAAATACTTGAATAAATATAATTAAAGCTTAAACTTATATCAAATCCATCAAATGAAACAAACCAAGTTAAACTAAGGGGAACAAATGCTTAAGTGAACCAACCTAAGGTATTTGTCCCTAAATCCAATCAAAATGAGTTTATTTGACTCTTATATCAACCTAAATATGATTTGAACAATTAATTGCCAATTTAAATCAATTGATACTAAACATTGATTACACTTAGCTAAATGCAAATCAAGTTAAACTCAAATGGACTAAATGTGAGAATGTGAGCTTAAACCTATACTAATCACATTCCAACTCACCTAAACTCTTTCTATAATGAGTCTAAAAGGGTTGGCAACCAAATTTAAAGAATAAAAGCCCTCAAGTTAATTCAAAAAAAAGGAATATGCCATAAGAGAATGATATGGAGCATGAAGATAAATTATCCCAATCTAAAGTAATCCCTCCAATCATCCTCCACTCCTTATTCTCACTGATTTGGAGTGTTCCCAATCATTGACCACCCCTTACCAATCACCCTAGCAACACCAAAGCAAACACCTCCCCATATAGCTCTCGATCTCTCATGTCAAAAGGCTAGAGAGAGTTTCTCAAGCCAATCTGAGCATTCAAAAACCTCCCTAAGAAAAATGAAGAAAGTACACCATTCCCTCGATCCTCATGCCACCAGCAAGTAGGAGTTCGACCAGACTGCCAAAAAATGAATGGAGCTTGGCCTATAGACCAATCCATGAGGAGGCAATTTAATTACTTGTACCTAGAGGCTCATCACATCCCCACAAAGCTTTTCAAATTATCCCCACCGCCAAAGATCACCACCTGTGAGGCATGACTTGAACCCAACCTTGTTAGAATTTGGTGTTGGTCCTTTTTAAAATGAACTTGATCTCAAGTGAGATCAAGTGGAATAAATGCACCTTATTTGAGTTATTGATGGATTTACAATTGAAATTGAGTGATTTTTTCAGCTAGATGGCCAAAACCCACTTTGAATCAACAGACGATGCTCGGTTCTCACCATCGATAGAGGAGATAGAATCTATGCCATCCATTTCTTCTATTCAAAATGGACGGTTGAGATCTAGTCAGATCTCTGATTTAAATCCTATAGGAAACCTCAGAATGATAACTCAGATTAAATCGTTTTGCCTCTAAAATAATGTTGGAATCCACGTTGATCCTGCGTGGCTGAATCATACACCGCCACATGTAAAGCAGTACCACATCAACACCACATGGCACCAACATGGATAAATAGAAAATTCCAAATTTTTTATATTTAAAAATAATAGAAAAATTTTAGAAATTTTAAAAATTCATAAAAAATAAAATATTCAATTAAAAATCCAAATAAGGGCTATATGGATTCATCTCGGTGAGGACAATCCATTAAACCCAGCATTCCTAATTTTTATTGGGTATTTGTGGGTGAATTTGGGTTTAAATGAAAATAATTAAACTCAAATTAAATACAAACCATTAATTCAATTAATTTAGAATTTTGGGGAATTGAAATTAAGGCTAAAATAGACCTTAGATAATTTTATCAAGATTTATTGCAAGTAAATCTTAAAATACAAAATTTTCAAGTAATAGGCCTTAAAATGATAAAATAAATTAATATTAAAACAACAACAAGCCTTTATCTCACTATGTGGGGTCAGCTACATGAATCCTTCTTCTCCATTGTGTCTTATTATGTGTCAAATTCTCATTTAATTTAGTTATACTAAGGTCAGTTTTTATACATCTTAACCAAGTCTTTTTAGGTATACCTCTACCTTTCTTAACATAAGGCAAATCTAATGCATCTACTCCTATCTGGATCATCGGACAACCGACGCTTTATGTGACTAAACCATCTAAGGTGACTCTCTCTTATCTTGTCTAGCACTGGAGCTACTCTAACTTTTTCATGACATACTCATTTTGCATTTTATCTCTAAGAATAAAGCCACTCATCCACCTGAGCATCCTCATCTCTACTTAACTTAGTCTTGTGATTCTCACCTATTGGCCAACATTCTATACCATAAATCATTCTAGGTCTTACCACCATCTTATAAAATTTTCCCTTAAAGTTTAAGCAATATTTTTCTATTACACAATAGGCCACATGCATTCCTCCACTTCAACCATCCAACTTGAATTCTACTAATAACATCTCCATCTATTTCACCATCATTTTGAACAATAGAGCCTAGATATCTGAATCGTTCACTCTTTTTAATGACTTATTCACCCAATGTCATGACACTACCACTAAAACTTCTACAACTAAAATAAATTAATATTAAATTAAGAAAATTTTGAAAATTCATGGAATTAGCCTATATCATCACAATAAACACCATTGAAACCAAAAATATCATTAGAATTCTCTGGAACTTAATAAATCCTAAACTAGCCTAATTAAGTAATTAATTAATTTAATTAATTAATATGAACTTCAAAAAATCTTAATAAATCAACTAAATTTCCAAAAATCCTAACTGAACCCTTTATGAATGCATCTTCCAAAAAGGAATTCAAAAAAATTAAAACTTATAATCATTTTTTTATCTAACTTAGGCTTAATTTAGATTTTACTGAAATAGTTACAACCTTAATTAATCCTAAATTACACATCTTATTAAGGTGAAACATTAAGGAACTTAAATTGGCAAAGAACCCCACTTGCCATAAAAATTTCTTTAAAGTTAAATGACTTCTGGATTTGAAGTTGTTGAATTTCAAATCTCTAGGTCAATATAAATGAAATAAAAAAATCAAAAAATTACAAAAATTATAAAAATTCATAAAATCAACTTAAAATATTTTCATTAACATCAGAATACTTAAAAACTTTTCCAACCATCTTAAGTTATCGAGTTTAATTAATTATACACTTAGGGTTTAATGAAATAGTTAAGAAGATAAAATTAATCAAACTTTAAGTTAATAATTTATTACATTTACAATGAATCAATTAATCAATTAAATTCTAACATTAATCAATCTCTAGATTTTACACTTAAAATATGGAATTCATTGATATGGAAGGTCCTTAAATCACAAATAACATAATTCCAAATATGAATAAAAAATTAAATGATTAATTGAAACAATTAAATTCAAATAGTGTAAAGAACTAAAACAGTCTGGATTTTAGTTAAATTCACAAAGTAGTTCATTTCTTTGACTTCCTAGATTATGATTAGTAAGCAAAACTCTATCTTAATAAATAAAATCAAGTAATGAAGCTTTAACCTATAACGTTACATCAAGCCAAATTTAAATAATAAATTAAAATGCATAAGATAATGAATTCCTTAAATGATGAAATCAAGACTTTCTAAGGATTAATTGGAGCTAATTAAATTAATTTACCCAAATTCATAAACACAAATATTAATGAAATGAATAAATGAAATTATGACTTGAAACTAATTAAATTAACTTATCAAATTCCACAATCCAGAAACATAACATTAATGAAATTAATTTAGATAAAGAAACCAAATGATTAAAATACACAACTAAGATCAAATAAACCAAATAATTAAAACACATAAGTAAAATCAAATGAACACTTAATCAAATGAAAAGAAACATAAGATTAAATATGGAGAAACAAAGCCATAACAAATAATATAAAATATTAAATAACATAAAACATAAATGAATAAAATAAATTAAACTAAAATAAATTCAAATTAATTATGATTTGATAAGATGAACTTTTAATTAATATTTTTAAAAAAAAATTTACAATTTTAATTAAAGGTAATAAATCAAAGTAAAAGAAATGAGATAAAAAAAATGAAACCTTCAAATCTTAATGAAATTAAATTAAATAAAAATTATATAAATTCTAAGCCCTAAAAAGAAAATTAAAGCATTAATCAAACCAAACTCAACTTAAAATAAATGAATTCAGAAGTGGTTAATTAAGATACTTAAGGTCTTAGCTTGACCCTTAGAATGAATCTTTGTCTTAAGATAAAGATCACATTCTACTAGGATTTAGGATGTGGAATAAAAAAGGTTCTACCCAAAATCGAATTTATTTTATTCTTCATTCTTGAAAACTTAAAATTTATTTTAACATAAAATGGAATTAAAAATGTAAGTAAACTTGTAAATCAATTAAATCACTTAAATTGAAATAACCTAAAAAAAATTGAACAAATTTAATAATAAAATAAAAGAGATCAAAAGAATGATAAAAATATTTCATAATTAGCAAACATATGGTATATAGTCTGGACACCCGAGGTTGTAGGCTACTAGTCTAAAGAAGGTTTTGATAGCTCAAACTTTTGGTTTAACAATAACACATACCTATGAAACAAAATTATGAAAAGTTAAAGATCAAATATGATATCAAATTAAACCAAACTTTGAAAACTAAATCAAAACTTGAACCTAAAATGTGTAGTAAAGTTATACAACACAAACCCATTTTCCACACACTAGATTATAAGGTCACTGACACTAGACTTAGGTTGATGTTCTGTGATATTTTGTAATGTGATATAAAATATTTTTCTTATTTTGTGTTGTAATATTTTAGATTGGATGACTCACTAGTCTAGATGGTAGGATGTTCTTTTTAGACTAACAATATTTTTCTGTAAGGGGCTATGCTAAAAAGGGCTACCATATATATATATATATATATATATATATATATATATATATATATATATATATATATATTGTTTGCTTGTAGGTATGCCTAAGTCCCTAAGCATTGCCCAATAGGACAGGTGAGCTTAGCAAGTAACTAATGTTGAGCTCATATATTTGCATTATAACTGTTGATGTGCTGTGTATCTCTTAACACTTGTTTTGCAGGATTTAAGATTTTTTTTAGAATTTTAAATATAATTTGAGCATAGAATTATGTTAGGATATATGGGGTTTAAGAATAGTAGGAGCTGACCATACCAGTGCATGGTTTTAGTGGTCCCTTATGAAGCCCATGGAGGTCCTTGAAGAAAGTGATGATCTTGGAAGAAGACCCCCATAAATCAAGTTTTTAGTTCTAGGTCAGGTAGTATAAAGGCAGAGCTCAATTGACCATTTTTCTCTTTCTTCTGGGGTGTATAACAGTACCCAACCACATAGGCCAATTTTAATTAATTTAGTTTCATTTATTTTTAGCAATAGAAATAACCTACTTTTCTAGGTTTCTTTCTATGGTGTGTTTCTGTGATGAAATGCCTAGAATGTTAGGCCCCTAAAAAAATTAAAAACTCAAACATAAACATAAACAAACTCATAACCTGACATTAATTAAAGCCTTAGGCACAAACAACTTAAAAGCAACTAGAAATAATAAACTTTTGCAAAACATGATTGTAGATTATTCGTTCTCCTTGAATTGGGTGCTTTACCCATTGCACATAAGGGGGCATCTGGCCCTTCAGGATAACCACTCTTCTTTGGGGAAGCGTGCCTTCTCTTTTTGATTTGACCCACAATTATTTGTAACTACATATCATTGTAGCCATAAATTGCATGTCCATGGCCTCAAATGAACTATGAGTCAAAAATATGTAAAAAAATGAAATTTGTTGCATTAGTTAGGTGCATCTCATACCTAACATGTTCTTAAGATTAGAAGTGAGTTTAGGCTCTTAGTTTCTTTCCTAAATAAGACAATCCAGCCATCTTGCATAACATGAGGACTAAACTCATGGATTTAAAAATCGTTTAGGTGGTGTTAGCTGACAGCCCTTCCAAGTAGCTGATAAGTCTAGAAGAGTCAAAAATATGTTCATTTCCTCATATGAGAGAAAGAGCTAATATGTTAGAAGTACTTATAGACTTAGGTTCTAAAACATCCTTCCAAGAACAGTCTTATGATGCTAGAATCTAACCCTTAGATTTTTAATAAAATGTCAATTCAAACTCTACTAATTTTAATCTCAAAATTATAAAGCCCAATGATAGATTAATTGAAGTTATTACTAGGCATCTTAGTATCTAAAAGGATTTCTTACTTAATTTTGATTGAACTCTAATAGAACTCTTTCCCTTTTGAAAGCATTCCCTATTGATTTTTTAAATTATCATTCTTTTAAAACCAACTTTGAAATCCTTAGAAATAAAAGCCTATTTCCTTAATCGAGAGTATTCTTAAGAGATCCTTCATTCCTAAAATATAATTAACTATGAAGCTTGCTTTTATAGAGAACTATGAATCCTGCAGCAAAATAAACCATGTTCTACTTCTCCATATAGTTCAAGAGAAAAATCTTTAGTACATCGAAGACCCATCAGCCTTAGGAGTCTTAATTAAGTAATCAAATCTATTATAAAGTAATTTATTTATCTTTCAAGATAATATATTTATCCCTTTAATTAAGTATTTGATTACCAAAATAAGTACTCTCAAAATCTACGTAGTGTTCTAAAATAAAATTCTCACAAATAATCTTGCTATGTGAGATGCATCATTTGATTTTCAACAAGATAAGAAATGTGTCATCTTAGAAAATCTATCTATAATGACAATTATACTATCATGTTCATGAGGTGTCCTAGGCAAACCTGATGTGAAATCTATGGATAGATCTTTACTTAGTCTAGATGGAATAGTAATGATGTGTAAAACTACTTTTTATTAATAATTTTAGCTTGATGACAAGTGTAACATTGGGCTATAATACATTCAACATCCTTTCACAGAGACGGCCACTAAAACCTTTATTCAACTAATATTTGGGTCTTTAATTTACCAAGATATCTTGATATGTTTTATAAATAAAATTCAGAAATAAGGAATTCACTTATAAATGTTTTAGGAATACATAACCTCTTACATTTATAAAGATATTTATCTATAATGATAAATGAGCTCTCAAAAGTCAAGCGATTGGATTCATGTACTAAATATGTCATATGAAAATTAGGAAAAATTTTGCAATCTTCTTTTAAAATCTCAAATCCATGGATTTAAAATTCTAAGGATGAAAGCATTAGAGATACTCTAGATAAAGTGTCTGGTAGCTTTTTTTTCTATTTCATGTTTATGTTTAAGTACATAAGAAAAGTCCTAAAAGTATTTAACCCATTTAATGTATCTATAATTCAATTTTTTTTTGGGAGTTAATAAACTTTAGAGCTTGATGATCCGTATTCTGGGTGAACTCCTTATGTAACAGATAATGTCTCAAGTGCTTAAGAGTTTGAAAAATCACATAAAACTCTCGATCATATGTAAAATATTTTTATCAAGCATAATTTATTTTTTTGCTAAAGAAAGCATTATTATGGTTTTTTTAACTTAATATTCCACTAATTAAAATATTTGATGCATCACAAGTTACTATAAATATTTTATTGAGTCAAAACATTTTAATATAGATGAAGTAGTCATAAGAATTTTAATTTGTTTCAAGGACATTTCAACATCTAGGGTTTATGTAAACTTATCATTTCTTAACATGTTAGTGATAGTGGCTACAACAGTGTTGAAGTTTCTTATAAACCTCTTATAAAAAGTACCTAATCTATGGAAACTTCTAACAAACATAAAAGTCTTCAAAATTGGTCAGTCTATAATGGCCTTAACTTTTGATGGATATTTATTTAATCCATCATCAGATATAATAAAACCTAAGAAGATGACTTCAAGTTGATAAATAAAAATTTGTTATAGTTTCTATATAATTTTACTATTCTTAATTTTCCTAAGACCATTCTTAAGTGATGTAGATGTGACTTCTCATCTATATTATACAAGAACATCGTTGAAATAAACTATAAACAATTGACTAATAAAAAGTTTTTGTATAGTGTTAATAGTCTCATGAATGTACTATGTGTGTTTAAAAGACTAAAGGGCATGACTGACCATCGAGAGTTTTTAGCATTATCTTCCATTCATCACCTGGTCTAATTCTTATAAGGTGGTTTCTACTTTTCGAATCAACTTTAGGGAATAAAGATGAACCTAACATAAAACCTAACATGTCATCCAACATAGGTATAAAAAACTTATATTTTATTAAAATCTTATTTATTGTTCTACTATCAATACACATCATCCAAGTTCCATCTTTCTAAAGAGTTAAAAGAGCTAGTACAACACAAAGACTAAAGCTTTCTAGATGAAACCCTTCTCAAAGAGTTCATCTACTTATCATTTATTTCTACAAGCTCGATTAGATTCATCCTATAATGGGGGTAATTTAGGTATCTATGAACTAAAAATCATGTCTATAAGATGTTGTGTATCTTTTAAAGGTGGTAGTTCATTAGCTAAGTCATCAAGGATCAAATCAGCAAATTCAGAAAGTAAATCTAAGACCACAACAAGTATAGTGGTCCTTAATATCAACAATCACTTCTCAAAGGTGCAAGATAAATATAGAAGTATGATTAGGAACTCTCTAAGTGTAAAAACCATAAGGTTGTGGTTTGAATTCCAAGAGATTCACACATATCAAAATATATATCAAAAGTATCATTCCTACTATTAGATGGTGATATTATTGTCAATTAGAGTTTCACATTTTTATTTTGACTAGGTTTAAGTTGTATTTTAAAATTGGATATATGTGAAAGTGTAGGAAGAATTCTATGTGGGGGTATAATTGACCTCTTTTTATTAAGCTTTATGGGGAATAATTTAATTATTTTCTCATTAAATTTGAATACATAAGTGTTTTCATGATCATAACTGATTACATTTAAATCATAAAGTCATAATCTTCCTAGGATATGAGTGATTTATATTGGAAGAATATCACACTAAATTTGATCATTATGGCTACCTATCTTAATTGAAACAAAACATCTATTTATGATAAATAGGGATGTGTGATTTACCCAATTAACTTGGAATGGTTTTGGGTAAGGTTCAATTGTAAGGTTAGATTTAATGATAGTATGGGTTGAGACAACATTCATAATACTACATCTATCTATTATGAGTTTACATCTCTTTTCCTTGCATAAGATATACATTAAGAAAATATTCTTTTTTCTCTAGCCTTCTTCTTCCTTAAAAGTAGTCATACACCGCATAACTTACATTAGATTATCTATATTGGAATCCACTTCTTCATCTGATAGTAGTGTATCATCATGTATCTCTTCAATATCCTCTTCTTCTCCTAAATCTTCCAATTCATCTAGGATGATTTTGCATATTACCTTTCTTATGACATTTGAAGTAAACTTTTTCTCTCGTATTTTTAGAAGTAGATTCAATGGGGGTCGTATTATAAGGGTTGTTCAATGTAGAAGGATTAGATGTAATAATAGATTTTTGATGTTGGGATGTGGTCGAATATTTAGAAGATATTTAAGCTTTTATTTTGGATGTGAATGCAGCTTTCTTAAGTTTTTCTAAGAGCAAAGTATAATGGAATGTGTCTTCTAAGGTCTGGGATTTATAAAGCTCTACCTCATTTATAATATTTACTCTTAGACCAATGATAAATTTGTTAGATAATTGCCAATCTTGATCAAAGTAATGTGTTCTAGCTATTAAATCTTCAAATATTTTAATATATTCTACTACTAGCATATTTTTTTATTTAAGAGTAGTCAATTATTTTTGGAGCCTTTAATCATGATTTCTAGGACAATATTTAGCCCTTAAAATTTTCTTCATTTTACCCATGTCATGAGATTTATACCAAATCTCTCTTTAGCTAAAATATTATTCTAATAGATTTTTGCATAACCTACTAATTTTATTTTGTCAAACATAGTTTGTTAATAATCATCCATATAATACAAATAAAAAAAATCATTCATTTGGGTTAACCAATCTAAAATTTTATTGGGGTCATGAACACCATGATACGTTGGGGCGTCTATTTTAACTTGTTTTGTTGGGTCATGTAAAAATTTATGAATTCTAAGATGTTTATGTCTATAATTGTTCCTTATGTTTGGTCTTCTATGGGGATAGTCTTTTATAAGAATATTAAGGTTTTCCTCTCTTATAATTTCTGGGTCATCTTGATGTGGAATAATCAATGGAGTTTGAACTATATTATTTCAAATTTGAATTTAGGTGGTTAAGTTCCTAATGAGGTCTTCTATCCAAGTAAGTTTCTACTCATTTTACATAGTATTTTCATCTTCTTTTGTAGTTAAATCTTTAAATTGATCTAGGCTAACATATTTTGGCAACATGATTAATGCAAATGGAATGTAAATATGCCACTCTCAAATGAAATTTTAAATATTCATTGTGTGAACCAAAATTAACGCAAGGAGATGCACAATTCTTAAAAATGATTAGTATTTAGTAAACATAATTTAACTTTTGGATACTACAAAATATTAAGTAAACATACAAAAAAACAAACATAAAATCTTTAAGGCTATGAGTTTGATTTTTATGTAAGATTTGAATACTATGTTTGGCTATTTTAGTGAACTCTCCCTTACTCAAGTTGTCACTCAACTATTATGGCTTGTAGTTAGATTGAGTAGAGAAAGACAAGGCTTTATGAGTGGAGATAACTAGTTTGTAGTAAAATAAATGTTCATAGGATTACCTATCACATGAGTTTAGCATTAGTTTTTCAAGTGAATAAAATCTATAAAGAAAATTGCACAAAATCTAAAATACAGAACTAACTTTGCATATATCTGATATAGATTATTTAAGAGCACTTTCTCCAACAATCCAAATATTAGGCTCTAATATCAAAATGATGATGTAGTCATGATATACAAGCATCACAATAAATAGAGGAAGAAGGTGTGCTTCAGATCTTCCACCCACTAAAATGAAAGAGATGTGAAAAATTTCTCTCACTCTAGTATAATAGTTGCAAAAGAATATTGAATTCCTCGAAGGGTCAGCCACCAAGCTCCAACTAAAGAGTCTTCACTCAAGTTTTTTCTCACAAAAATAGTCTAGATTCTTTCATTACACAGAATAATATGTTTATATAAGTTACAACAACTTGAAGGAGGTGTCCCTTTAGAAAAATCACTAAAAATTTGAAAAAAAATTGTAACCTATCATTTCGCAATGCTAGGCACCATAGGCTAGAACCTAGATATTGGTTTCTCTATCCACAAACTAAAACATATCATGATATAACATCATGGAACCAGATGGATAGCGCCTAGGCTATATAAAGATGATGTACTTATAACACTTAAATACTTATTGATCACAACCACAACTTACATACACCACTTAATCATGATTAAATACATGCCTAAAATTGAAACAATACATGAGATATAATTGCAACACATATCCTTTGATGTGCTACATCATAATCCCCTAGATTCACCTTTGTGTTCCTTAGGAGCACTCCTAACTAACGGATGGATAGCAATTACAAAAAGCTTCTTAATCTAAAACTCAATGTTTTTGATGGTTGTCTTTTGTCTTTGAAGTGAGGCATCGTTCCTCTAGAGAGTAACATCTGTGCAAGTCATGGACTGAGAAGTGGTGGTAGCTAATTATGCTAAAGCCTTATTCTTGGTTGGCCACCAACCCTCAACTCCTTAGAATCTTCTATAACTTTTAGTCAAAACACACCATTCTCTTTTTTATAGCAAGAAAAAGAGGTTAATGCAACACTAATTCAAATAGAGCAATGGAGGGAGAGGTTGGAAGAGGAGGGAGGAAATTTAAACAAACAACTTCTCCCACCAAAGTGGTCGCCCCATTCTAGTTTTCATGAGATTATAATTAATTAATTAATTATAATTCATTTAATTATTATTTTTTTTATAAGATATCAAACTCATATTAAATTATATAGGTTTTATAGCATAGGTCTTATATAAATATAAAAACATAAGACAATAACACTCAAGCTACATTACATAAAAATAATTAAAATGTCTTAATAATTTTAAGCTTTATTCTCCTCCTAATGGTTTTTTTTCTTGTGTCTAGTTACCTGGTGATAGAATCTAGGTGGTTCTTGGTAACCACTTAGTTGCTACCCCAATTGAGTGTTCTTTCACAAATAGTTGGGGTGGCTTCTAAGTGTGGGTTGTGATTAGGACACTTGAGGTGACCCAATTGGTGGATTGAGGATCTCCAAAATGCCTAGGAGAGTAGTGAAGGTCTTGGTAAAGTTTAATTTAGAGTAGTATTGAACATACATAAGTACCTTGTGTCAACCAACATAAGACAAACAACAAAATCAAATCTAGACACTCAACCTCAAACAAATATATATTTTTTCTAGAAGCCTAAATCACATGAAACTAATGAAAATTTGTAGATTAACATGTCTATTTGCGATTTAAAAGATTTCATGCAATTTCATTAGGTCTAGGTATTTTTTTGCAAATTTCTCCTATCATCAAAAAATTTGTCTAACTGACTAGCTAAAATGAGACTTAGGGTTGATTAAGCTTAGACAAACAGTAGAGTAAGTACAAATTAACACTTCGATGGGAATGAGATGTATACCAAATTTTTTGAGAATATATTAAATTTTATAGAGTTTTGGTACAACAATTGACAACAATAACCAAGCTAGGTCTTTTCTACCATAAATCACTCACAATAATGACTAAAATTATGGCTTGTAATGAGGGAATTTAAGAGGAATTATTTTCTTAGATAGTAAAGTTCATCAACAACACAAAAATATATATTAAAAATAATAATAATAAATTTTATTCTACTCACTAAAGTAGCATCGTAAGCAGGATTACTAAATCCTTTCCTTTTTAAGGATGGCCAAATCCTTTTTTAGGTTGGCCAACCACCAAGCTTCAACCCCTTAGAATCTCTTCTAAATTTTAGTTAAAATATCACCATTATCTTTCTTATTAGTTGGAACTAGATTTTTATACAACACTAATTCAAATTGAGCAATGGTTGGGCGAGGCCATTCAAACTAACAACTCCCACCAAAGTGGTCTCCCCTTCCTAGTTTTCATTTGATTATAATTAATTAATTAAAATTAATCTAATTATTCCCCTATTATTATATGTTATCAAAATCACATTAAATTATACAGGTTGTAATAATGGTTATATGTTGGATATTTATAACTTAAGTGAGTCTAATGAGACCTATTATATAAAAAATTGCATGAGATGAGTTTTCATTGTGATATAAGAGATTATGTCATGATAACATGCATATAATTAGAAAAATCATTCATCAAAACCTTGTTAGAGGAGTACTTAAATTAAAGTAAACAAATGAACGTATGTACGATGCTTGTTAGTTGTGAAACAAGTAATATTGTCTAGATACATCATATGAATATATTTGGACTTATTAACATAATATGTCTATGCGTAACTCCATTTTAAATCCTTTTAAATACAAGTAATAAACATAAGTTATATTCTAATTAAAGTCAATATTATCTCTGAGTTAACTAAAATCTTATGAATTACCGAATTACAAAATGCCAAAATTATCACATCCACATGTGTTTGATGCAAGGAAATGGTAAATCAAATTTAGAAATGTTCAATGCTAAATTTGATGAAGTAGTATTATTGAGTTACTCTTCATTAGGAAAATCGTATAGTCTTTACAAATGAACCCTATAGTAAAAGAGTTTGAATATTTTAACTTTGATGAGTCAAATACCCATATTCAAACCAAAGAGTTTCATATAGAAGATAATGTCATATCAAATGTTAAAAATTCAGAGTTAAGTGATAAAGAGCAAGAGTTGCTACTAAAGAGTGAAAGTATGTGTTTAGTCATATTAAAGCCCTAATTATTAAAGACCCATTTCAAGAAATGCACTTAATTAAGCAGAAAGTGAATCATGCTACATTTATTTCATTAGTAAAACTAACAAAGATAGAAGAAACAACCAAGATAGAAAAAAAGCATTATTGGATGAGTTTTGGATAGTGGAAATGTAGGAGGAATTAAATTAATTGACTAACATTAATATTTGGGAGTTAGTACGATAGGTGATAGCTAGTTATAAAAACAAAATGGGTCTTTAAAACAAACTAAATGACTTTGGAGTTATAGTGAGATTTAAAGTAAGATTAGTTACAAAAGGATCCAGTCAAACAAAAAAATGTAGACATTAAGGAAATATTTACACTAGTAGCACAACTTGAGGTTATAATTCAAGGAGTTCAAATTATATTAGGTGGATGAAAAATTGCATTTCTAAATGGTGTAATAGAATGACTTAAGTGACATCCAAAGGTTATCTACTCATAAATTTGTCACTAATTTTTTTTATTCATCAAATTATTATCTAAATAATAAATTTTTTAAAAAATTCTGCTTATGTTATTTACTTTCATGAAATTTGTAGGAATTTCATTATATTCATATTATAAGATAATTTATTTTTTAAAGATAAATGTTAAATTTATAAACAAATTTTTTTAATTTCAATACAAAAAAAGGTTAAAATATTATGACCAAAATTTTGTTTCAAATGAATATAAAATCATTAAATTTATTTTGAAAATTTTGATTATTTGTCTCTAATGCAAATGATTGTCTACACATGAAGTTACTCTTAGAGTTAATCTCTAGCAAAAATCGATAGCTCATTAGACACATAAATCATTCAGAACTAAATCAATTCTTTGTTTGAATCTAATTCAAATGATAAACTTGGTGCAAACCATTATTTTAGCTTTGTTCAAACCAAGATTGAACCTTGGCTCAAATTAAGAGAAGGCATACTTATAGAGTGATATGGAGAGTTGAAGCTCTTTATGCTATGGATCAAAGTTGAGAGGTATCACTATGGGACAACATTGTGTGAGAAGGAAAGAGTTCATGATAAAACTCAATGGGGAAGGCCTCAATGGGATCAATGTATGTGATAGAAAAGAAGAGTTCAATTTTAAGTTTGCTAGGAAAAGGCTTTGATAGGACTATTGCATGTGAAGGAGTTCATGAGTTTGCTTAGAAGCTCACTAGGGAAGACATTGATGAAACCAATGCAAGTAAAGAAGAAATGTAATTTTCACATGATCTCATCATGGAAGACATTGACAAGATCAATGCATGTGAAAGGATAAGAATGACAAACAATTTGATCTGAGGCTTGAACTTCAATTTGAAGTAGGTTTTAATCATATTAGAATCAACTTCAAGCCACATTCAAATAATGTTTTAAACCAAATTTGAGTCTTAATTAGAACAACAATCAAAAGAAATTAAATCAGATTTGAACCAATTTGACCATATTATGAGAACTTTGACTTCAAGATGTAGTCTATAATGGTTGTCTTTAATATTTTTTTATACGAGGGTTGCTTGGTTTGATGCTTTTATAATATGTGTATTTTAGAAATGTATAGTAATTGGAATACATTTACTTTAGAATTACATAAGTTGTTTGGTTAGATGCAAATTAATACATTAATTTATCTTTATGTTTATTCTAAGTCAAATGTAATGAAATATAATAAGTGGTAACTGATTATGACAAGTGTTTGTTGAAAGCAGTGGCACTTGATAGTGACATTCAATGCTTGGTGGTGATGGTTGTTAGGCATTATCAGTATGGTGAAGGTAGTAATCGTGATTGGCTTTGGTGGTGTTGTAGACAGAAGGACATAATACAAATGTAGGGAGTTAATGTCTAGTAATATTGATGATAATGATAACAGTGGGTGTCAATAATAGTATTGATGGATGCGACAAAGAGGAGGCAATAATAGTGATGGTGATGATAGCAATAAAGTTGGACAATGCCAATAGACAACGAAGAAGAATTATTGTGTGAGGAAGTTGATCCATGAGGAGCATGCATTTTATTATATTTTAAATTCATCTAATTATAATAATTATAAATTCGTTAATTTGTCATTAATCTCTCTTTCTCGTGTTTGGCAACCAAACGGCCATCAATAACAAAGCTAGGAGCTCCAACGACATGGTCAGCGCCAGCTAGATGGAGGTCTTCTACTTGCTGTGCTCCGTTGCCTCCACCTTCGTCTCCTCCTCCGTTCTCTCCCTCGTCCTCGCCATCCGATGCCTCTCTCGTTTTCTCTCTCCTCCTGCCAACGAACGCTGCGCCAACGCCCCAGTGCGACTCTATGAGGGCCGTGTGAGCCATTCGCGGACAAAGCCTGTTTCCAATTCTTTCGAGTACTCAGTTCGCTATGCGCTCTTTGACATCGACCGTGCTCCGCATGAATCCCATCTCTCCGCTGATCGTGCTCGAAAGGCTGCCGGGACTGATGGACCAGTGTAATCCGACGACCCATTGGTTAAATTCTCTTTCTGTTGGATGAAAGCCTGTTAAAATTGTTCTTTTTTAGGTTTCTTCTCACAATTCCGTCAAGCGTGGGATATGGTCAGAATCCCCTGAAAGTATATTATTGCTATGATTTGGGAGAGGAAGCGGAGGAGAAAAGTGGGTCTTCGCCTCGTTTAAAGAAATGCATTGCCGAGGTGAGTTCTCATTGTAGATGCTTTATATGGAAATGTACATATTTTTCCCTACCGCTAACTGTAGGTGGATGGTTGGACTTCAGGTGACAAATACGCCTTGGGGGGAGATAGTAGTTTTTGAGTTCTTCCCGGGATCGGATATGGTAGCTAAGCCCTTGCATGTTAGCCCGTTTATGGTAAGCAATCTTTTTATGAGTTACAGTTTAGATTGTGTTCAAATTTCAAATAATACCAACAATGAATGCTTGTTCTTCCATCTAGAGCTCCGCTACGAACTTAATTTTTTTTTGTCAAGAGATCTTGAAATTGTTCTCAAGGTTTGTGGTTGTTTTGTTAAGGGAACATTTCTGGCTTAAAATTTATGGACTTTTGAGCACACCACCAATGCTGTGAGAAAAAACAAACTAATTGACGATGATTTGTTTTGTTTTTGTGTTCTGACTCCAAAGATTGGTCTGCTTGCGTCAAAATTGTATCTCCTGCTGAATATGGTCTTTGCTTTAAAAAGATAAAATGTCCTGATTTCACTTCTTTTTCAAAATTAAAAGGCACCGCATTTTCTTTTTTTCTGTCCTATATGTTAAAACAGTTTTAGTGACACAAGTTTAGAATTTCCTGAACACAAATTTAAAATTTCCTTAATGAATCGATCTTCTTGGATGTAACATTATTGGCTAATGGTGATCTTCTTGTGCTAGTTAATATTCACAGACCATCTTATGTTTGACATGTTTGCTGACAGGAAATTTAGAGTCTTTTTGATTGGGGGATTGCTTGATTGGGCATAATCAATGATAAGCTATGCAAGAGATGGTAGGTGATTTAGGATGTGCGCAGCTTAATTCTATCTATTCTTGTTTTCCTTCTTGAATCGACCTTCTTGGATGTAACATTATTGGCTATTGGTGATCTTCTTGTGCTAATTAGTATTCATGGAACATCTTATGTTTGACATGTTTGTTGACAGAAAATCTATGGGTCTTTTTGATTGGTGGATTGCTTGGTTGACTTAAGTTAAGCAAAGATAAGCTAAGTGATGATAGGCGATTTAGGATGTGCTTTAGTCTAAGGTTTATTGTGGAAAACATAAGATGAGATGTGCAAAAAAGCACAAAAAGGATCTTAATTTGTAGGTTATTAATTTAAGAAAGGTTGGCCACTTTTGATACAAAATAAAAAAACACACTTTATTCTCTCCAAAATGCTAATGCCAATTTGCCAAAATTGAAAATTTCATAAGAATTCTGCAACTACACAACGAAGAAGAAAATCAGTATTTTTAAACTTCACCATTTTTTTACACACAAATCACAAATCAATTTAAAGAAGGAACAAGAAAAAAAATCATTAATTATAAAATCCATGCCTCATGGCAGCTCAATGACAATTATCCTCAGAAGTTATGATTGAAAATTGAAAGTGCTTGAACAATTCACATCTAATAACACACAATACTTGAGAGAAATTTGAAATTTTATTATGCTAAAGATCTTCTATTTATAATAAAAAAGATTCAAAAATAGTAATTACTTAAAATTTTTCAGGATCTAGCATAATACTAGAAGCTCCAATTCAACACATTTAAATACTAGCAAGATCAGCAAGTCTTCAGTTCTGTAAAACAATAAATTTCCAACTTCAAAATGCTCATTTCTACAAGTTTTGATTATTTCAGATATAATACAATGCCAGAAAGAGGTAAACTAATAGCTGATCTTAGCTACAATACTCATATTAGGAAAAGCCATCGATGGAGAAAATCAAATATTGAAGCACATGAATATGATTTCAGCAACATGTGAAGCTCCTATAAATAATACCCATCATCAGCATAGTGTAATATTGTAGAAGGAATCAAATATCTGAACATGTCTATGGTGCATGTTAAGGAAAGAAAAGGCTGCAAAAGGAAAGCAATTTTACATAAATCTTCTCAGCCTTTGAGAAATATGGTTTTGACAAATTAAGTAGTCATAGCCAAATAAAACTCATATCACCAAACAAATCTTCTCAACTTTTTTGCTATTTTTCCTGTAAGTTTGAGAATTATTATTGTACTTCTTATAAAACAATCTATGAATCATCACAAATCAATTTACCATCCTAAGACATAAGGAATCTAATGATATCCACCAGTTCACATAATCTCTATATATTAAATAGCTTTTACATCAATTCTTTTAGATATTGTGAGCTCTGAAAATTCATGCCCGCCTTCTTGATGAAGGAGCTTTTATTGGAGCCAAGTCAAATTTTCAGAAGGCAGATAAAATTATATAGATAATACACTACCTAAAGATTTTGCCCTCATTTTGTGAGGACGTTAGATTTGGTTTCAGGTTTCTATAGACACAAGCATATATAGTTAATTAATCTTTTCAAATATGAGAAAGAATTTTCAATTAAGGCTAGTCATTAGGTTGCTAATTGTTTAGCGTATAGTAATAGTGATTTATGTTTGAAATTATGAAATGATGATTAGTCTGATCAAGATCCTGTGATTTCATCGTCCTAGGCTGTCATGGTCCCTAGTTTACTTAGGGGAGATACTCAACCCAACTTGACTGAAGGATCCTTGTTGGCAGCTATGGGTTACTTTGTCTAAGGGAAACCTGTCTACCTGAGTTGATGTTTGTCTAAGGAGACATCTTTGAGCCTACCTTAGCTAATAAAGGCTTTATATCCTATCAAATGTATTCTATAATTCAAGAATCAAAAAGTAGAGTCATTAGAGAACTTGCAGGCTGCAATTATAATTGTAATTTAGTGGAGTCATTGAGGTCAGAGGGCTCTGATCATAATCACTATTTATTTAGCCACATTTAAGGGCAAAATCATTCAGACAAAGGACATGTGTCACGTCTTTATTGGTGTAAGATTTATTGAGCATGAACATAAAAATACATTTGACTTGATATTAGCTTCTTTGTGAGGTAGAATTTTCCTAAACTATCACCCTAACAAATAGTCGCAGATAGATATATGAGTTTTGCTTTAAGTTTTGGATTATGAGTTTCATCTGATTAATTTCTTTTATTTAAGATTTTTCTTAAACTTAGGATCATTGTAATTAAGGTTTCAAAGATTTTGATATAAATAACCCTTTTGACTGAAACCTACGATCAACACAACCATCATCAAAGTGCGAATTATTTAAACATCCACACTACAATTTGAGAATTTTAATTTTAGATTGAACTACTCCAGTTGATATTTTCTTTCAACTCAGCTATCATCGGGGTATAGACTTGTCAACTTTGCTTATTTATTTGTAGAGGATCAGGCCTATAATCTATATGTAATCTAAATTTTCTCGGAGGTTAATCACATCGCAGATCTTGTCAATTCCATTACAAGCATAGGGGAGCAAGTCAGTGGTTAAAACTTGTGATCGATTCTTATCTTGAAGTAAAGAGTTTATAGTCTTAAATACAAAATTTCTCTATTAAGACTTTTGATGGCTAAATGTAAATGTGAAAATAATTTTTTTTGGGGGATGAACGAATGATTTTCAATTAATCTTGTCAACTTCTATTTCTACTATAAGTAGGATTAGACTAATTGAATGAGACTTATGACTTCATCATATATGTGAAGCATGTGGAGTACGTTCTATAACTTGCGTATTTTTTAATCTTAGAAATTTGAATTTTAGAAGAGTACATATTCTTTTAAAATAATTATCAATATCGAGATGTTTACAAGCTTCTCCAAGTAGGGCTAATTTGAGTGAATTATTAGTTTATCCCGTGTAATGTCTTTGGACACTTGAATTAGGCATTTGACATATGTCGGAGTCCATGTGGTTAATTTCAATTTTAATGAATTTTGTCTAGTTTAGGAGATTTGTGCGCTTTTTGAGACAAGGTTATTCGAGCCAATTATTATTTTTAGCCTATGCAATATTCTCAGACCAAATAATTGAGCATTTAATGCATTGGTCGGAGCACATGCAGACAATTTAAATCCATTTTACAATTCATGTGTACATATATTGCATAATGACATGATTTTGATGCAACCACACAATGTATTGGCTTTTTTTCAGAGCTTTGAAGTTAAGTTGACTTTCTTATGATACATGCATATATCTTAATTTATTATCCACATATTTTAAGGCATCAAATTTAGACATATGGCAACTTAAATGTGTGATCGCCTCGTAGTGCATGAAAAGTTTATTCTATTTAGGCATTCCTTTTAATCACTTGCACACAATGCAATGCATTGATTTTGCACACGAAACTACCTTGTAATATGTGCAAGTTTTAGTTGTTAGGCTATTTGTACAACTTCAATGTGATAGATTTAAGTAAAAGCTTGCCTCGACATGCACACCCATTTCATTCTTTGAAAGATCTACACGTATCTCGATGCAATCAAACTTAGAGGCCACCTCAAGATGCGTGTATAATTAACATTTAAAAATTTGATTTCCTGCATGCATCCCAATGTAATAATCCTAGGTATGAATTTGTTTTAAGAAACATGCATAACTTGAGCATTTAAATCATTTGCATGTATGTTAATATGGCAAATCCAAGATATGCAAATGTCTTGAGAAGCATGCACAATGTCTTTTTCATATTAATAGCACATATCTCAGTGCAATGCCTGTTAAATAGAGAACCATTTTGCAATGAAAACAAGATATTCGTTCAAATGTTTGTCCGGATTTCAAAGCATTAAAATTGGTAGTGAAGTGTGCTTTGTAATGCAAATGAGATTCATTCTACTTTTCTCATCTTCATGAATTATCATTTAATGAGTTCTTTGTTATTATAAATCATCATTAAATGTTCTTGAATATAGTGGTCCCTGCAAAAGCTCTTTCCTCCCTTACAAATAAGGGTTGGATGGCTCATCCCATCACACCTTAATCACTTTAGTTGGGAGTTAAGTCTTTGGCGTTTAAAGGTTCTACTCAAGCATTTGATTTTGGGTGTTCCTTAGTCCTTATTTCATCTTATAGTTTTCATTTTTCATTGGGCTTTTAATATATTCATTGTAGTGTTCATTTAATTAATTTTTCCATTCAATTTAAGAGTGTTCTGTCCTTTATGAGTGTAATAATCGGAAATCAGAAAAAAATAATAATAAAAATCCAACAGCTGCGATGGTTGAGAGTGGAAAAAGTCAAAAGAGTTGGTTTAGTTTTCTTTGAAAACAGAACTCCCAACGAGAGAGAGAGAGGAGCGGAGAATCACACTCACCTGTGCGTTCATAGTCGGCGATACACCTTCATCATCGCCATGAGCTACGAGCCGACAGTCATCGAAGTTCGGTTTAGTTTCTTTGAAAACAGAACTCCCAACGAGAGAGAGAGAGGAGCGGAGAAGGGGAATCACACTCTACCTTGCGTCGTTCGTCGGCGATACACCACCATCATCATCGCCTTCTGAGAGCGAGTCATCGAAGTCTCGAAAACCTAGAATCACCCCCCTGTGGGTGAGAAGAAGAAGGAAGAGGAAGCCGTGATCTTGAGTGGCCGAGTGAGAGTGCGTCGAACGGGAGAAAGGAGAGACTTGCGTCGCGTAGCAGAACATGAGTGAGGCTTAGAAGCGAAGTAAGTTTATTTTCTTTTGGTTTTTTTTTAATAAAGGAAAATGCATTTTACATTATAAAAATGTACTTATATATTAGATTTCAATTTCAAAATGAAGTGCAAATCCAAATAATCATTTTACTATACAAATGCCTACATAAGTATTTAGATATATAATATATTTTAATTATATTAAAGGTTATGTATGTAAATCATAAATATGTTGAAAGATTTATGAGAATAATTAAATAATTAAGTATTAAACTTACATATGAAATATAATTGCAAATTTAATAAAGCGTAAACTTATGTTAAGTTATATTATCGTTAATTAATTTAAAATCATCTTAAGGAAATGATAAACATTAAATGAAAAAAATTATCATGTACGTTAATTAATTAGAATCATTTTAAGGGTATGATAAACATTAAATGAAATATATTAAGTCACTTTAACACTTAATATTTTATATTAAGAAAAAAATAATAAGATTAATAGGATTTAGAAATATTATATGGTAAATTAGACATATCATTATATTAAATAAATTTAAGGTTAATTTAACTTGATTTAGAAATTGATGAATATTGATGAATGTGGCGTCGATTAATAAAACTATATGTAAGTATCGTATGAATAAAATAAAATAAATTCTTTAATATTGATTGATTTTTATGTTATATGAATTTGATTAAAGAAAGAAGCGTTAAAGGAAAGGAGATTGAGAAAATTGTAAATTAAAAGTGAGTAATTATGTTCTATTTATGATAAAAATATCTTTAATTTCTTTGAAATCATATGACTTTTTTCATGTCTGAGTTGTGATTATTTTTCATAAATTGTGATGTAGTTTCTTATTCTTTATGTTGGATAATAACGAATCTTTAGATCATATCAACGTCGTTTTATAAAGTTAAGCGATTCTATTAGTTGAATTAATATCATGTTGTATGTATCTTTATGAATGTATATGTTGAAAGTGGAGTTCACTTATAGTGCTTGGGGGGCGATATGCCGTCTGCGAAATAATGAAAAAGGATGATGAAATTGAATGGTAATATTCTTGTCCTTTGGATGAGTATTAGTAAAGGTTTACGGTGACTCTTAAGGCGGATGATAAATGTAAAAGTAAAGTTAAATAAATATTTATGTATACACATCATTTGATTGTTTGAGCAAATTTTTTTATGCGTGTGATAACAAAAGCGATCACATTAGTTCTACTTTCTTGTTTATTATAGTGTAACAATATATATAATTGATCTACTGAATTTTATTCAATTGTTAGTTTAATTTTTTGGTGTATCTATAAATGGTGAGAGAAGGGAGAGTTATGTTTATCGCCGTAGAGAGATTTCAGGAGATAAGTAATTATGTTAGTTATGTTAAATTATGTTTAAATTGTATGTCATATGAACTTTGTTAGTATATATGTGTAGACAAATTGTTAAATCATTTGTGGATTGTAGTAGTATTTCTTGTATGATTGGAGATTTTATTTAAGCTGAAAGTGTTGTAAGTTTTCTTTTATCCGTCCGTCATTCCCTTGGTATTAAATCCGGGTTGACAAGGAATGTAATTATCGAGCAAGATTTGTATGTGATTATATTTAGGGATAAGTATGATCGTGTCAAAGCCTTTAGAAGATGATAATTTATGAAGAAATTTGCATCTGATTATAATGATTGATAATATGCTATAATTGATTTATGTTTCTACAACATAGAATCACAAGAAGATGTTATGGGTGAAAATAGAGACCAAGCAGCACGAATTTGAAATTTTTACAAATTCTTGATAGATACATTTGCAATGATGGAAGATAACAAATGATAAAATCAACATCAAAGCAAGTAAGTGGCGGGGTTCACTGATAATAATCTTTGAATATTTGATATGAACTCTTTCTCAGGGGATAATTGGGATTTATAGAATCAAAAATTGATAGAAAATTTTAGCATGTAAATATCCTCCAAAAGAAAAGTTGCTTTAACTTCTTTGCTTTTTTTGAGGCGTAATAAAGATGGTGGCGCATTCTGAAAGTTTGAAGGAAAGCGCGCAATCTTATTTCATTGGAGGACTTTGTAAAGATTTTTTAGATTAGTTTACCCTCTCGGTAGGAGATAAATCGAGTACAATTTGTTGGGTGGAATAGGTGAAAAGAAAATCATTAAATTAAGATGTAGTAAGATTGAAAAGATCATTCAAGGATAGATTAAAATTTATTTAAAATAAACAGAAATCTTAATCTAAAATCATTCGGTAAGTTTGAAGTGAGATTTTGTATTTCTTAAAATTTACATGAAAGGTATAAAACGATTTACAAAGTTGGAAAGTTATTATATTGGTGTATGAAATCTTGGAAATTGAAAAAGTGGAATATAGATACTTTCTCACTCTGAGGTGCTTGATGTGTTTTTATTCTCTTCGAAAATATATTCTGTTAGAGAATATTGATCTATTGATGTTCGTCGATTTCATATTTGTGGACAAAAGAATTATAGATTATGATGTTGCATCTTGAATAAATTTCTTTGTTATATCTTGTGAAACATGGATCGATCGAGTTGTGGGAGAAGATCGAAATGCGAACTTCATCTCATTGTTTAATTAAATGTATGTTTAATTCTCTTAATGTCATTTAATTTGACAAATTTTTTTATAAGAGGAGAGATTGTAGAAAATCGAAATAAAAAATAATAATAAAATCAACTCATGACGGTTGGTTAGATGAAAAGTCAAAGAAAGGAGTTGGTTTTTTAGTTTTAAAGAACTCAACGAAGAGAGAGAGAGAGAGAAGCAAGAAAATCACTCTGCATTCTTCTGGTTACAGCATCATCATCATTTCTTGAAGCATTTCAATAAATAAGTCTTCGGAATCTCTAAAATAATCGTCCTTATGTAATATCCATTAATTGAATACAATGAACAATGACAATAAAATCTAGGTGGGTCATCATGAATCGTCCATTGTGTCTGTGTCAAATTCTCATTTAATTGATATCTTAAGATCATTTTTATACAACTTAACCAAGTCTTTAGGTCACCTCTATTTCTTACATGGGAAAATCAATATTCACTCTCTGTCGGTCAATGAGCTTTATGTGGAACCATCACAAGGCTCTCCACAATCTTATCTATTTTGGTACTGATTTTTTCACATACTCATTTTGCATTCTATCTCAGGAAAAAACTCATCCACTGAGCATTCGTAACAAAACTTTATGTTTCTCTTTTTATTGGTAAATTCATATAAGTCATTGGGTCTTACCACCATCTTATAAAATTTTCTTAAGTTTAAGTGGAACTTTTACATCATAATGCGAATATTCTCCACTTCAACCATCCAACTTGAATTCTACTTAATATCTCATATTTAAAATCATTTTGAACAATGCATCATTACTCTTGTAATGACTTGATTCAAAGTCATTACTAAAATTCTACACTAAAATTACACTCCTATATTAGGTTTTAGATCCTTAGCGAAAACCTTTAGACTCTAAAGTTGACCTCCATAATTGTTCAATTTGGACTCTCTCAGTCTTATCAACAGAAGAATGTCATCTGAAAAGCATACCGGGGTACATCTTCTAAATGCCTCGTAGAACATACATTATGTAAAGTAAAGATAAGAATGTTGATCCTTGATGTAATCCAATGAAATAGGAAAATAGTTTGTCAATCCTTGTTTGGACAGTGACTAGTATACATATCTTAATGACTTGATATAATGATATTAACTGTTCAACTCTAAGACATCTCTTGAGACTTTATCATAGCTTTCTCTAAATCGATAAATATCATATGTAGATCCTTTTTTTTATTTTCTACTTCCAAACTCTTAAATGTATAGCATCCATAGTAGATCGGCATGAAAAGCGATTGTGAAACTTACATCGCATGATCATGCTCGATTACTCTCTCATAATTTTAATGTATGGCATTAACTTAATTCTCATAATTTGCAATCTTATGCGTTTTAAATATAGGAACCAACAAACTCTTTCTCATCTTCGTCTTTTAGTCTTTAAAATAACATTAAAAGATTTGTAAGAAATTCGATCTCTAAACATTTCTTATGGAATATTATCAGGTCTCTTGCTTTTACATTTCATTTTCTTTAAAGCTTCATAACTGTTCTAATCTGATAAAATGAAATTCTATTTTTTTGTTTGAATTATTAAGGTTCTTAAAATCAATCGTCTTTCATCGTTGAAAAGTTTATTAAAATCTTCATCCTTTTTCAATATCTTTTTTAAAAGCACTTTATTATTTTCATTTATACTCTCACTTAGCTATATCTTTCTATCTCTTTGGTTGGTAACTTATCACATCTTTCACCTTTTTGGTATCTGTCTATTATAAATCATTAAAATTTAAATTTTTCTATTATATTCTTCTTAGAATCTCTATGGTAGTTTATATCTTTCGGTCTCAGTTTTAAATAATAGAGTTTTATCTTGATCTTCTTGCTTTATCTTTTCTTTATTGACTCATTTATGCTTATTAAAAGAACTTCGCTTGATTCATGCTTTTAGCGCTTTAATGACGATCTTTTCATGCGTTAGACTTATGAACATCCAAACAATTTCTTTGTGAAACTCTTAAAATATTTTTATTTGTGTTAACAATTAATAATGTGATGATAATTAAGTTTATTTTTCTCTTCTATTTCGTCTTAAAATCTAAACTAATAATTCGATGTTGGGTGAAAATTTCACTTGGAATGGCTACAGATCTTTCTGATCTAAGCGATCTATTTTTCTTTCGAAAATAATGATCGTGTTTTCTTAGATCATTTTATAAGTAATATGTTCGTCTCTTAAATAAAAGTATTAGCTACTGAAATCGTAAAATTTAAGTAAAATCAATATAGTCCTCACTTGATTAATTACCAAATCCTTAACATGAATCTTTTAAAATCTTCCAAATTTCTACGTATATTTAAATCTCCGATAAATACTTTTCTTTGAGTATCTTTTGTATTAATCTAATTCGTTCAAAATTTTTCTTGAGCTTTCCTGAACTCTTGAGGCATAAACACTTATCGTTGATAATCTTTGTCAATGATAATCTTTAAATATATAATTAATCATTAATCTTTATAACGTTATCTTTGAACTTTATCTATGTCTTGCATCTTTTGTTCGACTTAGAATCTAAGTTTAAAACCAAGTATCGATCTCAGCGCTCTGACCCATTTAGTTTCTTGAAATAAAATATTTATCTTTATGATAATATCTATAATTAATTAATTTTAATACTATATTAAGATCTAAAATTAGTTTCTTACTTCTTTATCAGTATAATGTGGACCACTTGCTTAACACTTCGGGGAAAGTATGAAATACATTTTCATATTCATCTTTTATTTCAAATCTTCCTGATGATTTAAAGGATTATGTAATTATTTAACAAATTTTTATTTGGCAATATCCATTAATTGAATACAATTAAATTTATTTTAGCTAATTAACCCATTTCTTGTAGCGATTCTTGTAGCAGGTCGCCAGCATTCCGTGGATTAAAGCCTCGACGGCGTGTATGGTAGGGATCGATCGAAGGTAATTTTATTTCCCCATGGCGTGACTTTCATTTCCTTCAGCTGCGGTCGGGCCTCCGTTCGCCCGGCGTCGGAGTTCCTCCTTTCCCGCGACGACTTCCGGCGTAGATGAGCGTCGCGGCCAGCAAGATCGCGTGAGGCCGCCGCATCCGTCGGCTTAGAACCCGTGCGCATCCGGCGTCGAACGAAGTCTGTGGCTGTATTGCTTCGGCCGTAACCCGCCGCTGACTGCTTTTCGGTGGAAGCGATTCCGCCGTGGCAGCGCCCGAAGTAAGTGTGCGCCGGGTTGGAAAGTTCGTCGGTTGGAAAGTCATGTCGGTTTGGAAATTAGTGACCGTCGGCTCGGTGAATTCTGTTCTGAGATGGAAACAGGAATTTTGTAAGTTCTTAATTCTTTCACTTCCTCTTTCTTGTCTTGGCGTTGAAATCGTGATTGAGGAGTTAAAGATTTTGTTAGGTGAGTGGTAGAATTATTGAGGATTTGGATTGGCGGTGTTTGTTAATTTTAGTTTATTGATTGAAGTAGGTAATTAATAGTGACGTTAGGAGATTCTTTGGAAATTAAATGCTCAGGTGTTTGAACATGAGGAGATATCAATTTCGGTAAGATTGGTAAGATTATTGAGTTAGTTAATTATGAATTTTATTAGAAGGATTTAGAAGAGTTATTTATTATAGGTTGTGTATTCGAGGAGGAATCGAGGAGCATCCGCGACGACAATCACGAGGTGAGACATAATTCTTAATTAAATTGATTTATTACATGTATCATTGTTTACACTTTGTAAATTGTATGAATATATCTACATTAATATTGAAGCGATTAAATCTTTATTACTTGCAGTATAGATTGCGATTTATATTGATTTATAATGATTATGGATTAATTTAGCGTATGATTTCATTGTATAGAAATGTTTATACGTGTTAAATCTGATAATGTGATAAGCGAAATGTCGGGAAAATTGTGATAGGAAGTATCTGAGAATCTGCTTGAATAAGCAAAGTTGACGAGATGGCGTGATTAGGGGATCTTAGTATCCAGGCATTTGAGGTTGTTATGTTAAAAGTCCGGTGTCGGACATTAGGTATGTAAATATGGTTAGCCTGCACTACGACTTTAGTAGTGTGACTTATGAATGAAAGTCACTATCTGATTATAAATACATTTAGAAAATGATTTGATATAGTGGCGAAATGAATCATTTGTTCGACGTTGATTGATCTGATATGAACTTCTGGCATATTATTGATTATATTATTCTTTTCGCGCATGGCGTATTGTTGATTCTGATGTTCATTCTATGATCTGATTTCTACAGTTTTACACTTTGCATATTTATATAAATGCGATTGTTTCTTGTTTATCTTGTTTTAGCGTTCTTGTCTCTAAAACTTACTTTATGATCTTCTATTGAAAATTCGAGGAAAAGGCATGGGTAGAAATTTGTCATTTTGTTAGTGTATAGTTTTGGGAAGCTTAAAGAACTTTTAGTGCGTCTGAAATTAAATGTCTTTAGTTCTTTCTGTATTTATTTAAAGATTTAAATGCTTAGGTATTTGTATATGAATTAAGTTAAGTAGTATATGAATTGAAATAGTTTAGTGATGATTTGATTAGATATTTCACTTCGTTCCATTTGCGATGTTGGTGGCGTGTCGTGAAATCTGTGTCAGTCATCCTGATCATTCTTAATTGGCCAGCGTAAGGGGTCATCGGGGTGTGACGAAGTGTATCGAGCGATAAGGTTGAGAAACGAGCAAAAGATTGATGATGAGCATAGTAATGCGATTTGGATTTAGGGATAAGAGTTGAATTGATCAATCTGAGTATAGGATTAAGTTTGGGTTAGGAATTGTATGTTCTTAATTTGCATGTATGATATTTAATTTCATGCATGTATGATATTTAATAAATATGTATCATATAAATCTTTTTTTAATTTGATTAATTTCGAAGAAATGCAGGAAAGGTTAGATTGATCCTCAGACTAAATGACCACGAACTGCTGCGAAGATAATTAACAGTGAAATCTGGAAGTGGTGAAGGTAGATCGATGAATTGCGAGGGTAGTTCAGTTGATTTCGGTTGTTGATAAGTAGCTCATGGAAAAATCTGCGGCGCAGTCTAGTATGGTTGAAGTGGACCATTTGAGGATATTTCAAGCGTTCAAACCACATTGAGGAGCGGTGATCTAGTGGCGGAAGATTGGTACTTAAAATTGGAAAAATTTTGGATGGGATGATTTGCCAGCAGAAAAGAGTAATCTTTCTTTTGTGTTAGAAGGGCGAAAAGGTGGTGGCGATTCCATAGGGAAAGATTTGACGATACCCATTCAGTCAAATGGGATGAGTTTGTCAAATAAGATTGGTTTATTCTCCTGGACTTGCTTTTCTGAAGACAAATTTTTCAATCCCAACTCGAGCTCAAAATAATGCTGATGAAGCGAATTACCTCTTTTTTGATATACTCGCATTATATCGATCTGCGGAAGAGAAATGTCATAGATTCTGAGGAGAGATCAATTAAGATTGGCATTAGCTCATTTGATATCGATTGAGTTCTCAGTAGTTGAAAGAGAGAAGAATTGAAAATGAGTTGAATTTTTCAGCAGTGGGATTCTGAGGAGCAAAAGCTTTGAAAAGAAGGCAGATTTACTTTGAAATTTAAGTTTGATGATAGGCGAAATAAATTGATTGAGAAACTATTTGTGATAAGTGTGGAAAGCGACATTTTGGTGATAATATTGGATCAGGAGATATTCTGAGATGTGGTGATTGGACGTCGCAGCCGATGGAGAAGAAGAAGGATATAAATCATACAATTATCGAGGGACGGTCAATGAAAGAAAATTTTGGAAGGAAGCAGGTAACACAATTTTTGGGAAGACCTTGATTCGAAAAGGAGAAACTTGAGCGAAAAGCCCTCATAAAAGCGAGTTTTGCTATCACTCATGAAGCGAAGGAATCAAATGAAGTGGTGTCGGTATCTTAAAATTTGGATCATTTGGGTTGATTCTGTTTGATTGCTTAGCATTCGTTCATTCGATTCGCGTTCTGGGTTGATCTATTTATTTCATCGTGAATGTGGTAATACGGTGATAGTTTGAATCTGAATAGGAAATGTGTTGTTGACATTGGCGAATTTCTCTGAACTAATTATCTTACCGTCAGACATTTTGGCGTTATCTTAGGTATGGATTGGTTGATCAAATATTTTGCAACAATTGAATCTTTGGAAGAGGAGAGTGAAATTTTGCATGCACGGTGAAAAATCATTTTATTTTTCTTGTGATAAGAATCGTTCTTCTTTGATTAGTGCGGTGAAGTTGAGTAAATATTTAGAAGCGGTGAAATGTATTTAGCCAAATTAGATGTGTTGAATAAGGAGGTGTTTGGGCGAAAAAATTGTTGTTTGAATTTCACGATGTTTGGAGGAATTAGGTTGCCACCAACGAGAAGTAGAGTTTGGGATTGATTCTGTGCAATTACTTATACATAAATCTCGCTACAGGATGGCTCTAATTGCGGGGAATTGAAGTGCGATTCGAAATTGAGACAAAGGATTTATTATAAATGACTAGTGTGGAGAGTCTTATTATTATTTGTTAAGAAAAGGATGGTACATCACGATTGTGTGTTGATTACAGGGAATTAAATAAAACAATCGAAAACAAGTATCCATTCTAGAGGATTGATGATTTATTTGATCGGTTGGAGGCTTGTATTTTAGAATTGATTTGAGATCGGATATCATCGAGGTTAGAGTTAAAGATCGATATTTTTAAAAGCGACTTTTGGAAGGTATGGGCATTATGAATTTCTTGTTATGTTTGGTTTAGCAATACTCTGCGATCTTTATGGACTTAATGAATCGTGTTTTCACTTGGTGGACGGTTTGTTATCATCTTTATTGATGATATTACGATTTATTAAAGCGATGAAAACGTCTGAAATCATCGAGGATTGTTTTAGAATTGTTAAGACAAAATCGATTATATGCAAATTTTCAAAATGTGAATTTTGGATGCATAAGCGTCGCATTTAGGTCGCGTTATCGATTGGCGAAGGAGTTTATGTTGATCCTCAAAGTAGCAATTTTAGAATGGTCCAGAATATTCTGAAGTTAGCGGTTTACGGGCTTAGCGGGTTATTACTGGAAGTTTGTCGAGATTTTCTCGTATTGCAATCTCTATCAATTTATTGAGAAAGGATATCAAATTCGATGGGCGTGAATGTGGCGAGTTTTATTGAAAAGCGTTTGACCTTTAGTTTAGCTATTATTGAGGCGGGGATTCAATATTTAGTGATCTCTTTAAAGGTTTGGGGTGTATCTTAATCTGAAACGAAGAGTAATTCTTATCTTGACAATTAAAAGCGCGAAAGAAATTATCCGTGCATGATCAGTTAGCATTTGTGGTTTTGCTCTTAAAATTTGGAGGCATTCTTGTATGGGTGAAATCGAAATTTTCTTGATCATCAGTCTTAAATATATCTTTCTCAAAAGAATCTACAAAGATGCAGTTTATTAAAGATTATGATTTAGATATTGATTATTGTCAGGCAATAATGTGGTGATGCATTAAGTTAATCCATGGAAATCTTGGTTATTATTACTCGAAAGTCGAGTTGATTAGAATTAGAGAATCTACAGTGGAAGTTAGAAATTCGGTGATCTTGGGCATTTATCTCGATTGGCAGTCTGATTAACTTTATTTGATAGAATCAAGCTGCTTGTGGATATGATTCATTGAACAAATCATTGGTGGAGAATTTTCTTGTAGATCACGAGAGGGTATTATTGGAAGAATTCTGATTATAGAAGTGATGCGGTGTTGAGACGAAATTTTTCTGAGGCTCGTGGCGGGATATCTTATTCATCAGGTTCAAAATGTATAAAGATTTAAAAGCAACATTTTGGTGCGGTATGAAGAAAGACATAGGCGAATATGTCTAAATGTCGAGCTGTCAGTTGTTAAAGAGCATCAGGCCGGTGGATTATTACATTCATTACATCTGAGTGGAAGTGGGAAGAAATTATGGATTTTGTTATGGGATTTCTAGATAGCGAGGTGATAGTATCAGTTGTTGTGGATAGATTGACAAATCGACTCATTTCTACGTAAACAGGAGATTGATTGATAAATTAGATTATATGTTAAAGAAATTGTAACTTCATGGTGTATCAAAAGTGATCGTCTACGGAGATGGTAGATTACTTAGATTATGGAAAGGAATTGAGAGAGCTTGGGCATGATTCTTAATGACATCATGAGGTGATGAATGATCGGAAGAACAATTAGAAGATTTGTTGAGGTTATGTGTTTTAGATTTTGGAGGTATTTGGGAAGATCGTATTCACATGATCGAGTTTCTTTCTGATAATAAATTTATCAATCAGTATTGAAATGGCTCCGTATGAAGCATTGTATGGTCGAAAGTGTAGAACTCCATTAGTTGGGTGAAGTGGGAGAAAGACATTTGTTAGGTCGAGTTGGTTGATCAATTCTGAGAAAATCGGATGTCGAGATAGATTGAAAACTTCGGGATCGTCGTAATACGACTTAAAGTATCAGTAGAATTTCAAGTTGGAGAATTTGTATTTTTAAAATCTATGAAGAATTAGTAGATTTGGTCGGAGGTAAATTGAGCAGATGCATGGACCTTTTGAAATCATTGAAAGGATCGGAATTCTGACTTTACCATTGATGTGAGACATTCAGTGTTTCACATTTCAATGTTGAGAAAATGGATCCGAATCTGAGCGAAGATTATATCTGAAAGTTTGAAATGATAGTTGACTTATCATTGAGGAAAAGATTTTAGAATTTGATGTGATGTGAGATTCTGAAATAGACATGTTAAAATTAAATGCCTGAATATCAAGAAACTTGGGAGGTTGAACGAGAGATGAGGGTTTCCTTCTGTTTGAATGATTGAAGAAATTTGAGAAATTTTTTTTTAAGAGGAAATTGTAATATCAATTAATTAATTAATTATTTTATTAGCTTTGTTCTTAGCGCTCTTGTAGCATCATCTTAGCATGCGGGATTAAGCCTCGGCGTGTATGGTAGGGATCGATCGAAGGTAATTTTATTTCCTTCCTTTTATCATTCTTCACCGCGGCTGCGAGATCCGCTCCAGTTCGCCCGGCATCCGTTTCTCCTCCTTTCCTTCCGACCCGACAGGCGCAGTCGATCGCAGCGTCGCGACCGAGAATCCGCGTCGGCGGAATCGCCGTCGGCTACCGTTGGAACCGGTCGATCCGTCGACGGCGTCGCCGTCGTGGCCTTAGCTGAATTCGCTGGACGCTCGGTGGAAGCATTCCAGTGGAAGCCGCGCTGAGTAAGTCCGCGCCGGGTTGGTTAAAATAAATTTCGGGTTGGAAGTCCAGTGGCTCGGTTTGGGAAATTAAGTGACCGTCGGCTCGGTAGAATTCTGTTCTGGCCGTCGGAAACAAGAATTTTGTAAGTTCTTAATTTCTTTTCTCCCTTTTCTTCCTTCTTGGCGTTGAAATCGTGATTGAGGAGTTCCGTTTTGAGGTGAGTGGTATAGATTATTGAGGGGATTTGGATTGGCGGTGTTTGTTAATTTTAGTTTATTGATTGAAGCGGGTAATTAATAAATTAGAGATTCTTTGGAGTAAATTTTCAGGTGTTTGAAACATGAGGAGATCAATTCAATTAAGATTGGTTGATTAATTTGTTATTATGAGTTATGTATTAGAAGTATTTAGAAGAGTTATTTTATTATAGGTTGTGTACTCGAGGAGGAATCGAGGAAGCGTCAGACAGACAGCGAGGTGAGACATAATTCTTAAGTAAATTCAGTTTATTCAGTATGCATTTGTTTACTAACTTTGTAAATTGTATGAATGTATATACAAAAAATGTAATAATCTGAAATCTTGTCGTATATAGATTGATTTATCTTGATTATAATGATATGGCAGTTAGTTGATATGATTTCATTGACGTATAGAAATGTTTTACATATGTAAATCGATAATGTGATAAGCAGGAAATGTCGGAAAATTGTGATAGGAAGAATATCTGAGAATCTGCCTTGAGATAGCAAAGTTACGAGATGAGTGATTAGGGGATCTTAGTATCCGCTCACGGCATTGAGGTTGGTTGTTCGTTTGTCCGGGTGTCAGTATTAGGTATGTAGAGTATGGTTCACCTGCGCTACCTGACTTTTAGGCTAGGGTGGCGCTTATGAATGAAAGTCACATCTGATTATAAATGGCATTTCTGAAAATGATTTGATATAGGCTGGCGAAATGAAAATCATTGCGGCGTTGATTGATCTGATTATGACTTTGACGTATTATTGATTATATTGTTATTTTTGCGGCTGTATTGTTGATTCTGATATTTACATTCTGCGATGCAGTTTCTGAGTTTTACGACTATTTACGTATCATGTACGATTGTTTATTGTCTTATCTTGAGAACTTTGTTTTAGCGTTCTTGTCCACTTTTAGCTTTATGATCTTCTGGATTGAAAATTTCGGGAAAAGAGCTTTGGGTAGAAGTAGTGTTTTGTTGAATTGTATAGTTTTGGGAAGCTTAAAGGCTTTTTAGTGCGTCTGAAATTAAATGTCTTTATTTCTTCTGTATTTATTTAAAGATTCGTCTTAGGTATTTGTGATATGAATTAAGTTAAGTAGTATATGAATTGCAAATAGTTTAGTGATGATTTGATTAGATCTGGCTTTCACTTTCGTTCCGATGCGTTTGGGCGATGTCGGTGAAATCTGTGTCCAATCAGTCATCTTATTCTGATGCAACCAGTTGACACAGCGTAAAGGGGTCATCAGGGGTGTAAATGTGTGACGAAGAAGAAGGAAGAGGAAGCCCGTGACGCGAGTGGTGGAGGAGTCGCGTCTTAAGCGAGAGAAAAGAGAGACTTATCGTCTTGCAAGAGGTGAGGCTTAGAGCAACCAGAGTAAGTTTATTTTCTTTTGATTTTTTTTAATAAAGAAAAATGCATTTATATTATATGAAATGTATTATATAGATTTCAATTTCAAAATGAAATCAAATCAAATAATCATTTCTTATACAAATTCTACATAAGTATTTGATATACTGATATATTTTAATTATATTAAAGGTTATGTATATAAATCATAAACATGTTGAAAGATTTATGAGAATAATTAAGGGAGATTTACATACATATCACACAATTCTTATATATTTATTCAACAGAAAGTTAGATATTTACATATCTAACACTTAAAGGTGCATTTACTTTTAAAAGTGAATAAAGTGGTATTTTTGATGTGATATTGAAGATTAAGATGTTATATATGTAAAATTGAAGTTTAGGTGTTGGATATACATAAAATTATGGTATGTATGTAAATAATAATTAAATAATTAAGTATTCCCTACATATGAAATATAATTACAAATTTAATAAAGTATAAACATGTTAAGTTATATTATAGTTAATTAATTTAAAATTATCTTAAATGATAAACATTAAATAAAAATAAAAAATTTATCATAGCGTTAATTGTAAGATCATTTTAAGTATGATAACATTAAATGAATTATATTAAGTCACTTTAACATATTTTATATTAAGAAAAAATAATAGGATTAATAGAATTTAGAAGTATTATATATGGAAAATTAGGCATATCATTATATTAAATAAATTTAATTAATTTAGCAATTTAGAAATTAGAAAATGAATTTTGATGAATGTGAGCGTCGATTATAAAAGATATGTAAGTATCGTATGAATAAAATAAAATAAATTCTTTTTATTGATCCGTCGATATTTTATGTTATAGGATTTGATTAAGGAAAGAAGCATTAAAGAAAGGAGATTGAGAAAAGCTAGAATTAAAGTGAGTAATTATGTTCTTTACATTTATGATAAAATATCTTTAATTTCTTGTGATGAAATCGTGTTTATATGATTATGACTTCGCATGCTTTATGATTGTTATTTTTCATAACTGCTTACGTAAATTGTGATGTAGTTTATTGTTTTCTTATGTTGGATAATACTTGCGAATCTTAGATCGTATTCGGCACGTCGTTTTATAAAGTTAAGCGATTCTTGTTAGTTATGAATTAATATCGTAGTTGTATAATTGTATCTTTATGAATGTGTATGTTGAAAGTGGAGTTCATATAATGTGCTTGGGGGGATATGCCGTCGCACGAAATAATGAAAAAAAATATTGAAATGGTAATGATTCTTATCCTTTGGATGAGTATTGGTAAAGGTTTAGGCGGTGACTCAGAAGGATGATAAATGTAAAAGTAAAAGTTCTGAAATGTTTATATATCATACATATATATTTGATTGTTTGAGCAAATTTCTTTTTTATGCATGTGATATAAAAGCGTCATCATTAGTTCTATGCTTTTTTATTATGGTATAACATATATATAATTGATCCTGAATTTTATTGATTGTTAGTTATTTAATTTTTTTAACCATCAACTAAATGGTGAGAGAATGGGAGTTATGTTTATCCAGAGAGACTTCAGGAGATAGGTAATTATGTCAGTTATGTTAAATTATGTTTAAATTGTATGTCATATGAACTTTGTTAGTATATATGTGTGGACAAATCGTTAAATCATTTATGGATTGTAGTGGCTCTTGTATGTTTGGAGATTTTATTTAAGTTTAAAAGTGTTATGAAAGTTTTCTTTTATTCGTCCGATGCATTCTGCTTATTCCAGCTCCGGTGTCGTGATGAGTGTCATTTAATTTTGTTCCTTGCAGTCCCCTTTTAGTCAGAAATTCGATGGAATATCAACAACATCATGCTAAGACCTTTTCACCACACTTATGGGAACTATGTATGATCAGTGTTTTGCGATATCACGACTGGGAGGTCTTTGTATTGAGCTTATGAGAAGCATCACACAAGCATTCAAAATTTGCTCACTAAAATGCGTACTAATTTTTCTCCTGACATTGAAGCAATATGAATTAGTACTTACAATCTAGCAAATTTTCTCATCATGTTGAAGCATGAATGGGTGCTTAAAGTTTAACGCAAATTTTTCCACCACGTTGAAGCAACATGAATTTCCTTGCATTTTACCTTTGAATGTGCGTGATGATATCAAGATGGCGAGATTGACGATGAAATTTGTGAGGATATTATATAAATATTTTTTTGGCTTTCTCTTTTTTTATGTAGAGGGGATGGGGAGAGAAAAATTTCTCTCTGACAGGAGAGAAAGAGGAAAGGAAGGGAATAAATGGCTGTTTGGTGTCTTGGCTTGGTTTAGGGATGAGGAATAGATTTGAGCAGGAAGCGGCTAGGCGCGGTTGACCGGAGATGGGCTAACGGAAGTAGAATCTATGTGTGGAGACGATGGGAGTCGAGAGGAGAGAAGGGAAGAGTGGAGGGTTGCTGCTCAGTCGGCTAGGAGGGGAAGTGGCTTAGGTAGTCGGTGGTCAAGTTTGTTGCTGTAGTTAAAATTGAGAGGAAGAGAAATTAAGTGTGCTGGCTTGCGCGAGGGGAGGTTGAGAGATGTGGTGGCTTCTCTAGTGTTGGGAATTGAGTAAGAAAGGAGTTGGCCTAGGGTGTTGTGCAACTCAGGAACAGGGAGAAAGGGGAGATCTAGCTCTGTCAAGCAACTGGAGGAAGTCAGAGATCAGAAAGGAGATACTCATAAGGCAGGAGAAGCGTGGATTTGGCTTGGGTTCATGCGATGAGGAGGGAGATAGGGGATAAATTTGTCGACAATGAAGGAATTGAAGTGGAGGTGGCTGCGACCAGAGCATTGAGGAAGAGAGGAGTTTTGCATGAGGAGTTGGTTGTGTGTGGTGTTTGAGGAGACGGAGGTGGCTTGGGTGACAAGGGCATGGAGTAGGATGGTCAACTGTGGGAGATGGGTTCTCATGTGTGAGAAAAATGAGAGGGCAAGGGGGATGTTGTGCCAGGGAGCGGAGTTAAGGCCAGTTGCTGAATATGGAGTTGGGGATTGTGTTATTGGATATATATATATATATATATATATATATATATATATATATATATATATATACATATATGTGGAAAGAGAAAGAGAGAGATAGAATATTTTTTAAATAAATTTGAGTTATTAAATAATTAATATCATGTTAATTTAATATGATGATAATAAATTCTGTTTAAAAATGGGTTATTTACATATATTGATCCGTTGTGTACTCTCATTTCGTAAACATTTTTTGTGCGGTAAATCTAAGCAATAGGGGTGTCAATTTTAAGTAAATTTGATGTTTCAGACATAATGATACTATTCGTATTACAATCAGAGGTCATTTGGGTCACTTTGATGACGATGAAAGTGATTTTTGCTTGATTTGTCCGATGTCACATCCATTTGTTTTTTGCTATTCCTGAACAATTTAATTATGAGGGGTAGTACATTTAGCAGATTTTGTTGTTTCGGTGGTACCTGCATAGTACATTTTCCAAATATAGCCTATTTGGATGATGTTGTGGCTCTTTGACTTCGATATGCATAAAGACGAACATACGGTTCGCTTTCTCAATAGAATGATTATTAGATAATGCGAAAAGCTATTTATAATCAACTTCAGTATTCTGGATGCATCGACATAGTTTGTTTTCATGATTATAGGTTATTTCGATCAATTTCGATTAAATCGAGGCGCTTAATCTCTGATTTATGTGACTTCGCAATTGATATTTGTCGATTTCATCATATGTGCTTGATTTAACTTATGACACTTATATATAGGTCAACAAATATATTTGGATGTAAATTTACATAAAGATGGAAAGAAATAAGAATTCATGACATTAGTAGTGATAGGTTCATGAAATAAGTCAAATCAAATACATTGAGTTTGGGAATAATACAATATCTTTGTAGATATTTCAGTTATGAGTATTATCTTAATGTGTTATATTTATTATATTTTTTTCTTATAGTTAATTTATTATATGCTCTTAGAAGAATCCTTTAACAATCCAAATAAGTCATTATCTTATCATTTAGTTTGAATTCTTGTCTTTTGTTCACATCAACAATAGACTTAATGTTTTCCATCATTAGCAATTAGTTTCATGTAAATTTCTTCATATATATTAGTCAAATTATATAGATCATGCAAGTGATATGAAGCAAGCAATGAAACTACAAGAATTCCAATGTGCATCTTAATGGATACTAATAATCATTTATGATCTTTTTTTAGATAATGAGTTACAACTTGCATAAATATAATGACTGTTTGAACAAATAGCCTATTTAAGGAAAGCTAATCCAATTGGCTTAAATATATATAGTGATGATTTATATGTTTTTAGATTCATCTACATAGATGGTTCTAAAGTTAAAGTTTCACTAAGGCACTACTATTAACAAATTTACTAAAATAGTCATGCCATTTACTAAAATAGTCATGCAATTTACTAAAATAGTCATGCAATTTACTACTATTAACAAATTTATAGACACTACTATTAACAAATTTACTAAAATAGTCATGCAATTTTATTCTATAAATCTGTCTTTGAGTTAAGAAGCAAACACATAAAACTAGGTTAATTTCAATTTCTTTAGTATAAATAATTTTGTTAGTAACTATATCAAGAGTTAGATGAACTTATCCATTTGAAATATCAACTATGGTAGGTATGAATTATTCTCCATATTTCGGATTTGATTCAATCATACATTGAAACTTAAATGCACAATCAAAATTAATTTGACTTTATTTATAGTTTAGATTCAAATATGATTGTAGGTTCAGTTTTAGTTGTAGATTCAATATCAATTTTTTTTATCATGCTCAAATTCCTTCGCTTGTTCAGGCATAGATTCAATTTCCTTTAAGTTTTATCCAAAGATGAAGTTCAACTATTCTTTAAAACTTGATCTCAAACACAAAACATGATTTAAATATGATCTCATATTCATATTCTATTCCAGGGACAAATTCCAATTCTTATTATGCTTATTTTAAATTCCTAACTGTATTCTAAAGTAGGTAAAAATTCATATTTAAAACAATCAAATGTAGGCCCATATTACAATTATAAATCTTTTTTGTACATCTAATATATCATTGAATATAAATTTACAAGATATAGTATTCTCAATAGGATTATATTTGAGTACACATGTTTCTTTTGTGTTTGTATGTTTGGCAAGCATAAGATGAAAAAGTAATGATTTAGCTCTTAGGATTTCAACTTGATTTATTTAATGGTTCGTTTGGCTTTGTTTTGCTTGAAATTTGTTAGATTGGTTTTCGTTGTTAATCGAAATTTACTTTTTTTCTAGGGATGTTATTAGTAGAATTCAAGTTGGATGGTGAAGTGGAGTAATGCATAGGGGCAATTGTGTGATAGAAAAGTACCGCTTAAACTTAAGGGAAAATTTTATAAGATGGTGGTGAGACCTGCAATGCTTTATGGCGCAGATTGTTGGCCAATAAAAGAGAAGCATAAAATTATGTTAAGTGTTGTAGAGTTGAGGATGCTTAGGTGGATGAGTGGCTTTACACTTATAGACAATATGCGAAATGAATATATATGTGAAAAGATTGGAGTAGCTCAAGAGGCAGATAAGATTAGAGAGTCTCCTCAGATGATTTGGTGACACAAAAATGTGCTGTCCGGTGGCCTAGTTAGGAGAGTAGATGTATTAGATTCAACATATGTTAATAAAGGTTGATGTAAGGCTTAAAAAGTCTTGCAATAATAAAAAATGATCTTATTTTAATAGAATTAAATAAGAATTTGACACTTAATAGGACACAATGGAGAAGAAAGATTCATGTAGGTGACCCCACATAGTGTGATAAAGGCTTATTATTGTTGTAGAGATCTATTAATTGTTGGTTATGTTGAGCCCCACTTTTAGCCATTTTGTTTGCATACTTAAGAGAAAGTAATAATTTATAAGTGAGGTAGTCTTTATAAAATTCTTTTCATATGCATCAACATTAAAAAATCTATATAAGGCCTAAAATAGTGCTATTTTTTTCCTTATTATATTTTCTCAATGTTATGCCTTTCATCCACTATAGGAATAAATTTTAATCCTCATAATTATTGTGATATGATGTGCTTGTCTTCAACCATAACTTACCCAATCCTTTTTATTTGAATTGTTTATTAACTCAATTAATATGTCCTAATTTATGTTGGCATGACCAATTTGATGTAGTCAAAACTAGGATGTGATGCACAAAGAACCACATAAAGGAACACAAATCATAGATTCCCAACTTACAATTTATGCAAGGATTAGTCACTTTTGATGCAAAATCAAAAAACATATCTTTTTCACTCCAAACAATAATAGAAAAGTTGCCAAACTCTAATGACCAAGATTCACACTATAAAGAAGAAATTAGCTTATATCAAACTTGATAAAATGCTAATCTCACATAATATTTACTAACAAGTTTAGAAGAAGGAACAAGAAAAAATATCAATTAGAAGATAAAAAACTCACATCAATAGAAGAAAAATGGACCACATGGTAGGCCTATAAAGACTTGGTTAGGAAGTATAAAAAATGACCTTATTTTATTAAAATAAAATGAGAATATGACATTTAATAAGACTCAATGGAGAAAAAGGATTCATGTATTAAAGAATTCACATCCAACAACAGTCATTAATTTAATGTAATCCAAATTTTATCAAGTCATAAATTAAATTTTACATTTATAGGCATCCTCTTAGTTATAATAAAAATATCCAAAATAATAACTAGAAATTCCCAAGATCTTACCTAATGCCCTAAGTTTCATTTTAACACAGTCGAATTCTAGCAAGAACAAGTTTCTATTGTTGGCTTCAGCAAAATAATAAAATTTTAAACTTAAAATTCCTGTTGCAGCAACTTTTGATTTCTTACGTATGGTAAAAGATGAAAAGGATAATAACATGAATTGGTGAATTAGCTGAGTTCTTCATTCTATCATTTATGCAGAATTTATATAATTCTTGTAGTGTTTTTAGTACGAATATAAATCAAGGACTAAAATAGGTGTATAATTAGTTACAGTAGGGTAGCCTATGGATTAGTAAGGTGACAATGAAAGAATAAGGAGAGGAGGATTGCATCAACAGTGGAGGACAACAAAGTGGAGGGATGGGGATGGCAGTAATCAACTCGGAGGTAGGATGGCATTGGGTGAAAATCTTATGTAGTTTGATTAGGAGCTAACTAGAGGAGGAAGTGATAATGCAAGCTAGCTAAGAGGTCACTGCATGGGTTGATCTAGAATTTTTCACCCATATCAAGCAAATGAATGGTTGTAATCCATTTGAAACTGACTTTATAATTTTTGAAGGACTGCTTTTGATAGTCCTTTAATGGGGATAACTACAAGAAGTTCACCTACATCTTTATTTCTATCAAATTCAATATGTTTTTTGTGGTTACATTGAATGAGGTTATTTACAATATCGATGGCTGATTTATCATTACAATTGTGTCTTGTAATACCTGTTAATTTATCTTTTAATATTTTATGATAATTTTAGGCCATATTAATTTGTAGATTTTTAGAACTGGATACTTAAATTCTGCTTCTATGCTAGATTTTGCTACCATATTTTATTTTTTACTTCTCGATGTTATGAGGCTGCCTCCTAGGAATATGTAATATTCTAAAATTGAACTCCTCAATCATAATCATATAACTTTCATTATTTTGCTTCAGATTTAAAATCTTTGCTCTTTTTGAATGGAATTATTTTACTCGTGGTTCCCTTCAAATATTATATAATTTTATGTTCTACCCTATGATGGGATTTTTAAAGTTTGTGCACCATTACTAAAGTAGATAATATTAGCTATAGTATGTGATAAGTAGATAAATCTTCCCACTAGTCTTTGATATAAATTTTTTTTATTGTTGTATTTTTTGCAGCATCTTTAAGTTTATTATTAAACTTAGTGGGTCTCTTGACTAGGTTACAACACTACCTTTGCCGTTCCCAAGTTCGGATGTGAAAAGTGGAGGGTTACGATAGGCAGTCGACAACCAGCATAGAACTTATCGAAATAATCATGACATGAATCCTTTAAAATATTGTGTTAATGTTAGTGTCCCCGGAAGATTATGTCAGTATGGCTTGATTACAAGGAAAAGTGTGCAAGGCCATCAGATCGACGCCTGTGCAACGTTAAATAAACAAAGGTTCTCACATTATGGACGAATGCGGGTAAAAAAGTTTGTCTATGAAACTAGAATGAGGTTAGAAATTTGGAATATAGATACTCTTACAAGTAAATTAATGGAATTAATAGATATTATGATTCATAGGAAGATAAATATTTTATGTATTCAAGAAACTAAATGGGTTGGGGAGAAGACCAATGAGATTGATAGTTTAGGTTGTAAACTTTGGTATGCAGGTAGAAGTCGAATTAGAAATGATGTAGGTGTGATTATAGATAAATGTTTAAAAGATAATGTTATAAATATTAATAGATTTGGAGATAGAATTATACTTTAAAGATTATCATTGATACCAAGATTATCAATGTTATAAGTGTTTATGCTCCTCAAGTAGTTTGGATGTGACTCAAAACAAAAATTTTGGAATAAATTAGAGGATTAATACAAAAGATACCCTTGAAGAAAAATATTTATTGGAGGAGATTTAAATGGACATGTTAGAGTGGTAGAAGATTTTAAAAGTATTCAAATGAATTTAGAGTGATTAATGAAGAATGTAGACTATATTAGATTTTCTGCTAATACTTTATTTAATGAGATGAACATATTATTATTTATAAAATGGATCTAGTAAAATGATTGATTATTTTTGATAAGAAAAATAAATCATTTAAATTGTAAAGTCATTTCGAGTGAAAGTTTAAATACCTAACATCGACTGTTAGTTTTATATTTTAAGATGAAAATTTGAATAGAGAAATCAAATTATTATCCTAGGATTAGGAGACTTAAACAATACTAAAATATTTTTTTTAAGAAGCTACAAGAGTTAAATTTGAGATGTTCATAAGGAACCTAATGTTATGTGAGAAATAATAGTAAGTGAAATTAAGCAAGTTGCAAAAAATATGCTTGAAAAATCAAAAAGAAAAGATTTTCGAATAAAAATGGTTGATAGTGGTGTCAAAATATGCAAGAAAAGATAAGAAATAAAGATTTGTTATAAACTTTGTTAGGAGAAGAAAGATATAAATCAGAGATTCTAAGAAAGCAATATATGATGCAAAAAATTTAGCTTTTAGTGATTTATAAAATAGATTGGATACCAAAGAAGGTGAAAGATGTTTGTATAAGTTAGCCAACTAAAGAGATTGGAGAAATAAAGATCTAGTTCAAGCGATGTGTATTAAGGATGAAAATTATAAAATGCTTTTCTTAGAAAAATATATTAAAAATAGGTGGATGAGTTATTTTGATAAACTTTAAATAAAAGAATTGATTTTAAAACCTTACCCCAAAAAAAATAGAGAATTTCATTTTTATCATCGTATTAGTAAATTTGAAGTTAAAGAAGCTTTAAAGAAAATGAAATGGAAAAAAACATAGGACCGATGATATTCCAATAGAAGGAAATGTTTGAGATCAAGGAATTTCTTGGCTTACAAATTATTTTAATGTTATTTTAAAGAATAAAAAGATGCTGATGAGTGGAAAAGAGTTTGTTGGTTCTATTTTAAGAATAAAGTGATGCACAAGAGTGTGCAAATTATAAAGGAATTAAGTTAATGTGTCATACATTTAAATTATGGGAGAGAGTAATTGAGCATAGGTTATGATATGATACAAAAGTTTCTCACAATCAGTTTGGTTTCATGTTAGATAGATATACTATGAATGCTATACATTTGTTAAGAGATTTGATGGAGAAGTATAGAGAAAGTAAGGAGGATCTACATATGATATTTATTGATTTAGAGAAAATTTATGATAAAGTTTCAAGAGATGTTCTTTGGAGAGTTCTAGAAAAGAATGAAGTTAATATTGGTTATATTCAAGCCATTAAGGATATGTATACTAGAGCTGTTACTTGTGTCCAAACACAAGGAGGATTGACAAAATATTTTCCTATTTCAGTTGGATTACATCATGGATCAGCTTTAAGCCCTTATCTTTTTGCTTTATTTATGGATGTTCCTACTAGGCATTTACAGGAAGATGTACCTTGGTGTATGTTTTTTGCTAATGACATTCTTCTTGTTGATAAGACTAGAGAGGGATTCCAAGAGAAACTTGGATTATGGAGGTCAACCTTAGAGTCTAAAGGTTTTCGTTTAAGTATATCTAAAATTGAATATATGAAGTGTAATTTTAGTTGTAGAAGTTCTAGTGGTAGTGATGTGACATTGGGTGAACAAGTCATTAAAAAGAGTGAGCGATTTAGATATCTTGGCTCTATTGTTCAAAATGATGGTTAAATAGATGGATATGTTATTAGTAGAATTCAAGTTGGATGGTTGAACTGGAGGAATGCATCTAGCCTGTTGTGTGATAGAAATGTACCGCTTAAACTTGAAGGAAAAATTTTATAAGATGGTGGTAAGACCTGCAATGATTTGGTGCAGAATGTTGGCCAATAAAAGATAAGCATAAGACTAAGTTAAGTGTCGTAGAGATGAGGATGCTCAGGTGGATGAGTGACTTTACTCTTGGAGATAAAATGCGAAATGAGTATGTGCGATAAAAAGTTGGAGTAGTTCCAGTGGCAAATATGATTAGAGAGAGTCTCAGATGGTTTGGCCACATAAAGCGTTGCGCCTGATGACCTGGTTAGGAGAGTAGATGCATTAGATTTGCTTTATGTTAAGAAAGGTAGAGGTAGACCTAGAAAGACTTGGTTAAGATGTATAAAAAATGACCTTAGTATACTTGAATTAAATGAGAATTTGATATATAATAGGAGATAATGGAGAAGAAGGATTCATATAGCTGATCCCGCATAATGGGATAAAGGCTTGTTGTTGTTGTTGGCTCTCGGCTAGCTTACATCGCAACTTAACATGTCTTTAAATAAGTTTGTTATATATTTTTATTATGATATAAAGATTGCATGCAACAAGTGTGTAACTTCAATACTTATGAAGTATTTTAGTTTGTATAATTTTTCGATTTAAAATTTTTAGAACAATCTTTTCCTTAAATTCTCCATTCTTTCTAAGTTATTATTTCTCATGGTAATATCATCAATACAATCTAGCAGTTTTAAGACTACCCTACGAGCCGTGTGTTTCATAAAATGCATGATTTTCAATTTCTTCCTTCATATTGTTATTCCAATTCATTATTTAAAGTTTGAGAGATTTTCAGTAAGAAAATAAAATGCAGGCAGATTACTATGAAATGCTTGATAGTTTTTAGAAAATAAATTTATATGAAAAAATAAGCATTAAATATGTCAAGTGGAAGTTCTTGTACCTTTGTTTGTATGTTAAAGGGTTCCTTCAATAGAATTAGTGATAGAGATTGTTCCGTTGATTGGGCTTCTGTATATTGAGATGCCTTTCTTTTTGAGTAACTTAGAATGGTTGAGTACAAGGTGGTTATGATATAGGCTTAGTATAGTAAGGAGTACATGTTTCTGGAATAGAAGATGCTTGATGGGATGAGGGATAAAAAAAGGCAATCTAGAAGAAAAAATCATTTGTAAATGATATTTTTTTCTTATATTAAGTGGTAAGAAAGTAGAGATTTTCTTTGAATGTGACATATGAAGGCATACACCTTTCTCATGAGGAGATGATACTGTATTTACTCTTTTTATGTGGGATTATAGCTAATAAAGACATTTGATTGCTTATGGATAAAATTTTTTTTATGGAATTTTTATGAATAAGAAAACACTTAAATATTTTTAGAATAAGGTTGTTTTAGATGTTGAAGTGGAGAAAGAATTTGGTTATGACTTGTGTGGCTCTAGAATCTAAGGACCCTCATAAGTAACAAGTTATGATGTGAGCGGCTTTTAAAACAACTTCCTCCAATATTATTTTAATTATTATTTTTTTTTTTTGAAAAGGAAGCCTTTTTTGATAACAAGTTGATCATCATTATTTTGTTCTTGAAGAGGTAAAATCATCTCTTTCTTTAGCAATTCTAATGAGTTTCTTCATGCTTTGTTCCTAAAATACATAATATGAAGTATAAAATACAACATTGCACTTAGAGAATATAGTCATCTTCTAAATGTATAACAAGTTAGTGAACTTTAAGTACTTATATTTATCCATTTTTATCTAGTTTTTGAATGATGCTTTCATCATTTTTTATTTGTATGTTCAGTTTTTTTTTTAATAATATGTGGACCATATAAAATTCCTATTAAGCATTTTGCTTGATTTTGCTATTTGTGTTCCATGGTAGGAGATGGTTTAGAGTTAGAGTTATTGATGCCAACCGATCCTTTTTTTGGCATTTCTTGATAATCATGGCTTTCTTTCTTCATCCTTCCATTCTAATAATGACAATAACTTCTTTAGTGATGGTAAATTCTTCTTTTTGAGATGTTATAGTCTTTCAACATCAAAGTTGGAATTTAGTAGAACAAAAAAAATCCATAAATTTGGTCTTTTTCAATGATTCTTTTAAAGAGGGCTGCATCTTTGTTATATTCTATTGGGATGCACTGAAATAATCCTTGTGATATAGTCCTTGTAATAGATTGGAATATTTTGTGATGGATCGTTCTGTTTGCTTTATAAATGAGATTTTGATCTTAATTTCATGGATTTGTGCATAATCATAGACTTTTGAATATATTTGATTTATCATATCTCATAGTTATTTTGTTAAATTAAGAATATTCATGTATCATTTATTTTAGAAGCCATAGGGTTCCATAATCAAGACATCACAAAAGTTATGTTCTTCCCCATTAAATTTGGTATTATCTTGTTGAGGTTTGACACTAAGTAATGTCCAAAATTTTCTTCCCTTTGAGTGCATGTGAGCAAATTATGGCCACTTGAGATAGTTATTTCATTCAAATGATATGTTGAATGGATGTATTGCAATTTTTCCATTGGATTTGGATTATTAACTCTAGTTCCGAAGAAATTTAAAAATAAGGGGAAATAGGTATTGTTGTTGTCCATGAAGATGAAAACATTTGTAGTAATTAGTTTGTAAAAGAAAGAGGATAGAAACAAGATTGCATTAATAAAGGCTATAATGATAAGAAAATTAGAAGGGAAGGAAGATAATATAGTGATAAAAACTGCAACTATAAGAACATACAGAAAATAGAAGTATAAATGTCTGATGCCATTATAAGAATGAGCTAGAGTTTTTCATTCTTTCATTTGTGCAGAATTTATATAACATTAATAGAGCTTTTAATAGGAAATATATAAAATCAGGGATTGAATAGTAGGTACATAATTACAATATGTAGCCCCTGAATTTGTGAGAAGTAAGACTAAATCATTTTCCTATGAGTAAAAGTTGAGTAAAATTTCTGGTGTAAAATTTTTCAGTGGCATAGAAAATCAATTGGTTGAGGCAAGATGACTAGCATATTTTCTTCCACTTCAACTAGTTTAGGTATATTGCCCTAGCATTTTTGGTTGCCACAAAAAAATCTTCATCATTTTGCTAAGCAAGTTCCATAACAATTTGAGATCATATTATGAAAATACATTAAGTTTCCACAATTCAAAGCAATAGGTTTAAAAATGTGAGATGAATAAGATCAGGACATCCTCATTTTTGAATACTCACATTTTAATATATGAATTCTAGGCTTTTTTTTTTTCTCTTAGTGTTATTTTATACTTCTAGGGCATTTTCTGGAAGCGACGCACTGTATGACCTGAATACAATAAAAAGTGTGTAAGGGCCACTGCATTGGCGCTTAGATGCTTATAAAATAAGTAAGGGTTCTCACATTATGGATGGATGTGGGCAAAGAAGTTAGTCCATGAAACTAAAATTAGGTTATGAACTTGGAATATAGGCACCCTTACATGTAAATTAATGGAATTAATAGATATTATGATTAAAAGAAAATAAATATCTTATGTATTTAAGAAACTAAATGGGTGGGGAGAAGGTCACGGACATTGATAATTTAGGTATTATATTTTATTATTTAGGTAAGAGTTGAACTAGAAATAGTATAGCTGTAGCTATGATTATAGATAAAAAATTTGAAGATTAATACTGTTGATATTATTAGGATTGAAGATAGAATTATAATTTTAAAGCTAGTTATTAATACTAAGATTATTAATATTATTTATACTCCTCAAAGTGGGTTTGAATATAGGCTCAAAAGAAAAGTTTTGGAATGACTTAGAGGGATTAATTCAAAGAACATCTCTTGAAAAAAGAGTATTTATTAGAAGGAGATTTAAATGAGCATGTTGGTAGAATGATAGGAGATTTTAAACACATTTATAGTGGCTATGAGTTTGGAGTGACTAATGAAGAAGGTAAAACTATATTAGATTTTACTTTAGCTTATGATTTTATAGTTGTTAATATTTTATTTAAGAAAAGAGACGAGCATATTATTACCTATAAGAATGGATCTAATCAAATACAAATTGATTATTTTCTGATAAGAAAAATTGATCGTTTAAATTATAAATATTAGTTAAATACCAAGCATCGACTACTAATTTTAGTTTTTAATATGATGGGTTGAAAGATGAAAAATAAATCGAAGCATTATCATAAGGTTATATGGTGATACTTAAAGATCATTAATAAAAGCATTTTAAAGAATAAGCTACAAGATATTAGAATTTAGGATGTTCATGAGAATGTTAATGTTATGTAAGAAAAAGTAGTAAGTGAAATTAAATAAGTTGCAAAAAATATGCTTGGAGAATCAAAAGAAAAATTTTCTTTTAATAAAAAAATAGTTGTTAACACTACCATTACGCTGGTCCAAGTCGATGTTAAAGTGGAGGGTTGCTAGTAGTAAACCAGAAACTTGTCGAAATAATCATGACATGAATCCTTTAAATCATCGACGCTATCTTGAAGCGACGCCAATAGATGGTTGAAAATAGTGAAAAGCTAGATCTACGCCGGTGTAGTGTTAAATAAGTTCCCACATTATGGAGGGGCAAAGAAGTTAGTCCATGAAACTAGAATTAGGTTAGGATCTTGGAATATAGGTACTCTTACAGGTAAATTAATGAAATTAATAGATATTATGGTTCATAGAAAGATAAATATTTTATGTGTTCAAAAACTAAATGGGTTGGGGAGAAAGCCAAGGAGATTGATAGTTTAGGTTTTAAACTTTTGTATTCAGGTAAAGTCGAACTAGAAATGGTGTAGGTGTGATTATAGATAAAAGTTTGAGGGATAATGTTATAAATATTAATAGATGTGGAGATAAATTATAGTTTTAAAGATTATTGTCTAAGATTATCAATATTATAAGATCTACGCTCCCTCAAGTAGGTTTGGAGGTAAGAAAAAAAATTTTGGAATGAATTAGAGGATTAATATAAAAGATATCGAAGAAAAGTATTTATTGGAGGAGATTTACATGTTGGTAGAGTGGTAGAATATTTTAAAAGTATTCATATTTGGGTAATAAAGAAATGATATATATTTTTAAACATGATAGTGCTAACACTTTATTTAAGAAAAGAGATGAATATATTATTACTTATAAAATGGATCTAGTAAAACAGATTGATTATTTTGAAAATAGATCGTGATCAGAAAGATTGGAAGGCCATTTCCAAGTAAAATCTAAGTACCCAACGTCGATTGTTAGTTTTAAATTTTAAGATAAAAGGTTATAAGAGAAAATAAATCAAATTATTGTCTTAGAATTATATGAGTACACTTAAAGAACACAAATAAAAATATTTTTAAGAGCAAGTTATAAGAGATTAGAATTTGGGATGTTCAGGAAGTAACATTAGGAAAAATAGGAAATTAGCTAAAGATGTTGGAGAATCAAAAGAAAAGTTTCTTTTAATAAAAATAATGTGGGTGGTGAAAAGATATAAAAAAAAAAATAAGAATTGTTATAAAACTTGGTAGATGTAAAACTTCGGAGAATTGTGAAAGATATAAAATACCGTAGGGATTCTAAGAAAGAATATATGATGCAAAAAATTTAAATTTTTAGTGATTTATAGATAGATAATCCAAAGAAGGTGAAATATGTATGTATAAGACCAAAAGAGATAGGAGAAGAAAGTTATTAAGGAAGATAAAAAAAAAAGTGCTTTTTTTAGAAAAGGATATTGAAAATAGTGGATGGTATTTTGATAAACTTTTCAATGAAGGATTTGAAAGACGATTGATTTTAGCAACCTTAATTCCCTAAACAAAAATATAATTTCATTTTATCGTTGTATTAGTAAATCAAGTTAGTGAAGCTTTAAAGAAAATGAAATGTGAAAAGCAAGAGGATGGGACAATATTTCAATGAAGTGTGGAAATATTTAGGAGATCAAGGAATTTCTTACAACAATCTTTTAATATCATTTTAAAGACTAAAAGATGCGATGAGTGGAGAAAGAGTTTGTTGATTCTATATTTAAGAATAAAGGTGATGCACAAGAGTGTGCAAATTATAGGAATTAAGTTAATGTGCCATACATTAAAATGGGAGAGAGTAATGAAAGACGATGTGATACGTAAGTTTCTCAATCTTTGGTTTCATGCCGTAGATCTACTATGGATGCTATACATTTGTTAAGGGGTTTGATGGAGAAGCATAGAAAGTAAGGAGGATCACATATGATATTTATTGATTTAGAAAGCTTATGATAAAGTTTCAAGAGATGTTCTTTGAAAAGTTCTAGAATAGAAAGGAGTTAATATTGGTTATATTCAAGTCATTAAGGATATGATTGAAAGTTACTTGTGTCCAAACACAAGGAGGATTGACAAAATATTTTCCTATTTAGTTGGATTACATCAAGGATCGCCCTTATCTTTTACTTTAGTTATGGATGTTCTTAGGCATTTACAAGAAGATGTACCTTGGTGTATGCGGTCGATGACATTCTTCTTGTTGATAAGACTAGAGGGAGTCCAACGAAACTTCAAGTTTGGAGGTCAACTCTGAGAGTCTAAAGGTTTTCGTTTAAGTAGATTTAAAGCGAATATATGGAGTGTAATTTTAGTTGTAGTTCAGTGGTAGTGTTGTGATATTAGGTGAACAAGTCATTAATAAGAGTGGCGTTTGATATTTAGACTCTATTGTTCAAAATGATGGTGAAATAGATGGAGATGTTATTAGTAGAATTCATGGTTGAAGTGGAGAAATGCATCCGGCCTATTATTATGTGATAGAAAGTTCCACTTAAATTTAAGGAAAAATTTTATAAGATGGTGGTAAGACCGCAATGACTTATGGTGCAAAATGTTGGCCAATAAAAGAAGCATAAGATTAAGTTAAGTGTTACGGATGAGGATGCTTAGGTGGATGAGTGGCTTTACTCTTAGAGATAGAATGCAAAATGAGTATATTCGGAAAAAAGTTGGAGTAGCTCAGATGGTATATATAAGGGGAGAGTCTTAGATGGTTTGGCCACACAAAGCGTCATTGTTTGATGACGATTAGGAGTAGATGCAGATTTGCTTATGTTAAGAAAGGAAGAGGTAGACCTAAAAAGACTTGGTTAAGATATATAAAAATGATCTTAGTGTACTTGATTTAAATGAGAATTTGACACATAGTAGGACACAATGGAGACGAAGGATTCATGTAGCCAACCCCACCTAGTGGGATTAAGGCTTGTTATTGTTGTTGTTGTTGTAATAAAAAATAGTTGTTGGTGGAGTTAAAATGTATAAGAGAAGATAAAAAATAAAAAATTTTGTTAGAAAATTTAGTTTAGATATAAAAATTTGAAAAGTTGGGAAAAATATAGTGACCTGTATATATTCTAAGAAAGCAATATGTGATGCAAAAAATTCTGCTTTTAATGATTTATACAATATATTGGATATCAAAGAAGGTGAAAGATGTATATATAAATTAGTCAAGCAAAGAGATAGGAGAAGTAAAAATTTGGTTCATTAAAAGTGCATTAAGGATGAAATCATAAAGTTCATTTTTAAGAAGAGGATATTGAGCATAGATGGATGAAATATTTTGTTAAACTTTTCAATAAAAGGTTATGAGAGTACGATTGACTTTAACAATCTTGGCACCCTAAATGAAAATAGAGAAATTTATTTTTATCATCGTATTAATAAAATTAAAGTTGAAAAGACTTTAAAGAAAATGAAGTGTAGAAAATTAGTAGGATTTGATGATTTTCCAATAGAAGTGTAGAAATGCTTAGGAGATCAAGAGATTTCTTAGCTTACTAATCTTTTTAATATTATTTTAAAGACTAAAAAGATGTTGGATGAGTGGAGAAAGAGTGTTAACACTCTTATTTTTAAGAATAAAGGTGATGCACAAGTGTGTGCAAATTATAAAGGATTTAATGTGTCATACTATAAAATTATGGGAGAGGGTAATTGAGCATAATTTATGATGTGATACAAAAATTTTTTAAAAACAATTTGATTTTATGTCAAGTAGGTCTACTATGGATGTTATACATTTGGTTGGAGGTTTGATGGAGAGGTACAAAGAAAGGGGAATCTACATATGATATTTATTGATTTAGAGAAAGCATATGATAAAGTTTTAAGAGAAGTGCTTTGGAAAGTTCTAGAAAAGAAAGGAGTTAATATTGGCTATATTAAAGTCATTAAGGATGTGTATACTAGAGCTGTTACTTGTGTTCATACACAAGGAGAATTGATAAAATATTTTTGTATTTCAGTTGGATTACATCTAGGAACGGCTTTGAGCCCATATCTTTTTGTTTTAGTTATGGATGTTCTTACTAGGCATTTACAAGAGGATGTACCTTGGTGTATGCTTTTTGCTGATGATATTCTTCTTGTTGATAAGACTAGAGAGCGAGTTCAAGAGAAATTCAATTATGGAGGTTAACCTTAGAGTCTAAAAGTTTTCCTTTTAAGTAGATCTAAAACTGAATATATGTAGTGTAATTTTAGTTGCAGAAGATATAATAGTGGGGTTGACATTGGATGATGAAGTCATTAAAAAAGTGAACATTTTAAATATCTCAGATCTATTGTTTAAAATGATGGTGAAATAAATAGGGATGTCGTTATTAGAATTCAAGTTGGATGGTTGAAGTGGAATGTATCTAGCCTATTGTGTGATAGAAAAGTACCGTTTAGGCTTAAGGAAAAAATTTATAAGATGGTGATAAGACCTGCAATGATTTATAGCATAAAATTAAATTAGGTGTTGCAGAGATGAGGATGCACAGGTGGATGAGTGGTTTTACTCTTAGAGATAAAATATGAAATGAATATATACATGATAAAGTTGGAGTAGCTCTAGTGACAGATAAGATTAAAAAGAGTCGCCTTAGATGATTTGGCCACATAAAATGTTGGCCGTCCGATGACTCAATTAGGATGTGCTTTATGTTAAGAATGATAGAGATATACCTAAAAAGACTTGGTTATGATGTATAAAAATGATATTAATTTATTAGACTTAAATGAAAATTTGACACTTAATAGGTCGTAATGGAGAAAAAGTATTCATGTAGCCGACTCCACAAGTGGGATAAAGGCTTGTTGTAGTTGTGTTGTTTATGCTTAACAAAAATGGAGAGTCAAATCATGTGCTAATGTCCCAGTGGAGTTTTCGACTTCCATATCTCCTTTTATCCCTTTATCTTAAAACAAGATATAGTGTCATGAGTTTATTTATTTAGTCAGTCAATAAAAATTTATGTTCTTTATTTTTCTGTACTTAGATGCATCTTCATATCTTAACTACTTTAACATATTTCATCATCAGATCAATGCTTCATAGGATGAGTTTGAATTTGTATCTAGCCTTTTGTTAAACCTTGCGGAGAGTAAGGCTTGAATTTTGTGAGTAACTCTTGCACCAAGAGTTGGGTGAATTAGGTTTGTTAAAAATATTATAAGTGAAAAACCAAATTTAATTTTTGGTGAAAAATAATTTTCAATTTAAATAGTGAATATCCAAAAGTCACAAAGCAATAAAAATAAAGGAAAAAAATAAAGAGGGACAATAGATACTGGGTTTTTATGTGGTTTGGTCAAAACTCCAAACAACTCTATGTCCAAGCCTAGCTATCTCTGCTAAGAATCTATTAACCTAACAAAAATAAATTATAATCATACTCTTCTACAATAGAGCAAATACAACCCCTTCAACAATCATGTACTCTCCTACAATATGGCGAGTACAACCTCAGCCAAATAACTTTTAAAGAATAATAAGTAAATACAACAATAATAAGGTTTGACACAGTCAAACTACAAAAAAAATCTAGCAATCTACCTCAAATAAAATAGTGATCTTACAAAATAAAAATAATCACCTTACAACAATTAGTAATTTGCAGTAAACTTGATAAAGTAATTAGCTCACTTGATTTTAACGAGAAATGACAAGTTAATTTCCTTAAAAATGATTTTAACAAAATATATTTTAATGCAAGCAATAGACTAATGCAAAAATAATTTTAAAGTGAATACACAAATTATGCAATAAATTAATTTCATCGAATATCAAATTTAATTTTAAGAGTGATTATGACTAGTTTCAATATAGCAATGTAAGTATGATTGATTTTCCACTAAAATGATTTGTTTTGAGTATGGGATAATAAATTCAGCAAGCTATAATTTGATTTATGTAAGGATTAAATTCTAGAATAGCATGATTAGTGAATAAAACATCGAATATAATTTATATGACTTAAAAATCTTAACTAACCAATAATTTTTATTTAGCAAATGAAAAATTATCCCAACTAAAATAAATTTTTATTCGAATCAAAATTATGCTGCCAAGTGATTCAAATAATGAGAGGGCTTTCAAATAATACTGTTGCAAAATAATTTTAAGCAAACTAAAGGTTTGTGTAATGATAAAATTAATTTCAGCAAAAATAAGCTTTGTTGCAGTCAAAATAAAGCTTCAAAATAATTATAATGCTAAAGGATCTTTCAAATAATCTTTGGATTATATAATTTTTAGCACACAAATGATTTTTATAAGAGAATAAAAAATTTCAGCAAAATAAAATATTTTCCTGCAAGATGTGTTAATAGTAATAGTTTTCTCAAAAAGATAATTTGTTCTAGATTCAAATGATGCAAATAAAATTACAATAAGAATACCAAGATAAATCAAGAGAGCTTTCTCAAGGAAGATTAATATTTGAATAGTAAGAATTAAGCTAAAAATCAAGGAAAGATGAAATCAAGTTAAATCAGTAAAAATTTTTTTTGAAAATGAATTAAATATTTGCAAAACATCAAGCTTGAAAATAAAACTGGATTGAACCAAGTTCAAATAACTTGATTAATCTCTCATAAACTCTTGAAAAATCTTGATGAAAGAATATTATGAAATCAAAAATTCTCAAAACCAGAAAATTTTTGTAAGAGAAAAAGCTCACTGAGCTTTTGAAATTGAACCAAGTTCAAAAAAATAATTTGATTAAATTAAATAAATTACAATTTCTAGAATATAGCAAAATAAGAATGCTTTAATGCATGAAAATTATTCAAATGGCTAGAGAATAATATGACAATGATTCAATTAATTTGGAGGAAATTATAATAAAATTAATATGAATAAAACTTGAAAAAATTAAAGGTAGTTTGTCCATGCAAAGGACGGAAAAAGAAGTGTTTTATATTAGGAAAGTAAGGGATTTAATTAATTTATTTAATAAAATAAAATCTCAAGCAAAATTAAATAGCCAAAAATAATAATTAAAATGAAATAAAATGATAAAGTCAAAAAAAAAAATCGGTCATAAATTTATATGAATTTACATGTGCAAGGCTACAAAATAAAATAGGTATGTATTTCTTTAAATATATATATATATATATATTAATTCTTAATAATTAATAATTATTATAATTATAATTTACCTAAATTCTTAATCAACCCTTTTATTTCACTGTTTAGCCGCTGTTACACTGTAGCAAGAACGAATACCCGCACTTACCTCGACATGTATTGGGTTAGGAAAATAAATTTGCTTAAATTGGGTATAAATCGATTGTTTCGCATTTCCTTCTCGTTCTTTCCTTCCCTCGGTCGTTTCAGGTCATGTGAGACGTGAGGCGTGGGGAGCGGGACGAGGGGTTGTCGATCGCGCGGGAGGGTCGGCGTTGGCGTTGTAGATGGTCGACAAGTTGCTCGTGTGGGAGGAGTCATGTCCCAAGAGCTGGATCGAGTGTATCTGCGAATGTGGCGCTTTCGTAGGCTCGACTAGTGAGAATTAAGAGGTAAATATGGTTTTTATTTTCTTTTTATTTGTTATATAGGTAAATAAGTATAGTATAATTAATTAATTAATTTGAAATTAGTTAGGATATTTTTATGGAATAACATAAAGTATTAATGATTTAAAAGTTTGTTATATTAGCTAAAGTGAAATGATTAAATTAATAATTTAATTTTAAGATCTCTACGAAATTAATGGTTTAAGTAAATATTATATTAGATTTATAAGTATATGTTTATAGGTAAAATATAAATTAAAATCAAGGTATATGTTGATTTTTGTAAGATTATATATATATATATTATGATTAAATATGATTTATTTGGTAGCAATTTAACTTGATTAATTAAATGAGTTTAAATTAACTAAGAAGTATTATGAATAGTAAAAGATTGAAAGAAATTTATTTTAATTAAATTTTAAACACTTTAATTCAAATTCTAATTATATTATTGTCTCACTTTAAGCATAAATAAGGAGGTTTGTAGTAGGAAGCGCGGGTGACAACTGTCACGTTAACTAGTAAGTTTTAATAATTGATAAAATATAATATTTAAATTCTTTTAATGAATTATTGTAAATTATTAGGTGATTAATTAGTCATCTGAAATTTCAGTATTTGAAACATCAAGCTTTTTGAATATCTTGAAGTACTATTCGTATGAGGAAAAGTCCTGTTGATATCGTTTATGTGCGGAAGAGGTTTCAGGCATCTCGATTTCTGGAAGAAGTTCGCCACTTAGTTAAGATTTGCAAATTCTAATACATAAAGTAGTTTATTCTTCTCTGCATTTTCGTTGAGTACAATATTGACTGTTTACATTGTATATTCTCACATAATCCTCATTACAAGAATATTTGAAATCATGTCATATGTATAGTTTCATGTTTATGCCACTCAACGATTAAATTTTATCTTGCTCCTTGTTGCATTTTCATACTTAGTATATTGTTCCAGTTTATTTCTAGTTATTTGCAAACTATCTTTCATATTGTTGAAAATGTGGACATGCAATAGACTTAGTTTATACATGTTATGTGATAGTAATAATAAAATTGACCAAATGTTATGATATTACCTACGCAGAAATTGGGACAAAAGGGTTCCCCAACGAAGCAAAAGGGTCCTCAAATGATATGATATGGAGCAAAAGAGCCTCCTATAAAAATTAAGGAAATTTCATATAGCTTTTACATAATGATATGTTCGTTAATAACTTTGATAACTATATATGACATAATTCAAAGCTATCTTGAATATATATGTGTTATGTAGTATTGTATCATGTTTCGTGAGGAATAATTACTAAGTTCTGTTACGATAAACCAATTGATTATGTACACAACTTTATTCTAATTATTTAGTTTGCATGTATATTAACGTTCCACTATTCTATAATTCAAATTTGTATTAAATTATTTATCTTGCTAAGTCGATAACTGCTTTTTTGGAAGTTGGGAGAAATTGAGAGTAGTATTTTAAAAGTTTAAGCATGTTTTACTATTATGAATGTAGATTTTATATCATGTTTTATCATTTTGTGATTTGAATTTGGATGATTGTGTTGATCTTTTACACTATTCTGTGGTATGTAAAGTTTTCAGAATAGTTGGTTAAGAAAAATTCAGTCACCTAAATTTACTCTCCCTGTTGCGTCTCTTTTCAATGAGTTTTAGGAGATCGTTTGGGACGTGATAACCTGTAATTTAAATATCAGTTGACAATTAAATAAGAAAATTTCAAATACCAAATATTCAAGCTAAAATAAAGTTAATAAAATCTTGACAAATAAAAGAAACAAAATTATGATTTTATAAAATTAATTTTCACTAAAATAGATTTTTCAAATATTAATTCTTCAATTAAAATAATCATAAATTAGGTTATATGAATATGATATAATGAAAGTAAAATTGCATATTATTAATTTATGAAAAAATAAATTTATAATTAATGAATTTATGAAATGATTATTAATATTTTAATTTATCCAAAGTGGGCTTTTTGTCAATTTTTTTTTATAAAAATACAACATAATTTTAAGCCTCGTCAAACATCTAGAAGATATCACTTGGTTGCCCTAACTTGTTGAGTCTTATATTTCTGCTGAAAGGCTCATAAATATTGGTAATTTTAAGCATATATTTGTCATCAATCAAATTCCAAATTTAAAATGATAATCAAAATAATTTATGTAGATATTTAAACTTGTGAAGAAAATGCTTGTCTTCATCGCTTAAGATTTGAGGTGTACATTTAATAATTTTTATTCAATGATCAAAGATAGTATAGCTAGCCTTTTTAAACCCCATGGAGATTAGGGCAGTGAATTCTACTTGAAGATCAAAGATAGCTTGAAATTTTGATCAAATTTTCATTGAAATTGAACTTAAGATTGAATACATGAACCATATTGAAATTGAATTTCATTTGATCAAGTTTAGGGTAAATTCAAGCTATTTTGAGATTGGATTGAAATGCATATGCATTTATGCATGACAACTTGTACACATATTCTTGCATGAAGCTATATTTGTATTCATTCATGTATGCATTCATGGATATATTTATGTAGGTATCTGGACATATAAACACATGAAAGCATATTGAACTTATAGTTTATTTAGAAGATTGAATATTAATAAGTTGTTGGATTTTTGATTGAGATCAACTCTTGTAAAATATAGTCTTGATTTGAGATTGGATAGAATCTTACTTGGGCAGATCTTGTTATTAAGTTAGATTACCTTGAGATTAGACTATTAACCACCCTACAACAACAAGCCTTTATCCCACTAAGTGTGGTCGGCTACATGAATCCTTCGTCTCCATTGTCTTATTATGTGTCAAATTCTCATTTAATTCAAGTATACTAAGGACATTTTTTATACATCTTAACCAAGTCTTTTTAGGTTTTCTTCTACCTTTCTTAACATAAGGCAAATCTGCATCTACTCTCTAATGGTCATCTGGACGGACATTTTATGTAAACCATTTAAGGAGACTCTCTCTAATCTTATCGCCTGAGCTACTCCAACTTTTTCTCGAACATACTCATTTCACATTTTATCTCTAAGAGTAAAACTCATCCACGAGCATCCTTATCTCTGCACTTAACTTAGTCTTATGCTTTATTAAACATTGCACCATAAATCATTGGGTCTTACCACCATCTTATAAAATTTTTCTTATGTTTAAGTGAAATTTTTATCACACAACAGATGCATTCCTCCACTTCCAACTATATCTAATATCTCCATCTATTTTCTTATCATTTTTTGAGAGCCTAAATATCTGAATCGCCACTTTTTAATGACTTGTTCACAATGTCACAATCACTTATCCTAAAACTAAAAATTACACTCTATAAATTCAATTTTAGATCTACTTAAACGAAAACCCTTCAAGGTTGACCTCCATAATTCAAGTTTTTCTTGGCTCCTCTCTCTTATTAACAAGAAGAATGTCATCAACAAAAAGCATACACCAAGGTACATCTTCTGTTAGTTATCCATAACTAATGCAAAAGATAAGGGCTTAAAAGATCCTTGATGTAATCCAAAGAAAATATTTTGTCAATCCTCCTCGTGTTTGGACACAAGTCTAGTATATCCTTGACTTGAATATAACTAATATTAACTACTTTCTCTTTTCTAGAACTCTCGAAGAACATCTCTTGAAACTTTATCATAAACTTTCTAAATCAATAAATATCATATGTAGATCCTCTTTACTTTCTACTTCTCTCTATCAAACCTCTTAACAAATATATAGCATCCATAGTAGATCTACACCATGAAACCAAGAAATTTTTTGTATCACATCGTAACTCTACTCTCCCATAATTTTAATGTATGATCAACTTAATTCCTCATAATTTGCACACTCTTGAGCAATCACCTTTTTCTTAAATATATGTACCAACAAACTTTTTCTCTTTCATCGATATTTTTTTTTTAAAATAATATTAAAAGATTTTGTAAGCCAAAATTTCTTGATCTCTAAACATTTCCACACTTCTATTGGAATATCATCAGATCCTATTGTTTTTCCACATTTCATTTTTTTTTAAAGCTTCTCTAACTTCAGATTTACTAATACGATAATAAAAATAAAATTCTCTATTTTTGCTTAGGATATTAAAGTTGTTAAAATCAATCGTATTTTCAGATCCTTCATTGAAAAGTTTATTAAAATATCTCATCTACTTATTTTCAATATCCTTTTCTAAGAAAAACTCTTTATCATTTTTTATCCCTTGACTAGATCTTTACTTCTCCTCATCTATTTGGTTGCTTACTTTATCATCGTCTTTCGAACTAACGATGTCAATCATTATCATAAAGTTAAATTTTTCGTATATTTAGAATTCAGTCACTTTATATTTTCTCAATTCTCAGTTTTACATTTTAAGTTTTATAAAGATCTTTTATTTCTTATCTTTTTTTTTGTTATTCCTCTATTATTTTTTATTAAGAAAGCACAGCAATTTCTTTGTTCTTTTCTCACATAATATTAGCTTCCTTAGGAATATCCCAAATTCTAAGCTCGTGTAGTTTGCTCTTAAAAATATATTTATTTGTATTATTTAAGAATTTGATTTATTTTTTCTCTTACAATCTTTCATTTTAAAATCTAAATCGATGTTAAACTTTCTTTGAATGGCCTAATATTCTGATCTAAAGCGTTATTTTTCTTATTAGAAAATAATCATATAGATCTATTTTATAAGTAATAATATGTTCATCTTTTCTTAAATAAAAAAGAAAATCATATGAAGAAAAATCTAATATAGTCTCTTCTTCATTAGTCTTCCAAATCCATAACCATGAATATTTTTAAAATCTTCTACCACTACCAACATTTTAAATCTCCTCCAATAAATATTTTTTCTTCAACAGATATCTTTTGTATTAATCCCTTTAATTCATTCAAATTTTGTTTTGAGCGTACATCCAAACCTATTTGAGGAGTATAAATACTTATAATTGATAATCCTAGTATCAATGATGTTATGCAAAAAAAATTTCTTTGAGACAATGTTTGATAGTTTTATATTGATCTTATTTTGCATGAAAATTTTTTTTATGCGAGTAAATTTTCAACAATACTATATATATTCTATAATGATTAAATATGTTTATTTTTATTCGTCATGTGTACTATTCAGCTTGCAAAGTGTTCCATTTACCTTCTCATTTTTTCTAGTTTGACCACTTTATCACCTTCAAAAAAAATGCAGGACATGTTGGGAAACTGGACAATCCATGCTGAGGAACCAGGAGAAAACCTTTTCATTTCTATTTCAGTTCAGCACCCAACTCTAGGAAATTACTTCTTTGCTAGGCTGAGTGCTACCAGAGTTCATTCATCAACTACTTCGCTGAATCTAGATATGTATTTCTGGCTGATGCCACATAAGGTTGCAACGTTGATATATTGGCAGGTAACTATGGATGAGAATCTTTTTGGTTCTTTCTTAATATTGTTTTTATAGCATAATGTGAATATTATGTTGATAATAGCATAAGTTCTGCTAATTAATTTAATTACAATTATTGACTTTCATTTGCCCCTTTGAATTGTTTGTAGTAATCTTTTTAACTTCAAAACGAACTTATTCAGGCTGTCAAGCTTTGGTGGAAGAATGTCCCATTTATTGGCCACCCGAAGTACTCGAATCCATCCTACAGAGATGATGCTTTGTCGAGGGATAAGGAATTGTGCCCTTTGAGCAGTTATCTAAATCAAAATAACAATGGTAAAAACAGAACCAGGTGGTGTATATGGAAAGATGCTGAAGGGCCATGGGCATGACTTATTTGTGAATGCTTTATCATAATACATTATTTTGTCTAAATTTTAAAAACATAATTGTAATTCAACTTATGTAACATATATGTTTCAGAATTTTTGTTTTTTATCCGATTTAACTCATCCAAGCTAAGTGGATGTATGAGTTCACGTCAGATCTATTATATATTTTGAAGCCTGTGGCCAAGCAGATGTGTTGTTCTTTACAGTTAATTGCTTCAGCTGCTTGATTGAATGTTGAAATTGTGCTTTTCTGATCATAGTTTATCTTAGTAATAAGCTGAGTCCTTATTTGATCCTGTGCCTAACATAAATCCACAAACTGAATGTTGAAATCCGGAAGCAGTTCCATATGAACTAATTTGATCTAATGCCTTCAAATATTCTCGAATGACAAAATGATGGTGTGCTGCTTCACTGTTATATCGTATTATCCCAACTGGTATTGATCATTAAAGAATCGCCCAATGGAATTTTGTTATAAGTTTGCATCAGAGGTTCTTTGTCGTATTCAAGTTTTTGTAAAAGTCACTATTTTTGCAGTTAAACAATATCTGTCTTAGCTGCCTATCTTATTTATTCTAATGGTATAAAAATAAATCGGAAGATTTAAAGTATTAACTATATAATACATAAAAATTTTATTATTTGTATCTTAAAGAAGATAGGTCGACGGGGCTGCTTTAAGTGGAATAAATTTTTTTGTTTTTATTCATTAAAAATTATTTGATTGATTAAATTCGGCAATGACGTGATCTGATGGACAGCTTCTGTTAAAATCACGTGGTTAAAATCATGCCATCGGCGTTGAAGCGTTTGGCACGATGTTTGAGAGATTCCTTCTATCTCGGTCATTGACGTTCGAACGCATGTGTTTATCTAAAAAAAAAAAAATCATGTCGCCGTACATTATTTTAAACGGATGCAATGATCGGCGAGAACCACATGTTTTAAGAGTACTATTTGAAAAAAAATTAAATCTAAATTTTATAATTATAAAAAAATAATTTAAAATAAATTCAGTAATATTTTAAGTAAATTGTATATTAGTTCAACATAAATTTGATGAATATTATTTTGAATTCTTTATTCTATTATTTAGATTTCATTATTGTTATAATTACAAATTGCATTCTCTCAATGCAGTTGTAGAAAGTTCACCAACTTTGTATTGTGATTTAAATTTTGTCTATTTTATAGTACAAACAGAGACCTGTAAGAAATTCATTAAATAAATTCTGTTAGTTCAATTCCTCTAGCCAAACCTTGACGTTGTCTTGGCCAGAGCAGAACTCCAATGGAATAAGAATTTACTTTTTTTTTTTTTTTTTCGATTTCTAGGTATCACATGTTACACGTAGAAACTCTTCTATTGTTAAATTTTTCATAATAAGGACACAGCAGCATTTCTATCACCATCAAAGAGTAATATTTGGTTTTGATTAATGCTTTTATGAGAAGATATACAAAAGTTACATAAAAAATTGTTGAAATTGCGGAAAACAATGCTGTTTAAACATTATTGCTAAAATGAGAACTCTTAAGTGCTCTCTAAAATTATATGATAGTAATCTATAGTCCTTCATGACAAATAAAACGGAATTAATGTTAAGGTTCTCTTGCAAAAATTTCATGGAATGCTCTATTGAATTCAAATAAAAATTAGGGGGGGGGAAGAAGAGAGAGAGAGAGAGAGAGAGAGAGAGAGAGAGAGAGATAACTTTGGGTTGAATTTTTCCAAGAGGCTTGAGCTAACATATGAGTGGCTCTCTGTATTATGAAAGTGTAAAGGATAAATATTAGATGCATTTGAAGAGGAGATATGGTCGGCTAAGAAAGGCAATGCCACATTGGATGAGAGCATGCTGGGAGTTTTAAATGATGGATCTTCAGGATTTGAAATCACTTGGAGATACATTAGAGATATATAAATAAGTAATATGTAGTTTGTGGTAATTTTTCAAGAGGCATGAGTAAGAGAAATGGGAGTAAATCTATTATTAGGTCATATTTGATCTAATATATCTAACTTGACATTAAGTCCCATTTCTTTGAATTTTTTTTTTTTTAAAGAAGATGGATCGAAACACTTAGAAGTGAAGGACCTATTATAATCAGGTTTAAGAGTTTTGAAATTTTTTCTACGGGGTTAAAGAGATATTTTCTTATTTTTCTAAATTTTTTAGCTAGCCCTTATTATTTAAAATTCAAATTTAAATTACATTTTGATAGTCAAGTTACTTGATGATTTATTTTTTAATTAATTTAATAATTAATTTACATTAAATTTCAATTGATCCATGTTTGGAAATCCCTTGGTTGTCTCATACATAAAGATTATTTAATTTATATTATTTTGATTTAATTCAAACTAGTTTCTTAATTATTCTCTTGATTAATTAATGATTATTTAGCAAATTAGTTTGCATTAATACCTCCTCCCTCTATGCTTGCCTGCTTGCCATCCAACATCAATTTAAATTTGATTAATTCAAATTCTAATTACATTGACTTGAATTTTGAAAACGAACTTGAAATCTTTTTAAAATTAAATTGTCTTGAAAATTTCCCTCTTATTTCCTTTATGCTTGGATGACCTCCATTCCTTTATTTCTTTATTTAATGCCATTGCATTTGTACCATGACACTCTTGTTGAACCTTAGACATAAATACATCTTCTTCTTCTTCAAGCCTTCTTCTTACATTGGAGGTAAGTCATTTATGTCTAATCTTGCCTCGCCAACTTTTATTCAAAGTGCTTGAGTAAGATTGTTCTCTAGTTCATTTAAGTGCACTTAATTGTTTTATTTTCTCATGTTAAAAGATAAGGTTGTTATTTGATTTTTCTTTTTACTTCTTTTATTCTTAGTTATTCTTCATTCAAGTGATTTCAATATCTTCATAAGATTTTTATATATGAATTGGTTACTTTGATTTTCTAAGATTTAGTTTCAAAGGCTTTTGTATTTCATATTTTCCAAGTGGTTCAAGATTGAATTTTGTTTAAGTTCTTTATATCAATTTTTTTTAAGGATTTATATCTTTGTATTTTTAAATTCAACATTAACAAAAAAAAAAAAATTGTGAGCTTTCTTTAATTTATCATCTTGTTTCATAGTTCGGTTTAGGCCAAAGTCTTTTTAAAATTTTAGAGTTAGTTTTGTTGTCTTGTACTTTTCTATTTTATAATTTCAAGTTATTAGGGTTATACTTGCCTGGTGTAAGAAAATATGTATTTGGATTTGTACTTGATTAGAATAAAGAAGTATATGATTTTAGGTTATAATTGTCTAGTGTAGGAGAGTACAAAAGATTATTGTAATCTTGTGAGATTTAGTGGATTCCAAGGTTGGAATGCTTGGTGTGGACGTAGGCTAATTTTTGGGTTTAGTTGAACCACATAAAAAGTATTATATCTCATATCTTTTTATTTTCTAGCATTTATTTATTATTTAATATTATGCAACTAACTTCTCTAACATAGTTAAAATTAAGTTTTAACGTAAATATTTTTAAATATTCACTTCACCCCCTCTTTTGAGTGCCATATTCTTATTCCTCAATTCATATTTTTAAAATTAAGTTGGTATTAGAGCCTTGGCTCTATTATTGGCTTAACATGCAAAAGTAGATCATTTTTTTTTCCTATGGAACATAAAATAGTTTGTTTTTTTATGATTAAATTTATTATGCACCTATTTTTCATAAAGTCAATTTCAAAGTATAAAAATCTAGATTATTATCATTCAATGTTAATTCTAGAATGTGTTATAATTACTTAAATGATAAATTATCTTTTATTACTAATAGTGAGATGAATATCTTAAATGAAAAGATTATTTTATGTTTTTATAAGATATCTATTTTTAATGAACTCTCTTATATATTATTCTTTAAATTTGAAAAAGATATACTTGATCCTCTCACATTGTTGTATAGTAGTGGTTATGAGATAGATAAAGAAAACACCTTATAGGAGAAAGATATTCTTATTGAGAACTCTACTAAATTAAATGATGAGCCTCAATTGCCTATTTTCAGTTCTAAAAAGAAATGGAAGATAAATAAAAACACAAGGAAAGGAGAATAAAAAAAAATTCATTGAACTTTATAATTCTTACAAGAAGAGAAGAAAATATTGCTCCAACCACATCCCTCAAGGTATCCACCCCAGGCTTCTAATCTCAATCTAATTTTGAGAATGACCTTAAGATAAATAATCTAACTTATGAAGAGCTATTTAGTTGTTTAATGAATTAGTGAATGTTTATATTAAGTTGAAAAAACCTTATACTAAAATGAAATTTAGAAGTTAAAAAAAAAATAGTGATACTTTAATGAAAGAAAATGAGTTACTTCTGTTAGATGCTCAAAATCACATGAGATAATTCATTAACTTGAAAGTGATGTATCTTTCTTGAATACAAAAAAGAATAATTTGCTTTGTAATTTATCTAGCACTTTTACATCATGCAATCATGATGTTTTTATCTCAAATATTAAAAATTTATAAGATAAAAAATAAATAATTATAAAATTATTTATTGATTAGAGATAAAGTTGAACATGATTTATATGTTGATTTTGAAACTTTAAAAAGTGATAATGCCCTTATTAAAAGGAAATTAAATGATATGTCCTTGTTATTTACTAGCTTTAATTGCAAACATGCCCCACATTCAAATTCTTCTATATCTTCCATGCAATTTTTATGCTCCTCATAATGCTTTAAATACATGTACATCTTATAAGTATGTTAGTACATTCTCTAAAAATAAATCTAGAATTTATAATTAATTTATTCATGCTTTGCAAAATATCACTTGTACTTATTACATATAGGCAAGGTCATATTTCATATGTTCATTCATTTAGAAGATCTTTGTAATTAAATGCTCCATTTACACACATTTGAATTCCTAAGAGAACTAGTTTAAATTGTCGACACTTACACATTCAAGGATTTTAAATACTACTCGTGTTAGTGGATCCAAGCTTGCATGGATCACAAAATTTAGGAAATGAGATTTTGTTGCAGGTTCATCTTCATGAAGGATCAATGAAGAAATGTCATTGACTTAGGTATACAAATGCAACATCATGTTGCCTAATTGCATTTTAAAAGAAATAGTATGAGGTAATATATTATATATTTTTTTATGCCTTCCATGCATTTTTTTAAAATCTTAGATTAGTTATGTTTTATTCATGTTTAGCTAATCTATATAAGCTTCATGTTATGTCTTTTAAATAATTGAGCTATTTTAAAATATAATTTAAAAAATTCATAAATCATATGAAATTTATATTTTAAATATTATTTATTTTTATTGTGACATTAAATTTTTTATAGAGTTTATGAGTTTTATAATGTTATGCCAATGAATGTTTCTATTTATCATGATTTGTATTCAAATTTTGAATTCTTCAAAATTCATGATAAGCATATTTCATTTGCACATCCTATGTACATCTACTAATCCTAAACTAGATCATTTTCTAATTTTGGAGATCAAATGATTTACATAATTTGTATAAATATAGTTTTATACTTGATTTCATCTCATATGAATCATCAACAAATTATGATTTTTTATTAGTTTATTGATTACAACTAAGCTTATTCAACATATGTGATAAATAGTTTAGTATGCATTATTTGAACTCATCATTACTTTTTATAGCTCGTGTTTATTAATATATTTTAGCTTATGATAAAATAAAATAAAATAAATATAATCTATAAATTAGCCTCTATCCATTAATATGGTATAAAAATAAATCTTGGCCTTATAAACCATCATGCATGTATAAAAGTTCACTAGTAGCAAATATCCTAATAGTTCACGCAAGTTCATGAAATCCATTTTTTTAATAAAACCAATAATAAAAAATTATCATTTGATACCATTACATTTGATTTTTGATCAAATAATTTTTTTTTGATATCTCAAGTTAGTATTACTTTCAAAATATATTCATTTTGAATGGTGGTGATATAAGATATCAAGTTGCTTCAAATGTTGTTAAAGTTTTATATTATAGATATGTTTTTATCTATCTTGTTATTTTTGACATTTACTTGTTTCAAATATATTTATTGGCTATAAAAAAAAGAAGATAATAAAATAAAAAAGAGAGTTTAGAAGCCTTAACCACTCCCACCAATGGCCATTCTCGTCAGCAATAATCACCCAAGAGAAGAATGGGAATAATTTCTTATAAAAAGGGGGGAGGGCGGACTTCACACACTCTCTCTATACTCTTTCTGCACTCTCACCACACTCTCTCCACACTTTCCAACACTCTCTTCAGCCACTCTTCACCGTTGTTCCCTTCGTCACGCCTTCCTCTCGCACAAAGAATCTTCTTCTTGGGTAGGACAATTAAAGCCAAAGGAAAAGACTATTGAAAATGTAAAATTTAGGAAAATTATGAAATAAATTTTTTTATGCATTTGGTTCCTTACCTCATAGAAGAATTCTGAAGACTTCCACCATTGATCTTGGATCTGGTGTGAAATAATACTCCTCTCTCTGTCAATCTTAGATCCAAAGCTAGAGAGAAGAGCACAATGACATTAATTACAAAATCTACCAAAATTAAGATTAACACAAAATTTAGATTAATAAATCATAGCTTTTGAAATTTGAAGGCCTTCGTCATAGAACTTGGTTCTAGCATGAGATGAAAATCCTCATTCCAATGATCTTAGATCCAGTATAAGGGAGAATAGTGCATGCTGCACTAAAACATTTTTTAAATGTAACATTACTATGACATTATGCTACCAAAATTTTGTGGGAATCATCAAATTGCACAAAAAATTGCCCTAGAATAGTCTCCCAACTCGTAGCACTATAGTGCTACTATGCTGCGACAAGGAGCTGTTTGTAGTGCCTCAGTGCTACTATGCCATTCCAAGGCATTGCTTGTAGTGTTGAGGTGATAAGCTCTCAAAAATTTGAACCTCACATGCTCCACTTCACAACACTATCATATAATGTCGAGGAACTATGACCAGCAACGTGGAGTTGTAGTTTTGCCTTCTCGAGTTGTAACGTTAAAATACTCACTTATAGTGCCACAACACTATGCTGAAAGCATCGAGGCACTGTGCGAGCACCACAATACCACTTTTATGGCACCTAAGCACTGTCATCTATGATTTTAAGTTCAAATTACACCATCTAGCATCAAGGTGCTGATCTTCTAGAGCCAAGGCACTAACATTCCAGTGCTGAGGTGCTGACTTCTCAATTTTACTAATTTTGAGTTAAAACTTTTATTCAATTAAATTTTAACTTATACATATTATAATTAAATCCTAAGGATATACAATCAACATATAAAATGACAAACAATTAATATGAAATAATAAATTTTATCACAAAATAAAATTTTATTATAAAAATGTGTCAAATAAAATTACAGAAAGGTAATAAAAAAGATAAGGAAATACAAATATAAAATTAATAAGAAAGAAAACTATTATAGTAGTCTCCTCTTCTCTTCTTCTAATCACGACAAGATGCTAACATGACAGTGATAATGAGGTGCTATAGAAAAAGGAACTCTACTCTAGCTCACATTAAAGCTGCAATTTTTAAACAATTGAATAAGTGCTAAGTTGAATAATTAAATCCTAAGGATAGACAATCAACATATAAAATGACAAACAATTAATATGAAATAATAAATTTTATCACAAAATAAAATTTTATTATAAAAATGTGTCAAATAAAATTACAAAAAGGTAATAAAAAAGATAAGGAAATACAAATATAAAATTAATAAGAAGGAAAACTATTATAGTAGTCATAGTCATTCTCCTCTTCTTCTTCTAATGCTGACAAGATGCTAACATGATAGTGATAATGAGGTGCTATAGAAAAAGGAACTCTACTCTAGCTCACATTAAAGTTGCAATTTTTAAACAATTGAATAAGTGCTAAGTTTAACTCAGTTATGTAAGAAAATTGATGCTGTAGCTGACCCATATGATGATCGAATTTTTCTTCCATTTCTTGTTGCTATCGTTAGCTTTCACCACCCTTTCTTTAAATTTGTGACTTATACTCTAATTTCTTGGAGTTGCTCATTCAAAGTCTTAGAGGATTTGGACTTGGACCGAGGAGTGCATGAGCTTTCTCCTACTTCCATTTTTGATCAAAACCCTTCAATTATTCTTTCAGTTCGTGGACACTTTTGTATAAACACTTCTTCATCTAGTACCCCCGATGCACCAGCCATAACACATAAAGAATAAATAAGAGAATGATGACTAAATGTAGGGTAGTATCGTATTTAAGCATATTACAAATTGAATTATAAATAATTTTCCCTACATCTATAATAAAGACCTTTTAAATTGCATAATTCATAATGATTATATCCTTAGTTACCTCACTGATATTACCAATGGGTATCAATCTAACAAAAATAAAATAATGCTAAGCTTTAGCCTTATGAGTTACTAGTGACAACAAAATTGATAATCTTTTTCTCTCATTATTTCCACTGAATATTTGAATTTTTAATATTGAAAAGACTAAGATTTTCATCAAAACTGAGATGGTTGTTGTAGTAGGAAAGATATTGATCATATACAAAATTTTATAATTTGTAATATGCATTAATGACAACACTATCAAAATATACCTATTTCCCTCTTACAAACACTTTATTATCTTGGTGCTCATTCACGTTGGTGGAGAACTCCTGCACCACAGGGATGATGTAAGCTATGTTAACATATGCAAAATATTTTGTCCTTGCTCACTAATGATCCTCTCCATGCTCTCACCCAAATTGTGAAATCTCCTCTCCAGAATGAGATGCTTATTGATAAGAGTGTACTGGCACCTCTCCTCTACATTTACATTGACAAATCAGTTAGTGTCGCTCAAGGACACCCTCTTCTTGCCATTATGGAAGTGCTTGAGCAGCATATTTTTTATCATAAATATGAGTTAAGGCTAAGAGAGAATGGTTGTTTGAATTCTTAAAAATAACAAAGGCTTTAGAATGAAAATTAAGTTCTCCATGCAGCATCTAGGTGCTGGATAGCCGATCAAGGTGGTTACTATTCTAATCAAACATTATTTATAAACACTTATTATCATTAATTTGGTAACCGATAGAGTATGTAAAGCATGCTAGGAATTTATGCACTACTATAGTGCTAGTCAAAATTTATGTCTTATATTTAATGCATTTGCCAACATATTAGCCTTTTGAATCATTTTTTGAATGGCGCTACTTGGGCAGTGTCTAGGTACTGGTCAAATTGTCAACTTGCTTTCTGTTATTCTTTATTGAACTTAAGCACCATAGTGCCAGTTTTATAGCGCCAAAGCATTGCCTCCTTTGGATTTGAGAACCATATTTCATCATTCCGATGCTAAGGTGTTGGCTTCCTAATGTTGATGTGCTAAATACTAGACACTAAAGTGCTAATTTTCCAACACTATGACATTGACCACCTAGCGTTGTGGCACTGCTTCTCCGACAAAGAGGCATTATCTCCTAAGAATAAAAATCAAACATTTATATGTCGCTATGCGAACTCTAAATCTTACCAAACATTTCCATGGATGCAAGCCTAGTCAATCTATATCTTCACTATGTGAACATCATCTAAAATGACATTCCAAAAGGATGTAAGCCCAACATATTCATTCACTATACAACTACTATAATCTTGGCATTCTCATTGTTGTAAGCCCAGTCAATCTATTCATTTTCTATGTGAACATCTTAATGGTATTCCAAGGGGATGTAACCCAAATCTATTTGTTCTCTATGAAAACTTCTATAATCTTGGCATTCCAAAAGAGATGTAAGTCCAATTTAAAGGCTTTCTAATCTATATAAGTTTGATCTGTGCTTGCAATGCAAGCACAACATAAAATCCTATCTGGCCTTATGAATGAATGTAATCCTACATATGTTTGCAATGCAAACCCTATTGAATTATTAGGATAAACTTATAAATTAAGTTTACCTTTAATTCAATAAATAACAACACAATAACACCTATATAACCAATCTAGTCTACTAAGGATATCTGTGATGAGGCAACCCCTGGATCTAATTAGACTCCTTGAACATTATGACTAATAGTCCTCTAATGTTGTTAGATTGGAATAATGTAGTAATGGAATGACAGAACCATGGGATCTTGATCGGGACCACCTTTTTTTCTTAAATAGTCATCCACACCACACCACTAGACACATATTTATATCAGGGATTTATGTTTATGTTCAACCATAATCGAGAGTGCTCTGTTATTATAATAAGAGAAATAATTAATTATAAATGCTTGCATTCATAGAAAGTAGAACCCAAATTTAAATGAACCTTAACATAATGTTAGGGGAAATTTGGTTGAATATAAATCAATTTACCTCATGAAGAACAAACTCCCTAACATACTATAAATATGGCAGCAATTTTTGAAGGTATTTTCATGGGTGATAAATATTTTAATAAGTATTTCATTAAATAAAACTATATATTAGTTACATTAAATAGGGGGAGAATATCATGCATGTTAATATTTAATTATTTTTATTATCTCATGCTCAATTTATTTTTATAATTAATTAAGGAGAAAAATTCTAATGATATAACAAACTTCTATTTTATTATGAAGCTTTTGATGATATAAAATGGGGGAAGAAAATATAGATATTGATGTGTATCACAAATAATGTCAGTTATACTTTAATTTCTCACATAAGAATTTAGTGAGGGGAAGAAAACTTTTCTAGTAATTATATTTACCCTTATCACCAACATTATTTTGTCATCATCAAAAAGGAGGAGATTATTAAGTAAAAATCTTATGTATCTCATAATTTGATTTAATGATGACTAATGTGGTGAAGACTAATAGACTTTGCAAGTTCATTTATCCATAAAAATCTTTATGACCATCATTTTAAATTTTAGATTTTATTTGCTTAAAAGTATTAATGTTTTATTCTAAGTATCTCAAGAAATTATAAAACCCAATTTGGTCATTAGCTCAAAAAGGTCAATTTAGCTTGGACTTGAGTTTATTGGAAATTTTCTAGAAATTTCTTAAAAGCTCACAGAATTAAGAATTATTGCTAATCATTTTTCTTTTCATTTAAGTTAATTTTTAGAATATTTTTGCTAAATTATTTTTCATATTTATTTTAATAAATAATGAAATTATCTTTTTTGGATAATTTAGTCACTTGGATTATCTAAACACTCATCAATGGCACCATAAACTTTGTTTAATTAATTTGATTCTACACCAAATAAACCATATGCTTTATTTATTAATTTTATCATTTATTTTAAGCGTGTGACCTGGCATATTTAATTAAATAATATGATTATCTTTTTGCTCTCCTAATTATTCTTTTTCTCTCTTATATGAATTTTGCATTTATTTTTCAGGACACATCATTGCATGGCCAAATTTTGCTTGGATTTATTTCAATATATTTTGATTTAACATGATAAATTATTGCTTTAATAATTTCCATTTTTATATATTTTTAAATTCAAATTGTTTTGAATATTTAAATTAAAATTAGCATTGAATTATGTCCTTAAACATGAAAGAGTCTTAGAGAGACAAAGAGAAGGGTGTTATTTTAAAGAAATGGGAAGGGTCATCTCTTCCTCTTTTTAACTTAAGAAATTTCTTGTGAGAATATCCTTTTGGTGAGGTTGCACAACTTGTTGTTTTTTGTCAGCAATAACTAGAGAGTTTGTTCTTATTAAGAGAAGTTGGGTGATATCTATTATTGAGAGAAGTTTTTATTCTTTGTTGATGGAGTGTCAACCTTCTTTTCTTAAAAAGAGAAGGGGAGTAGTGTAGGGTTCTTTAATACCCATTAAGGAGAGGAGAATCCTCACCTTAGCATTTGGGCCAAGTCAAGAGTAGTAAAATTTTTGAAGGATTTTTGGAGAGTGGATGTAGGTTTGTTGGGCCAAACTATAAATCAAATTGTTCCCCTATTTCTTTTATTTATTTATTTATTATTTCTTTTATCTTTTGTGTTGGCTTGTTGATTTCAATTTTTCATCAAAAGTTTTCGTGCTCATTAAATTTGAAAGATTTATTTTTATTTTTCCATAAAAAATTAGAAAAGTAGACACCAATTTACCTCGCCTTGCTATTTATTCCATCATTATAACTCAAAATAAAATGAGGTATTCATATAGCTAGGTTATTCTTCAAAGAAATTGTTAGACTTCATGGATTCTCTTCAGCAATTATTTTAGAAAGAGATTTAAAGTTCATATCATACTTTTTTAAAAATATGGTGTAGTTAATGCACAACTCTAAAATTATATTAAGGCTTTTACTTCCAAATTTATGTATAAATTGAGGTAGTGAATGGAGAATTAAGAAACCATTTACATAATTTGGTGGGTAAGAGTTTAGGAAATTAGGATTTTCATCTACCTACACTTGAGTTTCTTAAAATAGTACTATTTATAGGGCTACTAATAAGACACCCTTTGGAATAATTTATGGCTACAACCCAAAGGAACTAATTGATCTTGCTCGCATCCCTGCACACATTTCTAGAATTAGCATTTACATTTGCAAAAGACTTCCAAAGCCTTCATAAAAAATTTTAAATGATAATTAAAAATAACTAATGCAAAATATAATAAATTTAAGAATAATAAGAAAAATAAAACTTTTAAAGAGTTCAATGTGGAAAATAATGTGTTAATAAGAATATGCCTACTTAATTTAAAAAATGTCAAGCTAGGGCTTATGGTCCATTTGAGAACTTTAAGAAAATTGATGCAAATCCATATGTTATGGAATTTCCAAAAAATATTTTAACACTATTTTCATATAAAAGATCTAATATTATTTAATGGAGGTAGCAAACTTCTAAAATCATAAGATGATTCTCTTGTAGGAATATGAAAACTCCCTTTACAGATGCCAACCCAACATTCACATTTTTGAGGTAGATGTTAACATAAAAGTGTAAGTAAGACTTAAATTCATATTCCCCATGTAATCAATAGTCAAAACCTAATCAACCCATTAGATTAGCCATAGTTATCCTTAGGAGGATCTTAACATGTTAATCTTTCATACATTGTTGGTCTTACTCTAGCTAGCCCTAGAATAAACTTCTTTGACTAATTGAATTCAACTCATTTATTCAATTTTTTGTGAAAACATGAGGCTTTGGGATTTGGCTTGACTAACCTCAAAATCATTTTTGAGAAATTTTACATAGGATTGAGTCAGAAATACTCATCTACCTTTACCCTTAGATGTATTTCTTAATCAACCCTATAAGCTTTGATCCTTCAATTTTAATTTAAACACATTCTCTAAGAGCTCCTAAATCATTAAATTCTTGACCATGTGCCTATGTTAACCATGGATTACAAAGTAAAACATAGGACAACCTAGGCTAAACTTAGGCCTAATTTAAGTTAATGATCAATAAACCCATTCCATGGCAACAAAATTATCCATGAAGCTCATTCACATTCAAATTAGCTGTTTGGGGTTTATGGATGGATTTAAATGCTTTAATTCAACACAATTGACCTTCTTTGACTCAAATTGATCCAATTAGGACAATAGCAGCTAATTTGGTTTAGACTCCAAATTAATTGGACCTAATGGAGCTAAAACACTTCTCTTGACACCTAATATATTATTTACATTTTAGTGGGATGAATTACACATGGCCCAAGTCTAAATCAACTTGAAGGTTGCTTTGACCCATTGACAAACATAATTAGACCAATCTAAACTCCTTAATAAAATAAACCTTTTTGCATCATTACATCTAAGGATGTCCCATACAAATGTTTAATTAAACCAAAGTCAATTTGACTACTTCATGTGGGTCAATTAAATCCAATGGATCAATATATCCAAATTATACTTAAATGAATACACCCCACCTTGAAATTGAAATTGAGTAACTAAATGACCAAATCATCCCACCAAATTTGGCAAGGAGCTAGAGAATGTTTATATAGTCTAGTTCACATTAACCTCATTTAACAAAGCTTTATGCATCAAACTAATGAGCCAAATGAATAGGTTAGAGTGGGTCAAATCCTCTTATTTAGTAAAATACTTGGAAAATTTTCCCTCAATCTTAATAATAGAGCAAAATTTCTCATTTCCTTTGCCCAAATAATTTTAAACCCAATTTCCCTTGGTCTAAAAAGCTCATGAGTCACCTAGCCTATTCATAGGATTGTTAATGGTGGTGGAAACCTCCAATCAAAATTAGTGATAAGAGATGCTCTTTATCTAGTGCTCAACACCTCCTTTAAGTGCACCAAGCTAAAAATTTCCACTGACTAAGCTGAACCATGGTTGAGCTAGGGTTTGATCAAGCTTATATGTAGACCCCTCTAGCTAATTCAAAAGGCTAGAGAGAATTCTCTTAGCTCAACAAGAAAACCCCAATTCTTTCCCCTTCCACATCAACCACTTAATCCTTCTTGAGATTAGACCACAACCAAAGCTTGCTAGACTTTGGTTAAGCTAATGAAGTTGAGGGTGCTAGTTAAATTGGTAATGGTGGTGAGTTCATGGCATCTACTTGAAGCTTCACTAATAAAATTCCAACTAAGCCCACTTAATCCTTCCTGAGACTAAACCACAACAAAAGCTTGCTAAACTTTAATTAAGCTAGTGAAGTTGAGGGAGCTAGCTAAATTGGTAATGTTGGAGAGTTCATGGCATCTTCTTGATGCTTCACTAATAAAATTTCAAGTAAGCCTAGCTTCCTTGAGGTATAATTTTTTTGCTATGCTTGAGCTTGGTTGTTTAAAATGATTCCACCTCACTCTTTCTTGTATTCTCTAGTGAAGGATTTTGCTTGAAATGGCTTGGAGAGGGTGAATTTGGCTCAGGTTGAGGGTAGGTCCTATTGACCTGAGCCTAACCATTGATCCCATCTGTTGCCCATCATAAGGAAGTATATGACATGATAATCATTGGATTTAATTTTATTTCTGTCCAATAATTACAATTAGGTTAGACCATCGAGCCTTTCATCCAAGGGTCAATTTTTCTTCTCATTTTTTCTCTAAATTATCTACTATATGGAATGACTTGAGAATTCTATGATAGTCACTATTAGACCCTAAATCTTAGAAAAAAAATCTAACTTTAATTAATTTAATAAATTTTAATTTAAAAAATAAATTATTCTTTTTTCTAATTACCTAAATAACTTAATGACATTTAGATATCACCAAACTTTATGAAATCATAGTAATGATCATTAGGGCTCTACCATAAAAATTTCACATTAAATTGAATTAAAATCAAGAAGCATGAATGGTCTAAATTTCTATTTAAGTGTTCAAAGTTCATAAAAATTAAAATCAATACAAAACAATTTATTAAAAAATTCTTGGTTTGTTAAAAACAACAAATTAAACCTACTATAAAAATTTCATAATTTTTTACATTAAATTGAATAATTTATGAATCTTTAAAGGTACTTAAGTACTCTTCAAAATTAAATAAATAAATAAATTCAATAATCTATGAACATTTCAATAAATGCTTAGAATATTAATTTAAGCTTTCTACAAAAATTTTATATTTTAAAATAATTTGAATATTAAAATGAATTTTTTACTTTTAAATTGATAATTTCATAAATAAAATAAATAACTAATAAATACAAAATTTTTTAAAAATATTAAGAATTATTAAAATGATAAAAAATTATAATTATAAAATTTTCAAAAAATTTTAGGTTAGTATAATAATTAATAATATTTTGACATAATAAATATCTAATTTAATATTTAAAGTAATTAATTTAAAAATTGAATAAATAATTAGTAAATGTTGAAAATTTAAAAATTCCTAAAATTACTTAAATCATTGTAAAAATATAATAAGAAGTTTCTAAAACTTAATAAATTTAAAAGGAATTTCATAAATAAAATGACTAATAACCATGCATTTATAAATTTAATAAAATCAATTAAAAATAAATTAAAATGGAATTAATTCTAAAAAGTTGAAATAATTAAAAATCTTAAATAATTAAATGATAATTTTGTTTAAAACAAAATTTCATGATAAAATAACTCATTATAATGGGTGATTAATAAGTGGGATCCATTTTGCTAGTGTGGAGCCCACAAGTTAAGCATTTCATAAAGTATAAATAACCTATGACAAAACATGTAACCCTTAACATGATTTCAAGTCAAATCATCTTAGAACATTCAGGCCAAAAGAGTAGAGCACTTGTGTGTCACAACACTCCTTGTGCATGAATTTGCATTAGATTAGACATTTATCATGTGAATAGACTAGCACCATAAATTTTATAATCTAATTAATTTAATATCATCCTTATTCTTTTTATAGGATTGATTATATTAATCAAGCCCATTCACACCACCTTATACGCACATAGAATGACCACATCTTACAGGTGACGTCAATTAGAGAAACCCATCACTTAAATTTTTCTCACACTAAGGCAACCTTTTTGGTTAATTGTGTTGTCCTCTCACATACAAAATATATATTGAATCATCATCTTTGTTATCCTCTTAATAATGCTTATATGATTGAGGTATTTTTATGAGTTGATCATGGATACTACGAGCCAACTCATTCTTAGTATGAACACTTTCTTGCAACACTAATATATATAGTTGATGAATTGATCACCCTTTGGATCAAGTTCAATAGATATTGATCAATACCACATTTTGTTAATCTTTACTCAACTAAGTCATTCCATAGTTTTGTCAATCACTATAAATGAGCATCCATAGGATTTTGGCACACACCACTGTCCGATCTTAGTTCCTTCTGTATGAATAGTTGATCTAAATTCAATAACACCCTGCCTTTGGACATTCTGAACCCTATATTAGAACCCTTTTGGTATTTATACCATGCCAAAGTACCAAAATCTCACTATATAGTTAACAATATCAACTACTATCTATTATGTTTATGCATATGCATTCAATTATTAGCACACTATGCTAGACTCATCCGATTAGTGGCCAGACTCAACTTGAATCATGGCTAATCTGTAAATATTATTATATAAATATTAATCTATTAATATAATGATTTAACCATAATTTCACCCTTATATAACTAGATAGTATATTTGAACTTCCTAAAGCTTATCAAATTTTTATGAGATAATACACATAGAGTAATTAGCTTTAGGTTTAATAAAATATTTAGTCAACTTAGCTTGGTAAGTCATAGACATATAAGGTGTCCTTATGATCAATACTTTTTTACCTTTAGATGCAAGTGCACATGTTGAATTAAGTAATACATAATGAGTAAATTATTGTTCCCATATGGATTAGAGATAAATTACATTAATTTATATTAAGTTAAGTACTAATCTCTTTAAACCTAATTTTTATCCAACAAAATGCAAGTACTAAGTTAAAATTACTATATACTATTTTGCAAAATATTTAAAAGATACATTTTTATATTTTTATAATATTGAAAAAAATATAGGTATTTTCTTAATTTTATACTAAGTACACTTAATTTATAAAATCTTTTAGACTATGTATTATATTAAAGTATATTGTGGATTAATTTAAACTTGCAGTACAAATCATGACCAAAAGTGCTATACTCTCTATCTCTAGATAAGTATAACCAAACCAATCTTTTTACCCAATTTTGTACCTTGTGCTAAGTAAATTTTGATTGGTTGATTTAACTATATTTTCTTTTAAATGATTGCAATCACACGCACACACACACACACACATATATATATACATACACACACACACACACACACACACACACACACACACACATATATATATATATATATATATATATATATATATATATATATATATATATATATATATATATATATATATATCTATATATATATATAGTCTATCTCTATATAGTACATTAATGATTATTTAGTATATTAGTTTGCCTTTTTTTCAACTTATTCTTCTAGGATTCCATCAATATCTCTAGATCACACTTATTTTTAACATTATAATTCACCATATTACAAGTAAATGAAGATTGGAAAGAAGTAAAACACATTTTCATTCACAACACAAATAATTTTCTTATAATTATCCACAAATAAAGTCTAATATAATACAAACATCCTAAAAATTCTCATAAATCAGAGCACTTTATAGATTAGTGCTCTATAATAGAGAGAAAGAAGGAATTCATATTAAACATAGTCAAATAAGAGAAGAAAGGAAAGAGCACACTGAGTAGATCTTCTAAGTCCACTCCTCGCAATCCTCTACTACATCCTCATGGAATTGTCCAACAACTCCTATTAAAAATTCTTGGTTATTGATGTCCTTCTCCACCTCTTGCTTAAGAAAATGTTCTTCTATACTACCCTTACACACTCTTACACTTCATAAGAACACACTCACTCACTCACCCTCTTGCCAAAAAAAGAGAAAAAAAACCTAAAAAAAGATCTTTCTACCTTGAAAATGAGCCATATATATAGCCTAGATACATCTTTGATCAGTTGTTCAGATGCTCCTACCATAACTGCTTTGCAAATTACTCAACACCATCACTAAAACATCATGAAACTATCCTATTAGGTTGTAGTGCTGTGGTGCTGTTGATGTAGCGCTACGGTGCACCGATCAAGTGCTACGTCACTATGCTTGCTATTTCTACCTCATATTTTTTCTCTGATACAACATCACGGCGTTGCTAATGCAACACATAGGAACTGAGCTTGCTATAAAATTGCCCCAATTTAGGACAATTATAGTGCCATAGCGCTAATCCTAAATTACTTCATCTTTTATTTTTTTGATGATTTTTCTGTTACAATACAAAATATACTTAAAATAAACACAGTTTAACTAAAAAAACACATGATAAAGACAGCATAATCACATAAAATTTTTGTAATTTTAACACTTCGCAAATACCGTAAAACTCAAACTATGACTTGTCCTCTTGTAATTAGATACCTTTGCAGTATATTCCTCTTTGAGTTAGTTGATAATATAGAAATTTTAGAAGTCTAAAATAACTAAATAAAAAACTCTAACTAAAAATAAAATTTTCATTTTAATGTTTATTTTTTTTATTTTATCATTCCAAATAATAATAACCCAAATTCTTATTATTAACTAATATTTTTCTTAAGTTAAGTTTTCCTTGTGCATATATTATCGTAGTTGATTCTTATGAAAATGAATAAATTAAATTTTAATAAATAGTTTTCTATATAATAAAAATAAGTATAATTTTCATATTCTCAGTTGAAATTATTATTATTCAACTATAACACTCAAGATGGGTGAATTGTGTTTGTAAAAATAAATTCAAATTAAAACTTAATTTGGATATTTTGTTTAAAAATTAATTATAAATAAATATTCCTTAAATTTTCCCAACAATTAGAGAAAAGTAAAGTGCAGAAAAATAAAGAGAGAGAACACAAAAATTTTTATTTGGTTTGACCAAACCTTAAAATCGGCCTACGTCCACGCCTGTCCACCCATTCTAGGAATTTACTAAATCAAAATGAGATTACAACAAATTCTCGGTACTCCTGTTCAAGGGCAAGTATAACCCAACACTATACTTTCCTACATGAGAAAGTACAAACCAACACATACTTTCCTACAATGGCCAAGTATAACCCCAACATGAATCAAGAACAAGACAATAAGAAAGATACAAATGTCTAGCTCTCAATTTTAAATATTTTTGCACTCACAACCCTAACTATACCAATATTAAGGTAAGTGAATATTAATGAAAGAGAGTTCACTTTAACTTTAAATTAAAATTGAAATAAGATCTTCAATCAAGTATTTAATGTAAGTAACTTGATGTTGCTTTGATTGATCTTTAAAAAGTTTGAAATGATTTTATTATATGACTTTGAAATACAAACTAAAATGAAATATGAATCAACATAATAGGTAATATTAAAAATTTTAGTTTAAATCCTTTCTCACACAAGATAACTTTTATTCAAATGATAAGTGAATTTGCAATTAAGATAACTATATAATCACTTGAATAAAGATTTGAATGATACAACAAGAAAGATATCACATGACCTATATGTATAAGCCAATTGAAGACAAGTAATCAGTAAGCACAAAATGATTTTATGCAAGAGATGAAGTGGTCAGCCAAAAAGTAAATGAGATGTGATGTTAAGCACAATCAAATTTAACTAACCTATATGAAACTTTAGGCCAAAGTGATAAACAATAGATATTCAAATGATTAAGAACTAGATAATCAAAAAACCTTGTAATGGCTTTTAGCCAAACAAAAAAAAAGTTTATGACATGAATAATCACAATTAAACATGAGTAACCTATGTATAGTTCTTAGCCAAAGAAAGAATAAAGAAGTTATGAAGTAATTAAGCACTAAGAAAATTGAAATTCTTTATGTTTGATTTTAGCCAAACAAGAACCTAAAGATTATGAAGTGAATAAGCCTGAGAAGTTTGAAATAACCTTATAAACTTCAAAGCCAAGATGAAACAAAAGTAATATAAACACTTAACACTTTAGGAATTTAAAGACAAAGCTAGAACCTTTCAGCCAAGGAAGTAAACACACAAATCCTTCACTTTTCCTAATCAATCTTCAAGCTAACTAATATCCAAGGGAAAGAGAAGAATGTTTTCACTTGAATCACCAAAGATCTCCAAGAGATTTGCTTTAGCTATAATTGGCAAGGTGGAGAAGGTGAGCAAGAGAGAATATTAGCTTTTCTGGAATTTTTTTCAAGTTGAAACAAGACACTTAAATAGAAGATGAGGGAGTATAGGTTCGACCCAACCATGAGGGAATGAGAGGGAAATGAAACAGGAAACAATTTGAATTTCAAATCCAATGAATAATGGATCAGCCAAGGGATTTGCAAGAGGATCCTTTGCAAATTTGATTCAAACCAATATGGAATGTTTTCAATGTGAATCATAGCTAGATATAGATAGATAGAGAGAGAGAGAGAGAGAGAGAGAGAGAGAGAGAGAGAGAGAGAGGAGAAACTTATGGAAAATTTAGCCAAGGAGTTTTGATATGAAGGAAGGAATTTTGAATAAAATAAATCCATGGAAAATACCCTTAAAGAATTCGACCAAGAGAATTTCCATAATTCAAAAATTCTTAAATTAATGCATGAATCAATTAAGATCAAGGCTGATTATATTATATACTTATTGAATGTTCATGCAATATACAAATTTATTTAAATTTAAAACAAAGTGGTTGGCCCCCAAACACTTTCCTAAAATTGATTAAATTAAAAAGGAGTTATTTTGAAAAATAGGGTTGAACTGAATTTAAATTTAAAATTAATTATAATAAATTAATTAGAATCTAAATAATCATAATAAATCATGCTCAGTTTGTTCAAAATGTTCCATAAACAATTTGATTTGATTTACCATGAATATGTGATGAATATAGAGTTTGAATTCAAAAAATAATTCAAAGATAATTCAAATTCAAAATTCAAATAAATAAAATTTTAAAATATGAAAAATGAGTGAATATTATATAGAAATATTTTGAATGAAATTCAAATATTTTATTACACAAAATGCATTAAGAAATTTGGCCAAAATAATATTAAGATGAAGATGATAATAGGAGAGAGAATGAGAGAAAAAAGAAGAAGATAATTTTAGGATAATTCGAATTTCATGTAATAAAAATACGAATAAAAATTATGATTAGAATGAAAATAATTTAATGAAGTTTAAACATAATTTTTCTTGCTTGAACATACATTTAATGAAACTTATTTCATGCATTTAGTGCATATTATCTAAAGTAGATAATTTAATGAATAATTATAATATTAAGATATAGAAAAATATAAACAATTTTAGAATGATGAATTTAAAATTGAATGAATCATTTATTTTATCTTAGTGAGCTTTTAATTTGCCTTAATATAGTAATTCCTAGAAAAATTTCCACCAAATATATGTCCAATAACTTTAGCATTATGAATTGACTGAAGAACTTTGATTTGAAGAATTTTTCTACACATTTGAATTTAACTTGATTAGTAGCATTTGAACATGTGTTTGTTATCATCAAAATCAATCTCATATGAGGTGGTGTTTATGAAGTCAACAATCTCCCCCTTTTTTATGATGACAAACCTATGTTGGTGTTAAATAATGATGAAGGTGCAAAGTGACCTTTCATTAACCTTTGGAGATATAATTTGTATTAAAGAGAAATTATATCAAGTAAATAAACAAGATTTTAAATAATTTTACATTTTAAGAAAAAAAAAATATAACATGAGTATAACATGAAAAAAAACTCCCCCTAAAACTATGCATCATAAAGAGAAAGAAAACCAACATATTATTTTCTCTCCTTTTTGACAACATTAAAAAAAATTTAAAATGAACAGTAATAAAATTACATGCTTTGATTTAACATGCCTAACATACATCTTAGGGTACAAAATCTTTCTTTAGGTAATAATTTAGTAAAAATATAAGTAATTTACAAATCTGTGATAATAAAATCAATATTCACATATCCTTTACTCACATGATCCCAAATAAAGTGGTGCCTAATTTCTATGTGTTTAGTTCAAGAGTGTTGGCTAGGATTTTTTGTCAAACAAATTACACTAATATTGTCACAATTAGTAGGAATGTGATCTAGCATAATTCCAAAATCTTCTAATTATTGCTTCAACCAAAGAACTTGAGCAACACAGCTTCCAACAGGTATATACTCAACTTTAATAGTTTAAAGAGCAACATAGTTCTATTTTCTAGATGACCAAGATACTAAAGATGATCCTAAAATTGACATGTTCATGATGTACTTTTCTTATCACTTTACAACCCGCAAAGTCAGCATCAGAATAAGCAATCTAGTCACATGAAAGTGAATTTTTAGGATACCACAATCCTAACTTAGAAGTGCCAATTAAATAATGAAAGATACACTTAATATCAATTAAATGAGATTCTTTTGGAGCAGCCTAAAATGAGCACATAAACATACAACAAACATAATATCAGGCATACTAGTAGTAAGATACAAAAGAGAACTAATCATACTTCTATAAAGTTTCTGATCAACAGGTTTTGCTGACTCATCTAAATCAAGTTTAGTAGAGGGACTCATGGGAGTCTTACTAGATTTAAATTTCTTCATATCAAATCTATCTATAAAGTCATTGGTATACTTAGTTTTATAAATAAAAGTGCCTTTTTATTATTGCCTTACTTGAAGCCCTAAGAAAAAATTGAGTTCACCCCTCATGCTCATCTTAAATTTTTTAGACATCAATGATGAAATCTCAACACATAATGATTCATTTGCACTACCAAATAAAATATCATCCACATATATTGAATATTGATCCAGTCATCACCTAAATTTTTAAGGAAAAGGGTGGTATCTACACTACCCTTCCTAAAGCCATGATCTATAAGAAAGCTACTCATTCTATCATACCAAGCTCTAGCAGTTTGTTTCAAATTAAAAACATGATCAAGTAACTTCAGATTTTTAAAACCAAGAGGTTGTTCTACAAAGACATCTTGATCTATAAAGTCATTTTAAAATACACTTTTTTATGTCCAGTTGAAATAGTTTAAAGTCTTTGTAATAGGGATAGGCAAGGAGCAATCTAATAGCTTCTAATTTAGCTACAGGGGCAAAGGATTCTTCAAAATCTATCTCTTCAATCTGAGTGTACCCTTGTGAAACCAATCTATCCTTATTTCTATTAATGTGTCTCGAGTCATCAAACTTATTCCTAAAGACCCATTTGGTTCCTATAATATTTTGATCTTGAGGTCTAGGAACTAATTCTCACACATCATGTCTAATAAACTGATTTAATTATTTTTCCATTGCTATAATCCAATAGTGATCCTTCAAAGCTTCATCTATAAATTTTGGTTCAATCTTAGCTAAAAATATAGAATGATTTATCATTTTCTTAAATTGTCTTCTAGTTCTAACATCTTGGGAAGGATCTCCAATAATCAAGTCTTTGGGATGATTCCTAATAAATTTTCATTCTTTAGGCAAATAATCATCTACATTTTCTTCCAAATCTATTTTCTTAAATTTATCTACCTCATTTAATTATATCCTCTCTAATAGGATCTATAGAATTTTCATCAAATATCAGCATTGATTCTTCAGCAATCAATTTTCTTTTATTTTGAACTCTTTAGAACCTACCATTGAAAGAATATTCTAAAAGATACCATCATAAAATTTACTATCAAACTTTCCTAAAGAATCTTTACCATTATTCAAAATGAAGCATTTACAACCAAATATATGAAAATAACTAATTTTAGGTTTCTTAATGAAAAATAATTCATAAGTGGTCTTGTTTAAAATAGGTCTTAAGTAAGCACAATTCATAACATAACATGCAGTCTTAACAGCTTCTTCCCAAAATTACTTAGGCAATTTATAATCATGAAGCATAACTCTACTCAATTCAATTAGAATCCTAGTTTTTCTTTTTTACAACACCATTTTGCTGAGGGGTTCTAGGAGCAAAAAAATTATGTTTAATACCGAACTCATCATAAAAAATTTCAAAATGTTTATTTTCAAACTCAAAACCTTGATCAGCTTGAATTCTACTAACAAGAAGACTTTATTTCATTGAATATGCTTAATAAATTGTCTAAAGTGTTCAAAAGCTTCATTTTTATTAGTTAAAAACATGACCTCGATGCTCGTTGTTCAGTATCATGACCCTAACATAAGCAAAACTCAGGTGTATATTTTCTAAGTTGGATGTCCCATGTTTTATGGAAGTGTTAAAATATCACAGTGCTGTAGTGTGTGAAATATAACATTGAGGCATCAGTAATATTCTTTACATGGGTTGAACAAAAGAGTATAGCATCGTGGTGCTCTAGGTACAGGGTTGAGGTTATGTTCACTTAATGACTAAAATTAAAAATTTTTGATGGCATAATGCCTTATAAATGCTATATTTTGTACATGTTAAGTGCAAGGCACTCTTCTCCCTTATTCCAAATCTATGTTCAATGGAGGGAAGGCTTTGTTTCACACTGAAACTAAGTTCAACGATGGAACATGTTGTAAGGTACGTCGTTGAAAGAATGGCACTGTGGCTCTACAACAAGTGCAAGAGACCTGAGAACATGGCACATCAACGCTGCATAGTTGTCACTGTGACACCATATAACTATATTTCTCAAGGGCGTGGTACTTCAGCACTAGGATTTTGGCCTCGTGATACTGGGAATGTATAGTTTGAAGAGGAATTCTTCCAGAATCTAGTAGTTTTTAATAAAAATTTGGACAGAGTAACATTTTAATAATGCTAAGTTCTCATATTTTAGTGTCATCTCCCTTGTTTTAGATCTAAGATTATTGAGAGTGGTTTCTTTTCTTCTTGCACAAGAACTAAGTTCAATGACAGAGGTTTCTTTGATAAAAAACTCATGCAAGGAGAGAAAAGCCAGGTAAAAGAATGAAAGAAGCTTTATTACAATGAATCTTTTACTTTTAGTAGGTGAGAGATGGGTTTCATAAGAGTGAAAATTGATCTTGCAACGAACATAGGTTCCCAGAAGCAAGAACCACTAGAAAATGAGAGAGAATTCATCAAAGTGAAAAGGGGAAGTGGGAAAAAGGGGGGGGTTCACAATTTGCCTATTTTTATAGAGTTCTTTCCACTAGTGGGGTAGTTTTATGCCCCATAACCATTTCCCCCCACTCCCTTGGGTGGTTAGCAGTTATAGGGAGAGAACGACCATTCTTTATTGTTTCTTTAAACTCCCAGTGACTCGGTGCTATCATGGCAGCATCGTGACACCAAGCCATTGGCTTGCCAACTAAACTAATAGTTATCCTTCTGGAAGGACTATTTTAGTGTTACAACACCATGCTTATAATGCCATGATGCCACGACCAAATAATTTTTTATTTGCATTTTTTTATGCAAACAACTTTGAATGGTAAAAATGCTATGAATGTTATTTCAGCACACATCCTAAATAGAGGTAACCTAAGAATTAAATCTCATATAGAAACATTTTATGTTATTTGGGTATGTCATTAATCTTTACCTATCACTAGTCAATGTCTAGTTCTAATAAAAATAGGTAGCTATAAGGATCAAATTTGGTGCAATGTTCTTACAATGGATATTGCCCATATAATATTAGAAAGACCTTGATTGAATGATATAAATATTATTTATTTTGGTAGAGAAAATATTTATATTTTTAAACACAAAATAATACAATTAAACTATTACTAGTAAAATCTATAAGGACGTCATTATCCATTGCACCACACAGAACAACCTATTATTTATAATGCAAAGCCCTCTCTTAAGAGTTCCCAAATTCAAATAATTATCAAAGGAAAACCTACTACTAGAAGATTCTAATTTGTACTTCAAAACATCTAACATTTTCTTTTGAGGCTCTAAAAATAGAGATAGTAGATTTTGGAACCTTAGAAAAAGAATTATTTTGATTCATTTTTTCTTTAATTATCACATGTAAAAGAAGTCACAATAAACTCTGGCATGCACTTGGATTAGCTTTTCCCATGAGGTGTGTTTCTTCCCATTCCCTAGGGCTTTCTTTCTCAAGTTATTGTTCTATATTGAGTACTATTCTATTGACTAAATTTATTTTGCTTCTTTTAAAAATGAATTTTGTTAGAACTCTTTTTCAAAACACTTTAGCAAATGAATTAACACCTCATATAGCAAATAAGCTAATTTTTCCTCAAATCTACCATAAGAAATATAAGGAAGGAGCTGACTTTGGGTTCCTTAAAAAAGCCAACAAAAAGAATCGGAAGTTAGCACTATTTATATCTGACTTGGAATCTAACTTGTTATCTAAGACATTATGGTTTACTTTGATTGGAAAATTTACCCACCAAAAATTGGATACTATTCGTAAACATTTTGATGGCTTAAAGATCCAAGATGATTGGAGTGTAAGGCTATTAGACAGATGCCACATTGCCATTAGACTTAGTAGGGAGAAAGGCTATGCCTTTATTTTCTCCAAAAAGATTTACCATATTGAAAATGTGCCTATGAAGGTGCTCAAATGGACTCCAAATATTGCTCACAGTGCTAAGCCATCGATACTTCTCATATGGATTAAGTTTTCTAATTTAAGGCTGCACTTATTCAATAACCATATTTTATACTCATTGGATACCATCTTTTGAAAGCAACTTAAATTGGATCTCCCAACCTTTAACTTCTCTCATCCATTTGTTTCCAGAGTCCTAGTTGAAATGGACATCACCTCTCAATATGCGAAAGAAGTGTGGATAGAATCATCTACCAATGGTTATTGGCAAATGGTGGTAGTTGAACTAAAGCCAATGTATTGCTTGAAATATAGAATGCTTGGAATTTTACTTGAAAATTATATTATAGCACATCCTGAGCTGAGGGAGAAGAAAGTAAACAATGAGCAAGATCCAAGTGAAGCCTCTAATCAAGTAGCAAATATGTTAATAATTGACCAACAAGCTTCTAAAATTATTGAGCAAAGCATCCCCCCCTCAGAATGATCCAAAGAACCCAAATAATGCTAAGAAAACTTTGGCCAACTAGGCAGCTAACATTCCTTATGAGCTAACTGAAAAATTTTCAAGGCAATGGAAACTCAAATGTGCATTGCAATGAAGTTCAAAATTTTGTTAAACAAGCTTAAGCAATGAACCACACATAACCAGCTAATATACTCCATTAAACTGAGAAAAATCCAATCATAAATCAAGAGAAAATATGAAAAACCACTTAGGAAATAGAATCTGATTGGATTGTACAAGAGAAAAAAAGTAAAGAAAATGAAAGGAATAAGAGATCTCAAATACATCAACCCATCAGATGCAGCACATATAGGAAACTCCTTAGTTGGTATCCTAGCCACTTTAGTGGATGTGATATCTACAAGGGCCTCAAGGGGCAATAAACCCCTTCTCTATGACACCTTTACTCATCTAGAACATTGCTAAACTAAATGCCTCTACATGCCTAAAGAATATAATTTTCCATTTTAACCTAAGGCTCTTTTTTATTTCAGAACCTTTAGTTCATCTAGAAAACTCAAAAAAAAAAAAAAAAGAGTCAAGAATAAATTCAAGCATTTTAACAAGTATGAAAATATAAAAAATAAAATTTAGCTATTTTGTAAAAACACTTATTTAGTTATCATCATAGTGGAGAACTCTCAATTAATCCATGCATACACTAGCTGCTCCAACTTCACTTTCCATGTTACCTTGGCATATGCATAATGCTTTAAAGAATCCAAAAAAAAAAACTATGGAATAAGATTATTTCAATCAGTTCCAGCTGTAATGACAATTGGTTTGTAGGGGGACTTTAATATGATTGCTGGCCAAACTGAAAAATAAAGAGGGAAGCAACAAAACAATAATGTTATGAGAAAATTCTCTGATTACATCTACGTAGCCGGTCTCATGGGTGCTGGCTTTGTAGGGTATCCATTTACTTGGAGTAGAGGTAGAATGTTTGAAAGGTTATATAGTGTTTTATTAAACAACCAATGGATCACAAATGTTTAACACACAAAATTTAAGCACTAGAGTAGAACTTCCTCAAAGAATGTCCCTCTTCTTATATCAGTCAATCTACTACCTATGCCAAAATTCAATCCATTCAAGTTTCTCAATGTTTGGACTAAGCACACATACATTGTCAATTGCTTGAAGAACACATGGGTAATTGAATCTAATGTTGACTCGTGGAGGAAGCTATGGAAATTCCATAAAAAATCTTGTTGTAGCTTTAAAGAATAGGAACTAGGAAGTATTTGAGATCATAGATAATCAATTGTCTAAAGTTGAAAATAAGGTTGCATTTTGTGAGAACTAGATTCTTCATGATAGCTTAGTTGAGAATCATAAGTAGCTCCAATAGGCCAACCTAGAAAGAAATGATTTTTGAAACAAAAAGCTACAATTATAGCTTTCATGGATGGAGTAGAAACACCAAATTTTTCATACTTGCATAAAAAAGAAGGGAATTCAAAGCCATCATAAAAATTAAAGATGAGACTCAAGGTTGGCTCAATAATTAGGGGGACATAGTAGGGAGTGGGGTATATTATCTTCAAAATTTCATTGCTGCCAATGATAACTCATTACTGGAATTCAATTATAATCTATTTAGTACAAACATAGAGATACTTAGCTCAATAGATATTGTCTATGCTCCATATGGGAAAGAAATTAAAGTAGTATTAGACACATTAGACGACACTAAAGTAGTTGGACCTGATGCCGTTACTACCCACTTCTACTAGTTTGAATGGGAATGGATTAAGGCTAATATAACTCTAATAGTTCAGGATTTCTTTCAAGAATATAGGGTGCACAACTAATTTTCTTCATCATCTATTGCTCTAATTCTAAAATTGAATAAAAAACATTGATGGGAAAGTTATAGACCAATCAGTTTAACTATAATTATAAGAAAAATAATCAACAAGGGTTTTACATTTGGATTTCAATCTCTTCTTCCCAAATTCATTTGTAATAACTCAAAAGATAAACATATTATCCTATAGTTGATTTAATTACTTAATAAGAACTCCTAAGGTTGATGGGTCTTTGATATACTAGAGATTTTCCCCCTGAACTATATGAAGAGGTAAAATAGGGTTTATTTTATTATAGGGTTCATAGTTCCCTATAAGAGGAAGCCTTTATAATTAATTAAATCTTAAGGATGCAAGATCTCTTCTTAAAAATACTCTCAATTAAGGAAATAGAATTTTGTTTCTATGGATTTCATAGCTTGTCTTAAAAGGATGATGATTTAGAGATTCAAAAAGGGAATGCTTTAAGGTGGAATAGTTCTTTTAGAGGCCAATATGGAATAAGTAGAAAATGTTTATCAATACTGAGATGCTTAGTAAGCATTTCAACTAACATACCATTGGGCTTTACAATTTTGAGATCAAAATAACTAAGATTTAAATTGACATTTTGTCAGAAATCTAGGACTTATTACATAAGACTAAAGAAATTGCACAAGACTGCAGAAATGCCTAGTAATTGAAGACTTACTCTAAAAGGATGCTTCAGAATCTAAGTCTACAAATGCTTCTGACATAATTCAGAAGAAGCTTGACCTAATGTAAATTTATTGAGAATTATCGATTCTTTTCTTACCAGAGGAAAAAAGAACCTATCCCTGGCTCTTCTAGACTTATAACTCACCTGAAAGGGTTTCCAGCTAACACCACCTAAGCAATTTTAAAAATCATGAGTATGGTCTTATGTATGCAAGATGACTAGATTGTTGTATTTAGAAAAGAAGCTAAGAACCTAACTCACTCCTTAACCCTAAGACAATGTTGGGTATGATATGCACCTAACTATTGCAACAAGTTTCATCTTTTATATTATGACTCACAATTCATTTTAAGGCCTTGGGTATGTAATTCATGACTACAATGATATGCAGTTAGAAATGGTGTGGGCCAAATCAAAAGAGAAGGCACACTTCCTCCAAGAAGGGTGGTCAACCACACAGGTTAGATACCCCCATATGCATACTGGGTGAAGTGCCTAATTTAAGAGGAATGAACAATATGTTATCATATTTTGCAAATGCTAATTATTTCATAGTTACTTTTAAGTTATACCTAGGTTTTTTATTTAATGTGAAGTTTCAAATTTCTTTATTTTATATTAGAGTTGTTTAAGTTTAATGGAGTAGAATATTTAAATTTTTCTAGAAGTCTAACATTCCAAGCATTTCATCATAGAAACACACCATAGAAAGAAATTTAAAAAAGTAGATAATTTCTATTATGCAATAAAAATAAATCAAGATAAATTAATTTATAGGATAGGCCAATGTGTCCAGGTATCACTGTATACCTCAGAAAAAAGAGAAAATAAGCAATCAAGCTCTACCCTTATACAACCCATAAATATAAAAACTATCACATCATAGAACATCATAGATCATCAGCCTAACTAAAGTCTAAGATTAGTGACATAACAATCTAGTGTATGAGAAAATGGGCTTGTGTCGTATGACTTTACTAGGCCTTTTAGGTTCAAAATTTGGTTTAATTTAAAATTTAATCTTTCACTTTTATAATTTTGCCTCATAGATATGTGCCATTGTTAGATTAGAAGTTTGAGGTATCAAGACCTCCTTTAGACTAGTAGCCTTGAGATCACTAGTGTCCAGACTATATATCATATGATCACGAATTGTGAAAAGTTTTATTTTGATTTATTAGATTTTTTTTATTCTTAAAATTTGTTCAATTTTTCATTACGTGGTTTCAATTTAAGTAATTTAATTGATTTATGAGTTTATTTCCATTTTTAGGTTTACTTTTATGTTTAAAGTTGAAATTTAGGTTTTAAAGAATGAAAAATAAAATAAATTCACTTTGGATAGAACCCATTCTATTCAATCATTCTAAAATTTAGTAGAATAAAAATTTCATCCATTATAATGGTCAAATTAAGATAGTAATGTTCTTAATTAGCCTCTTTTGAATTGATTTAAAAGCTTTATTTTAAATTAGGTTTGATGTGATTAATGTTTTAATTTTTCTTTTAGGATTTAGATTTTATGAAATCTAATCTTATTAAGATTTTGAAGACTTCATTCTTATTTCAATTCTTTTATTTTGATTAATGTTTCTTTCGTTTGATTTATTGTCTTTAATTATAATTTAAAATGTTTATTTAAATCTTTATTAAAAGTTGTTGTCATCATGATCAAGTAATTAAGTTTAATTTGAATTTTATTTTAGTTTAGTTTACTTTCATGTGCTTTAATACATTTTATGTTATTTAATTTATATACATTTTTCATGACTTAGCTTTATATTTGATTTCATGTTTCTTTTGATTTCTTTTGATTAAATGTTCATTTAATCTAATGAGTTTGAATTGTTTAGTTTATTTGATTGAATTAATTTTAGTCATTAGTTTTATCAATGTTAACTGTTTGATAATTTAAATGAGTTAATTTAGTTAATTTAAATTGATTTTTAATTTAATCTTACTTTAGAAGTTATGATTTAAGTGATTCATTATACCTCATATTTGTAACTTAATATGGCTTATTAACTTATATATTTATACTTCATCCTTTGGATTAAGTTTGATGAAATATTACATGTTAAAGTTTCATTATTTAGTTTAATCTCATAGGATGAGATTTTATTTATCAATCATAACCTATAAAACTTAAGCTACTTTGGGTATAAAAACCAAACCTAAGCCATATAAAAGTAGAATAGATTTAGGTTTTTAGGTTTTTAGGGTTTAGGGTTTATGGTTTAGGGTTTTAGGGTTTAGGGTATTATGTTTTAGGGTTTAGGGTTGGGGTTTAGGGTTTATGGTTTAGTGTTTAGGCATTATGGTTTAGGGTTTTTAGGGTTTAGGGTTTAGGGTTTAAGGTTTAAGTTTTAGGGTTAGCTTGGTGTTTAGTGTTAGTTTAGGGTTTAGAGTTTAAAGTTTAGGGTTTAGGGTTTAGGGTTTAGGGTTTTTAAGGTTTAGGGTTTTGGGTTTAGGTTTAGGGTTAGTTTAGTGTTTTTGGTTTTGGGTTTTAAGGTTTATTGTTTAGGGTTTAGGGTTTACAGTTTAAGGTTTAGGATTTAGGGTTTAGGGTTTAGGATTTAGGATTGTAGGATTAGGGTTTATGATTTAGGTTTTATGGTTTAGGGTTTTGGGTTTTAAGTTTTATGGTTTAGGGTTTAGGGTTTAAAGTTTTTATGGTTTAGGGTTTAGGATTTAGGCTTTAGGTTTTAGGTTTAGGGTTTAGGATTTTGGTTTTTTTAACAGAGAACAAATTCATATTCAACATTCTTTCTTTTTGATTTTATCAACCAAGTAACACACCAAGTTTTCTAAGACAAGCGACGACATAGATCAAAAATGAGCATGCATAGAGTAAATCAAAAACCATAGATAACTAGAATTATCTCTACTATAAAGACATAGTTAAATAAGGAGCAGATCGGATCGATCGTTCATCAGTTTCTCCAGTTCCCATCAGAACCACCCTGGCATCTCGAGTAGCGGAATCCACCATCTTGTCCTTGATCTCTCCCCTCAGCCACCACCAAGATGTAACCTCCATCATTCCTCCTACCTCCATGACCACCACTACCTCGACCACCACCTCCATATCCACTAGCACCTCTAGATCTCCCAACACCCCTGCGATAGCCTCCACCTCCACCTTCGCCTCCACCACCAGATCTGGATTGATCCTTGTTAACAGTGATGTTTCGACTGTCAAGGTTCTGCCTATTCTTAGGGTTAAGGTTTAGGTTTAGGTTTAAAGGTGATTATTTTTCAATTTATTTAGTTACATTAGGTTTAGGGCTTAGGTTTTCTTTTAAATTAAGAAAACTCATAGGTTTAGGTTTATTTAGGTTATTTTTATTTATTTTAGTTTTTTTTTCATTTCATTTATCTTGAATTTTTTATTTAGTTTAGTTTATTTATTTTAGGTTTATGCTTATTTTTTAGTTTAGTTTTAATTTTATTTTATTTTTTAGGTTTAGGTTTTATTTTTTATTCTTAGGTTTAGGTTTAGGGTTTTTTTTAGGTTTAGGTTTTTTTTTATTTAGGTTTAGTTTTGGGTTTTATTTTTAATTTAGTGTAGGTTTATTTTAGTTTATTTTATTTTATTTACTTTAGGGTTTAGGCTATTTTTATTTAGTTTAGGTTTTATTTTAAAATTTAGTTTTTTTTAGTTTAGGTTTAGGTTTATTTTAGTTTGTTTATTTTGGTGTATGTTTTTTTTAAGTGGTTTGGGATTAATTTTTATTTTGGGTTATATTTTAGGTTTATTTTTTGGTTTAGGTTTTATTTAACTTTATTTTTTATTTTAGTTTTATTTTATTTTATTATAAGTTAAGTTTAAATTTTATTTATGTTTTTTTTTTTAGATTTATTTGATTTTTTTTTGTATAGTTTAGGTTATTATTTATTTTATTTTATTTTAGTTTTTATTTTTTATATTATTTTATTTTTAGGTTTGGTAGGTTTTAGTATCACTGGTTTAGTATGTTTAGGGAGGGTGTTTAAGTTTTTGTTAGTTTAGGTTTAGGATTTGGATTTTAGGGTTTAGGGTTTAGGGTTGTAGATTTAGGGTTTGAGGTTTAGGATTTAGTGTTTTTTTTATAATTATGTAAATAAGTAGGTTTAGGCTTATTTTGTTTATTATTTATTTATTTCAGTTTATTTTATTTTATCTATTTATGTTTATTTTTATTTTTATTTTTATTTTTTATTTTTATTTTATTTTATTTTATTTTAGTTTTTTTTATTTTTATCTAGGTTTAGTTTTTAATTTATCGAGTCTTTATTTTCTATGTCTAGTTTATTTTATTTATTTTATTTTTGTATAGTTTTTATTTGTATTTTATTATATTTTTAGGTTTAGGTTTAGGTTTAAGTTTAGGTTTAGATTTAAGTTTTAGTTTATGTTTTGATTTTATTTTATTTTGGTTTAGGCTTTTTATTTATTTTATTTTAAGGTTTTATTTAGTTTAGGTTTAGTTTTAGATTTTAGGGTTTATGATTTAGATTGGGTTTAGGTTTAAGTTCATGGATTTTAGGTTTTGGGTTTAGATTTTAGGGTTTAGGGCTTAGGGTTTAGGGTTTTAGGGGTTAAGGTTTAGGGTTTAGGGTTTAGGGTTTTTAAGGTTTAGGGTTTAGGGTTTAGATTTTATGTTTATTATTTTTGGGTTTTTTTTAATAGAGAACAAGTTTAGAGTCAACATTTCTTCTTTATCATTTCATCAACTAAGTAATAGACCAAGTTTTCTAAGACATAAGTGATGACGTAGATAAAAAATGAGCACATAAAGCAAATAAAAAACTCAAGAATACTAGAACCGTCTGTACAGAAAAGGCACAGTTCCATAAGCAGTGGATTGGATCAACCGTTCTTTTGTTTCTCTAATTCCCATTAGAACCACCCCAGCCTCTCAAGTAGCAAGATCCATAATCATATTCTCAATCTCTCCTTCTGCCACGACCATGGTTGTAACCTCCATCGCTCCTCCTGCCTTCATAACTACCACTGCTCTGACCACTACCTCCATATCCACCAGCACTTCCAGATCCCCCATCACCACTATGATAATTGTCGCCGCTCACCGCCGATCTTGATCAGCCCCGGGTTGATGGTGATGTTCCCACTGTCAAGGTTCCGCCTTTCTGGGTTTAACTTTAGGTTTAGGTTTATTAGGTTGTAGGGTTTAGGTTTATTTTTTAATTTATTTAGTTACTTTAGGTTTCGATTCAGGTTTTGGGGCTTAGGGTTTAGGGTTTATGTTAGGGTTTAGGGTTTAGGGTTTAAGGTTATAGGATTTATACTTTTAGGGTTTAAAGTTTAGGGTTATGGTTTAGGGTTTAGGGTTTTTCATGGGTTTAAATTAAGTAAACCTGGTTTAGGTTTGTTTAGTATATTTAGTTTAGTTTATTTATTTAAAATTTTAGTATACTCTTTTTTCATTTAAGTTTATTTTTTATTTTTATTTAGTTTAATTTATTTATTTTAAGTTTATTTATTTTAGTTTATTTTTTAGATTTAGGTTAAAGTTTAGGTTTATGTATTATTTGAGATTTATTTTTATTTTCTTTATTAGGTTTAGGTTTTATTTTTTTATTTTTAAGTTTATGTGTAGGTTTTTATTTTATTTTTTTATGTTTAGGTTTATTTTATTTTTATTTTACGTTTAGGTTTTTTTTGTTTAGGGTTTAGGTTTTAATTTTTCTTTATTTTTAAGTTTATTTCTTTGGTTTAGGATTTTATTTTTGTTTTTATTATATTTCATTTTAGGTTTATTTTATTTTTATTGTTCGTTTAGTTTTTATTTTATTTAAGTTTTCTATTCTGAAGTTCATTTTATTTTTTTTAGTTTAGTTTAGGTTTTTATTTATTTCATTTTAGTTTATTTTTATTTTTTATTTTATTATATTTTTAGTTTTAGGTTTTATAATTATTTTAGTTTAGTATTGGTTTTTATTTTATTTGTTATTTTATTTTATTTAGGTTTAGGTTTTTTTATTTATTTTATTTTTATGTTTTATTTTGTTTATGTTTAAGCTTTTAGGTTTTTAGGATTTAGGTTTAGAGTCTCAGCTTGTTAGGATTTAGGATTTTGGGGTTTATGGTTTAGCTTTAGGTCAGTTAGATGTTTAAGGTCTTGGCTCAGTTTTGTGAGTTTAGGGTTTTGGGTGTTTAGGATTTGTGGGTTGGCTGTGGTTTAGGTTTAGGGTTGTATGTTTAGGGTTTAGGGTTTAGGGTTTAGGATTTAATGTTTAGTGTATAGGTCTTAAGGTTTAGAGTTTTTTTAATAAGTAAACCCATAGGTTTATGTTTATTCATTTTAATTTATTTATTTTATTTTTAGGATTATTTTTTTATTTAATTTATTTTATTTAGTTGATGTTTATTTATTTTAGTTTATTTTTTGGGTTGGGTTTATGTTTATGTTTATTTTTAGCTTACTTTTATTTTATTTTATTTTTTATGTTTAGGTTTTATTTTTTATTTTTAGGTTTAAGTTTAGATTTTTATTTTACTTTTTCAGGTTAAAGTTTTAGGTTTTTGGTTTAGGTTTAGGTTTATTTTTTGTTTATTTTATTTTAATTTCTTTATGTTTAGGTTTAGGTTTAGTTTATTAGGTTTAGGTTTAGGTTTAATTTAGTTTAGGTTAGGTTTAGGTTTTAGGTTTAGTTTTTTTGTTTTAGGGTTTAAGTTTATTTTAGGTTTTTTTTATGTTTATTATTTAGGTTTTGGTTTTATTTAGTTTTATTTTATTTTATTTTGGATCATTTTAATTTTATTTTACATTTAGTATTATTTTGGTTTATTTTATTTTTTAGGTTTTTTATTTTATTTTAGTTAATTTTATATTTTTATTTTATTTTTCTCTGTTTAGGTTTTAGTTTAGGTTTTATTTTATTTTATTTTATTTTATTTAGGTTTAGGTTTTTATTTATTTTATTTTTTATGTTTTATTTACTTTTAGGGTTTTATTTTAGGTTTTTTGAGTTTTGTATTTTAGGGTTTAGGGATTGGTTAAAATTTTATTTTATTTACTTAGTTTAGTTTATTTGAGTTTAGGTGTATGTTTATTTTATTTTGTTTTATTTTAGGTTTTAGTTTTCTTTAGTTTAGTTGAGTTTCACTTTTAAATTATTTTAAGTTTTATTTTAGGTTTATTTTTAGTTTTAGGTTTTATTTTATTATATTTTTAGGTTTAGGTTGGTTTAAGTTTAGGTTTGAGTTTAGGTTTTATTTTATTAGGTTTAAGTTTTATTTATTTTAATTTTAGGTTTTATTTAGTTTGTTTAGGTTTTAGTTTTGTGTTTTTAAGGTTTCAGGGTTTCTGGTTTAGTAGGGTTTGTTATTTAGGTTTGTAGGGTTTGGGTTCATATGTTTTATGATTTAGGGTTTGTTTAGGGCTCAGTGGTTAGTTTTGGGTTTAGGTTTTAGGTATGTGTGGTTTAGGGCTTGGGTTTAGAGTTTGGGGTGGTTTAAGCTCTGGTTTTGGGTTTATTGTTTTAGGTTTTTTTCCAAAAAAAAATTAATTAAATATAGGTTTAGGTTAATCCTTTATTTAGTTTATTATATATTTTATTTGTTTAATTTATTTTATTTAGGTAGTTTATTTATTTTGTTTATTTATTTTAGTTTTGATTTTATTTGAGTTTATCGCTTAGGTTTGGGTTTAGGTTTATGTTTATTTTTAGTTTAGTTTTATTTTTTTTATATTTTAGGTTTAGGTTTTATTATTTATTTTAGTTTAGGTTTAGGTTTTTATTTCATTTTTTTAGGTTTAAGTTTTAGGTTAATTTTTAGGTTTTATTTTTTATTTTAGGTTTAGGTTTATTTCTAGTTTATTTTATTTTATTTAGTTTAGGTTTAAGTTTAGGTATATTTTATTTTTGGTTTAGGTTTAGGTTTTATTAATTTTAGTTTTGTTTATTTTAGTTTATGGTTAGCTTTATTTTATTTTTATTTTAGGTTTAATTTTTTTTGTTTAGGGTTTAGGTTTTTTTTTATTTTATTTTAAGTTTTTTTATGGTTTACTCTTTAGGTTTAGGTTTTTATTTAGTTTTTATTTTATATTTTTTACATTTATTTTTTTATTTTATGTTTAGGTATTATTTTATTTAGGTTTTTAATTTTTTGGTTTATTTTATTTTTAGTTTAGTTTAGGTTTTTATTTATTTTATTTTTGTTTATTTTATATTTTTTATTCCATTTTATTTTTATGTTTAGGTTTAGGTTTAGGTTTAGATTTTAGTTTAGGTTTCTATTTTATTTTATTTAGGTTTAGTTTTTTTATTTATTTTATTTTTAGGTTTTATTTAGTTTTAGTTTTGGTTTTTAGGTTTTTAGAGTTTAGGGATTAGGGTTTAAGGTTTACGATTTAGGGGTTAGGGTTTAGGATTTTAGGGTTTAGGTTTTGGGTTTAGGGTTTCAGTTTTATTTATTTTAGTTTAGTTTATTTAAGTTTATGTTTATGTTTATTTTATTATGTTTATTTTAGGTTTAGGATTTTGTAGTTTAGGGCTTTAGGTTTAATTTTTTATTTATTTTTAAGTTTTATTTTTAGGATTATTTTTTTGGTTCAGGTTCTTTTTTAGTTCTTATTTTATTTTAATTTAGGTTTATTTTATTTTTATTTTGCATCTAGTTATTATTTTATTTAGGTTTTTTATTTATAGGTTTATTTTATTTTTTTAGTTTAGTTTAGGTTTTTATTTATTTTATTTTAATTTTGTTTTTATTTTTTATTTTTTTTATTTTTTAGGATTAGGTTTAGGTTTAGAATTATGTTTTAGTTTATATTTTTTATTTACATTTTGGTATTATTTAATTTACTTTAGGTTTTATTTATTTAAGTTTAGGTTTTATAGAGTTTAAGGTTAATGGTGAGTCAGGGTGGGTCTGGGGCTCAGGGCCCAGGGGCCCAGGGGCTGCTGTGGCTCAGGGCCCAGGGTAACATCCCAGGGACCATCAGTAGGCATGTTTCAGCTTTATGGCTCAGGGTTTAAGCCTGTAATAAGCCCAGGGCTCAGTGTCACTTTAGGGCAGGCCCAGGATCTGGCCTGCTGGGGTAGGCCCAGTTCTGTGGCCCAGTGGATCAGGGCCTGTTCTCAGGCCTGTGTCAGTTGGGATGTTTAGTTTGGCCTGGGTCCCGGTCATCTTGGTTGTGGTCATAGCTCCATGGCTAGCCTCAGTGGCCTAGGGCCCAGGTTTAGCCTGTTGATGGCTCCAGTTTAGGGTTTAGGCCATACCGAGAATTGGGTCCAGTGGTCAGTGTTAGCCAGGGTTTGTGGTTTAAGAACTAGGTCATTTAGTGTTTGCCTTGTGGTTTAGGGTGTGTCATGGCCTTTTAGGGCAGGGATTTGTGGTTGTAGCCTCAAGGTAAAGATCTGGTAGTTTTACTGTTTTAGTGGCTCAGGTTTTTAAGATTTTGTTTAGGGTTTAGGGTTTAGCGTTCAGGGTTTTCTTTTAATTAAAGAAACCGGAAGGTTTAGGTTTATTTAGTTTATTTAATTAACTTTATATTTTTTTAATTTATTTTTTATTTTTATTTTGTTTTGCTTATTTATTTTAGTTTAAGTTTTTTTTTAGTTTATTTTGTTTGATTTAGGTTCACGATTTATTTTTAGTTTAGTTTTATTTTTATTTTGTTTTAGGTTTAGGTTTTTTTTTTATTTTAAGATTTAGTTTAGGTTTTATTTTATTTTTTTTAGGTTTAGGTTTTATGATTTTATTTTAGGTTTATCTTTAGGTTTAAGCATATTTTAGTTTATTTTATTTTATTTAGTTTAGTTTAATTTGTTTTAGGTTTTATTTATTTTGGCTTAGTTTCTTTTAGTTTAGGTTTATGTTTTATTTATTTATTTTAGGTTTAGGTTTTATTTTTATTTATTTTAGTTTATAGCTTTAGTTTTATTTAATTTTTATTTTATGATTTTATTTTTCTTTTATGATTAGGTTTTACTTTTAGCTTTATTTTATTTTTTTAGTTTAGATTAGGTTTTTATTTAATTTTATTTTAATTTAGTTTTATTATTTTTATTTTTGTTTTAGCTCAGTTTAGGTTTAGGTTTATTTTTAGGTTTTTTATTTTATTTTTTATTATTTTAATTTATTTAGGTTTAAGTTTTTATTTATTTTATTTCATTATATTTAGTTTAGTTTATGTTTTAGGTCCAGGATTTAGGTTTTAGGGTTTGTGGTTTGTGGTTTAAGGGTCAGAGTGCTGCCTAGTTTCAGGGCCTGTGGCCTAGTAGGTTTAGTGGCCTGTGGCTCAGTGGCCCAGGGCCCAGGTCAGTGGCTCAGTTTTGGCCTGTGGCCTGAGTTTAGGGTCAGCTTATATGGGTCTTAGGTCTTGGGTAGGATCATGGCCTATGCCTTTATTTATCTTTAGTTTATCATTTGTTTAGTTTATGTTTATTCTCTTTGTATCTTAGGTTTAGAATTTTAAGCCTAGGGTTTAGTTTAGTTCTTTAATCACTTTAGGTTTTATTTTGGGTTATTTTAGCATAATTTTAGTTTTATCTGTTTATTTTATTTTATCTTATGTTTAGGCATTATTTTATTTAGGTTTTATCTTTAGGTTTATTTTATTTTTAGTTTATTTGGTTTTATTTATTTATCTTATCTAATTAGTTTTTACATATTATTTTATCTTTGTAGGTTTCTAGTTAGTTTAGCTCATTATAGGTTTTTCTAACCCATTTATTATCAGGTCTTTAATTTTTAATCTTAGGCTTTAGTTTAGTTTAGGTTAGGTAGTTTAAAGCCCACCCATTTAGGGTCATGGCTAAAGCCCATTTAGGGTTTGGGGTTTGGGCCCAGGCAGCTGGCCAGCTAGTTTAGTGGTCCCAGGTCTTAGGCCCATGGCTCAGCCCAGTTTATTTTAGCATTTAGGTCAGGGCCTGTGAGCCCAGTGGGTCAGTGTGACCCAAGCCCATTTCAGGTCAGGCCCAGGGCCTGTGGCCAGAGGGTCTTAGGGCTCCAGGATCTGTGGCCCAGGGTCTTGGGGTCTGGGCCAGGCCTGGGTGGCCCAGTATTTTGTGGTTTAGGGCCTGGTGGTCATGGGTGCTGTCAGGCCTGCCCTTGGTCTTACCTCAGGGCTCATTCTTAGCTCAGTGGCCTGGGCCCAATGTTACTCAGGTCTTGCTTAGGGTTTTGGGGCCTCAGTGGCCCAGCTTTAGAGCCCAGGGTCAGGATCAGTGAGTGGCCTAGGGTCCAGGCCTAAAAGCCCAGGTTATGGCCTGGCTTCAGTGGTTTATGGTAGGTCCATCTTGGTCTGCCAAGGGTTTAAGGTAGGTGGATTTTAGGGTCAGGGCTCAGGGTTATGGGATGATCAGGACATTTTAGAGATTTGGGTTTAGGATTAGGATTAGGGTTTAGGGTTTAGATTTTAAAAAAAAAGAACCAATAGGTTTAGTTTATTTAGTTTATTTAGTTTATTTATATGTTTATTTAGGTTTATTTTCTTTAGTTTAATTTATTTATTTTATGTTTATTTACTTTAGTTTAAATTTTTATTTTAGTTTATTTTTTTAGTTTAGTTTATGCTCGCTTATTTTTAGTTTAGTTTATTTTTTTTAAGTTTAAGTTATATTTTATATTTTTAAAGTTCAGGTTTTATTTTTTATTTTGAGGTTTAGGTTTAAGTTTTTATTTTTCTTTTTTTAGGTTTAGGTTTTACATTTTTATTTTAGGTTTATTTTTAGGATTAGGTTTTTTTGTTTATTTTATTTTTTTTAGTTTAGCTTTCGGTTTAGTTTATTATAGGTTTAGGTTCATGTTTTATTTATTTTAGTTTAGTTTAATTAAATTTAGCTTTAGGTTTATTTTATTTTTTATTTTAAGTTTAGGTTTCTTTTTTAGTTTAGGGTTTAGGTTTTATTTTTTATTTATTATAAAGTTTTATTTTTTGATTTATTGCTTAGGTTTTGGTTTCTATTTTGTTCTTATTTTATTTTATTTTAGGTTAATTTTATTTTTATTTTATATTTAGGTTGTTTTTTTAGGTTTATTCTATTTTTTTAGTTTTGTTTACATTTTTATTTATTTTCTTAGTTTAGCTTCTATATTTTATTTAATTTTATTTTTTTTTAGTTGGTTTAGGTTTTAGTTTAGGTTTTTATTATTTATTATTTATTATTTTTTTAAGTTTAGGTTTTCTTATTTATTTTATTTGTAGGGTTTATTTAGTTTAGGTATGGGTTTATAGGTTTTTAGCATTTAAGGTTTAGGGTTTTCAATTTAGGGTTTAAAGTTAAGGGTTTTGGGTTTGGGGTTTAGGGTTTAGTATTTATTTTACTTTATTACTTTAATTGGTTTATGTTTATTTAGGTTTACTTTTTTTTAGTTTAAGGTTTAGGTTTTATTTTTAATTTATTTTAGGTTTCTTTTAGGATTTTATATACTTTTATTTTATATTTTATTTTTATTTTATGCTTAACTTTAGTTTATTTAGTTTTTATTTTATGTTTATTAAAATTTTATATAGTTTAGGTTTTATTAATTTTTTTAGTTTTATTTATTAATTTATTTTAGAAGTTTAAGTCACATTATCTTATTTAGATTTAGGTTTAATCTTAGGTCTTTATTTTAGTACATTTGGGCCCAGGGCCTGTAGTATAGTTCATGTTTTCAGGCTCAGGATCTAGGGTCATGGTTTAGGTTTGGGTAAGCCTCAGCATTAGTGGTCTTAGTTAGGCCCAGTGAAGGCCCAGGGTTACATCTTGTCACTTTCCGCCCAGGGTCAGCCTAGTTAGAGCTCAGTGGTTTGATTTAGATTAGGGTTGGGCCCAGCAGTGGCTCAGTCAGTAGATGGGAGTCTGAAGGCCTAGGAAAGCCCAGGGCAGATTCTTGCTGGCTCAGTTGAGTGTGTGGTCAGGGCTGGTGGCCTCAGAGCGGCTCAGCCTCAGAGCCCAGATCTTGGGCCTGGGTTCAGATCAGGCCCAGGGCCCAGTGGTAGTTTAGATTTTTGGCTCAGGGTCAGTGATTAGCCAGGGGTCCAGGTAGGGCCTGTGGCCTGGGTATGTCAGGTCGGGGCCCAGTGGCCCAGTGGCCTAGAGTTTAAGGAGCCCAAGATGGTCAGTTTAGTGGCCTGTGGCTAGTGGTTAGCCAGTTTAGGTCATAGGTCTTGGTGGCCAGTGTCAGTGTTTAGGCTCAGTTTTTGGTTTTAGTGGCTCAGTGGTCCCGGGTTAGTCAGTTTAGCCCAGTGGCCTGGCTCAGCCTTTAGGGTCTGGTTGGTTAAGGTCATCAGTTGGATGGCCTCAGCCCAGGGCCTGTTTGGCCTTGGGTTTCCACTCACGAGGGTTAGTCAGGCCTGGGGTCCAACGTAGGCCTAGGGTTTGAGCCCAGGATCCAGGGTCAGGGTTTATGGCCCAGGGTCCCAACCCAGCCTGTGGGCCTGGCCCAGGGCCCAGGATCACTAGGGCTCAGCTCTATCATCTTTAGCCTAATTTATCTAATTTTTTATTTTAGGCCCAGGGTCTTTAGTTTGCCTACTTTATCTTTAGTTATGCTTAAGTTTATTTTTTAGGGTTTTATCTTTATGATCACTTTATTGTTTAGTTTAGGGTTTTAATCTTATCTAGTTTTAGCCTTTATCTTTATCTTATTAGCTCAGGTTTAAGTCATTATTTTGTTTAAAGCATTTATCCATTTATCTTTAGGTCTTATCTAGTAGACTCACATTTAGGGCTCAGGGTCAGTATCCAGTCATGTCTTATCAGGCCTCAGGTCCCAGGTTTAGTGGTCTTGGGCCTGGCTGCCCAGCCTCAGTTTAGGTTTAGCACTCAGTTTTAGCGCCCAGTCTGGTGGTGGCCCAGGGCTCAGGTCAGTTAGGGCCTGCCCAGGCCTGTGGCTGTGAGCCCATGGCTCAAAGATTTAGTGATCAACATCTCAGGTTGGGTGGCCCAGGTTGTAGGCTCAGTTTCAGTTTTAGGGGTCTGGGCCATCCTCCCAGCCCAGGTCAGATCAGGGCCTGCTCCATGGCCCAGGGCCTGTAAGTAGTTATGTCATTCTGGGCCCAGCTCAGTCACAGCCCAGTATTCTGGGCCCAAAAACCTTAGGTCTTATTTTGGGTCTAGCCCAGCCTCAGTTTAGTTTGGCTCAGGGCCCAGGGTCAGCTGGGGGTCAGTGAGATCAAGATCAGGCCTTTGGCTTTAGGGCCTGGCCTTTAGGGCTCAGTGGTTTAGTGGTTCCAGTATCTTATGTGGGTCCAGCATTAGGCCTTTGTGCCTAGCCAGCCTCAGGCCTAGGTCATGTTAGTCAGGGCCTAATGCCCAGGTTTATGGCCTACCTTAGGGTTTAAGGTCAGGGTTAATTTTGGTCTTGGGTAGGGCCCAAGGTTTAGTGGTTTAGTGGTTTAGGTTTAGGGTTGTAGGTGGGCATAAGGGTTAGTTTAGGGTCAGGCTCATGATATGTGTTTAGGGTTTTACTTTAAAGAAATTAAATGAACCAATGGTTTAGTTTATTTTATTTAGTTTATCTTTATATGTCATTTAGGTTTATTTTTTGAGTTTAATTTATTTATTTTATGTTTATTTACTTTAGTTTAAATTTTTATTTTAGTTTATTTTTAGGTTTAGTTTATGTTTATTTTAGTTTTATTTTATTTTATTTTATTTTAGTGTAAGTTTTATTTTATATTTTAAACTGGTTTATTTTTATTTTTAGGTTTAAGTTTAGGTTTTATTTTACTTTTAGGTTTAGGTTTTACGCTTTTATTTTAGTTTTATTTTAGGATTAGGTTTTTTTTTTATTTTATTTTATTTAGTTTAGCTTTACTTAGTTTAGTTTATTTTAGGTTTGGGTTCATGTTTTATTTATTTTAGTTTAGTTTATTTAAATTTAGCTTTAGGTCTATTTTATTTTTATTTTAGCTTTAGGTTTTTTTTTAGTTTAAGGTTTAGGTTTTATTTTTTTTATTTTAAGGTTTTATTTTTGGGTGTATTGCTTAGGTTTAGGTTTTTATTTTATTCTTATTTTATTTTATTTTATGTTAATTTTATTTTTATTTTACATTTAGGTTATTTTTTTAGGTTTTTTCTATTTTTTTAGTTTAGTTTAGGTTTTTATTTATTTTCTTTTTGTTTAGCTTTCATATTTTATTTTAATTTATTTTTACCTTTAGGTTAAGGTTTAGGTTTAGGTTTTTATTATTTATTATTTATTATTTTATTTAGGTTTAGGTTTTCTTATTTATTTTATTTGTAGGTTTTATTTATTTTAGGTTTGGTTTATTTTTAGGTTTAGGGTTTTAGTTTAGGGTAGGTCCGGAGGGTTTGGGGTTTAGGGTTTAGGTTTTATTTATTTTAGTTTAGTTTACTTTAATTTAGGTTTATGTTTATTTTAGGTTTACATTTAGTTTTAGTTTAGGTTTATTTTAATTTTTTTTAGGTTTCTTTTAGGTTTAAGATTTTATTTTTTTATTTTTTATTTTAGTTTATTTTATTTCATTTACATTTTAGTTTATCTTTTAATGATTTTTAGTTTTTTTTTTATTTTATTTTTAGTTTTTATTTTATTAATTATTTTATTTTTTTATGCATGTTTTAACCATTATTTATTTAGATAGGTTTATTTATTTATTTATTAGTATTTTTAGATAAGGGTATTTCATTTTTTTAGTAGTTAGGCAGGTCTCATTTTTTATTTTAGGTTAGTTTAGGGCGGGTTAGGAGAGGTTTGGGGTAGGGTGTAGCCCAAGTTCCCAGGGTCCCAGGTTGGGTTTAGTCAGTTAGTGGTTTTCAGGCCCAGGTCAAGGGTCTGTTAGAGCCCAGTCAGGGTTAGTGATCAGGGTTTCAGGCTTTGTGGTTTAGTTTAGTCAGAGTGGTAGGTTTTTGGGTTAGTAGGGTCATTAGTGGTTAAGGGCCTCAGGGTCTTTGGGTGGTAGGTCAGTGTTTTTAGTTTTAGAGTAGGGTTTAAGGTATAGTCTGATCAGGCCTGGTTGGGGTGGCCTGGGTAGTTTAGAGGCTGTTTAGTTTTAGGTTTTAGGGTTTAATGTTTTTTTAGGCTCAGAGTTTAGTTTAGATTTGGTTGGTTAGGGTTTGTTTTGCTTTAAGTTTGTTAGGGTTTAGTGTTTTTTTTTTAATTAAAGAACCCGGAGGTTTAGGTTTATTTAGTTTATTTAGTTTATTTTATATTTTGTTTAGCTTATTGTTACTTTTATTTTTGTTTAGCATATTTATTTTAGTTTAGGTTTTATTTTAGTTTGTTTTAGGTTTAGGTTTAGGTTTACATTTATTTTCTAGTTTAGTTTTATTTTTAATTTTATTTAGGTTTAGGTTTTATTTTTAATTTTTAAGGTTTGGGTTTAGATTTTTATTTTACTTTTATTAGGTTTAGGTTTTACGTGTTTATTTTAGGTTTATCTTTAGGTTTAAGTTTATTATTAGTTTATTTTATTTTATTTAGTTTAGGTTTTTGTTTAGGTTTAGTTTATTTTAGGTTTAGGTTTTATTTAATTTTTTAGTTTATTTTAGTCAAGGTTTAATTTTTATTTATTTATTTCAGGTTAGGTTTTATTTTTTATTTATTTTTAGGTGTATTGCTTAGGTTTAAGTTTTTATTTAGTTTTAATTTTAGGTTGATTTTATTTTTCTTTTTTGTTAAGGTTTTACTTTTAGTTTTTTTTTTTTATTTAGGTTATTATTTATTTTATTTTTGTTTAGTTTTTATTATTTTTATTTTTATTTTAGGTTTAGGTTTAGGTTTAGGTTTTAGTTTAGGTTTTTATTTTATTTTTATTATTTTTATTTTATTTAGGTTTAGGTTTTTTTATTTATTATATTTCTTGGTTATATTTAGTTTAGGTTTAGGTTTTTAGGTTTTTAGGGTTTTAGGTTTTTGGGGTTTAGGGTTTGGGGTTTTCAGTTTAGGGTTGAGGGTATTTTTTTTTTAGGAAACCCTATATAGGGGGAATTTTATTGCCACAAAAAGAGGGTTATAAGATCCTTAATAGGGGATAAACTCCACAACTACTGCTCAAAGAGCTACAATCAGCCTAGAGAGTAAATCCCCTATCTAAGTATAACCAAAAGCAAAGTAAATAAGTAAAGTAAAGTAAAAGATACAAATTGATTAACATTGATAAGCCAATGAATAGATCTGGACCAAAGCTCTTCAGGATGAGAGAATACATAACACTAGGGAGCAAACCTGCAAGAGAACAAGAGAAATGCACCTGCAAAATTGTAGAAAGATAGAAATTAGAGCAGTTAAAGTAATACAGACAAAATGAAATTTGAAAATAGCATAAATTGAGAAAGATTCTAAAGAAGTGTGTGAGAGAAGGCTCCCGCTCAGTCACACAAAATTGGGGTAGATGCAAATATTAGCATCCAAACTTCAGCGGAAGGGTTACATCACAAGAGCTACTACCAAACCAAAAAGATGTGAAATCATCACAGCCATCATAGCCAACAAACTTGTGGGAAGATAACAACCACTTGTTAAAAGTCTTTTGAGCCTTAGTACCTGCAAACCTAAACAAAGCCATAAACACAATAGAAAAGGATACAATAAAGAGCAGAATGGGAAAGGGGATCCCATGCAGAATAAATATCATCAATATAGTCACCATGGCATGAGAATCCCTACACATATGAAAATGAACCATCTTCACCAGATCCACCTTATTTTTTACCAGTGCCAAGAGTTTAATTAGGCCAGCATGAAAACCCACCACAAGAAAATAGCAGAAAAGGCCAGGCAGAGGAAAGAAGCAATATAGAACCAATTGAAAAGCCTGCTGAAAACCAGCAAGGCAAATCAAATAGCATGTAATTAACTCCATCCTAAACTTACAGTCCTGGTATACAGCCCAGGAATATAGCCTAGAAAAAGGTACACAATCAGAATAAGCAATGCAGATGTTAACAACCCCCTTGTTAATAATCATTGCAGAAGTTAATAACCAGCAAGTGTAAAGAAAGACAGTATAACCCAAACCCAAACAGGAGATGTAGAAGTCTAATAGAGCCAAGATGGAAATGCAGCAGTAGATTAGATGGACTAGAAGCCACAGGTAATAAGCTGCTCCCCACCATAAATAATTCCAAATAAGGACAATCAGAGAGACAACCCTAGTAGTATCAAGTAAAACCCGATAATCCAGCTTTAGAAACAACCAAGGCAAAGAATAACGAAGTTGGCCATAAAACCACCCATTCAGAATAGACAGTGCATAAGATAATATCCAAGTAGGTAATAGTATAATCACAATGATCTACACAAGTCTAACTAAAGCAAGATGAAAAAAAAATAGCAGATTAAATAGACCACAAACATCAGATGATCAGCTGCAGCCCAGTTGGAAATAACAAAAACAATCAGAAAAATAACTAGCAACAAATAACCAACAACCTCAAAGGCAGCTTGCTGGACATAAGACCTGAAAATCCAATAGCCAATAATTAAAACAACAATACAATTATTGGACCCACCATAAGATAAGCCAGTAAAAAAAAGAGGTACAACATAGATACAAAAGGGGTTCAAAAGAGAGCCATCATTGAAATCCTTCAAAATAAAAAAGAGTAGGCTTGCAGCTAAACCAACATCCTCAAGAAAGCAGACCGGAAAGAAATCATTAAATAAGTCCAACTCAAAGAGACAAATAATAACAATGTATTGCGCTTTCTCCTTACAGTTGGGAAGGTGAGGTTAGCAAAAGCAATCAAAATAGCCCACAAAAGTTGGACATGAGAGACAACCCCAATAGCAGCTTGCTGGGCATAAAACCCAATAATCTAGTTCAGCCAACAACCAGTATAGCAAATAACAGCTAGCAGGCCATATAATCACCCATTCAGAATAGACAGAGCATAAATTAATTTCCAAGTAGGTAATAGCATAATCACAATGATCTGGACAAGTCTAACTGAATCAAGATGGAAAAAAATAGTAGTAGTTTAGATAGACCACAAACATGTGGTGATCAGCTGCAGCCCGGTTGCAAACAACAAAAGCAATCAGAAAAACAAAAGCCAACAAACAACCAACAACCTCAGAAGTAGTCTACTGGACATAAGATCCGAAAATCCAACAGCCAACAATTAAAATAACAATACAATTATTGCACCCACCATAAGATAAGACAATAAAAAATAGTGGTACAACATAGACATAAAAGGGGTTCAAAAGGGAGCCATCATTGAAATCCTTCAAGACAAAAGAGAGCAGGCTTGCAGCTAAACTAACATCCTCAGTAAAAGCAGACTGAAAGAAATCATTGGCAAGTCCACCTACAAAGAGATAATAATAACAGTATGGGTTTTTCTTTCCTTACAGGTTGATAAGGTTAGGTTAGTAAAAGCAATCAGAAAAATAGCCCCCAAAGTAGCCTGCTGGACATAAGACCCAAAAATCCAACAACCAATAGTTAAAATAGCAAAGCATTTATTGCACCCACCATAAGATAATCCAGTAAAAAATAGTGGTACTACATAAAGTCGAAAGTGGTTCAAAGGAAAGCCATCTTTGAAATCCTTCAAGACACAGAAAAGCAGACCAGCAGCTAAGCCCACAACATTAGTAAAAATAGGCTGGAAGAAAATCAAGAAGTAATTCCAATCCTGCAAAGAAGAAGTTATAGTAGCAAGGGTATTACAGTTTCTCTCCTTACAAGTTGTGGAGGTGAGGTTAGGGAGCATAAGAGGGGCCACATCCATAATAAAGGGAGAAAAAATAGATAAATTAGGGCCTGTCATAAAGCTATACAAAAATATAGCAGTTAAACATTGATACAACAAAGTCATGAGCCAATAAAAAAGATTTCCAAAAGGAAAAGAGAACTCAGCCTTAATCATATAATGGAAAATATATACAGTAGGACCACTTAAGAAAATATTGATGGCAAGAAGTCTGTCCCTATTGATCAGAAAGTAAAGCAGAAAGTAAAGCATAAGCAATTTCCCCACAGACAGAAACACCTTACCATTAATAGTGGAAACAATGAAGCAAGAAGACCCCAAAAAAGGTTAGGGTAATTAATCCAAATGCCAGACCACGAGATCGAATTAACCAAAAGGGGTATCGTGAAGATGATCATCAACAAAATCCGAGAAACAACAACACTAAATAGTGATCATGCGCTAAAGTAATATAACAGCCAAACCAATAGATGGATTAATTGGTAAAATCCAAGATTGTCCAAATTAACCAAACCATGCAAATGTTTAGAAGTGTAAGTTGATCAAAGAATTTTATGCCATTAATCTAGCACCCGATAAGGTAATCAAGACATGCATTACCTTCACGCCATACATGAGTGATTTTAAAATAGAGTTGAGAAAGGAGAGCTCTAGTTGAGAGAAGGTAGTACTATATGCCCATTTTGGTGGAAGTCAAAAGTTCAATCAGCAACAGGGCATCCTCCTCAATCCAAATATTGAGCCAACCTTTTGAAGGCAAATCTCAATAGCTTAGTAAACCATCATTAGCTCAACAAAAGGAATAGAGCAAGTATTAAGGGGGTAAGCAAAAGCACATAGGACTTTACCATTAAGGTTTTTGAAAATGCCACCACAGCTAGAAGCATTTTGAGAGATAGAGCCATCAGTGTTAATTTTAATAGTATTAATATGATATTTTACCCAATAAATAATCTTGTCATCTTTACAGTTGGGTGGATCCTGCAAGTTAAAACCTAGTTTATTGGCCACAAATTTACAGCCTTTGAATTGATTGTAGCTAATTAAATTGGCATTAAATAAGTCACAAATTTTATTTTTAATTTTAGCAATTATCCTCATGTGTTCATAGGAATCCCACGATATTTTACATCATTTTTTTTCCATCCATATGAACCAAATAAGAGTGATAGCAGTTATGACTTTAATGTTGGCTTTAGTAGTGTTTTCAAAATAAACTTCAAGAAGTTGGTATAGAGTTAAGGAGCCATTGAATTTCACAATATTAAAGAGATCATCACACCAAATCCAAAGTTTGGAAGCAATGGCTCTGTTAATAAATACATGAATCACATTCTCAATGTGAAAGCAAGAAGAGTATTTGAAGGTAAGTAAAACCTTTACCCCACATCAAGGAGTCGTGGATAAAGTTTTCAAAATATGCCAAGTTAGAACATAATTGGAAATAGGAATAGTGTTATTCCAAAGTTTAAAAAACACATGGAGAAATCATGAGCTTCTTTAATATGAATCCAAACATTTTTAAGGTTGAAATCATCATTTTGGAAAAGCTTAAAAGGATCTGATCATGATTGCTAGGAATGATAAGAATAATAGTAAGCTCTAAAAGAGAGAAAGGAATATAGTAGTTTATTGTTCAACTATTATTCTGCCGTAAAGAGTTCACTTAATAGAAGTGGAGTGGGTAGTAATTCATCAATGGACCCACCTCAGCCTAGTTATCTGCCAAAAGAAAGAGGTTCCAGAGTTAATCCCCTAAGAGATAAAAGATTTTGCTTCCCATTTGATGGAATAAAGTCTTTTCCATATAGGAGAGTCTCTCACTTTATAGGGCCAAATGAGAGGGTGCTTACCCTGGCAGTATTTGGCAGTCATGAAATTAGCCCAAAGACTATTGTTGCTCCTAAAATTCCACCAAAGTTTATAAGAAAAAATAATGATAGTTTCCCTAATTGGCTTACAGCCAAGCCCTCCTTCAGCAAGAGTGCCACAGCTTTTATACCAAGAGGTCCAATGCATTCTTTTAGTAGAATTATTAGGTAAGAAATGAGGCGCCAATGCTAATGGTGGTAGAATCAACACAATGGTTTGAATGAGATATAAAGGCATGGAGTTAAGGGTGCTCTTAATCAAAGTGAGCCTACCACCAAATGAGAGTAAATGAAATTCCCAAATAGAAATTTTATTAGAGATATTTTGGATTAACTCATCAAAGTGATGTGATTTTTCTCGACCTTTAAAGAGAGCACCAAGATATTTAATAGAAGTTGTTGTTGCAAAAATTAGTAATTCTCAAGATTTGGTTGATCCTATTACTAGGATTTTAGAGGAAGGAATGAAACAACTTTACCTTCATTAAAAAAGAGACCACTTTCATTACCAAATTTATTTAAAAGATTCTTAATAGTTTTAGTGATGAGTAGAGGCATTGTAAAAGATTATGAAGTCATCAAAAACTAAGATGAGAGAAGACCACCTTGAGTTCTATGCTAATTATTATTGAAAAGATCATTAAGGCTCCTCGAAAGATATTCAATAGCAATAATAAAAAGAGAGGGAGATAAAGGATCTCCTTGTCTCAAATCATGCATAGAAGGAAAAAAAACCTAGGGATTCACCATTCATGATAACGAAGAACCAAACATTGGTAATACAATTTTTAATGAGGCAGATAAAATAGTCAAAAAAACTAAACAAAAGAAGAATTAGGAAGAGGAAATTTCAAGAGAGGTTGTCAAAAGCTTTAAGATGTCTAATTTGAAAAGGATGTTACCACCTCTGGAAGAAGCATCAATGTGATGAATAATCTCTTGGGCTAGAAGAATGTTGTCAATTATAGCTTTACCTTTAATGAAACCAGTTTGGTTGGGAGAAATAATTTTAGGCAGCAGCAGACTAATTCTATTAATTAATTTAGCAATGAGTTTATGAAAGAAGGTGCAAAGGTCGATAGGTGAAATCACCAAGATTGATTATTAATTTTGGGAATGAGAACAATGGAAGTGCTAGAAAAATATCAAGGTAAAGGATTGCCATCAAAAAAATCAATGACAACATCAATAAGTCAGACTTAATAATAGGCCAACATTGATGAAAAAATTGAGTCATGTAGCCTTCGTACAAATGTAATCGTGTTCATGCTATTGAATACTCCAATCTCATTTAGGATGCAAATTAAGCAAATGGTTGTCATCATTAGTAATCATTGAGGGAATCGTGAGAGTTGAGAGATTCTAAGGTAGTTGTTATTTAATAAGTTTTAAAATGATGTATGACAATCTTTAATATCATTATCATTGATCCAAATGCGTATCATTTTAATTTTTTAATAGAGTTTAAGTTTCTTTTTTTTGAAAAGAGCATGGAAATACTTGGTATTTGTCACCATAATATGTCTAGCGCTAAAGATGTTTCCTCCATATTATGGTATTTAACCAAGTTAACTTTAGGTTCATTCAACTCCTCAAGTTTAGTAGAATCAGTCAAAATAACATCTTCAAGAGAACAAACTAATTATTTCATATTTTTTATATTGGCAAAAGCTTTTTTAAAATGATGCTTGTTCCACCAATTTAGGTTTCGTTTAAGCCTTTTAAGCTTAAGCCAGAGGTGAATCATGCCCTTAATTGAATTATCTGGATGAAGAGGAGCCATCCAGTTAATGGATACAACATTTATGAAATCAATGTGTTGGATCCACATATTTTGGAATCTAAAAGAAGTTGGGGAGGATAATCTATTGGAGGGATTTTGGATAGAAATCAAAAGCGGAGCATGATCAGACAAAGTTCTGCTAAAATGTTCAACATAAGTAAGGGGCCATTGATTGATCCAAAGAGAATTAAAAGAGTCCTATCAAGCCGTTGCCAGAGTCTAGAGTTATGCCACGTGTAGTCGGAGCCCGAAAAGCCAATATCAATTAGATAGCAATCAAGATTCATATTAGAAAAATCTTCCTTGGAATGAATGTTAGGTGAACAACCTCCCCTTCTTTTCGAGGAAGAGAGAATAGTGTTAAAATCACCCCCCAAACTAGGGTTTGTTGACCAAGGAGGCAAATGTTCTTAAGTTATCCCAAAGGATGTTCCTACTAGCTCTATTATAAGAAGCATAAATAAAGGAACCTAAAGCAAAAAATTCACCCAATGATATGTGGACATTAACCAATTGTTGAAGATCATCAAGGATAGAGATGTTGACTAAATTATTCCAAAAACACCAAATTTTATTGCTAATATTATCAAAGAAATTTTGAAAGCCAAGTGTTTTAGCAACATGGTTGATCTTAGAAGAGTGTATGAATGGTTCAATAATAACAAGTAAGGCTATGTTATGAATACGACAAAGACTTCTAATACGGTTGCGGACAATGAGAGTCCCAATACCCCGAATATTCCAAATTATAAAATTGATCATAATTAAATAAGAAAGAAAGGAAAAGTGATAACTAAAGAAATAAAAAAGTAAGAAGACAAGAAAACTAAAAAATAGTTATTTATTGGAAGTTAGAGAAGATCTAGTAGTTCTAGTGGAGCTATTAGTGAACATTCTAGCTTTAAGAGATTTTTTTTTAAAAATAGTTTGAAAAAATCTATCATTGTCCAAAGTATCATCATCCAAGAGAGACTGATTTGTCATATTTAGAATAGGACCTATATTAGTCAAAGAATTTCTAATGGTAATTTCCCCATCTTCAATGTCAGAATTAAGCTAAGAAAGTGGGTTAGCATGCGTATCACTCTGAAGGGTAGGAGAAGGAGAGGTTGTGAAGCCATTAATAGCTCAAATTTCATGTTCAAAATTACTTTTCAAATTTTGTTCCATCATTAAAAGATCAGCAATTTTCATATTTTGTTCTTTCATCAAAGGATCAACTCCATAATTTGTTTTCATATTTTGATCCAACCTAAAGTTTCCATTCAAATCACCACTCGGGTTCATATGAGTCTCGGGTTCACTAGCCAAAAGGGGTAGGTTAGACATAGTCAAGGTATTGTCTTGAGGAGCCAATTTGTAATTAGAAGAAATATTAATTAAGTTATCATTAGCCTCCTCATGAACCTCATAAGCATTATTTTTAACATGCTCGCATTGCTCCAATAAAATCAGTGGATAGAAAAGGAGTAGTGGGGGATGATTCCCATTTTGAGTGACTTTAGGCACATACATAAGCAAATTTATTAGTTTTTTCATATGATAGAGTAGGATTAGATCCGATTTATTCTTTTTAAGATGAGGATGCAACACAAAACATTCGTAATGATCATGGCCATGAATCTTACAATGTAAAAAAATAGAAAAGTTCTCAAATTCCACTTTTGATTATAACCAACTTCTCAGCATCCAAACTTCTAGGATGCTTTTAGTAATATCAATCTCAACCAAAATATGAGCAATGAAGGTCGATCTCAGAAGGGCGATCAATTTGAAGAGGTCACCAAAGAGAGCCCCAAAGAGAACTTGATGTGTAACATAATGTATTCTCATATTAGAAGAGCTATATAGGAACACCGGGATTCGCTTTTATATCAAAAGAGGAGACCATTTAAGTCACATTTGATAATTAAAAGTAAGAGCGCCGCAAAAACTCTTGAATAATCTAAGTCATTAGAGTGAATTAAAATATGCCTAGGATCAATCAATTGATAATGAAAACACCAAAGTTTAGGCTATGAAAAATGATTGGATGTTATCGAGAGTTGGCATAAGAAAATTTACCAACTAAAGAGAATTCAAAAGGCCAACTTTTCCACATCTAGATCGAGCACATAACAGGCATCCCATGAAATGAGGTTGAGATCAAATTCACCAAGCATTAGGGAAATGTTCTTACGTGATAATGCATCCTTAAAGGACTTAACTGCAGGCATAGTAGCGGTTGATTTCAGATCCAATTCTATGTAAATCTGATGCCCTAGCTGACGCCTCCAAGATGGATAAGCTTGGCTGCGTGAAAATTTGCTCCTCCTCCATTGAAAGAGTGAAGGGAAACTCACATAAGAGGCCAATCAGAGATAAATTATCGAAAAGATTGATCGAGAATGATCAGAAATTGGCCAAGCCGCAAGGAAATCGAAAGGGAAAAATTTAATCGCTAGAGAGCATCGCGAGGGGGAGTGGTTTGGGGTTGAGGTTTTTTTTGAGTTTGTGCTCATTTCATTTATTTTTTAGGGTTTATGGTTTAGGGTTTACGGGTTTTAGGGTTTAGGGTTTAGGGTTTAGGTTTATGGTTTGTTTTGGGATTAAGGTTTTAAGTTTTATTTATTTAAGTTTAGTTTATTTTAGTTTAGGTTTATATTTATTTTCTTTTGTTTATTTTAGGTATAATTTTTTTTAGTTTATGATTTAGGTTTAGTTCTTTAATTATTTTTATGTTTTATTTTTGGGTTATTTTTAAGTTATTATTTAGTTTTTATTTTATGTTTATTTTTTTATTTTTTTATTATTTTATTTATATTTTATTTTAGGTTTATTTTATTTTTTAGTTTAGTTAATGTATTTATTTTATCTTTTTTATTATATTTTATTTTATTAGGTTTAGGTTTAGTTTGTTTAGCTCATTTTATAGGTTTAATTTATTTATTTTAGGTTTTATTTAATTTATTTTAATTTTATTTTTATTTAGTTTAGGTTTAAGTTTAGGTTTAGTTTAAGTTACTAGGGTTTATGGATCAGAGTTTATGGTTTAGTGGGGCCCATGATCTTGGGTCAGGGTTTTGGTTTATGTATGGTTGTCCAGTTTAGGTTTAGTTAGGATTTAGGTTTTTAAGCACATAGGTTGGGGCCTGTAGGGCTCAGTTTGTGTTTAGGTGTGGAGGTCAGAGGGCCTGGGCCCATGGTTTTTGGTTGTGTTTGGAGGAGGGTCAAGTTTAAGATTTAGGTGAGGTTTATGGGTTTGGGTTTTGTGGCCCAGGGTTGTGGTCAGGGGCTCAGGTCAGATTTTAGTTTCATGGTAGGTTTAGAGGTTAGGCTTTAGTGTTGGGTAGGATTTAGGGTCAGTGTTAGGGTTTATGGTATTTATGATTTAGGGTTTAGGGTTTAATGTTTAGGATTAGTTTAGGTTTGATTTAATTTATTTTAGTTTATTTTAATTTAGGTTTATGTTTATTTTAGGTTAGGATTTTTTTAGTTTAAGGTTTAAAATTTATTTTATTTAGGTTTATTTTTTAGGTTAAGATTTTATTTAGTTTTTATTTTATTTTATTTTAGTTTTATTTTATTATTTTACATTTAGTTTATTTAGGTTTTATTATTTTGTATTTTATATAGTTTAATTTAGGTTTTATTTTTATTTTACATTTAGGTTTTAGTTTAGGTTTATTTGTTTAAATTTAGGCATTTATTTTATTTATTTAAGTTTATGTTGGGCCAGGGTTAGATCCAGTTGGTTTGGTGGGGCTCAGGTTTAGGGTGAGGGCCCAGCCCAGTGGTAGCCTTGGGCCTTAAAGGGTTAGGTAGGGTTGGAGTGGGGTCATTTTTAGTGGGGTCACCATTATCCGGGTGTGTGATTGGTTTGGTAGCATAGGTCAGGGTGTGGCCCAGATAGGTAAAAGCCCAGGTTTAGGATCTGGTCAGGTCAGGGTTAAAGGCCTGGGGTCAGTCTCAGTGGTGTTTAGTTGGTAGTAGAGGTACTCAGTGGGTCAGGCCCAGGGCCTAGGTAGGGTTAGAGGGCACAGGTGTGGGCCCAGGGCAGTTTAGGGTATGCCCAGTTTGGGCCTGTGGCCTGGAGTCATGTAGAGGGTGATTTTAAGTACAGTTTTGGGAGTGGCTCAGGTCAGGATCAGGGCCCAGGGTCTGGTAAGAGTGGGGGTGGTTGGTGGCCTGGCTGGGTTAGATTTAAATTTGTGAGGTTAAGATAAGTTTAGGGTTAGGGTGTGGCTCAGCTTGGTTGGTATGGTTTAGGCCCAGGTCAGAGGGTGGCTGTTCAAAGAGCCTCAATTTACAGGATTGAGGTAGCTTTTATGATCCGGTGGTTTAGTTTAGAGAGTTAGGTTAGTTTATGGTTTAGGTCAAGAATTTAGGGTTTATGGTTTAGAGTTTAGGGTTTAGGATTTTGTGTTTAGGGTTTAAAGTTTGGGGCTTAAAGTTTTTTTAAAATTAAGTAAAATTATAGGTTTCAGTTTATTTAATTTAGTTTATTTATTTTATGTTTATTTAATTTAGTTTAAGATTTTTATTTTAGGGTTTATATTTTTAAGGTTTAGGGTTTAGGGTTGTTGGTTTAGGGTTGTTGGTTTATGGTTTTCCATTTAGGGTTTAGGGTTTAGGGTGTAGGATTTATGGTTTATGATTTTATATTTATTTTAGTTTATTTAGTTTATTTTTATTTGTTTTTGTTTATTTTATTTTTTATTTTTATTTAGGTTTACTTTTTATGTTTATTAAGTTTAGTTTATTTATTTTAATTTAGGTTTTTTATTTTAGTTTATTTTTTAGGTTTAGGTTTAGGTTTATTTTTTTTAGTTGAGTTTTATTTTATTTTATTTTTAAGTGTAGGTTTTATTTAACTTTTAGGTTTACGTTTAGGTTTTTATTTTATCTTTTTAGGTTTAGGTTTTAGGTTTTTATTTTAGGTTTATTTTTAGGTTTATTTTATTTTATTTAATTTAGGTTTAGGTTTAGGTTTAGGTTATTTTAAGCTTAAGTTTAGGTTTTATTTATTTTAGTTTAGTTTATTTTAGTTTAGGTTTAAGTATATTTTATTTTGCTTATTTTATTTTTATTTTAAGTATTTGTTTTTTTTAGTTGAGGGTTTAGGTTTTATTTCTTATTTATTTTTAGGTTTATTTAGCATTTTTTTTTATTTAGTTTTTATTTTTTATTTTTATGTTTATTTTATTTTCATTTTATGTTTAATTTTTATTTTATTTAACTTTTTTATTCTTAGGTTTATTTTATTTTTTAAGTTTAGTTCAGGTTTTTATTTATTTTATATTTGTTTATTTTTATTAGTTTATTTTTATTTTATTTTTAATTATTTTATTTAGGTTAAGTTTTTTTTTATATTTTATTTTTAGGTTATGTTTTTATATTTTTAGGGTTTAGGGTTTTTAGTTGTTTTTAAGGCTTAGGGTAGGATTTAGGGTTAGGGTTTGTGGGTTTAGAGTTCTTGTTAGGCTTTAGAATTTTTTTTAAAATTAAGTAAAGTGATAGGTTTAGGTTTTATTTTGCATTTAGGTTTAGGTTTATTTTTTTATTTTTTATTTTTTATTTTTTAAGTTTAAGTTTTATTTTTGGTTTATTTAGGTTTTATTTTTTTTTTAGTTTAGGTTTAGGTTTATTTTTAGTTTATTTTATTTTATTTAGTTTAGGTTTAGGGTTTAGGGTTAGTTTAGTGTTTAAGATTTAGGATTTAGGGCTTAGGGTTTAGCATTTAGGGTTTAGAGTTTAGGGTTTAGGGTTCAAGGTTCTGGGTTTAGAGTATTCAGGGTTTAGGGTTTAGGGTTTAGGCTTTAGGTTTTAGGTTTAGGGTTCAGGTTTTAGTTTAAGTTTTGGGTTTTTTGATTTTTCTTTAGACGTAGAACAAACTTTGATTCAACATTTCATCTTTTTGATTTCATCAACCAAGTAACACCAAGTTTTTTAAGACACAAGTGACGACATAGATAAAAAATGTGCACGCATATAGCAAATCAATAACCCTAGATAATTAGAAAGGTCTGTACTATGAAGACATAGTTCCATAAGCAGTGGATCGGATCGATTGTTCTTCAGTTTCTCCAATTCCCATTAGAACCACCGCGGCCTCTCCAGTTTTGGATCCACCATCATATCCCCTGATCTCTCTCTCTGCCATCACCACGATTGTAACCTCCATCACTCCTCTAGCCTCCAGAACCACCACTGCTCTGACCACCACCTCCATATCCATCAGCACCTCCAAATCCCCCACCATGAAATTACCTCCACCTCTGACTCCACTGTCAGATCTAGACAAAGCCTGGTTGATAATGATGTTCCTGCCGTTAAGGAATGCCCATTCTTAGTGTTTAGGTTTAGGTTTATTTGGTTTTAGGGTTTAGGTTTATTTTTAATTTTAGTTATTTTAGATTTAAAGTTAAGGGTTTAGGGTTTAGGGTTTAGAAGTGTTAGGTTTGTAGGGTTTAGGGTTTAGTTTAAGTTAAGTTTTAGGGTTGCTTTTAAGGTTTAGGGTTTAAGGCATGTTTTTTTAGTGGTTTAGTTTAGCTTAGGGTTTGTGGGATTAGGGTTAGTTTTGGGTTTTAATGGTTTAGGGTGGTGTATTTAGAGCTTTAGGTTTATATAGTTTAGGGGTTTAGGGGCTTAGGAAGCTTTAGGGTGGGTTTAGTTTAGGATTTAGTTTTTTTTTTTTAAAATCATGAACTGTAAGTTTTGGTTTATTTAGTTTATTTTTCAATTATTTTAATTTTTTTTATTTTTTTTATTTAGTTTAGTTTATTTATGATAAGTTTATTTATTTTAGTTTAGATTTTTTATTTTAGTTTATATTTTTATTTAGGTTTAGGTTGTTTTATTTTAAGTTTAATTTTATTTTTATTTTATTTTTGAGGTTTATGTTTTATTTTTTATTTTTAGGTTTAGGTTTTTATTTTATTTTTTTAGGTTAAGGTTTTAGTCTTTCATTTTAGGTTCATTTTTAGGTTTTATTTTTTAGTTTAGGTTTATGTTTATTTTTAGTATATTTTATTTTATTTAATTAAGGCTTTAGGTTTAGTTTAGTTTAGGTTTACGTTTAGGCTTTATTTCTTTTATTTTAGTTTATTTTAGTTTATTTTAGGTTTAGTTTTTTTTTCTAGTTTAGGATTTAGATTTTATTTTTTATTTTTTAGCTTTTATTTCTATGTTTATTTTTTTGGTTTAGGTTTTGTTTATTTTTTATTTTATTTTATTGCAGGTTTATTTTATTTTTATTTTACGTTTAGTTTTTATTTTATTTAGATTTTTTATTTTTTTTATTTTTTTATTTTGGTTTAGGTTTTTATTTATTTTATTTTATTTATTTTTAGGATTAGTTTTTATTTTTAGGTTTTTAATTTATTTTAGTTTAGTTTTTATTTTTTTATTTTTTTATTTAGGTTTAGGTTTAGATTTTTTTATTTAATTTATTTTTAGTTTTATTTGGTTTAGGTCTCTTTTTTTTAGGTTTGTAGGTTTTAGGGATTAGGGTTTAGGGTTTAATGTAGGTAGGGGGGGTTCTCTGATTATGAGGTATGTTTAGGGTGGGGTTTAGTGGTTGGGGTTTTTATGGTTGGGTAGGGTAGGGTGGTTTAGATTTTAATTATTTTTATTTTAATGATTTTAATTTTATTTAAATTAAGAAATCATAGATTTAGGTTTATTTAGTTTATTTTTATTTTGATTTAGATAAATTTTTTATTTTTTTATTTAGTTTATTTATTTTAGGTTTATTTCTTTAGTTTAGGTTTTATTTTGTTTGTTCTTTAGGTTTAGGCTTAAGTTTAGCACCATTTTAGTATTAGGCTAACATTTAGGGTTATAGGTTTAGGTTTTAAAGCTTAGGGTTTAGTTTTAGTGTTTTAGCTTTAGTGGTTTAGATTTAGGTTTTTAGTCAGGGAAGGTCAGTCAAGATTTAGGGTGGGTAGTTTAGATTTTAGTGGTTTTAGCTTTAGGGTTTATGGTGGCTTGGGTTTTAGTGAGTTAGTTTAGAGTTTAGGGTTTTAGGGTATGATATTTGGATTTAGTTTAGGGAGCTTAGTTTAGGGATTAGTGTTTAGGGTGGTTTATTTGGGGTTTAGGGTTTAGTTTGGTTTATGGTTTAGGGTTTTATGGTGGGTGGGTTGGGGGTTTAGGGTTTAGGGTCATTAGGGTTTAGTTAGTTGGGTTTAGAGGTTTAGGTTTATTTTATTTATTTATATTTATTTATTTATTTTATTAAGTAGGATGTTTATTTAGAATATTTTTATTCATTTTAGTTTATTTTATTTTTTATTTTGATTTAGATTTACTTTTATTTTTATTTAGTTTAATTTATTTATTTAGGATTATTTATTTTAGTTTAGGTTTTTCATCTTAGTTTACTTTTTAGGTGTAGGTTTAGATTTAGCTTTATTTTTTAGTTTATTTTTTATTTTATTTTGTTTTGTAGGTTTAGGTTTAATTTTTTATTTTTCTATTTATGTTTAAGCTTTTATTTTATTTTTTTAGGTTTAGGTTTTAGGTTTTTATTTTAGGTTTGTTTTTAGGTTTTAGTTTTTAATTTAGGTTTAGGTTTATTTTTAGTTTATTTTATTTATTTAGTTTATGTTTAGGTTTAGGTTTAGGTTTAGGTTTTATTTTTTATTAATTTTTAGGTTTATTGTTAGGTTTAGGTTTTTATTTAGTTTTTATTTTATTTTATTTTAGCTTATTTTATTTTTATTTTAGGTTTTGTTTTTATTTTATTTAGGTTTATTTAATTTTTAGTTTAGTTTAGGATTCTATTTATTTTATTTTAGTTTAGTTTTTATATTTTATTTTTTATTTTCTTTTAGGTTAATTTGTTTAGGGTTTTTTTTTTTTTTGGGGGGGGGGGGTTATGGTTTATTTAGGGTTTGGGGTTTAGGGTTTAGTCTTTTAAGGCATAAGGTTTAGGGTTTAGGATTTTTAGGGTTTAAGGTTTTTGGTTTAAGGTTTAAGTTTTAGGTTTAGGGTTCAAGTTTTAGTTTAGGGTTTAGGGTTTTTGTTTTTTTGTTTTAATAGAGAACAAATTCTGGTTCAACATTTCTTCTTTGATTTTCAACCAAGTAACACACCAAGTTTTCTAAGACACAAGTGACGACATAGATAAAAAATGAGCATGCATAGAGTAAATCAAAAATTAGAACCTATTATAAAAGCTTCATAAGCAAGTAGATCGGATCAACCGTTCTTTAGTTTCTCCGCCCAATCGAACCACCTGCCTCCAATAGCGGGATCCACCATCATATCCCCGATCTCTCCCTCCACCACCACCATGGTTGTAACCTATATTGGTCCTCCCACCTCCATGAGCACCACTGCTCTAACCACCACCTCCATATCCACCAGCACCTCTAGATCCCCCACCACCACTAAGATAACGCCTCTACCTTCCACCCACCACATCTAGACTCCTCACGATGATGTTCCTACTGTTAAGGTTTTGCCCATTCTTAAGGTTTAGGTTTATTAGGTAATAGGGTTTAGGTTTATTTTTTAATTTATTTAGTTAATTTAAGTTTAGGTATTTTGGGGTTTAGGGTTTAGAGTTTAGGGTTAGGGTTTAGGGTTTAGGAAATATGCTTTTAGGGCTTAGGGTTTAAGGTTATGGTTTAGGGTTTAGGTTTACGGTTTATAGTTGTAGGTTTAGGGTTTAGGGTTTAGGGTTTAGGGTTTAGGATTTAGGGTTTATTATTATTATTTTTAAATTAAGCAAATGGATAAGACTAGGTTTATTAAGTTTATTTAATTTATATTTATTTATTTTAATTTATTTTAATTTTTATTTACTTTAGTTTAGGATTTTTATTTAAATTTTTTTTTAATTTGGTTTAGGTTTAGGTTTATTTTTTAGTTGAAATTATTTTTATTTTATTTTTCAAGTTTAGGTTTTATTTTTTATCTTTTTGGTTAAGGTTTTATTTTTTATTTTTATCCTAAGAGCCTAATCATATCCAAGCCACACATTAAAGCATCAATCATTTAAGAAATAATGACAAGCTTGCTGTCTTAATGCATAATGTAAACATAACATCAAACAATTATATAAACTATTATAAAAGAATAAAAGGCTGGTGCGGTCGGGTACCACCGTACAACCCAATGAGAGAAAAGATGTGTAGTCGAGCTCTACCCTTATACAACCTGGAATATGAAAGAGTATTTATAATTGTATTAAATGCTATTGGGGTCTTCTTTCTTCTTATCTCCATTTCTGATTTGGTTCCTTCTTTGATTTGAATGGTGCTTGCTTCAAAGGCATCACAAGGCACCCAAAGATAAAGCATTCTGGCCACTGCTCATCCCAATCCCCCAGAGAACTAATCCTAATTCCCATTACAAAAATTACATTTATCTCGAAAAAGTAAATCTAACTATACCTATAAAATTGAGGTTAGCTAAATATACATAAAATCCAAAGCAGTTGTATTTATAATTTTGTCTTAGCACCCTACACATGGTTAAATAAGCCCACCTGTCCTAACTTGGATTATGCTTAAGGATTTAAGCAACCTACAAAAAAGCATTCACATTTACTTTTAAGCATCCCTTAAGCATAAACCCCTACAGAAAACATGATTAGGCTAATATTGGCCTATCATCCAGTCTATGAAGCATACATCCTAACATCCAATCTAAAATAATACATCATAAAATTAAACATGCATCACATCATACACCATCCTAACTTAGAGCTAGAAGTGGTAACTTTATTCTAATGTGTGTATTAAGGCTTGTGTGGTAAGTCTTGTTAGGTATTAGTGGTAACTTTAGGTTGATTTCACTTGAAGTAGTTTAATTGATTTGAGAATTTTAATTTGTGTTGTCTTTTATTTCATTTGATTACACTTAGCAACTAAGTGTTATAAAGAGATGAAAAGAGGATTGCCTCTTTCATCCTACCTTAAGTCACTTTCTAAAGTATATTAACTTGATTTAGTTCTCTTTAGTGAATGGCTTATTAAATGATTTAATTAATCCTAAGTTTAGGTTCACTTTAAATAATCCTATTCAAAATGAAAGGCATCTTAAGATTAATTTAATTGAATTACTACCATACCATCACATGTAACATACGTATGATTTAATCCTAAGTGTATCTATACATGCAACATATTTTAGGACACTTAAATGATGAATGTATGTGTATGTTTAGAATTTATATTTTATTTGATTGAGTTATTTAAACATATTAATTTAGAACTTTATCCAAACTCTTATACAAAAAGGACATAAAAATGAAATTAAATAGGCATGTTCCATTGTTAAACTAGGGAAGTGAGGTAATGAAATGAACTCCTTGGAGCTAGCTAAAGCCTCATATTCTCGGGATGTCCAGACTATATATCTATTTGCAATCAAACATATGTAAATTTGTATACATGAACATAGGAAGTAAGCTCCAAATCATATGGATAATTAATTCAACCACTTAGTCAATTATAAATGCATGCAATTTTAATGTAAAATAAGAATTTCATTCAATAATCACATATACATATACATGTACAAAGATATAGGCAAGTACGTGTCATTATTAAATGAGGGAAGTGAGGTAATCAAATGACCTCTTCGGGGATAACTAAAGGCTCGCATCCCCGGGATGTCCAGACTATATACTTGCTTTCCTTGGACACACATGGATGTATAAATAAATGAGGGAAAGAAAACCAAGCAAAGATTGTATATGTTTTTTGATTGAATCATCTATATATATGAATTAAAACTCTATCCAAATTCTAATGTTAAAATACATAGAAATGAAATCAAATGGGTACATGTTGTTGTTAAACTAAGGAAGTGAGGTAATCAAATGACCTCCTTGGGGCTAGCTAAAGCCTCATGTTCCCGAGATGTCTAGATTATATACCCATCACCATTCAATCTAATATAAATCAACACATGAATAGAGAAAAGAGAACTCAACATTCATACACCTAAGTTATAATCACATTCATTTCTTATGTATTAATAATTAGCATCATAACACATTATTAATCTTTTATAAACTTTTGAAAAAAAACATTTGGATTTAAAAGTGATAATAGCCACGCATATATTAAATTAATTCAACACATGCAAGCTTACATAAAGGAAATCCATTTTATTTTACTATATTTTGAAAAGATGGATGCATGGATTCAAATGACATACTACATTTAACATGATTGGAAAAGGACAATGAAATATAACTCGTGATTCATTCAACCAAACTAGTTCTTAAGGAAAATCAAATCAAATAAGATTATTTCAAGTAAACCAAAGCTTCTTTGTTAATTAAGTTTTGGATTCAATTTGATTTAAAGAGGAGAAGAGAAATCATCACTTGCTATTTTAAACCTATTCCAACATTACTGATTTGATTTAATTTAAGGAAATATAATTAAGTTAATTTTTTGGGTTAATTAAGTTGAACCCTTAGTTAGATGAATTAATTACACTTACCTATGCCACCTTAAAGTAATTAACTAAATAATTATGAGCCAACATGATATGCATGGAAAATAAACCTGCAATGATCCTAAAAAATAAAATGGGCCTAATTCAATTGGCTCATGATTAATAGTTAATTAGATTAAGGGACTTAATTAATTACTCTTATGGTTTTCTCACACATGTGGACTAACCACAATTTCATTAAACTCCTTTAGGTTATGAAACGCTTAAAGATGTACTCCATGATTTACTTAATTAAAGTTGATGTGATTATGATTTCAATTTGATTAAGTGATTTAATTAATTAGTTGAATCTTAATTAATTTCATTTTAAAAAAGGGTGAAATGAACATAGTGAAAGGGCTCCAAACCCTATTCTGCAGTTCACTTTCTATTGAATAATGATTAATAAACTTAATTAACCAATTTATTACTGTTCATGGAATTAATTAATCATTAATTAACTTAAAAGAGAAGTTAAGATTTAATTAGTCAATTTTCTAATTAAGTGAGCAATAAATCCCAACAAAATCATGGGAGGCAGAGATCATCCCATTAAATTAACCCACAAAATTTGGGATTAATTGCTCTAGTAATTAAGGAGTAATTAAGCTAATTAATTTTATAATTAAAATATAATTACTATTCAAAATTAGTTAAGATCATTTTTAATTAATTCTCCTCTCAAATACTATTAAAATGAGTATTTATTTGTATTTATTTGATTTATCTATGATTTTTAAAAGTTTTAGCCATTAAAAATTATTAAATAAGCCTAACTAAAGCCTAATCCTGTTGGTAGCACATGGCACGTAGATGTGGTGCAATTTCCACATGGCACCGCAGGATTGGCTACTTAAAACTTATTCGACTCAGTGATTACATGGTGGTGGCAGACCTACTTTTTTGTCAGCGTCCGATCTAAGATCGGATGGCTATGATTAATCCCACAGCTTAATAGGACTAAATCAGATCGATCTAGTGGCTCCAATCATGATCGTCCATTCTGATCATGCAGGATGGACGGTGCATGATCTAACATCAAGCGAGTGAGGAAGAATGGAGTTTGTTCGCCATTGCTCACTTAATGAGCTTACCCAAGCTCAGATCAACTCCAAAAGGATCTTACACCTTCACGACATTGATCGGAGGGGATCTAATGGTCATGATCACATGAGATGCAAGTTTCTTCAAAAAGGCCCAACCCATTTTTTCCTAAGGATTGGTTTTGGAAGTGTACCTCGCTGGAGCTCAAGAATAACATCTTGAATGTTGAGGAAGCTTCATCTAGTGGAGACAAAGCCCTGTTGACTAGAAATTGGATCAATTCTTTGATGTTCACTCAAAAGGCCACGAACCTATGATTTGGAGCTCAGCTTTGATCGAAGTCCCACCTTCGGTGCTCAAAAAGCTTGGAAGATTATACATTCTTGCTTGACGAGGCCTAGGGAAGGTGCGTTCAAAGTTAATTTGAGTTTGATGGATAAATGGGGAAGTTAGGTCAAAAATGGGAGTGTCCTATTTCGGGATGGACTGGAATGGCATTTTCTGATCGAGGAATGAACTTAGGAGCTTAGGGAATGGCTCTAACGTCTCATCTTGGGTAGCTAGGGCTCTGGGATTGATTTTGTGCGTGTTTGAGTGAAAATGATAGGGTGTATACCCCCCTTCATCTTGATCAAATGGTGGGATTGGGTTTGGCTTCTAATGGATGTCCGAAAATCTCAGGGAGTTATGGGTGGCAGGGAGGATGTGAGTTGGCTCGGCTTGGTTGGTTAAAGATGTGGAGGTGGCTGCCAAGGAAAAATCATTGGTGTCCTATGGGTTTTAAATGCTCCAATTGGGAGGGTGAGGTGATCTCACCTCCATCGATCATGGCCGACCCAACCACCCCTTGGGTCAGGTTGAACAGTGTCTTAGGTTCCTAGGTGGACCATTGGGAGAGTACCAAGTGGCCAAGAAATGGAAATGATCACTTACATGGGTGATTTATCTCAAGTGATGCCTTGACCCAAGGGTGGAAAGATCAATTGGCATTGGATTTAATTTAGGCAGATTTTAAATGAGCCAAAAGTGGGTTAGCCAAAATTTCAAAGCAATTGGAGTTGATTTGGTTATGTTTGGCTCAATTTGACTTATATAGGTCAAATTGGGTTAGGTTGGGTCAAGTTGACCAATTGGTCAAATTGGGTCAAACAAAGGGTTGGGTCAAGTTCATATGATCATTTGGGATGTTTTAGTTTAAATAGTTTGGTTTAGTTTGGTTTAGTTTGGCTTAGATTTGATTTTGGCTCATTTGAATTCATTTGGGTCAAATGGGTTAAGTTGACCAATTTGACTAATTTAGCCAAATTGGGTTAGGTGTGTTGTTTTAAGTTACCATGATTGTAGCTTTCATTTCAATTAATTTTGATTTTGTTTTGATTTAAGCCATCTTGAACATATAAGTCACTTTGGGCTAAGCAGGTCAATTGGGTAAAATCATGGCTTTGGTCAAGTCCAATAATCAATTTGGAATGAACTTGAGCCATTTTGCAATCAATTTCGTTTATATTTTGATTTGACCCAAATTGGTCTTTTAGGTCGATTTGGGTCAACATGGGTCAAAAAATCAATTGGGTTTGGTTTGACTCAATTGAAGGTCAAGTCATATTCAAATATTGATTTTGATTTAGTATGAATCATTGGTTTCAAGAGATTTGGCTTAGGTTGCAATTTGGCTAGTTTGGGTTCATATAGGTTAAGGGGTTGACTTGGTTTGACCCAATTTGTGATAATTAACCAACCTAGGGTGATCAACAATCATTATGGGAGGTTTTGATGGGCTTGGTTCAATCCAATTTGGGTAGGATTAAAACTTGGCTCAAATAGGTCAAATTGGCCACTTTGGGTCAAGTGGACAAATTGGGTTTAGTTGGCTTGAGTTTGGGTTGAGTTTGATTTAGTTGAGTTTATATATGATTTGAGATTGATATATAAATTTAATTGTCTTGGTTCAAATGAGTTTTGGTTCATTTGAACATTTTAAGTCAAAATGGTTAAGTTTGGTTTGACTTGGGTTGATTTTAGTTTGGTTTTATGATTGTAGATTTCATTTATATTTTTGAATTTTATTGAAGGTTTGATTGATTCATGAGAAAATCAATTGAATTTAAGTTTAGGAATGAAGGAATTTGGCTAAGTCCATAGTTGGGTCATGTGGCTTAGTTTGATTTTGATTTGGTTTGATTTAGTTTTGATGATTTAAATGTATATTTCATTTAAATTTGTGAAGATGATTGAAAATATGATTGATTTGTGAGAAAATCAATTGAGTTTGACTTGATTTGGATTAAGATTCGGCTAAGTCCATGGGATAGGTCATATGGCTTAGGAAGAGTTTTGATTTAATTTCATTTAGTTTTATTTAGTTTTGATCATTTAAATGTAGATTTGATTTATATTTGGGAAGATTGATTGATGATATAAATTGATTATGAGAAAATTAAATGATTTTGTATTGATTTGGATGAAGATTTGGCTAAATCCATGGGATAGGTCATATGGCTTAGGAAGGGTTTCAAGTTTGGATTTGATAATGGGCTTTAATCATTTGGTTTTAGAATTTGGCTTTGGATTTGGATTTGAATTTGATGTTTGAATTGAACTTGAGGTTTGGTTTGAGAAAGTGAACAATTGGATTTGGGTTGGAAGCTAGGTGGAATGTATTAATCCCTAAGGCATAACCTAATTCTATGGTTAACCCTTCTAAGTCTTTAGGCTTAGGTTAAGTGTTTACCTAATTATTAGAAGTGTCTTATGACTATAGAAGTCTTAATGTCTACAAGACTCCTTTGTCTAAGATGGGAAGATTGAATTCGCATTCCAAAAGTGAGGTCAATAGGCTTTAGGCTCCATAGTGTTGCCCTTAGAGATAAATGATTGGAAGACCGAAGCCAAGTTTCACAATAAAGACTCAAATACATCTTTCAACGCTTTGCTTGGAAGACCATGGATACATGAGAACACCATAGTTCCATCCTTTCTACATGAAGTTCATGAGAGGTGGGATCGTCTAATGTGTCAAAGGAGATCTCAAGCCATTTATAGTTCATGAGGTCAGCATATATGAGGATGCAGCTTACTACCTCCATCAAAATTAGCAAGTCTATTCTTGCAAACTTGGCCAAAGTTTAAAAATAAAAGAAAAAAAAAAGAAAAAGAAAAAGAAAGAGAAAAATAAAAAGAAAAGAAAAGAAAAAATGAAAAAGAAAATAAAAGGGAGAGGAAATAGACTTGGAGGAGGAAGCGGAGCCTAACATTAGAGTCTACCCACCATTCATTACTCTATTCAAACATAAGGATCGATGACCTAACCTTCACCAGGTAGAGGAAGAGGCTGGTTCAGAGTAGTCCCAGGGGTGGAAAACCACCTTATTAGCCACTCAATAGAAGATATATCCTAGCTACCAAGAATACACCTACTATCCATATAGACTTTGAATCTAGTTCATAGGATGATTCTTATATGGTTAGAACACTAGCCAGCTCTTCTCAATAGTAGATTCCCTTAGAGGTGACACTTGAGCCAGATAGCGATGAATACTGGCTCCAAAGCAAAGCATTAGAGTATCAAAGTCTATATGTGAAACAATTAGGCATCAGTTGGGAACCTTAGCTCTAACCCCACTTTCCTCTAAAAAAGCTGAGGGTTTAGTAGGTAAAGAAGCCTCTAAGTCATCCGCAGGTGTGAAAACTCAGAATTTTTTTCTAGGAGCATCATCCTTAAGTCAAGAAGTTGATGTAGAACTTGAGGATGATTCATATAAAGATTTGATAGAATTACCTTTTGATTAGTACTTGCCTTGTGTTCATAATTTAGCAAAGAAAGGGTTAATCCCACATACTTGGTCAAAGTATAGATTAGACTACTTTAAAAGAATATGGAAGAATAAATGCAAAATCTCTCAATCAAGATTGGGACTAGGATTCGATATAGTGGGTCCAGTCGATGATGATGATTAGTGCTTAGTCATCACCAATCATTTGGAATCAGATAGGTTCTTTTCAAATCACATTAACTCATATGAGGAGCTATGATTAAAAGCTTCTGATGATTCAGATGACTTTGAAGTCAAAGATGCATTATCAGAGTTCGAAGAAAAGATCAAGTCAACCATTGATGCAAAGATATCAACTTAGGAGCTGAAGAAGATCCACGCTCGACATACATCAGTTCTTTGTTGGATGAAATTGAAACCAATGACTATGTTAGGCTATTAACTAAGTTTAAGGACTACTTTGCATGGAGTTATAAAGAGATTCCTGGATTCACACTTGATGTAGCGGTCCATAAACTAGTAATATAGCCTACTACTAAGCATATCAAGCAAGCTCCTAGACGCATACGATTAGACATAGAATAACAGGTCATTTATGAAGTCAAGAAACTGATCGATGATGGCTTCATCCGGGAAGAAAAATATCTAACTTGGTTAGCCATCATCATCCTCCTTACAAAAAAGAATGGCCTCATCTTATGCAGTCTTCTCTTTCATGGATGGCTCATCTGGATATAACCAAATAAAGATGGCCCCTGAAGATGAAATAAATAGTTCTTTTAGAACCCTGATCAAAATATATTGCTATAAGATCATGCCTTTTAGCCTTAAAAATGCTAATGCTACATACCAGTAGGCTATGACTCGAATCTTTGATGAACTCATTCATCATCAAGTTGAGTGCTATGTCGATGATCTCGTGGTCAAAAGTAGAGAAAAGGAAGACCATCTCTTTGACTTGAGAGTAGTTTTAAAATAGTTAAGATAATTTAACCTCAAAATGAACCCCCTTAAGTGTGCATTTGGAGTAGCTTCAGGGAAATTCCTTTGGTTTGTTGTCCGACACTGGGGAATCAAAATTGATTCAGAGAAGAATAAAGTGATATTAGAAATGCCACTCTCTAAAAGTTTAACTCAACTTATATTATTCTAAGGGTGGTTGGCTTATATAAGATGCTTTATATCCAACCTATCGGGAAGATGTAAACCATTCTCAACACTTGCCAAAAGGATGCCAAGTTCAAGTGGGATGATAAGTGTGAGCATGCCTTCGAAGACATCAAGCATTAACTGATGATGCCACTAGTTCTTGCAGCCCAGGATCCCTTATCCTGGGCAAGTTGCTCATACTTTACACTGTTGTGTTAGATGACTCCCTCGGTGCTTTGTTGGCCCAAGCTAAAGCTGAAGGGAAGGAAAATGTACTCTACTACCTTAATTATCATCTAATTTCTATTGAGGCTAATTTTCCACTCACTGAGAAATATTGCTTAGCTTTAATCTTTGCATCTCAAAAGCTACATCACTACATGCTTCCTCATAAGGTGAACTTAATCTCTAGGATCAATCCACTATAGTATCTCATGACATGGCTAATGCTATCTAGATGGTTGGCACAATTGTCTATGATTTTATCACAGTTGGACATTACCTTCGTACCCCTCTGCATGATGAAAGGACAAGCGCTAGATGATTTATTAGTAGCACACCCACTTCCTATTGACTCTTTGCTTAGTGATGATCTCCCCAATGAACAAATCAAGAACTTATGGGATACTAGCATTCACCGCTGAGAGATGTACTTCTTAAAGAGAAGAAGAACCACAATCTACTATTTCAAGAATGGTAGGAGTAAGAATAGTTCTCTTAACTTCAGACCACGATGTGATGAGATTCTCATATCATCTGTCTAATCCTTGCACCAACAATGAAGCTGAACATGAGGCTCTGATTGCCGATCTGGAGTTATTCATTACTCTAAGCTTCCAAAATATCAACATCTTTGGGGATTCTCAGCTATTTATTAACCAAATTGCTTGATCTTATAAGGTTATAAAGCCTAAGCTTTATCACTACCATAAGTACACCATGGAGTTGTTGGCCCAAATCCTAGAGGTTACCATTTATAAGATTCCTTGAGGAGGGAACATCGTAGCGTATTCTTTAGCCAAGCTTACAAAGGAGTTGGCATGTTTGGATGATGAGTCCATATCAATGAAGGTCCAAAATATATAAGTTTTATCCTTTATTAATATTGAACTCATCAAAAAGTACTCTCTTGAATGGTAGGTTGCCATTGCCAAAAAGGACGAGGAGTTAGATTGGAGGCAACCATTCATGGTTTACCTAGGTAAAGGTAAACTACCTCAAGAGAAGTCCCAACCCAATTAGATAGAGCAGAGAGCACTTTCCTACACTCTTATGGATGGTGTCTTATACCGGTGGTCTTTCAATCATATGTGGTTATGTTGTTTAGACAAGCACAAAGCCAGTAAGATCATGACTGAGATACACTTAGGATTATGTATAGCCAACTAATTTAGTCCGAAGATGAATGCCAAGATCAAGAGATTAGGATACTACTGGAAGTCGATGATCAAAGATTGCATGGATAATGGCTAATGCCAGATGTCAAATACGGTGTGGACCAACACCAACCACCCATTACATCTACATTAGCATCATATTTGAGTGTTGGGTAGACATAGTGGGTTCGATTGATCCTCCTACTTTCAAGGGTCATCAATTCTTCTTAGTTGCTAATGAATACTTTTCCAAATGGGCAAATGTGATTCTACTCAAAGAGGTCACAACTCAACTTGTGCTCCAAGTTTTTAGGAACCATATCATAAATAGGTTCGGAGAGCCTCATTAAATTATATCTGATAATGGTACTACATTCAAGAGTAATGAGATCAACAACTTTTCTTGGAGATATAACATAGATTGGAGATATTCTACCATCAACTACCCAAGGGAAAATGGCTTAGCAAAAGCCTTCAACAAAGCTCTCATCCAAATATTGAAGAAGACACTCGACAACAACAAGCGATAGTGTCTTGAGTAGTTAGTTGAAGCCTTATGGGCCTACCGCACCATATATCTACTCCTTTCTCCTTAGTGTATGGGTTCAAATTCATTATACCATTAGAAGTCCAACTCCCATCACTAAGGATAGCTTTGGGTAACAAGATCACACAGAGGAGAATGCCAAGTTAGGGTTATAAGAGCTTGAAAGTTTGGAGGAGAGATGCCTGCGGGCATGCCAAAACTCGAGTTGTACAAAGATAAAATAATTTAAGCTCACAAAAAGTTGGTCCATCCTAGAGCTTTTCAAGTAGGAGAGCCTATTTTAGTTCTAAGGAGATTGATTTGTATAAGATGGGAGGCAAGTTTGAACCCACTTGGGAAGGTCTTTTCCATAGAGAAGGCCTACTAAGGAGGATCTTATCGACTTATTAATCATAAGGGAGAGCACCCAATGCTTCCAATCAAGCTCTACTAAAAGATATTATAAATCATGTTTAAAATAATTATCATTAATGAAAATTCATTTTGAATTCAATCTCTTCCATGTTGAAAGTATTCTTGTTTGTGAATCTACCATGATGTGTTTAGGGTAGGTGTAAGGAACCCGAGCAGTGTCCTATCCTTCATCGACACAACAAAAACAAAAACTACAGACAAACATATAAAATAAACACATATCTTTTATCTCGGGCCACTTTGAGTTGAGATAATGCCCCCATATGACACTCACTCAGTCGCTGCTCTAGGTTTAGCTGACGTGCTACCCAACTAATGTGTCACCCCAGTGGTCTTCTTACTTTGGAGGATGTAAGTCTATCATGCTTTCCTTCCTTACTTGGCCACTACACACTGAAGAGTGCCTTACTAGTTTGGTAGGCCTTAAGCTACCTCATGTTGGCTTCATTTAAGAGGATGTGAGCCTGCTACACTTAAATCTTAGATTAGCCTTGTACTAATTGGGTCGAGTATATTTGAGGTTTAGGATAAGTCTCCTAGCAGCTCCTTCCCTCCTAACTATTTTAAGTTTGGGTCTAGTTCTTCCTCATGTCTCCCCGCTTAGTAGTCACTCTAGGTTAGATAAGATCTATCTCACTGACGATAAACTATCTTGATGACAGTTACTTGGAAAGTTGTAGCATGCTTTCTTTCGATTGATCATTTCACATCGATGGGTACCTTAGGTTGGTTGGTTCTCACAATCTGATGGACACTCATGTTGATGGATACATCTTAGGTTTGGTTGGTTCTCACCTTAGGATACCACTTGATAGCGGATGTAAGTCACATGCTTTCTCCTTGAGTTGGCCATGTACACCTATAATTATTTTCTAGGGCTCGATAATGCCCAGATTCACCTCCCCTTGGAAACTATATTTGGATCATCCATTGTGACCCATTTAGACACTACCAGTTATTATTGGAAATTCTCCTTTCTAGTAACCACCCTGGTTGGAGAATCCATCTTGTGAATGTGTAGATTCTCCATTGGTTCGTAAATTGAGATAGGTCGAGTGACATAGCCCCTTCTCTGGTCCTTCGCCATAGGTCCACACAAAATATAAATAAAATATATATTCACTTGTGGATTAAGGGACACCCCTAGCGGTACCTTTTCCTAATAAGTCATCCTATCTTTAGGGCAATGTCAACAAAACTCCCTATAGGAATCACCTAACTTCTCTTGAGTTTATATAAGTCCCCAATGGCATTCACTCAATAGTCGCCCCTAAATCAAGTTTTATTTTTTTTGCTACCAACATGTCACCCTAGCGGTTGTTCCCTTCTTTAGAAGATGTAAGTTTGCTACACCTTCTTCATGGCACAACCATTGCATACCAAAAGGAAAACCCTTAGGTTGGCTAGCTCTACCCCACGGCCAATAGACTATCCCTTTAGATTTGTAAATCTGAGATAGGACAAGTCTGATATAGCCCTCTGGGTCCATACCAACATTGTCCATATATTAAATCTATCAAATTTGATCGAGCTCACATCCCCAGTGGATATGCTCTCAATTCAAAATAAAACTAAACCAAACAAACCATATCAAATCACATGAAATTAAGATAAAATTAATCTTGACTACTTTTGAGTTGACATAAGTCCCTAGTGAAATTCACTCATTAGTCACCCTAGGAGAGGTTCGATTTGTTGTGCATCAACAGTCACCCTTGTTCCTCACTTTGGAAGATGTAAGTTTATATGCCTTCTTCTAGCACATCATTGCACAGAAAGGCAACCCTTAGGTTGGCTAGCTCTACCCGACTTGTAGACTATCACTTTTATTTGTAAACTGAGGTAGGTTAAGGCGATATAGCCCCTTCTTAGTGGGTCCATGCACAAGGTCCATACATTAACTTCAGTTAAATTAAACCCAATCTAATTTTCCCAGTAAGTTAAATCACACCCTTCTCCCAATGGAGCCCCAAATCATATATAAACAAGTCAAGCAAACAAATTAAATTCAAAACTCTAGGAGCCAAATTATACCAACTCCCTAGAGTCTAAATCAAAGCAATCCAACCAAACTCTTATCTATGGATACATCTCCAAACAAATCTATGAAATCAAACTCAAATCCCAATCCCTAGCGGATAGCCTGATCCTGCTTCCTAAGTGGAAGGTTCATATACCATATTCGTAGTTGACTCAAGCCCATATCTCTAGCAGATATGCCTCCACGTCAATTAAAACAAAATAAATTAAAGATTCGATCTTAACCCCTGATGGATTATAGATTTTTATCCACAATGGATCTTCTTTCCAAAAATCATATAATCAAATCAAATTCAAACCTTATCCATAGTAGATTTTCTTATTCTATGCCATCGACATGGACCCCTAACATGTCATGTCCAATCTATGTGTGATCCCCTAGCAGATCTCCCTCCTTGTCCTTGACATGGAATTCTCATCAAAACTTATTTCTTCTTCTATTTCTTCAACCAAAATCCTAACAATGTATTCAGTCAAATTACATCATCCTAACATTATAATCAACATTTTATGATTTGTGGTGGTACAAGCTCAAACTAACTATAAAATATCATGCTAAACATAATATAGTGTGGATTAACACACTATATTATATTATAATATATGATGTTATATTATATTTTGCTATAACATAATATACTGTCTAACATTACACCTCATTAGAATCACTTAAAAGGAACAAATAACAAAATTTTCTCAAAATATGAATAATGTTCATTTTTGATGTAAAATTGTTAATTTTTTTATTAGAAATGGTACAAAATAGCATAATTTTGGTGTTTTCTTCTTGGGTGTCTGTGAATTTGGCCAAATTCTTCTCAACCTTAAATTAACATTTTGTGAGTTTTGACCCAATATATTATAACAAAAGTTAAACATACTAAAATGTAATAACATTTAGTAACACACCACCACATTCATATATATGTGAAGTTATATTGTTATGTACATTATATTTTATTATGCTTTCATATAATATATTATCTTACATTACACCTTAAAATGAATCACTTTAAACAAAAAATTTATAAAATTTGGTTGAAAAATGAACATTTATTTTGGATGCAAAATTCCATTCTTTTGATTAAATAACACACCATAGCACACCCCCAATGATGTTCTCTAAAGCTTACCTTAAATTTGACCAAATCCAATCATCTTAGCTTATAAATTAGTATTTTTATGAATTATACTAGTACAGACTCTACTACATCATACTATGACAAACTAAAATATATGCTAATAAGTAGTAATACATAATAGTATGCTATAATGCATGATGCTACACTATGTTATGGACATCCTATATTATAATACACTATATATTATATTATATATTGCATATTATATCACAAATTTCTTAAGATAAAAAATCATAAAATTAGTCTAAAATAAAAAATTTTATATTTTATTTATCACTTACATATTTTAAATTGAAACAATATATTATGATGCCATGCTCTACCTATTATGAATTTGGCCAAATTCCACCATTTTAAGTCTAAATAAACATTCTTATAAGTAATGCTAGTGTAGGCTCATCTGCATGATTGTAAAATACTAAAAGAATTTAAAATGCATAGAATAATATATTATGATATATGATGTTATACTATGCTACAACATATAATATTTATTTTGAACATAAAATATTACTTTTTAGACTACAAATGGTGTAGCACACCTTTGGAACTACAACCTAATTTCCACTTCAAATTTAACAAATTTTATCTTCTGATTATTAAATCAATATTTTTATGACTTATATTAATATAGACTATAGGGCACAATACCATAATATACTAAAACATTTTAAAATATCATATAACATCCAAAAACACATCAGTACATACTCAAATATATGGTATTATAATATAATTTATGATTAGGGTTTAGGTTATTCAAATCTCTAATAGTTAAGGGAAAGTATTTTGAAGACAATTTCTTTAGGTTCCAAAACTATGTAGGATTAGGTCATTCTTTGAATCTACTAATGACATCTTTATTCAAGGTTTAGGGTTTAGGGATTAGGGTTAAGGTTTAGGGTTAGTTTAGGGTTTAAGTTTAAGTTCATTTAAGGTTTAAGGTTTAAGGTTAGTTTTAGGTTTAGGGTTTGAGGCTCAGTGTTTAAGGTTTAGGGTTGTAGGTTGTAGGGTTTAGGGTTTAAGATTTTATGGTTTAAGGTTTAAGGTTTAGGGTTTAGGGTTTTTAGAATTTAGGGTTTAGGGTTTAGGTTTAGGTTTTAGGTTTAGGGTTTATATTTTAGTTTAGGGTTTAGGGTTTATGGTTTAGGATTTAGAGTTTAAGGATTTTTTTTAATAGAAAAAAATTTCAAATTCAACATTTCTTCTTTTTGATTTCATCAACCAAGTAGCACCCCAAGTTTTCTAAGACACTAGCGATGACATAGATAAATGATGAGCACCCATAAAGTAAATAAAGAACCCTAGATTAGTAGAACCATCTCTGATGTGAAGAAAGTTCCATAAGTAGGAGATCGAATCAGCCATTCTTTTATTTCTCTAGTTCCCATCAGAAGTATCCTTGCCTCTCGAGTAGTAGGATCCATTATATCGATCTCTCCCTCACCACCTATGGCTATAACCTCCATTTCCCTCCTCATAACCACCACTCCTCGACCACCACCTCATATGCACACCTCCGGATCCCCACCACCACTACGATAATCGGCTCCTCCACCATGCCTCCATCACCGGATCTGGAAGCAGTTGATGGTAATGTTCCTAGACATGGTTGCCCATTCTTAGGGTTTAAGGTGTAGGGTTTAGTTTAGGGCTTAGATTTTAGGGTTAGTTTAGGATTTAGGGTTTGAGGTTTAGGGTCTAGGGTTTAGGATTGTACGTTTTACGACTAAGGGTTTAGAGCTTAGGGTTTAGGGTTTAGGGTTTAGGGTTTTAGGGTTTAGGGTTAAGGGTTTAGGGTTTAGGGTTTAGGACTTAAGGTTTAGGATTTTGGATTTAGGGTTTAGGCTTTACGATTGTAGGTTTAGGGTTTAGGTTGTAGGTTTAGGATTTAAGGTTTAAGATTTTTTTTTAATTAAGTACAGAGGTTGGTCTAGGTTTATTTAGTTTATTAAGTTTATTTTAATTTATTTGAGTTTATTTTATTTTTTTATTTTTATTTAGGTTCATTTTTATTTTTATTTAGTTTAGTTATTTATTTTAAGTTTATTTATTTATTTTAGGTTTTTTTATTTTACTTTATTTTTTAGGTTTAGGTTTATTATTTAGTTGAGTTTTATTTTTATTTTATTTTTTAGGTTTATTTTTTATTTTTTTTAGGTTTAGGTTTTAGGTTTTTATTTTAAGTTTATTTTGTGGTTTTATTTTTTAGTTTAGGTTTAGGTTTATTTTCAATTTAGTTTATTTTATTTAGTTTAGGTGTAGGTTTAAGTTTAATTTATTTTAGGCTTAGGTTTAGATTTTATTTATTTTAGTTTAATTTATTTAAGTTTAGATTATTTTAATTCTTATTAGGATTAGGTTTTTTTTAGTTTTGGGTTTAGCTTTTATTTTTTATTTATTTTTAAGTTTATTTTTTAAGGTTTAGGTTTCTACTTAGTTTTTATTTTATTTTATTTTAGGTTTATTTTATTTTTATTTTACATTTAGTCTTTATTTTATTTAATTTTTTTATTCTTAGGTTAGTTTTATTTTTTGTTTAGTTTATATTTTATTTATTTTATTTTAGTTTATTTTTATTTTATATTTTATTTTATTTTTAGGTTTAAGTTTTGGTTTTAATTTAATTTTTAATTTAATTTTATTTATTTTATTTTATTTATTTATTTTATTTTAAGGTTGTAGTTAGGTTAGCTTTAGGTTTTAAGGATTTTAGGGTTTAGGTTTAAGGTTTTGGGTTTGGGGTTTAGGGTTTGGGGTTTAGGGTTTAGGATTTAGTGTTTAGGGTTTAGGGTTTAGGGTTTTAGGATTTAGGATTTTAGGGTTTATGGTTTACAATAGGGTTTAGGGTTTAATGTTTAGGCTTTAGGGTTTAAGGTTTTGAGGGTATTAGGGTTTAGGTTTAGGTTTAGTTTAGGGTCAGGTTTTAGGTTGTTTAGGTTTAGGTTTAGGCTTTAGGGTTTAAGGTTTTTAGGGTTTATGGTTTAGGGTTTAAGGTTAGTTTATCCTTTAGGGTTTAGGTCTTTAGGGTTTAGGGCATATGGTTTAGGGTTTAGGGTTTAGGGTAAGGGTTAGGGTTTAGGGTTTAGGGTTTAGGGTTAGTTTAGGGTTTCGGGTTTAGGGTTTAGCACTTAGGGTTTAGAGTTGTAGGTTTAGGGTTAGTTTTAGGGTTTAGGGTCCTTTATGGCTTAGGATTTTCGGTTTAGGTGTTTTTTATTTATTTAAATTAAGTAAACCTGTAGGTTTAAGTTTATTTAAATTTTTTATTTTAGTTTATTTTACTTTTTATTTTGATTTTGGTTTATTTTTTATTTTTATTTAGTTTAGTTTATTTATTTTAGCTATATTTATTTTAGTTTAGGTATTTTATTTTAATTTATTTTTATGTTTAAGATTAGGTTTTTATTTTATTTTTTAGGTTTAGGTCTAAGGTTTTTATTTTAGGTTTATTTTTACATTTTATTTTTTGTTTAGGTTTAAGTTTATTTTATTTTATTTAATTTAGGGTTTAGGTTAACTTTATTTTAGGTTTAGGTTTAGGTTTAATTTATTTTAGTTTAGTTTATTTTAGTTTAGGTTTAGGTTTAGGTTTATTTTATTTATTTTAGGTTTATGTTTTACTTTTTAGGTTAGGGTTTAGGTTTTATTATTTATTTATTTTTTGGTTTTATTTTCAAGTTTATTTTTTAGGTTTAGGTTTTCATTTAATTTTTATTTTTTTTTAGTTTTTTTATTTAGGTTTTTTATTTTTAGGGTTTTTAAAATTTTTTATTTTAGTTTAGGTATTTATTTATTTTCTTTTCTTTTAGTTTTTATTTTTTATTTTATTTTATTTTTACATTCAGGTTTAGGTTTAGGTCATAGTTTTATTTTTATTTTATTTAGGTTTAGTTTTTTTTAATTATTTTTTTTAGGTTTATTTAGCTTAGGTTTAGGTTTTTAGGTTTTTAGGGTTTAGGGTTTAGGTTTAGGGTTTAGGGTTTGGGTTTTGGGTTTGGGGTTGTAGGTTTTAGGTTTTAGGGTTTAGGGTTTAAGATTTAGGGTTTAGGGTTTTACGATTTAGGGTTTAGGATTTAAGGATTAGGGTTTTAAGGTTTAGGGTTTAGTATTTAGGGTTTAGGCTTTAGAATTTATGGTTAGATTTCGAGTTTAGGGTTTAGGGTTAGGTTTTTTTTTTTGTTATTTTTCATTTATTTTCTTTAAATTAAGTAAATTGATAGGTCTTGGTTTATTAGTTTATTTAGTTTTGTTTATTTATTTTAGTTTAAGTTTTCTTTTAGTTTTATTTAGGTTTAGGTTTAGGTTGTGGTTTATTTTTTAGTTAATTTTTATTTTTATTTTTATTTTTTTAGGTTTAGGTTTTATTTTTTTTATTTTTAGGTTTAGATTTAGGTTTTTATTTTATTTTTTTAGGTTTAAGGTTTAGGTTTTTATAATAGGTTTAATTATATGTTTTATTTGTTTAGTTTAGGTTTAGGTTTATTTTTAGTATATTTTATTATATTTTGGGTTTAGGGTTTAGGTTTAGGTTAAGTTTATTTCAGGTTTAGGTTTAGGTTTTATTTATTTTAGTTTAGTTTAGTTAGTTTAGTTTATTTATTTTTATTTTAGTTTTAGTTTTTTTTTTTTAGTTTAGGGTTTAGGTTTTATTTTTTAATTATTTTTTAGGTTTTATTTTTAGGTTTATTGTTAAAGTTTAGGTTTTTCTTTTTTACTTAGTTTAGGTTCAGGTTTTTGGGTTTTTAGGGTTTCAAGTTTATAGTTTAGGGTTCAGGGTTATAGGTTTTAGGGTTTTGGGCATAGGGTTTAAGGTTTAGGGTTTACGGTTTAGGGTTTGGGGTTATATGGTTTACAGTATTTGGGTTTAGGCTTTAGGGTTTAGGGTTTTAGGTTTAGGTTTTAGGGTGTAGGGTTTAGGGTTAGTTTTATGTTTTAGTGTTTAGGGTTTAGGGTTTAGGGTTTAGGTTTTATGTCTAGGTTTAGGTTTAAGTTTAGGTTTTAGGGTTTTTTTTAACAAATTTAGATTCAAAATTTCCTCTTTTTAATTTCATCAACTAAGTAACACACCAAGTTTTCTAAGACATAAGTGATGACATAGACAAAAAATGAGCTCACATAGAGCAAATCAAAAACCCTAGATAACTAGAACCGTCCCTAATGTAAAGACACAATTCAATAAGCAACAGATCTGATCGGTCATTCTTCAGTTTCTCTAGTTTCTATCAGAACCACCCCGGCCTCTTGAGTAGCACGATCCACCATCATATCCCAGATCTCTTCCTTTGCCACCACCACGGCTGTAACTTCCAATGCTCCTCCCACCTCCATAACCACCACTTCTCTGACCACCATCACCATATTCACCAACACTTCTAGATCCCTCACCACCATTGCGATAATCACCGCCTCTGCCTTCACCTCCACTGCCAGATCTAGACTATGCCTGGTTGATAGTGATGTTCCTGCCGTCAAGGTCCTGCCTTTTTTAGGATTTAAGGTTATTAGGTTTTATGGTTAAGTTTTAATTTTAATTTTATTTAGTTACTTTAGGTTTAGGTTTAGGGCTTATGGATTAGAGTGTAGGGTTTATGGTTTAGGTTTTAGGGTTTTAGGGTTTATGTTGTTAAAGTTTGGGGTTTAGGGTTAGGGTTTAGGATTTATGATTTCAGGGTTTAGGGTTTAGGGTTTAGGGTTTAGGTTTTAGTGTTTAGGCTTTAAGGGTTAGGGTTTTGACGATTTAGGATTTAGGGTTTAGGGTTTTAGGGTAGGTTAAGGTTTAGAGTTAGTTTAGGGTTTAAGTTTTAGGCTTTAGGGTTTAGGATTTTTAGGATTTCCGGTTTATGGTTTATGGTTAGTTTAAAGTTTAGGGTTTAGGGTTTAGTGTTTAGGGTTGGAGTTAGGGTCTAGCCAAGACTAGTTGAACAGATGGAAAAAAAACGAGGTGAAGTCAGCATCCATGTTAACACAACAGAAAATCAAAAGGTAAGAAATAGCCAACAACCAAAGACAACATCTTTGGGAATGACCCACAAAACCAGAGGCCAAGGAAACAATAATGCAAATAATACACCCAATAGATAGAACATAAAAAAATCGAGATGTAAAATAATAGCAAAATAAGTTCAAAAGGGAGTGAACATAAATAACCATCCAGATAAAGATGATCAGGCTTGCAGCAAAGCCCATATCCTCAGTAGAGGAAAACAGATAAGCCATGAGGGAAGTCCAATCCTGCAAAGAGATAGAAGAAATAAATAGAAAATTGCAGTTACACTCCTTGCAGGTTAGGGATATGAGGTTAGACAAAACAATCAGCAAAACAATTCCAAAAGCCCCCTGTTGAACATCATGGACAACCTCAGTAGCAGCATGATGAACATAAGATACAATGATCCAGATCAGCCAACATCCCAAGTAGAAAATTATATCAAGTTGGCCATAAGACCACCCATTCAAATTAGGCAAAGCAAGGGTTTGAAAGACACAAATACATTAAACCAAGAGTCTGCGGATAGTGTTAGTCATAAAGTTATACAGAAGTATAGCAAATAGGCATTGAGGCAAGGGACCCAGAATATAATTCTATATGTCCCTGCTTATCAATAAATGGAGCAGAAAATAGAGCATTAAGTAATATATCTCCCTCCAGCAACCAAGCAACATCCTACCAGTAATAGCAAGACCCCAAAAAATGGTGAGAGAGTTAAACCAACAGCCGATGCCACATAGCTCAGTAAAGGGCCAACAAGGAGTAATAGGATGAGACATTAACAAATTTCAAAGGAGCATCAGCACATTAACAGTAAAAATAGTATAAGTAGTAGGCTCCCAATTAGAGCTAAGGCAATTAAACCAACAACACATGACACTGAGATCAATAAGTAAGCAACAAGAGATATCACATTGATGCATCAGCAGAAACCAAGAAAGCAACAACACTAAATATAAAATGGGCATGCAGTTAAATCGATATTGAACTAGAACAATCCCATGGGCTAGATTAGTTTCTGAGATAAGGGAGTCCAGTATTGTCCAAATTAACCAAGCCACGCAAATGTTTGGGTAGGGTGAGTTGATCAAAGAAGATTATACCATCCAATCTGGCTCCTAGATTGGCAAGATAATTAGCACATGCATTACCTTCACATGAGTGATGTTAAATTTAAGTTGGGTAAGAAGATCTCTAGATTGCTTGAGAAGGTAGTACAATTCAGTGTTGCTCATTTTGGTGGAAGTCAAAAGATTAATCAATAGAAGGGCATCCACCTCAATCCAAATATTGAGCCAACCATTTTGAAGGCAAATATCAAGAGCTTTGTACACTGCCATAAGCTTAGGAAAATGGATAGAGCAAGAATTAAGGGGTAGGCAAAAGCACATAGGACTTTACTGTGAAGATTTCTGAAAATTCCACCACAACCTGAACCTTTATGATAGACAGAGCCATCAGTGTTAATTTTAATAGTATGATCATGAGGTTTTACACATTAAACAATCTTGTCATTTCTACAGTAAGGTTGATCCGGTAAGTTAAGACCCAATTTATTGGCCACAAATTTACAACCTTTGAAATGTTTGTAGTGAATGAGATTGGCATTAAACAAGTCACTAATTTTATTTTTAGTTCTAGCAATTATTCTCATGTGGTTCATAGGGATCTCACGATGTTTTACATCATCTTTGTCCATCCATATGAACCAAATAAGGGTGATAGCAGTTATGACTTTAATGTGACCTTTCAAAGTGTGGTCAAAATAAACTTCAAGAAGTTGATATAAAGTTAGGGAGCCATTGAAAATGACAATGTTAAAGAGATCATCATACCAAATCCAGAGTTTAGAAGCAATGGTCCCATTAACAAAGACATGGTTCACATTCTCAATGTGAAAGCAACATTGGCATTTTTTAAGTTAATGAAAACCTTTATCCCCTGGAGTCAAGGATGAAGTTTTCCAAAATATGCCAAGTAAGAATAGAATAACAAGTAGGGATAGTGATATTCCAAAGTTTGAGAAACACATTGGAAGAAACATGAGTTTCTTTAATGTGAAATAAACATTTTAAAGTTGAAATCACCATTATGTGAGAACTTAAAAAGGATCTGATCTTGATTGGTAGGAATGATAGGAATAGTCATGAGTTTGTTCAAGAGAAAAGAAGGAATATAATCAATAAGCTTACTATTGTTCCACATATTATTCTGCCAGGAAGATTTCACTTTAATAGCGGTAGTGAAATGGGTGGAGAGTAAGTCGTCAATGGACCCACATCCACTCCAGTTATCTTGCCAAAAGAATGAGGAACCAGAGTTAATCCCCCAAAAAATTAAGGATTCAGCATCCCATTTGATGGAACAAAGTCTTTTCCAAATAGGAGAGTCTCTCGCTTTATAGGGAGAAATGAGGGATGCTTACGACAATATTTATGTGAAATTAGCCCAAAGACTATTGTTACTCTAAAATTCCACCGAGTTTATAGGAAAAGGCGGTGATAGCTTCTTTGATTGGCTTTACAACCAAGACCACCTTCGTGAGAGTGCCATAACTTTTAACCCAAGAGGTCCGTGCATTCTTTAGAGGAGTTATTAGAGCCCCAAAAAAATTTGTTAAAGAGGCTCAATTATTAATGATAGAAATGAATTGACATAATGGTTTGGATGAGATATAAAGGCATGGAATTAAGAGTGCTCTTAATCAAGGTGAGCCTACCACCGAAAGAGAATAAATGAAATTCACAAACCTAAATTTTATTAGATATTTTTGGATAAGATCATCAAAAAGATGAGATCTTTTTTGACCTTTAAAAAGCGAGCCCCAAGATAATTAATAGGAAGTTGATGTAGCTAAAAATTAGTAATTCTGGAGATTTGGTTGAGCATATTAGGATTTTCATGGAAGGAATGAAACAACAATCATTAAAAGGTTAATAGTTTTAATAGTCTAAAATAAAATCATTCAAGATTAATCATCAAAAGAGGGATACCACCATGAGTTTTAAAAAACATGGTAGGATTTTTATTAAAAAGATCATTCAAGCTCCTTGAAAGATATTCAACAACAAGAATAAAAAGAGAGGGTGATAGGGGGGTCTCCTTTTCTCAAGCCATGCCTTGAAGTAAAGAAACCCAGGGACTCACCATTCATGATAACAGAGAACCAAACATTGGTAATACAGTTTTTGATGAGGCAGATGAAATTATCAGAAAACCCAAACAAATGTAAGATTTGAAAGAGGAAATCCTATGAGAGGTTATCAAAGGCTTTAGTGATATCCAACTTGAGGAGGATGTTTCCACCTCTAGTAAGAACATCAATGTCATGAACCAGCTCTTGGGCAAGAAGGATATTATTGGATATAGCTCTATTTTAAAATTTTGGTTAGGAGAAATAATTTTAGGAGCAGACTTATCCTATTATTAATTAATTTAGCAATAAGTTTTGAAAGAAGTGCAAAAGGCGATAGTCTAAAATCTCCCCAAGAATCAAGATTATTAGTTTTGGGAATGAGGACAATGGAAGTGCTAGAAAAGTATTTAGGTAAAGGGCAGCCATCAAAGAAGTCAACAACAGCATCAACAAGGTCAGACTTAATAAAAGACCAATAATGCTGAAAAAAATGGATCCTGTAACCATCAGGGCCAGCAACAGAGTCAGTGTTCATGCTATTCAGAGTACTAGTGATCTCAGCTTCCATAGGACATAAAGTGAGTAAATGATTCTCATCATTAGTAATCATAGAGGGGATCAGGTGTGTATTGGAGAGGGCTTCTAAGAGAAGGTTGATGTTTAATAAATTTTGAAAATGTTGTATGAATCTTTAATTTCATTCTTATCGATTGATCCTACAGTTAATATTTTGATTTCTTGAATAGAGTTTAAGGCTTTCCTTTTGTTGAAAAGAGCATGGAATACCTTGTATTTCTATCACCATCAGCAATATATTTGCTAACGACCTTTTGACACCAGTAGGTTTCCTCCATATTCTAATAATTGATCAAGTTATCTTTAGCAGTGTTCAACTCATCAAGCTTACTAGGATGAGTTAAGGCAGCATCTTCAAGGGAGCAAACTAATTGTTTCATAATTTTGAGATTGGCAAAAAGATTTTTAAAATGATGCTTGTTCCACTAATTTAGATTTTGTTTAAGTCTTTTGAGCTTAAGCCAAAATTGAATCATGCCTTTAACAGAATTGTCTGGGTGAATAAGGGCCATCCAATTAGTGGAAATAACATTAATGAAATCATAATGTTGGGTCCACATATTTTGGAATCTAAAAGGAGAAGGGGAGGAAAGATTACTGGAAGAGGTTTTGATAAAGATCAAAAGAGGAGCATGGTCTGACAAAGTTCTGTTCAAATGCTCGACAGAAGTGAGAGGCCATTGATTGATCCAAATGGAATTAAAGAGGGTCCTATCAAGCCACTGCCAAAGTCTAGAGTTATGCTACGATATGGAGCTGAAAACCAATATCAATCAGTTACAATTGAGGATCATATTAGAAGTCTTCATGGAATGGATGTTGGGAGAGCAGCCTCCCTCATTTTAGAAGCGATAATAGTGTTGAAGTCACCCCAACCAACCGGGGTTTGTTAGCAGGAGGTGAAGGCTCTTAAGTGATCCCAAAGAATGTTCTACCTCTATTACAAGAAGCATAGATAAAGGAACCAAGAGCAAAAAATTCACCCAATGAGATTTGAACATTAACCAATTGTTTGAGATCATCAAAGATAGAAATGTTGATTAAATTATTCCAAAAGCACCAAATTTTATTACTAATATTATAAAATTTTTTTTGAAAGCCAAGCATTCTAACAACATGTGTGATCTTAGAAGAGTGAATGAAAGGCTCAATAACAACAAGTAAGGTTATGTTATGAGTGTGATAATGACTCCTAACATGATTGTGGGCAGTGAGAGTCCCAATACCCCGAACATTCCAAATAAGAAAATTGATCATAATAAGGTGGAAAGAAAAGATAAGAGATAACTGAAAAATTGAAGGAGAAGAAAAAGAGAGCATGAGGCAATTATTTGTGGGAAGATCGAGTGGTTCTAGTGGAGCTATTAGTGAGCATTCTAGCTTTAAGGGATTTTTTTTAATAATAGTTTGAAAAGGCCTATCTATATCCAATGTATCTCCATCAAAAAGGGAGTGGTTGGTGATATTTAGAATAGGAGTAGTATCTGTCAAAGCATTCCTAATGGTGATTTCTTCTTCTTCGGTATCAGAGTTAGGTTGAAGAATTGGATTAGCATGGATATCACTCTAAAGGGTAACAAAAAGAGAGGTTGTGACACCATTAATAGCACAAATTTCATTCTCATTTCCATGATGATTATTCAAATTTTGGTCCGTCACCAAAGTATCAACATTTTTCAGAATAATTCTAGAATTAGTTTTGAGATTTTGATTCAACTTGAGATTTCCATTCAAATCACCATGATGGTTCATATGAGTCAAGGGATTGTCTTGTGATGCCAAATTATTACAAGTAGGAGTAATGTTAAATAAGTTATCATTAGTTTCCTCACAAACCTCAATATCATTATTTTTACCAAGCTCAAATTGTTCTCCAATGGGCAACTTAGTAGATAGTAAAGGAGTAGGGGTAGGAGGGTGAGTTCCATTTTGAGTATCTTTAGGCACATAAGCAAACTTATTAGTTTTTTCATTTCATAAAGAGGGTTTAGGATCTGACAATTTATTCTTTTTAAGATTAGGGTGTAACACAAAGCATTCAGAGTGATCATGACCATTGATCTTATAGTGTATGCAAAAAATAGGGAAATTTTCAAATACCACTTTCTGATTATACCCAAATTTTTTTGAACTTATCCAAACTTCTTTAGGTTACATTTTGGTAATGTCAATCTCAACCAAGATACGTGCAACTGATGGCCAAGATCTCGCGGTAGTGGCTTGGTCGATTTGAAGGGGCCTACCAAAGAAAGCCCCAACCGTAAATTGGACTTGATGGGTAACATAATGTATCCTCATGTTTGGAAAGGCTAGCCATAAAGGAACAATAAGGATTCCTCTTTGACATCAAAGAGAGGTAACCATTTCAAGAGCCTCATTTGACAATTGTATACAAAATAGGAGCGACAAGCAAAGACTCTAGAGTAGTCTAAATCATTCGATAGCTGAATAAGGATATTCTTAGGATCAATCAATCCTATAGTAAAAACACACGAGAGCTTTAGGCGATGAAAGAAGGAATGAATATTATCAAGAGTCAGGTGACGTAATGAAAATTTACCCACTAATGAAAACTCAAATGGCTTCACCAATTTTTCCACATTAAGATCAGAGCACATTACAATCGGCATTCCATGGAAAGAATTAGAAATTAAGTTGACCAAAGCATTAGGGCAAGTGTTCTTACCAGATAGCACGTCTTTGAAGGATTTAACAGCAGGCGCAGTAACGGATTGATGACTTAGTCGGGTCCATAATACCTTATAAATCAGGAGCCATAGCCGATGCCTCCAAGTTTGAAGAGTTCGGTTGTGTGAAAGATGAAAAGTTGCCATTGGAAATCAAGGTAAACTCACATAAGTGACCAAACCAAGAGCAAAAAAACCTAAAAATCTGATCGAGAAGGGCCGAGAGGCGGCTAAATCATAAGGAAAATGAGAAGGAACATGAAATCTCCAGAGAGAGCCGCACGGGTGAGGAGAGAGATTTTTTTGGTTGAGTTGGTTTAGAGTTTTGAGGGTTAGGGTTTAGGGTTTAGAGTTGTAGCTTTAGGGTTGGAGGTTTAGGGTTTACGGTTTAGGTTTAGGGTTTTTAGGGTTTAGGGATTTTTGTTTAGGGTTTTGGTTTAATTTATTTTAGGTTTCTATTTAGGTTTTATTTATTTAAGTTTAGTTTATTTTAGCTTAGGTTTAGGTTTATTTTATTTTGTTTATTTTAGATTTAGGTTTTTTTTAGTTTAGGGTTTAAGTTTTATTTTTTATTTATTTTTAGGTTTTATTTTTAGGTTTATTTTTTAGGTTTAAGTTTTTATTTAGTTTTATTTTATTTTATTGTATGTTTATTTTATTTTTATTTTTTGTTTAGTTATTATTTTATTTTGGTTTTTTATTTTTAGGTTTACTTTATATTTTAGATTAGTTTAGGTTTTTATTTATTTATTTTAGTTTAGTTTTTATTTTCATTTTATTTTCTTTAGGTTTAAGTTTTAGTTTAGGTTTTTATTTTATTTTATTTTTTTTAGGTTTAGTGTTTTTTTATTTATTTTATTCTTATGTTTTATTTAGTTTAGATTTAGGCTTTTATGTTTTTGGGGTTTAAGGTTTAGGGTTTAGGGTTTAGGGTTTTTGGGTTAAGGGTTTAGGGTTTTAAAGTTTATTGTTTAGGGTTTAGGGATAGTTTTAGGGTTAGGGGTTTTTTTATTAATTTTTATCTATTTTAGGGTTTAGGGTTTAGGGTTTAGGTTTTAGGTTTAGGGTTCAGGTTTTAGTTTAGGGTTTAGGGCTTTTTTTTCTTTAACAGAGAACAAATTCATATTCAACATTTCTTCTTCTCGATTACATCAAGGAAGTAACACTCCATGTTTTCTAGGATAAAAGTGATGACATAGATAAAAAATGAGCACACATAGAGCAAATTAAAAACCTTAGATAACTAGAACCGTCTCTATTATAAAGACATAGTTCCATAAGCTGTTCTTCCATTTCTTCAATTCCCATCAAAACCACCATCCTACCTATTAGAGGGTTTAGGGTTTAGGGTTTAAGTTTATAGTTTAGGGTTTTAGGGTTGATGCTTTTAGGCTTTAGGGTTTAGGGTTTAGGGTTAGGGTTTAAGGTTTAAAATTTAGGGTTTAGGGTTTAGGGTTTTCGAGTTAAGGGTTTAGGGTTTAGGGTTTAGGTTTTAGGGTTTAAGGTTTAGAGTCTAGGGTTTTAGGGTTTATGATTTAGGATTTAGGGTGGTAGGTTTAGGGTTTAGGGTTAGTTTTAGGTCTTAAGGTTTATGGTTAGGGTTTATTTATTTTTTATTTTAGGGTTTAGGGTTTAGGGTTTAGGTTTAGGGTTTAGTATTTAGGGTTCAAGTTTTGGTTCAAGGTTTAAGGATTTTGGTTTTTTTTAATAGAGAACAAATTCAAATTCAACATTTCTTCTTGTCGATTTCATCAACCAAGTAACACACCAAGTTTTCTATGACACAACCAATGACATAGATCAAAAATGAGCACGCATAGAGCAAATCAAAAGCCCTAGATAACTAGAACCATCTCTACTATAAATACATAGTTCCACAAGTAGCATACCAGATCGACCTTTTTTTAGTTTCTCTAGTTCCCATCATAACCACCTTGGCCTCTCGAGTAGAGGGATCCACCATCATATCCCCAATATCTCTCTCCGCCACCACCATGGCTATAACCTCCATTGCTCCTCCCACCTCCATAATCACCACTGCACTGACCACCACCTCCATATACACCAGCACCTCTAGATACCCCAACAACACTACGATTACCACTACCTCTGCCTTCACCTCCACCGTTAGATCTATATTGAGCCTGGTTGACGGTGATGTTCCTGCTGTCAAGGTTCTACCCATTCTTAGGGTTTAGGCTTAGGTTTATTAAGTTTTGTTCAGGTTTATTTATCTAATTTATTTAGTTACTTTAGGTTTAAATTTAGTGTTTGGTGTTTAGGGTTTATGGTTTACTGTTAAGGCTTAAGGTTTAGGGTTTAGGCTTTTTTTAATTTTAAACTCAAAAGATTCCACAACAGATAAGAAATTATCAAATCAAATAAGACATTATCCTTGAACAACTAATAAAATATGATAAAATAAAATGTAATTCAAAAATTTATAAGAACAGTATTTCAAAAATTGATTTAACACCTAGAGATAATAAAATTTTATTTCATAGAAGGACAACAAAGCTTAGTCAAACAAGAAGAAACACATATCATCATCAGATTGCTCGAAGGCTCTTCCTTCTTCTCTTCCATTACAACAAATGTAAGTAGAGTAGCGAAGCATCGGTGCACCCACATCAAATTTACTAGGATCTTTCAAATACTCCTTAACCTTCTCGGCCAGCGGGTATGTGTAATAAGTGACAATCGTGATGGTGAGGACATTCTTACAAGCGTTGATGAACATGTGGGATGCTACAGCAAGGGTGGGATAAGAGAGGGCAAGTGAGAGAGTGATCATTAAAAGGGCTGCCAAAAACTTCTCGATGAGACCACCTTTAGTTAGGTCAAGCACCTTAGGGCCTTGAACCATCATCACAGATCGATAAGGCCATAAGAGAATGGCCTAGTCCCCAGCTTAGCGAGGAGAGCAACCTCTGAAGATCCCACCTTATCACCTTTTTTAATTAGCTCAACTAGGGTGATAATTTTAGTAGAACCTGGAAGAAAGAGGTCTGTGAATGATCCAAACCAATGCTACATGGGGGATCCATAAAATCAATAAGTGCAATAGACCAACATGGGCAGGAGAACCAACTTTGTATTTCTCAACCTCTTCCCTGATTTCTTTAAGATCAACTTTCATAAAAATCAACTCAATCGGGGTTTAGGGTTTAGGCTTTTACGATTTATGCTTTTAGGGTTTAGGGTTTAGTGTTAGGGTTTAGGGTTTAGAGTTTAGGGTTTACAATTTAGGGTTTAAGTTTAGGGTTTAGGGTTTAGTGTTTTTTAGGGTTTAGGATTTAGTGTTTAGGGTTTAGGGTTGTAGGTTTAATGTTGTATGTTTAGGATTTAGGATTTAGGGTTTAAGATTTATGGTTTAGGTTTTTTATTTTTTAAATTAAGTAAACTGGTAGGTTTATGTTTATTTAGTTTATTTAATTTATTTTTTATTTATTTTAGTTTATTTTATTTTTTATTTTTATTTAAATTTATTTTTTATTTAGTTTAGTTTATATCTTTTTGATTTATTTTTTAGTTGAGTTTTATTTTATTTTATCTTTTATGTTTAGGTTATATTTTTGACTTTTAGGTTTAGGTTTAGGTTTATATTTTATTTTTTTTGTTTAGGTTTTAGGTTTTTATTTTAATTTATTTTTAGATTTTATTTTTTAGTTTAAGTTTAAGTTTATTTTTAGTTTATTTTATTTTATTTAATTTAGGTTTAGGTTTAGGTTTAATTTATTTTAGGTTTAGGTTTAGGTTTTATTTATTTTATTTTAGTTTAGTTTATTTTAATTTAGGTTTTGGTTTATTTTATTTTGTTTATTATATTTTTATTTTAGGTTTAGTTTTTTTTTAGTTTAGGGTTTTATGTTTTATTTTTTATTTATTTTGAGGTTTATTTTTTAGGTTTAGATTTTTATTTTTATCTTATTTTAGGTTTAATTTATTTTTATTTTACATTTAGTTTGTATTTTATTTAGGTTTTTTATTCTAAGGTTTATTTTATTTTTTAGTTTAGTTTAAGTCTTTATTTATTTTATTTTAGTTTATTTTTATTTTTATTTTATTTTATTTTTAGGTTTAGGTTTAGGTTTTAGTTTTAGTAATTATTTTACTTTATTTTTTATTTTATTTAGTTTTAGGTTTCTTTTATTTATTTTGCTATTAGGTTTTATTTAGTTTAGGTTTATGATTTTAGGTTTTTAGGGTTTACGATTTGGGGATTAGGATTTATGATTTTAGGGTTTAGGGTTTAGGGTTTAGGGTTAAGGTTTAGGGTTTATGGTTAATGGTTTAGGGTTTATGGTTCAGGGTTTATGGTTTAGGGTTTAGTGTTTAGGGTTTAGGATTTAGGGTTTAGGGTTTGGGGTTTAGGGTTTTAGGATTAAAGGTTTATGGCATAGGGTTAAAGGTTTAGGGTTTAGGGTTAATTTTAGGGTTTATGGTTTAAGGTTAGTTTTAGCATTTAGGGTTTAGGGTTAGTGTTTTTTTATTATTTATTATTATTATTTTTATTTTTAGGGTTTAGGGTTTAGGGTTTAGGGTTTAGGTTTAGGGTTTAGGTATTAGGTTTGGTTTAGGTTTTAGTTTAAGGTTTAGGATTTTTGTTTTTTTTTCTAACAAAGAGCAAATTCATATTCAACATTTCTTCTTTTAATTTTCATCAACCAAGTAACACATAAAATTTCTCCAGTTCCCATACCACCGCCTCAGTAGTGATCCACCATCATATCCCTGATTTCTCCCTCTGCCACCACCACGGTGGTAACCTCTGTCATTGTTCCATAGGTTATTTTAATTTATTTTCTTTATATGTTTTATTTAGTTTAGGCTTAGGTTTTTAGGTTTTTAGGGTTTAGGGTTTAGGGTTTGGGGTTTAGGTTTAGGGTTTAGGGTTTAGGATTTGGGGTTTAGGGTTGTTGGTTTTAAGTTTAGGTTTAGGTTAGGGTTTAGGTTTAGGTTTAGGTTTTGTTTAGTGTTTAGGCTTTAGGGTTTAGGGTTTTTAGTTTTAGGGTTTAGTGTTTAGGATTTACGGTTAAAGGTTTAGGGTTTTCGATTTGGGGTTTAGGGTTTTAAGGATTAGGGTTTAGGGTTTAGGGTTTTGGGTTGTAGGTTTAGGGTTTAGGTTTATGGTTAGTTTTAGGATTGGGGCTTTTTTATTGACTTTCTATTTATTCCTTTTTTATTTTTTTTATTTTGTTAAGGTTTAGGGTTTAGGGTACAGTTTTGATTTAGGGTTTAGGTTTTAGTTTCAGTTTATTTTTAAATTAAGTAAACCTATAGGTTTAAGTTTATTTTTATTTATTTTTATGGTTTAGGGTTAGCTTAGGGTTTATGTTCTTTTTTAAATTTAGTAAACCGGTAGGTTTTCTGTTATTTAGTTTATTTAGTGTATTTTTTATTTTAGTTTATTTCATTTTAATTTTATTTATGTTTATTTTATTTTTAGTTAGTTTAATTTATTTATTTTAGGTTTATTTATTTTAGTTTAAGTTTTCTTATTTTAGTTTATTTTTTTTAGTTTTAGGTTTATTTTTTAGTCGAGATTTATTTTTTTTATTTTTGTAGGTTTATGTTTTATTTTTTATTTTAATGTTTATTTTTCAGATTTTATTTTGTTTTTTTAGGTTTATATTTTAGGATTTTATTTTAGGTTTATTTTTAGATTTTATTTTTAATTTAGGATTAGGTTTATTTTTAGTTTATTATATTTTATTTAGATTAGGTTTAGGTTTAGGTTTATTTTATTTTAGGTTTACTTAGGTTTTATTTATTTTAGTTTAGTTTATTTTAGTTTAGGTTTAGATTAATTTTTTTTGTTTATTTTATTTTTATTTTAGGTTTAAGTATTTTTTTGTTTAGGTTTCGTGCTTTATTTATTATTTATTTTTTGGTTTTTTTTAGGTTTAGGTTTTTATTTAGTTTACTTTAGGTTTATTTTATTTTTATTTTCTTTAAGTTTTTTTATTCTTAGGTTTATTTTATTGTATTTAGTTTAATTTAGGTTATTAATTATTTTATATTAGTTTATTTTATTTTATTTTTAGGTTTAGGTTTAGGTTTTAGTTTAGGTTTTTATTTTATTTTATTTTATTTATTTTATTTAGGTTTAGGTTTTATTATTTATTTTATTGTTAGGTTTTATTTTGTTTAGGTTTAGGTTTTTAGGGTTTAGGGTTTTAGGTGTTATGATTTTAGGTTTAGGGTTTAGGGTTTTTAGTTTTTAGGGTTTAGGGTTGTAGGTTTACGGTTAGCTTACGGTTTAGGGTTAAGGGTTTAGGGATTTTTAGGGTTTAGGGTTTACGGTTTAGTGTTTGGGGTTAGTTGTAGGGTTTAGGGTTTAAGGTTTAGGAATTAGGGTTTTGAGTTTATTGTTTAGGGCTTAGGGTTTTTTTTAAAAAATTAAGTAAACTGATAGATTTAGGTTTATTTAGTTTAATTTTTTATTTATTTTAGTTTATTATATATTTTTTTATTTAGGTTTACTTTTTTTCTTTTTATTTAGTTTAGCTTATTTATTTTAGGTTTATTTATTTTAGTTCATTTTTTAGGTTTAGGTTTATGTTTATGTTTATTTTTTTAGATTAGTTTTAGTTTTATTTTATTTTTAGGATTAGGTTTTATTTTTATTTTTATCTTTAGGTTTAAGTTTAGGTTTTTATTTTACTTTTTTAGGTTTATGTTTTAGGTTTTTATTTTAGGTTTTATTTATTAATTTAGGTTTAGGTTTATTTTTAGTTTATTTTATTTTATTTAGTTTAATTTAAGTTTAGTTTATTTTAGGTTTAAGTTTAGGTTTTATTTATTTTATTTTAGGTTTAGGTTTATTTTATTTTATTAATTTTAGGTTTAGGTTTTTTTTTAGTTTAGGGTTTTATTTATTTTATTTTGGGTTTAGGTTTATTTTTAGTTTACTTTTTATGTTTAAGTTTTTATTTAGTTTTTATTTTATTTTATTTTAGGTTTATTTTATTTTTATTTTATGTTTTATTTTTTTATTAAGGTTTTTTATTTTTTTGGTTTATTTTATTTTTTTTAGTTTAGTTTAGGTTTTTATTTATTTTATTTTAGTTTTATTTTTATTTTTTATTTTATTTTTTTAGGTTTAGATTTAAGTTTTGGTTTAGGTTTAGGTTTAGGTTTTAGTTTAGGTTTTATTAATTATATATTTTAATTTATTTAGCTTTAGGTTTTAATTTTTTAAAATTTTTAGGTTTTAGTTTAGGTTAGGTTTTTTAGGTTTTTTTGGTGTTTAGGATTAGTGCAGGGGTTTAGGGTTTAGGGTTTAGGGTTCAGGGTTTGGTGTTTAGGGTTTATGATTTAGGGTTGTAGGTTGTTGTGTTTAGGGTTTAGCGTTTAGGGTTTAGGGTTTAGGGTTTAACGGTTTAAGGTTTAGGGTTTAGGGTTTAGTATTTTAGGGTTTAGGATTTAGATTTAGGGTTATAGGTTTAGGGTTTAGGGTTTAGGGTTAGAGTTTTTTTTATTATTTTATTTTATTTTTTTAAATTAAGTAAACTCATTGATTTAGGTTTATTTAGTTTATTTTTTATTTATTTTAGTATATTTTATTTTTTTATTTTAATTTAGGTTTATTTATATTTTATTTAAGTTAGTTTATTTATTTTAGTTTAGGTTTTTTTTAGTTTAGTTTTTAGGTTTAGGTTTAGGTTTAGGTTTTAGTTTATTTTTTAGTTTAGTTTTATTTTTATTTTATTTTTTAGGTTTTAGTTTTATTTTTTATTTTTCGGTTTAGGTTAAGGTTTTTATTTTATTTTTTTAGGTTTAAGTTTTAGGTTTTATTTTAAGTTTATTTTGAGTTTAATTTTTTATTAGGTTTAGGTTTATTTTAGTTTATTTCATTTTATTTAGTTTAGGTTTAGGTTTAGTTTTAGGTTTAGGATTAGGTTTTATTTATTTTAGTTTTTATGTTTAGCTTTATTTTATTTTTATTTTAGGTTTTGGTTTTTTTTGAGTTTAGGGTTTAAGTTTTATTTTAGGTTTATTGTTTAAGTTTATGTTTTTATTTAGTTTTAATTTTATTTTATTTTAGGTTTGTTTTTATTATTATTTTAGTCTTTTACTTTGTTTAAGTTTTTTTTATTTTTTTTAGTTTAGTTTAAGTTTTTATTTATTTTATTTTATGTTAGTTTTTATTTTTTATTTTATTTTCTTTATAGGTTTATGTTTAGGTTTAGGTCTAAGTTTAGGTTTTAGTTTATGTTTTTATTTTATTTTATTTTATTATTTTCTTTTAATTTAAATTTTTTTTATTTTTTTATTTTTAGGTTTTATTTAATTTAGATTTCAATTTTTAGCTTTTTAGGGTTAGTTTAGGGTTTAGGGTTTAGGGTTTAGGGTTTAGGGTTTGGGATTTGGAGTTTAGGGTTTAGGGTTTAGCTTTTTTTGGTTTAGGGTTTACAATTTATGATTTAAGGTTTAGGGTTTAGGGTTTAGGTTTTATGGTTTAGGGTTTTTAGGGTTGATTTAGGGTTTAAGGTTTAGGTTTTCAATTCAGGATTCATGTTTTAGCTTAGGGTTTTGGCTTTTAGGTTTTGGGTTTAAGGTTAGGGTTTAGTGTTTAGGATTTAGGGTTTTGTGTTTAGGCTTTAGGGTTTAGGGTTTTTGGAGTTTAGGGTTTAAGGTTTAGGGTTAGGTTAGGGTTTAGGGTTAGTTTAGGTTATAAGGTTTAAGGTTTAGGGTTTAGGCTTTAGGGTTTAAGGTTTTTAGGGTTTTGAATTAGTTTAGGGTTTAAGGTTTATGGTTTTATGGTTTAAGGTTTATGGTTTAGGGTTTAAGGTTAAGGTTAGGGTTTAGGATTTAGGGTTTAGGGTAGCCGAGCTCTACCCTTATACAACCTGGAATATGAAAGAATAATTATAACTGTATTAAATGCTATGGGGGTCTTCTTTCTTCATATCTCCATTTCTGATTTGGTTCCTTCTTTCATTTGGATGGTGCTTGCTTCAAAGGCATCACAGGCAACTCTAGGACAAAGCCTTCTATCCAATGCTCATCCTAATCCCTCACATCACTATTCCTAAATCCTATTGCAAAAATTACATTTATGTGAGGAAAGTAAATCTAACTACACCTGCAAAATAGAGGTTAGCTAAATATAAATATAATCCCAAGCAGTTGTATTTATAATTTGGACTTAGCACCATACATATGGGTAACTAAGCCCACCTATCCTAACTTGGATTATGCTTAAGGATTTTAGCAACTTGCAAAAACAGCATTCACATTTATTTTTAAGTATCCCTTAAGCATAATCCCTTGCAAAAAATATGATTAGGTTAATATTGGCCTATTATCTAGTCTACAAAGCATACACCCTAATATCCAATCTAAAATAATACATCATAAAACAAAACATACATCACAGCATACACTGTCCTAACTTAGAGGTAGAAGTGGTGACTTAATTCTAATGTGTATAAAGGCTTGTGTGGTAAGTCTTGTTAGGCATTAGTGTTGTATTTTCTAAGTGTAGAAGGATTCAATTTAACATGGAAGGTTGATTTCACATGAAGTAGTTTAATTGATTTGAGAATTTTAATTTGTGTATTTTTTCATTTGATTACACTTAGCAACTAAGTGTTATAAAGAGAGGAAAAGAGGATTGCCCTCTTTCATCCCTACCTTAAGTCACTTTCTAAACTATTTTAATTTGCTTTAGTTCTCTTTAGTGAATGACTTACTAAATGATTTAATTAATCCTTAGTTTAGGTTCACTTTAAATAATCATATTCAAAATGAAAGGCATTTTAAGATTAATTTAATTGAATTACTAGCACATGACACTTGGGTGACCCATTGATGTACAATAGATCGATGTAGACACTAAGAGTTGTAGTAAACTTACATCTTCTTAAGCAGGGACCAGCCACTTGGGTGACCCATCGATGTTCAACAGATCAATGTAGACACTAAGAGTTGTAGTAAACTTACATCTTCCTAAGCAGGGACTATCCACTTTGGTGACCCATTGATGTACAACAGATCGAACCCAACCTAGGGCTACCCATCGGTGTGCAACGGTCGTGCTGGAAAGAATGTGTAGCAAACTTACATCTTCCAAAATGAGAATGATCGCAGGGTAGCTTGTTTGTGGCAAAATATATTGAACCTGACCTAAAGACGACTACTAAGAGAGTGTCGTGGGGGACTTATGTCAACTCAAGAGTAGTCAGGCAATTCCTATAGCGAGTTTTACTGACACTGCTCTTATTGACTTCATTTTTGGAGGGAGTTCTCAACTTTTTCATTATAGATCTAGGACTCTTGTAGACACTAAGAGCTCCTTAGTCTTAAGACACTTCTAGTGATTAGGTGAACACTTAACCTAAGCCTAGAGACTTAGAAGGGTTAGCTATAGGAATAGGTTATGCCTTAGGAACTTAGGAAGACTTACCAACCCTATAGCCTAAACCCAATCTATGGTTTCCTCCTCAAACCAAACCTCAAATCTAACTCAAATACCAAATCTAAATCCAAATTCCAAAGCAAATGATTAAAACCTATAATCAAATCCAAATATCAAAACACTTCCTAAGCCCTTTGATTTCATCTTATGGACTTAGCCTTAACCAAATTCAATTGATTTTCTCCAAGATCAATTCAATCCATCAGTCATTTATCAAATCCAAATCCAAATTCCAAATGAAATGATTATAACCCATGATCAAATCCAAAATCAAAATCCCTCTCAAAGCCATATGGTGGAATTCCATAAACCTAGTTAAATCTCATCCCAATTTAACCCAAATTTGATTGATCTTTTCATGAATCATTTATATCTTCATTTATACTCACAAACATAAATGAGATATAAATTCCAAAACTAAATCAACCTAAATCAAACCAAATCCCTCTTAAGCCCTATGGACCTATCTCCATAAGCTTAGCCAAATCTCATACAAATCAACCCAAAATCAATTGGTTTCTTTATAAACCTATTACTTCATCATTTATACTCATAAATTTAAATGAAACCCACCTTCCAATGACCAAAAATAAATCAAACTAAATCAATTCTCTACTTAAGCCATTTCGACCTACATCCTTAAGCTTGGTCAAATTTTCTTCCAAACCACTCAAAACTCAAATGATTTTCTCATGAATCATTTATATCTTCATTTATATTCTTAAATATAAATGATATACAAATTCAAATAGGCAAAACCAAATCCAAAATCAAGTCAAAATCCAATTTAAGCCAATTTCTTGGACTTAACCAAATCCTACCCAATCAAGGCAAAACTAATGGTTTTTCTCTTAAATCAATCATTCCTTCAATAATATATCAAAATGTAAATGAAAACTACAATCATCAAGCCAAATCAAAATCAACTCAAGTCAAATCCATCCTAGCCCATTTGACTTAAAATATTCAAATGAACCGAAACTCATTTGAACCCAAACCAATTGTAATTGAATTTATATGTCTCAAATCCATATGTAAACCGACATAAATCAAACTCAACTCAAAAGCCAACTAAACCTAATTAGCTCACTTGACCCAAAGTGGCCAATTTGGCTACATGAACCAAATCCAATTTAATTCAAATCAAAGTGAATTAAGCCAATCCAAACTTCATGTCATGATTGTTGATCATCCTAAGTTAATCAATTTGCAGTCAAACCAAGTCAACCTAGCCTATTGACCAAGTCAACCCTTTAACCCATATGAACTCAAACTAGCCAAATGACAATCTAAACCAAATTGATTGCAACCAATGGCTCTAGTTCATTCCAAATTCATTATTGAACTTGACCAAAGCCATAATTGTACCCAATTCAGTTGGTAACCCAACCTAACCTAGCCCAAATTGATCTAAAGGATCAAAATTGGCCAAAATCTAAATTAAATCCAAATTGATTCAATCCAAAGCCTATAATCATATTTAAAATACCATTTGTACTTGGACCAACACCCAACCCAAGCTAATTTAGTCAAATTGGTCAACTTGACCCATTTGACCTATATGAATCCAAAAGAGACAAAATTAAATCCAAAGCAAATTGAACCAAACCAATGACACCAATACACTCTACATGGTTATGTGAACTTGACCCAACCTTTGGTTTGACCCAATTCCACCAATTGACTAACCTAACCTAATTTGACCTAAATAAGTTAAATTAAGCCAAATCAAACTAAATGAACTCCAAATTACTCAAAATTTGAGCTAACCCATTTTTGACTCATCTCAAATCTATCCAAATCAAATCCATTGCCAAATGTCCAAGATAGCATTGGGCTAGGGCATCACATGAGGCAAGTCACTTCGAGGAATGGTCATTTCTTTGGCAACTTGGTAGCAATCCATTGGTCAACTTGGACACCAAGGACACAACTTGACCCAAGGGTGGTTGGTCTGCCATGAATCATGGGGAGGTGAAATGACCTCCCATTCCTATTGGAACAAATTGGAAAGCCATAAGACACCCACCACTCCCATGGCATCCACTCTCACACCCTACTCCACTCAAGTGAAGCTAGCTAAGGTGATTCCTTGCCCAAATTGAGCTCCCCATGATAGCCATTTGATCAAAATAGCCAAATAAAGCTAGCCATCTGATCTAAGGAATGATGGGGTATACCTTCCTCATTCTCACTCAAATCGAAAAACACACTCGATTCAAACCTTGCCAGGACACACACCGTGAGTGATTTCCAAGTTTTCTCGGCTAACCAACTCTTCCTCTATCAATTTTATGGAAAATTAAAATAGGGGATCCCCAATCCAATTGTCATTTACTCAAACCTCCATCAAAGTGAAATTAACTTTGCACACACCATCCTTGGAGCTAGACAAGCGAGAACGAATCATCTCCCAAGCTTCTTGATGATGGAGGGTGGAGCTTGATCGGCCGACCACTTCCATCCTGCTCCATGGCCTTCCAAGCAATCCACTCAAATCAAAGCTCGTGCTGCCAATAGGGCTTCATTTCTACTAAATGAAGCATCCTTAATCTTTGGAACCATCAGTCCTAAGCTCTAGTGAGGTATGCCATTGAACCGACCTTTAGCTTAAAATGGTTTAGAGCTTTTTTAAGAAAAGTTGCATGTCGTGATTTCTACCTTGATATCTTCATTTTGCTTCCGATGGTGTGTGGAATCAATTTAATCTCCATTCGAGCTGGAGTAAGCTCAGATTGAGCAATGAATGATGGAAAACCTCCATCTCTCACCGCCAAGAGGAGATAGATCATGGACCGCCCATTACGCATGATTGGAATGCCCTGATCAAATCATGCTAGATCAATTGAATTAATCCTACTTAATGGGTTTGATCATGGTCATCCAATCTTTGATCGACGGCTCATGAGAAAGCGCCTCCTCCTGCTAACTCGCCATGCGATGTGATAACTTAAATAATCAATCTCGTGGCGCCATATGGAAAGCACGCCGTGTCGATGCCACATGGCACCACAGGCTTAGGCTTCAATTAGGTTAAGTAATCCATTTTAATGATGAAACTTTAAAAATTCATAACTAATTATAGAAAAATCTGAAAAATACAAATGTGAGCTCATTCTAAAGTTATTTTAGAGAGAAATCCATTAAAATTATCCTTAATTAATTTTGAATTGTAATTTTGGCCTAATTAAGGTTTAATTGAAAACTTAATTAGCTTAATTACTCCTTAATTAATCATCCAATTGATTTTAAAGTTTTTGAGGATGTTTAGGGAGATAACCTCTACATCCCCTATTTTTCTTGGAATATATTGGTTGGTTAATTGGAGAATTGATTGATTAATCCCTTATTACCTTCTTAACTTAATTAAGTGATAAGTAAATATATGAATAGTAATTAATTAATTAGTTGGACTCCTTAATTACTGTTGAACAGTAAGCAGGCTTAGGGAATGAGATTGGGGCTTCCCCCTAATCCTTTCCCTAATTTTTCATCTTTTCATCAAAAAAATACTAATTAATGATTAGTTAATTAATCAATGATTTAATTGGCTAAATTAAAACTTAAATTATATGAATTCATTCTTGATTAATTGGATAACTTATGGAGTTAGGTTGGGACCTCTTTTCGAACCTTTTTCTCTTAAGTCCATCTCATTTTGAAAGGATAATCAAAAGTTGATAATTAAGAAAGAGAAAAATGAATTAATGGACTAATCCTTTGATCGATTAAATTAAAATTTTAATTAAATTTAATTTCCCTAATTAATCCTTGGGTAGTTCTTTAGGTGTTCAATAACCTAAAGAAAGCTAATGAAATTATGGTTATCTCACATGTGTGAGAAAACCATAAAAGCAATTAAGTGAGTTCCTTAAGCTTAATTAATTAATGATTGTGAGCTAATTGCATTAGGCCCCTTTAAGTTCATAGGAGCATTGCTATTTACTTTTCAATTTATTTGCATATCATATTAGATCATAATTATTTAATTAATTACCTTTAGGTAACATAAGTAAGGGTTTAATTAATTGATTTAATCCATGCTAAATTTAACCAATTCATAAAATCAATCTAATTACTATTCATTAAATAAAATTAATTCACATATGAAGAATGGGATTAGGATTAGCAAATCTTTCTTACATTTCTTAAATCAAATAAAACATGAAAATGGCATTAAGGAACTTTGGTTTGTTTTAAATGACATTGTTTAATATGATTGTCCTTAGGAATTAATTAGATTGAATGAAATTATGTTCTTATGTTCTTTTATTTCTCTTCAATTGTATTAAATGTTGTATGCCACTTGTAATCATGCATTCATCCTTTTAAAAAATTAATCAAATAAAATGACTTCTTTTATGTCAAGTTGCATGTGTTGGCTTAAATTAAGAACTTGTGTGGCTATTATCACTGTTAAATAGAAAATTAAATGTAAAGTATATTAATCAACTATAACACATAGAGTAATGATAATTATGAGTATTTATAAGCTTGTATGTGTTTACAACTTAGAACATGTGATTTGAAGTTCTCTTTTCTTTAATTTTCATGAATTCACATAAGGATATGAATATTAACAAGTGTATAGTTCATTTGAAAACGACACAACACTTGCTTGGATTTATTCTTATGTATATCCATGTTAGAATTTAGATAGAATTTTAGCTCACATATATAAAAAAATCAAAATATAATTCTTGCATGGTTTACATTATTATAGTTGTTTGTACACTCATGAGTATTTAAGAATATAGTATATTTAGTCGGACACTGGGATGCATGGCTTTAAGTAGCCCCAAGGAGGTTCCTACCTCATTCTCGATCAAACAAATGTGAAGTACTTACTTATAACTTTTATACACTTGTGTGTGCATTTGGCTAATGAGTGAAAAAACCTCACCTTATTCCATATGCATAATTCAAAACAAAAAAAATATAATTTTGCATGATTTTCATTCTTATAGTTATTTATAAATCCACATGTATTTGAGAATAGGGGTATATCTAGTCTGGACACTGGGACGATGCACTTTAAGTAGCCCAAGGAGGTTCCTACCTCATTCTCTGGTCAAACAATGGAGAAGTACTTTCTTAGAAATTTCATACATTTGAATGTGTATTTAGCTAATGAATGAGAATCTTTTTTTAGAAAATAATTCATGCATCCTGCATTTAAATGTGCCAAAAACATATTGTATGCATAGATATATTTAGGACTTAATCATATGCATGCTACATATGATGGAAAGAAATGAACAAACATGTGCTGTGTGATAGTAATTAACTCAATTAATCTTAAGATGCCTTTCTTATTGAATAAGATTATTTAAAGTGAACGTAAACTTAGGATTAATTAAAATATGTAATAAGTCATTCATTAAAAAGAATTGATTAATTAATATGCTTATGATGTGGCTTAAGGTAGGGATAAAAGAGGGTGATCCTCTCTCATTTTTTTCTCTTTATAACACTTAGCTATTAAGTGTAAACCATGTGAAATGAAAGAAAACATTAAGTAAAACTTATAAATCAATTAAGCCACTTAAAGTGAAATCATCCTTTCTCACTCAAAAAATTATAACAGAGCCTAGTTAAGACATACCACACAAGCCTTAATAGACACATTAGATTAAGTCACCACTTTTATCCTTATGTTAGGGGCTGCATGGTTTGATGTATGTTTGGTTTTATGATGTATAGTTGTAGTATGGATCTTAGTTATATACTTCAGACTAGATGTTAGCCATGATTAGCCTAATTATATTTTCTACAAGAGATGCTTAAAGGGATGCTTAAAATAAATATAAATGCTCTCTTTTGCAAGTTGCTTAACCCCAAGCATAATCTAAATTAGGACATGTGGACTTGGTTACCCTGCGAGTCTTTGAGTCCAAATTATACATATAACTGCTTGGGTTGTATGGTATGTTTAGCTAACACTTGTCTTGCAGGTATATTTAGATTTACTTTTTTTAAATTTTATTGTAATTTTGCATTAGGAATCAAGATTAGTGTTATGGGGGATTAAGATGAGTGGAGGATAGAATGCTTTATCATGGGAGGCCCTCGTGATGCCTTTGAAGCAAGCAAATCCAATTGAGGAATGAAGGAGACATGAAGAATGAAGAAATGAAGACCTCCATAACATTTATTTATTTGTAATTCCATTATTCTTTCATTTATCAGTTGTATAAGGGTAGAGCTTTACCCATTTCTCTTTTTTAGGGTTGTATGGCGTGATCGACCGGCCTATTATTCTTTTATATTGGGTTTATAAATTATCGATATTTTGTTTACAATTGCAAAATAGAAATGACATGTCTCTTTCTAGTTTCTTCATATATGGTGAATTAATGGCTTGGATGGTTAGGCTCTTAGGAAAATTAATTTTTCTATCCCAACTATAACTCATAACCTCATTTAAAGCCTAGGTATTAAATCAAGATAACTAAAAGATTTAGCTTTATGGATGTTGTATGCTTAATATCATGCATGTCATCTTGTTTCACTTTTGATGGTCTTCCCTATGGTGGAAAATACCTTTTTCTCTCTAATTTAGCCAATAACCTCATTTTATCATGCATTTAGATATATAAAAATTCTATAGCTTTTGTCAAAATGAAGAGTCCAAAATCAAATAAAAATTGAAAAGATTTACATTAGACTAAGTCATTATTCATACCACTCATTCTCTAGTCTCTTAGGGAGTGGGCTTAAGGACTTTAGTTTCTTTCTAATAATAACATCCTAACCATCTTGCAAAACATATGACTTGACCACATGGTTTTAAGATGTAGAAGAAGTTAGTTGGCTTCCACTCTAGGCAGTTATAAGTCTAGCAATCAGGTGGTTCACCCTCTCTTGTGGAGGTAAACCATATACCCATCTTTGCTTAGATTTAGGATGTGCTTTGGCCCTCATTAAAGCTCCCTAGATTTATGATCTGAGGTTACTATTTTCCCTCGGCAAAAGCATAAGTCCTCACCTCTTAGGCTTTCCCACAATCAGTATTGTGAGATTATAAGTCTTAGCTTTCTAATAAATTTTAACTCAAACATGTAATCCTCCTTAATTTCAAAAATATAAAGCCCAATCATAAGATAGGATAGAATGCTCACTACGTGTCCTAGTATCATGAGCATTCCCTACTCATCTCCTTTGGCTTCAATAATAAGTCTCTCCTTTTTGATCTATCCCATTTGATTTTTTAACATAGCCAATTTATTGATAGTCTTATCTTTGAAATCTTTGGAGATAATAATTAACTACTTTAATCAAGAGTATTCCTAAGGAGTTCACTTTTCTTAGGATGTAATTAACTATGGGGGCTTGCCCCCATCGAGAACTTTAGAACCTGGCTTAAAAAAATGGCTTAAATAACATTCAATTTTATTTATTTTAGTTCAGTTTATTTTGTTTAGGTTTTATTTCATTTAGGGTTTAAGTTTATTTTTTTATTTTTTAGGTTTTTTTTTTAGGTTTTTTTATTTAGCTTTTATTTTATTTTATGTTTATTTTATTTTTATTTTAGGTTTACTTTTTATTTTATTTAAGTATTTTATTTTTTATTTTAGTTTAGGTTTTTATTTATTTTATTTTAGTTTATTTTTTTATTTTTTTATTTTTTTGGTTTAGGTTTAGGTTTAAATTTTAGTTTATGTTTTTATTTTATTTTATTTTTTTAATTTGGTTTAAGTTTTTTATTTATTTTTTATGTTTTATTTAGTTTAGGTTTTGGTTTTTAACTTTTTATGGTTTAGGGTTTAGGGTTTAGGGTTTAGGGTTTAGGTTTAGTGTTTAGGTTTTATGGTTTAGGGTTTAGGGTTTAGGGTTTAGGTTTAGGGTTTAGGGTTTTTAGGGTTTAGGGTTCAATGTTTAGGCTTTAGTGTTTAGGGTTTTTAGGATTTAAGGTATAGGGTTTAGGGTTAGCTTAGGGTTTAGGGTTAGTTTAGGGTTTACAGTTTAGGTTTAAGTTTAGGTTTAGGTTTTATTTAGTTTTGTTTAATTTATTTTTGTTTAGGTTTAGGTTTATCTTATTTTTATTTTATGTTTAGGTTTTTTATTTATGGTTTAGGTTTTTATTTTATTTATTTATAGGTTTCAGTTTTATGTTTATTTTTTAAGGTTTAAGTTTTTTATTTTATTTTATTTTAGGTTTATTTTATTTTTATCTTAAGCTTAGTTTTTAGTTTATTTAGGTTTTATGATTTAGTTTAGTTTAAGTTTTTATTTATTTGTATTAGTTTAATTTTTTTTTGGTTTAAGTTTAACTTTAGATTTAGGTTTAAGTTTTAGTTTAGATTTTTATTTTATTTTGGTTTAGGTTTTTTATTTTTAATTTTAAGTTTTATTTTTAAGTTTTATTTAGTTTAGGCTTATGTTTTTAGCTTTTTAGGGTTTAGGGTTAGTTTAGGGTTTATGGTTTAAGGTTTAGGGTTTAGAGTTTAGGTTTAGGGCTTAGGTTTTAGGGTCTAGTGTTTAGGGTTTAGAGTTTAAGGTTTAGGGTTTAGGTTTTAGGTTTAGGGTTCAGGTTTTATTTTAGGGTTTAGGGTTTTTATTTTTTTTCTAATTGGGAAGAAATTCATATTCAACATTTCTTTTTTTTCGATTTCATCAACCAAGTAACACACCAAGTTTTGTAAGACATAAGTGACAACATTGATAATAAATGAGCATGCATAGAGTAAACCAAAAACCCCAGATAATTAAAACCATCTCTACTATAAAGACACATTTCCATAAATAGGAGATCAGATCGGCCGTATTTTAGTTTTTCCAATTCTCATCAGAACCAAACTGACCTCTTGAGTAGCGGGATCCACCATCATATCCCGATCTCTCCCTCCGCCACTACCATGGTTGTAACCTTTGTCGCTCCTCTCACCTCCATAATCACCATTGCTCCGACCAGCACCTCGATATCCACCAGTACTTCCAAATCGCCCACCACCATAGTGATAATCGCCTCCTCCGCCCAGCTTTACAGATTTAGACTAAGTTGATGGTGATGTTCTATAGTTAAGGTTCTATACCAATTTTAGGTTTAGGTTTATATTTATTAGGTTTAAAGTTTCACTTTAGATTATTTAGTTACTTTATGTTTAGGTTTAAATTTTAGGTTTAATTTTAGTTTTAGTTTAGGTTTATAATTTAAGTTTAAATTTATGGGTTTAGTTTTATATTTAGGTTGTTTAGGAAGCCTTGTTTATAATAGTTTAGAGTTTAGGGTTTAAGTTAGTTTAAAAGTTTAGGTTTAGTATTTATTAATTTTAAAATTTAGTTTAGGTTTTAGTTTAGGGTTTTGTTTTATTTTGGGTTTAGAGTTTAAGGTTTAGGGTTTAGAATTTATGGTATAGGTTTAGTGGTTTAGGGTTTAGGGTTTAAGGTTTAGGGTTTAGGGTTTAGGGTTGGTGGATGGTTTAGGGTTTAGGTGCTTAGGGTTTAGGCTTTAGGGTTTGTTTAGGGTTTAGGGTTGTTGGGTTTAGGTATAAGTTTAGGGTTAAATGGTTTAAGGTTAGTTTAGGACTTAGCATTTAAGGTCATTTTAGGGTTTACGTTTAAGTTTAGGCTTAGGTTTTATTTATTTTAGTTTATCTTTAGATGTATTTTATTTTTATTTTAACTTTAGGTTTTTTTTGTTTAGGGTTTAGGTTTTATTTTTCTTTATTTATAGGTTTTATTTTAGGTTTAAGTTTTTAATTTAGTTTTTATTTTATTTTATTTTAGGTTTTATTCTTATTTTAGGGTTAGTTACTATTTTATTTAAGTTTTTTATTTTTAGTTTAGTTTAAGTTTTATTTTATTTTATTTTAGTTTAGTTTTTATTTTTTATTGTATTTTCATTTTAGGTTTAAATTTAGGTTTTGGTTTTTGTTTAGATTTTAGTTTAGGTTTTTATTTTATTTTATTTTGCTTTAAATTTTAATTATTTATTTTAATTTTAAGTTTCATTTAGTTTAGGTTTAGGTTTCTAGGTTTTTTGGGTTTAGGGTTTAGGGTTTAGGGTTAGTTTAGGGTTTAGGGTTTAGGGTTTAGGGTTTAGGGTTTAGGGTTTATGGTTTAGGGTTCAGGTTTTAGTTTGGGGTTTAGGGTTTTGTTTTTTTTTAATAGAGATCAAATTCTAATTAAACATTTCTTCTTTTTGATTTCATCAACCAAGTAAGAAACCAAGTTTTCTAAGACACAAGTGACAACATAGATAAAAAATGAGCACGCATAGAGAAAATCAAAAAGCCTAGATAACTAGAATTGTCTCTACTATAAAGACACAGTTCCATAAACAACATATCAAATTAGCCATTCTTCAGGTTTTCCATTTCCCATCAGAACCACCTCGGCCTCTCGAGTAGCGGGATCGATCATCATATACCCGATCTCTCCCTCTCCCACCACCACGGTTGTAACCTCTGTCGCTCCTTCCCCCTCCATAAGCACCACTACTTTGACCACCACCTCCATATCAACCAGCACTTCCAAATCTCCACCACCACAGCGATAGTCACCACCTCCGCCACCACCTCCATTGCTAGATCTACACTAAGTCTAGTTGATGGTGATGTTCATGCCGTTACAGTTCTGCCAATTCTTAGGGTTTAGGGTTTAGGGTTTAGGGTTTTAGGGTCTGCTTTTAGGGTTTAGGGTTTAGGGTTAAGGTTTAAGGTTTAGGGTTTATAGTTTAGGGTTTATGCTTTTTTTTTGGTTTAAGTTTTTTTTAGTTCAATTTTTTTTTTTAGGTTTAGGATTTATTTTTTATTTTATGTTTAAGTTTATGTTTTTATTTTATTTTTTTTTGGTTTTGGTTTTAGGTTGTTATTTTAAGTTTATTTTAGGTTTTATTTTTTAGTTTAAGTTTAGCTTTTTTTATTTTATTTTATTTTATTTAGTTTAGGTTTAGGTTTAGTTTGATTTTAGGTTTAGGTTTTATTTATTTTAGTTTAGGTTATTTTTAGTTTAGGTTTAGGTTTATTTTTTTGTTTATTTTTTTTTAGATTTAGGTTTTTTTTAGTTTAGTGTTTAGGTGTTATTTTTTATTTATGTTTAGGTTTTATTTTTAGGTTTATCTTTTAGGTTTATGTTTCTATTTAGGTTTTATTTTATTTTATCTTATGTTTATTTTATTTTTATATTAGGTTTAGTTTTTATTTTATTTAGGTTTTTTATTTTTATGTTTGTTTTATTTTTTTAGTTTAGGCTTAGGTTTTTGGTTTAGGTTTAGGTTTTAGTTTAAGTTTTTATTTTAATTTATTTTATTTTTTGTTTAGGTTTAGGTTTTAGGGTTCACTGTTTAGGATTTATGGGTTAGGGTTTAGGGTTTAAGTTTAGGGTTTAGAGTTTAGCAATTAGCGTTTAAGGTTTTTAGATTTTAGGGTTTGGTGTTTAGGTTTTAGGTTTAGTGTTTAGGATTTAGTTTAGGGTTTAGGGTTTTGGGTTTAGGGTTTAAGGTTTTCTTTTTTTCATTTTCAACAACCAAGTAGCACACCAAGATTTCTAGGACATAGGCGATGACATAGATAAAAAATGAGCACGCATAGAGCAAATCAAAAACTCTAGATAACTAGAACCATCTCTACGTAAATAAGCAGTTCGTAAGTAGCGGTCAGTGACCATTCTTTAGTTTCTTATTCCCATAAGAACCACCCTTGCCTCTCGAGTAGCGGGATCCACCATCATATCCGCAATCTCTCCCTCCGTCACCACCACAACTGTAACCTCCATCGCTCCTCCCGCCTCCATAACTACCACTACTTCGACCGCCACCTCCATATCCCCCACCAGCATTGTGATAACTGCCGCCTCCACCTTCGCCTCCATCGTAAGATCTAAGCTGAGCCTGGTTGATGGTGTTGTTCCTGCCATCAAGGTTATGCCCGTTCTTAGGGTTTAGGTTTATATTTTTATTTATTTAGTTACTTTAGGTTTAAGTTTAAAGTTATGGTTTAGTGTTAATGGTTAGGGTTTATGGTTTAGGATTTATGGCTAAACCCCCAAACCCCAAACCTAAAAAATCATAAACCCTAAAATCCTAAACCATAAACCCTAAACCCTAAACACTAAACCTAATCCTATCCCCCAATCCCTAAACCTAAACCTAAGCCTAGTAATTAAATAAATTAAAAAATAAACCTAATCCCTAAACCTAATAAACCTAAACCTAAACCTAAACCCTAAGAATAGGCAGAACCTTGAAGGCAAGAACATCACTGTCAACCAGGCTCACTCTAGACTTGGTCATGGAGGTGAAGGTGGAGGCCCGATTATCTTAGTGGTGGTTAGGGATATGGAGGTGCTGGTGGATATGGAGATACTGGTAAAAGAAGTGGAGGTTATGGAGGTGGGAGCAGCGACGTAGGTTAGAGCCATGGAGGTGGCAGAGGTAGAGATCAGGGATATGATGGTGAATCCCTATTAAAGAGGTTGGGGTGGTTTTATTGGGAACTAGAGCGAAGAATGATCGATCCAATCTTTTGCTTATAGAACTATGTCTCTTCGATAGAGATGGTTCTTGTTATCTAGAGTTTTGATTTGCTCTCATGATCATTTTTATCTATTTTCTCACTTGTGTCTTAGAAAACTTGGTGTGTTACTTGGTTGATGAAATCAAAAAGAAGAAATGTTCAATATGAATTTATTCTCCATTTGAAAAAGTAAAAAAAAACCAAAACCCTAAACCCTAAACCCTAAACTAAAACTTAAACTTTAAACATAAAACCTAAACCCTAAACCCTAAGCTTAAAACCCTAAACCCTAAAATCCTAAACATTAAACCCTAAAACCTAAACCCTGGACAAACCCCAAACCATAAACCCTAAACCCTAAACCCACCTACCACTAAACCCTAAGAACCCTAAACCCTAAATTGTAAACCCTAAAAATCTAAAAACCTAAACCTAAACTAAATAAAACCTAATAATAAAATAAATAAAACCTAAACCAAAATAAAATGAAAACATAAACTAAAACCTAAACCTAAACCTAAACCTAAGAAGAAATAAAAAAACAAAACTAAACAAAATTAATAAGTTAAAATCTAACTAAACTAAACTAAATAAAATTTAAACTAAACCTAAAATAAAATAAAATAAACCTAAAATAAAATAAAATAAAACTAAATAAATCTAAAAAATAAACCAAAAAGTAAAACCAAAAAATAAATAAAAAATAAACCCTAAACTCTAAACTAAAAAAAGGCTAAACTTAAATAAAATAAAATAAACCAAAAACTAAACTAAACTAAAATAAATAAAACCTAAACCTAAACCTAAAATAAACTAAACATAAATCTAAACCTAAACTAAAAACTAAAGCCCAAAAATAAACTTAAAATAAAAACCTAAACATATAACTAAAAAAAATAAAATAAAAACCTAAATTTAAACCTAAAAATAAAGAATAAAATTGAAACCTAAAAATGTAATAAAGAGAAAACTACACAAAAAAATAAACTTAAAGCTAAAAAATAAACAAAAATAAAAAAATTAAACTAAAATAAATAAATCTAAAATAAATAAACTAAACTAAATAAAATGAAAAACAAATCCTAATTAAAATTAAAATAAAGTAAAATTATAATAAATAAAAAATAAACTAAATAAACCTAAACCTACGAGTTTACTTAATTAAAAAAATTAGAAATTAAAAAAAAATTTAAAAAAACCCTAACCCTAAGAAATAAACTGTGAACCCTAAACCCTGAACCCCAATCTATCCTTCAAACTTAAGCTAACCCTAAACCATAAACCCTAAACCATAAAAACCCTATATCCTAAAATAAAAATAAAACTAAACTAAAAAAATAAACATAAACCTAAACCTAAACCTTAAAAAAATAAACTAAAATAAAACCTAAACTAAAATAAATAAAAATAAAGTAAATAAAATAAATAACTAAACCAATTTACATTTTTTAAAAAATTGTCTAAACCATAAACCCTAAACCCTAAATCATAAACCTAAACCCTAAATCTTGAACCCTAAACTCCCAAAACCACTCCTAAATACTAAAACCTAAAACCATAAACCCTAAACTAACACTAAACCCAAAAATACCTACAACCCCTCTAAACCCTAAACATTAAAAAACCCTAAATTGTGGACCCTAAACTAAATCCTACAACCCTAAACCCACCAAAACACCACTAAACCCTAGCCTAAACCCTAAATCCCAACTCTAAACCATAAACCCTAAACCCTAAACCCTAAAACCTAAACCTAACCTAAACTAAATAAACCTAAAAAATAAAATAATTAAAAAATGTAAACCTAAATAAAGTAAAAAATTAAATAAAATAAAACCTAAACTAAACTTAAACCTAAACCTAAACTAAACTTAAAAATAAAATAAAATAAAATAAAAACTAGACCAAAATAAAATAAATAAAACCTAAACTAAAAGAAAAAAATAAAAGTAAACTTAAAATAATTAACCTAAATAAAATAAAATAAAATGTAAAATAAAATTAAAATAAACCAAAATAAAATAAAATAAAAACTAAATAAAACCTAAAAAAAATAAACCTAAAAAAATAAATAAAAATTAAACCTAAACACTAAACTAAAAACAAAAACCTAAATCTAAATTAACCAAAATAAAATTAACCTTAACCTAAAATAACATAAACTAAACTAAAATAAATAAAACCTAAACCTAAACCTAAACGATAAACTAAATAAAATAAAATAAACTAAAAATAAAAACTTGAAATAAGCCTAAAATAAAAATCTAAAACTTAAAGCTAAAAAAATAATATTGAAACCTAAACCTAAACCTAAAAAATAAAATAAAAACAAAACTAAACTAAAAAATAAACCTAAACCTAAACCTAAAAAATAAACTAAAATAGAAAAATTGAAACTAAAATAAATAAACCTAAAATAAATAAAGTAAACTAAATAAAAATAAAAAATAAACTTAAATAAAAAATAAAATTAACTAAATAAAATAAATAAAAATAACCTACAAGTTTACTTAATTTTAAAACCCTAAACCATAAATCCTAAACCCTAAATCCTAAACTCTAAACCCACTAACTCCACCTAAACTGACCTACAACCCTAAACCTCCCTAACTACTACTAAATCCTAAAAACCTACTACCCACTCTAAACCAGCTTAAACCTAACCTCTGACATCCTAAATCTGTCCCTAAAAACCTCCACCACCACTAAACACTTACTAAACCTAAACCTTAAACCCCAAATCTAAAATAAAAATCCTCTAATCCTAACCCTAAATCCTAAACCCTAAAACTAAAATCCTAAACTCTAAACCCTCCATAAACCTAAACTCTAAACCCCAAATAAACCTAAACTTAAAGTAACTAAATAAATTCAAATATAAACCTAAATTTTAAAACTTAATAATCCTAAACTTAAACCTAAACCCTAAGAATAAGAAGAACCATAATGACATGAACATCACTATCAACTAGGCTTAGTCTAAATTTGGCGGTGGAGGCCATGGTGGTTCCGGAGGGAGAGATCGGGGATATGATGGTGGACCCTGCTACTCAAAATGCCAGGGTGGTTCTAATGGGAACCTGAGAAATGATAGTAGAACGATCGATCCAACAACGCTTTTGAAACTATATCTATACAGTTGAGATGGTTCTAGTTATCTAAGGTTTTTGATTTGCTCTATGCGTGCTCATTTTTGATCTATGTCATCACTTGTGTCTTAGAGAACTTGGTGTGTTACTTGGTTGATGAAATTGAAATGAAGAAATGTTGAATTTGAATTTGTTCTCTATAAAAAAATGAACAATCCTAAGCCCTAAATTAAAACTTGAACCATAAACCTAAAACCTAAACCCGAAACCTATAAATAAATAAATTAAAAAAATATTAAAAAAGACTTAACATTAAACCCTAAACCTAACTAACCCTAAACTATAATCCCTAAAACCATAAACCCCATATCAAACCCTAAACCCTAAACCCTAAAAAATAATAAACTAAACACAAAAAACTAACCAAAACTAAAACTAATAAATAATAAACTAAACTAATAAACTTATAATAAAAAAACTAATAAATAAAATAAAATAATAAAACAAACTAAACTAAACTAACTAAATAATAACTAGAAATCTATGAACTAATAATAAAAGCTAACTAAACTAATAAACAAACTAATAACTAAATTAAAAATAAAAAAAAACCAAACTAATGAACTAACTAAAATAAACTAAACTAATAATAATAAAAACTAAAACTAATAATTAACTAAATAAACTAAACTAATAATAATATAAATAACTATAATTAATAACTAATAAACTAATAAACTAACTAACTTAAAAAACTAACTCATAAACTAAACTAATTAATAAATAAACATAAACCCTAATAAATAATAAACACTAAAACTAGGTAATAAATGAATAATAATAATAATAAATAACTAATAACTAACTAAAACTAAACCTAAACCTAAACTAATAAACCATAATAACTAAGTAATAAATAAACAAAATAATAACTAAACTTAATAAACTAACTAATAACTAATAATAAAACACCTAATTAAAAAAATTAATAATAACTTAACAATAATATAATAAACTAATACCTAAATAAAGAAAAATTAACTAAATAACTAAAACTAATAAACCTAAAATAAACTAATAATAATAATAAACTAACTAACAATAACTATAATAAAATTAATAATAATAATAATTAATAATTAACTAACTAAATTAATAAACTAATAATAATAAACTAATAATAAACTAACTAATAAATAACTAAATAACTAAACCCTAAACCCAAACTAAATAAATAAATTAAATAATAATAATAAAATAATAATAATAAACATAAATTAATAATAATAACTGAAAAAACTAATCTAATACTAAACTAATAATAAATAACTAACTAAACTAATAGTAATAATAATAAATAATAAATAACCAATAATAACTAATGAAAAAACTAAAACATAAACTGAAATAAAAAATTAATAATAATAAACTAATAAACCCAACTAAAATAATAAGACAATAAATTAAACTACTAAACTAACAAATAAACTAACAAAACTAAACTAATAAAACTAAACCTCTAAAACTAACTAAAACCTAAATAATAATAAAACCATAAACTAATAATAACTAACTAAACTAAATAAATAACTAACTAACTAATAAACTAATAAACTAATAAACAAACTAACTAAAAAAACTAATTAATAAAATAAAATAATTAATAAATAAACCTAAACCTTTAAATAATAAATATTAAAACTGAACTAATAAACTAATAATAATAACTAATAATAAATAACTAAATAACTAACTAAAACTAAATCCTAAACCTAAATAATAAGCCATAAAACTAATAAATAAACATAATAATAATTAATAATAATAATAATAAAAACTAGCTAAAATAACTAAACTAATAAAAAACTAATAATAATAATAATAATAACTAATTATAACTAATAATAAAATAATAATAAAAAATAAATAACTAAATAACTAAACCCTAAACCCTAACTAAATAAATAAATTAAATAATAATAATAAAACTAGTAATATTAAACATAAATAATAATGTAAACTAAAATAATAATCTAAAATAAAACTAATAATAAACCAACTAACTCAATTTAAAATAATAAAAAATTATAAATTACCAATAATAACTAATAAAAAATTAGACCATACAAACTAAACAAAAATTAATAATAATAAATTAATAAACTTAAACCCACAAATAAACTAATAAACTAATAAATAAACTAATATAAAACTAATAAAACTAAACTACTAACTAAAACTAACTAAAACTTAAATAATAATAAACCATAAACTAATAATAATAATAAACAAACTAAACTAAATAACTAACTAACTAACTAATAACTAGTAAATAAACTAAAACATATTAAACCATAAGAAATAAATAAACTAAATAAACTAATAAACTAAACCACCCCCCACCTAAACTAACCTAAAATAATAATAACTATAACTAAACTAATAACCTAACTAAATCTAAACTAACTAAACTAAACATAAAACTAATAATAAACTAATAATAACATAAAACTAATAAAACCTAATAATAACTAATAAACACTAAGCTAAAACCTAAACCCTAAAACTAAACTAAACCCTCTTATTGAGCAATTTTGGGATCCCTCACATTCTTGGTGAGTTTTTGAGTGCTTTCTCTCTTGGATTCCTTATAGATTGTCAACCTTGGGCTGATCTTGACATGTTCTTATCACGACACCATGACTCATGGTGTGGCTTCTTGAAATCCATGGGGTAAATCCCTTATGTCGATGGATCCTGCTAGGGCATCAGATTTTTTGGGTAGCCCTACCTCTAAATTACCTGTTGTTACTAAATCTTTCAAAGATTCTTTAGCTGGTAAGAATTCCTCCACCAAGCCTCCTTTGAATTTGCTTCATAATACTTTTAAAGATACTTCGATAATTATGATTTCAGATGAGGATATTAAAAGATTAACTAAGCCTTTTTCTTTTTCTTTCATTGGAAAGTTTTCATTTAAATGGCGAAAGATGGAAGATATTCATTCTTTTTTTGATAGCTCAAATTTATCTAGTTCTTTTTCTATTAGGCTAATTGATGCAAGGCATGTTCTAATTAAACATTCTAATGACCTTGATTACAGAATAATTTTTTCTAGGTGTTCTTACTATGTTTTTAATTGTCAAATGCATATTCTGAATTGGACACCTATGTTTGATGTTAATGAAGAGTCTCCTATGTTCCCATTTGGATTTCTTTACATAACATGAGGATTCATCTATTTAATTATTAGTTTCTTTCTATTGAGTTTTGGTTGGCCTAAGCCAAGTTGAGATTCTTCTTGTAGATTGTAGAAAATATATTAAATATCCAAAATAAATTTGTTTGGGTTCAAAGAAATGTGATTACTTTCAAAAAGTTATTTTTGAGAACTTTCCCATTTTTTGTAATCATTGTAAGATTCATAGGCATGAAATTTCTGAATGCTTTATTGCTCATCCCTCTCTTAGGAAGAAAATCACTAGTAAGAATTCAATTGTTGGAAAAACTAATGATTCCCTCAAGTTGGATAATAGAAAATATGCTTTTCAAAATTTTGATGTTTTGCAAAACCAAATTTATGAATCTTCTGAAAAAGTTTTGCTTATTAATGATGTGTATAATGTGAAAGGCAATTTTGGTGTTTCTGAAAGTTTTAACTAATATTCATGCTCTAAGTGTTTCTTTCAAAGATTTTGTTAAAGAGAAGACTTTAGAGGCTGTGGTTAATGATTATAATGGATGTTGTGCATAAGTCCTTTAATAATGACGGTTCAAATATTGTTGATGCTAACACCATTTCTTCCAATCAGTTGGATGTTGTTTCTCTTTCTCCTATGTCTGCTTTAGATCAAGGGAAAGAGACTATATCTTTGCCTTCTTTGATTAAGAATGGTGGTGAAAAGAAAGTTCTTATTTTTGATATTTTAACTTCTGCGTGACAATCTTTTAATATTGTTGATCTTTCTTTAAAAAATAAGATTTAGATACACCGACAATTTTCTCATTGTGAATAGTTCTATTTCAGTTCAAAATGATGGTTTTTCTATGGATGGTAATTCTGTTCAGAATTTTGGTAATATGCTATGTGTTTCTAAGGGATTTGAATCTTATTTTAATCCTTTAGTTGAAGATTATACTGAAAATTTGGATTTTGCTTCTCTTGCTTCTTTTATGAATGAAGACAAGGAGGATACTCTTTAGATTTTGTTGGAAGGTAAAAATATTGGTAATTGTCTTTTTAATAAAGCTATTTTTGCTCTTTCTTTCACTTCTAATTCTAAAATGCATACTATTTATTTTCCTTTGTAATCAGGATGATTCAATGCTCTTGTTTGAAATTGATAGCTTCACCATCCCGTGCCTTTTATAACAATAATGATTCATTTTTAGATGGAGATTTTTGGAGAAAGGACATGGTTATAAAACTATTTATAAGAAGAAAAAGTGTTCAAATTATGCCTCTCCTGAGGGTAACTCATTTTAAAGTTTCTTGGAAATAATCTCTCCTATCCTTGGAAAGTTTTTGCCTTTGGCTAATTTTTCTCCTTGAACTTTTGTTGTCTAGCTACTCTAAGGAGCTAGCTTCTTTAAGTTTCTTCCTTTGGATTTTAGCTTGTTGGGTGTTTTCTTTTAGTTGGTCTTTCCCTGGTCCTTGGCCTTTAGGCCTTATTTTCTCTAGTTTTCTAGCATTGCCTTCTTTTTTGTCTATTGGTTGGTTTGGTCCACTTGCTCTTTCCACTATTTTCTTGCCATTCTTCTCAGTTCTTCTTTCCTTTGGCCTTGGTGGCTTTGGATGGTGTTGTTGTGGGCTTTATTGGCTTGGTGCCTTGGTGGCTTTGGATTGGTATTGTTGTGGGCTTTGTTGGCTTTGTCTTTGAGGGCTCTTTTCTTCTTTTTTTTGGATTGTGATCTTCCTTTTTTTTAAGAGGAGTTCATATTTTGTTTTGTTGGGATTTCCTTATGTTAATTTTATCTGTTGGTCTCCTCTCTCTTTTTGTTTCCTTAGCTTCACTTTTATTTGGCTAGGTGGCTATTATGATAGGTTTATATTTTTCTTTGGTTGGGATGGCTATGATCATATGATGGATTTTTTCCTTGATATTTTTGTGGCTGGTGACTTTTCTTATTTGTAACCCTTCTTTGAAGTTGGATACACTTAGGATTTGATGCCCCTCATTATTATGATTATCCTTCTTTTCTCATATCTCAACCTAAGTTATTTTCTCTTTATATTTTTTGATCTCTTTCTGGCTGAGATTTCTTGCAGGTTGTAGGTTCTCTTTTTCAATTGGTCTTTTCTTCTTCTTGGAGGGAGCTGAAGTCTTACTAATGGTCTCTTTTTTCTTAGAAGGTTGGAGTTGTTTTCAGTTGCAGGTTGTAGGTTTTCATTTTCTTATGGATCTTCATCTCTTTCGAGGTTCTTTTGGAGCTCCATGGATTCTTCCCCTATTTTGCCTTTTGCTTGGCTTTCTTAGTTTTGTCTTTGTTTTTTTTTCTTTATTGCTCTTTCATTTATTAGTTTAGGGACTAAACTCTTTAGGATTCTTTTGTTCCACATTTGAGTAGTAGTTTCTTATTTTCTTGAGTTTAGTCTCTAATATGGTCTTCTTGTACCTATTTTTCTGAGCAATAAATTCCTTTTAGTTAAAAAAAACTCTAAACCCTAAACCCCAAACCTTAAAACCTAAAAACCCTAAACCCTATACCCTAAACACTAAATCCTAAACCCTAATCCCTAAACTCCAAAACCCTAAACCCTAAAATGCTAAACCCTAAACCCTAAACCCTAAACTGTAAACCATTAACCTAAACCCCCCCAACCTTGAGCATGACGCTCTCTGGCGATTGCATTTTTTCCTTCCTCTGATTATGATTTCCTTGCGGTTTGGCCAATTTCTGATCATTCTTGATCAATTTCTTTGATCGTTTATCTTTAATTGGCCTTTCATGTGAGTTTCCATTGCTCATTCTATGGCAGGAAGATTACCGTTACGCTTCTCCATCTTGGAGGCGTCGGCTAGGGCATCAGAATTACTTGGAATTATGGATTCGAAAACATCCATTACTCTGCCTGCAGTTAAGTCCTTTAAGGGCATATTATCTGGTAAGAACCTTTCCACTAATGCTTCGGTGAATTTGATCTTGACCTCATATCGTGGCATGCCAGCGATTATGTGTTCGGATCTAGATGTGGAAAAGTTGGCGAATCCTTATGAATTCACTTTAGTTGGTAAATTTTTCTTACAATGGCCAACTCTCGATAACATCCGATCTTTTTTTCATAGACTTAAACTTTCAAGTGCTTTCACTATCGGATTGATTGATCCAAGGCATGTTTTAATTCCGCTCTCTAATGACTTAGATTATTCAAGAGTTTTTGCATGTCGCTCTTACTTTGTGTTTAATTGTCAAATGCGACTTCTAAAATGGTCTCCTATTTTTGATATAAAAGAGGAATCCCCAATTATTCCTATATGGTTAGCTGTTCTGAATATGAGAATACATTATGTTACATATCAAGTTCTCTTTGCGGTTGGGGCTCTCTTTGGTCTGCATCTTTAAATTGATCAAGCCATGATGAGATCACACCTTCATTTGCTCATATTTTGGTTGAAATTAATATCTCTAAAAAAGCATCCTAAAGAAGTTTGGATTAGCTCAGAAGTTTGGTTATAAGCAAAAGTTGAATTTGAGAATTTTCCTTTTTTTTGTACACCTAAAATTCATGGCCACCGATCATTCGAATGTTTTGTGTTGCATCCACAATTTAAAAAGAAAAATTTGCCTAATCCTAATCCAACTCTATCAAATGATAAAGTCAATAAATTTACTTATGTGCCTAAGGTCACTTAAAATGGGAATCCTATGCCTACCCCTACTCCTTTTGTATCCACTACTTTATCTAATGGAGAGCAATTTGAGCAAGTTAAAGACACTGCTAATGAGGTTCTTGAGGAGGCAAATGATAGCTTGATTATCAATCCTTCTAACTATAATAATTTGCCTCCTCAAGATAATACCTTGATTCTAACCAACCCTCTTGGCTGGTGAACAGGGACTCATATGACCCTTAGTGGTCATTTGAGAGAAATTTGAGGTTGGAACAAAATCTAAAATTTGTTTGGAGCTGATCCTTTGATGATGGAACAAAATCTAAAGATAATTTTGAACCTTATCCGAAATTTGTGCTATTAATGGCTTGAGAACCTCTCCTTCTACATTTTAAGAGTGATGCATGCTAACCCTCTCTCTCACAATTTTGAGATTGAGGAAGGGGAAATTATCATTAGAAATGCTTTGATTGATACAGGTCCTATTCTGAATATCACAAATTAGTCTCTCTTGAATGGTGATTCTTTGGAAAAGGATAGACCTTTTCAAACTGTTTTAAAAAAAATCACTTAAAGCAAAAATGTTCACTAATAGCTCCACTAGAACTAGTAGTTCTTCCCTAACTTCCCATAAATAAATGTTTCTATTTCACTTTTCTTCTTACTTTATTATATCTTTAGTTATCTATTTTCTTTTCTTTTCTTATTTTATTATGATCAACTTACTTATTTGGAATGTTCGAGGTATTGGGATTCTCATTGTCCACAGTCATATTAGAAGTCTCTGTCATATTCATAACATAGCCTTACTTGTTGTTATTGAACCTTTCATACACTCTTCTCAGATCAACCATGTTGCTAGAACACTTGACTTTCACAACTTCATTTATAATATTAGCAATAAAATTTGGTGTTTTTGGAGTAATTTAGTCAATATATCTATCCTTGATGATCTTCAAGAATTGGTTAATGTCCACATCTCATTGGGTGATTTCTCTACTCTAGGTTCCTTTATTTATGCTTCTTGTAATAGAGCAGGTAGGAACATCCTTTGGGACAATTTAAGAACCTTTGCCTCCTCGATCAACAAACCCTGGTTGGTAGGGGGTGATATTAACACTATTCTCTCTTCCTCAGAAAGAAGGGGAGGTTGCTCTCCTAACATTCATTCCATGGAAGAATTTTCTAATATGATTCTTGATTGCAATCTAATTGATATTGGTTATTCGGGTTTGGATTATACTTGGCATAACTCTAGATTCTGGCAACAGCTAGACAGGATTCTTTTTAATTCTCTCTAGATCAATCAATGGCCTCATACTTTAGTTGAGCATTTGAGCATAACTTTTTTGATCATGCTCCTCTTTTGATATCTATCAGAAATCCCTTTAATAGATTAACCTCCCATACCTCTTTTAGATTCCAAAATATGTGGATCCAACACATTGATTTCTTAAATGTTGTCTCCATCAACTGGATGGCCCCCCTTCACCCTGATAATTCTGTTAAAGGCATGATTCACCTCTGGCTTAAGCTTAAAAGGCTTAAATAAAACCTTAATTAGTGGAACAAGCATCATTTTAAAAATCTCTTTGCCAATATCAAAAACATGGAACAATTGGTTTGTTCTCTTGAAAATGCTATTTTGATGATTCCACTAAAATTGAGGACTTCAATGAAGACAAAGATAACTTGGTTAGCTACCAAAATATGGAAGAAACCTAGGCAAAAGGCGCTAGCAAATATATTATGGTGACATAAATACCAAATATTCTATGCTCTTTTCCAAAAGAGAGCATTAAACTCTATTAAAAAATTAAAAGTGATAGCACAATGGATCACGACAATAATGATATTAAAGATTCTCACCCATCATTTTAAAACTTATTGAACAAGAACCTTCCTTTGAAGCTATCTCCAACTCCCACTTGATTCCCTCAACAATTATTAATGATGACAATCACTTGCTTAATATGGTTCCTACGGGAGCTGAGATTGGTAGAATTCTTAGATAAATGTTGAATCTTCTTAAGGCTACATGACTCAATTTTTTCAGCATTGTTGGCCTATTATTAAGTCTGATTTAGTCGATTGTGTCATTGATTTCTTTAATGTTAATCCCTTACCTAGATATTTTTTAGCACTTCCATTGTCCTCATTCCTAAAATTAATAATCTTGAATCTTGGGGCGATTTCAGACCTATTAGCCTTTGCACCTTCTTTCATAAACTAATTACTAAATTGATTGCTAATAGAATTAGTCCTCTACTTTCTAAAATTATTTCCCTCAACCAAACTAGTTTTGTTAAAGGTAGAGCTATATCTGATAACATTTTTTCTTTCCCAAGAGTTGATTCATGATCACGGATGCTTATTAGAGGTTGTAACATCCTATTCAAATTGGACATCTCAAAAGCTTTTGACAACTCTCTTGGAATTTCCTCTTCCAATTTCTTCATTTGTTTGGTTGTTCTTTTATCTACCTCATTAAAAATTGTATTAGCAATGTTTGGTTCTTTGTTATCCTGAATGGTGAGGCCTTAGGTTTTTTCCCTTCTATGCATGGCTTGAGACAAGGGGATCTCTTGTCTTCCTCTCTTTTTATTATTGCTAGAATATCTTTCGAGGAGCCTTCTTGACCTTTTCAATAATAATTCAAGCATGTCTTTTAGAACTCAAGGTGATTTTCCTGTCTCTCATCTTAGTTTTACTGATGATTTCATTATCTTTTGCAATGCCTCTATTCATCACATTAAAAATAATAAGAATTTTTTAAATAAGTTTGGAAATGAAAGTGGTCTCTTTCTTAATGAAGGGAAAGTTGTTTCATTCCTTCCTTTAAAATCTCTAGTAATAAGATCAACCAAATCTTGAGAATCACTAATTTTCAGCAACAACAACTTCCTATTAAATATCTTGGTGCTCCTCTTAAAGGTCGAAAAGATCACATCTTTTGATGAGTTAATCCAAAAAATCTCTAATAAAATTTCTTTTTGGGAATTTCATTTACTCTCATTTGGTGGTAGGCTCACTTTGATTAAGAGTACCCTTAACTCCATGCCTTTATATCTTATTCAAACCATTGTCAATTTCTACCATTAATAGAATTGAGCACCTCCTTAATAAATTCTTTTGGGGTTCTAACAATTCTACTAAAAGAATGCATTGGACCTCTTGGTATAAAAGTTATGGCACTCTTCTGAAGGTGGGTTTGTAGCCAATCGATGAAGCTATCATTGCTTTTCTTATAAACTTTAGTGGAATTTATAAGCAACAATAGTCTTTGGGCTCAATTCATGATTGCTAAATATTGCGAGGGTAAGCACCCTCTCATTTTCCCTTACAAAGTGGGATGTTCTCATGTATGGAAAAGACTTTCTTCCATCAAATGGGAGGTTGAATCCTTAATTTCTTGGGGGATTAACTCTGGAACTTCCTTCTTCTAGCAAGATAATTGGACTGAAAGTGGCTCTATTGATGATTTACTTTCTACCCACTCCACTACAGCTATTAAAGTGAGCTCTTTCTGGCAGAATAATAAGCTTACTGACTATATTCCTATCTCTCTTTTAGATAAGCTTACTACCATCCCTATTAGCAATCATGATCAGATTCTTTTTCAGCTTTCTCAAAATGGTGACTTCAACCTTAAAGATCTAGATTCATATTAGAAGCTCATGATTTCTCTAATGTGCTTTTTAAACTTTGGATTAACACTATCCCTATTTCTTACTCTGTTCTAACTTGGAGAATTTTGAAAAATTTCAACCCTATTGATTCCTTGATGTCGGGTAAAGGTTTTCACTTACCTTCAAAATGCTACTATTGCTTTCACATTGAGAATGTCAATCATGTATTTGTTAATGGAGCCATTGCTTCCAAACTTTGGGTTTGGTATGATAAATTTTTTAATATTGACAAATTCAATGGCTCCTTAACTCTTTATCAACTTCTAGAGGTTTATTTTGAAAACACTATTAAAGGCCACATTAAAGTCATAACTACTATCACTCTTATATGGTTCATATGGATGGATAGAAATGGTGCAAAACATCATGGGATTCCTATGAACCATAAGAGGATAATTTCTATTAAAGATAAAATCCATGCTTTATTTAATGCGGTTTAATTAACTATAATCAATTTAAAGGTTGTAAATTTGTGGCCAATAAAGCTGGGTTTAACGCCGACCATCAGTAAAGATGATAAGCTTATTTATTGGAAAACCTCATGATAATATTATTATAATTAATACGATGGCTTAGTTTCTCAAAATGCTTAGTGGTGGCATTTTAGAAACCTTAATGGTAAAGTTTTATGTGCCTTTGCTTATCCTATTACCACATGTTCTGTTCTCTTTGCTAATGGTTGTTAACAAAGCTATTGAGATTTTCCTACAAAAAGGTTGGCTCAATATTTGGATTGAGGTGGATGCCCTGTTGCTAATAGATCTATTGACTTCCACCAAAGTGGGAAATTTAGAATTGTACTACCTCCTAAAGCATACTAGAGCTCTCCTATCTCAACTCTATTTTAAAATCACTCATGTTTGGCTTGAAGGTAATGCATGTGCTGATTACCTAGCTAATCTAGGTTAGATTAGATAGAATAAAATTCTTTGATCATCTTACACTTCCTAAACATTTGTGTGGATTGGTTAATTTGGACAATACTGGACTTCCTTATCTCAGAAACTAATTTCATCCTATGTTTTGGCCTAATTACAACTTGTATTACTTTGTTTTATTTATATGGTCATCTTTTGTTTATCTTTTATTGATTGTTGTTTCTCATCTTCATTTTACTGATGCATTTCCCTGATAATCTTTTCTGGTTCAATTGTGATCTCTGTAGCATCTGTTGGCTTTCTGCTAATTATCCAATCTTTTTTTGGGGTCTTACTGTATCTGCTGTTTCCCTTGCTAATGGAAATGTGTTTCCTGTTTCCCTAATCTACTGGATAGAGATGTCTTTTTTTCTAATCTGCAGGGATGGACTGCTTTCCATCAATACTATTTTTTGGGACTTACTATATTTTGCTTTTCTTTTCATGATTGAGATTGTTTCCTATCACTTTTTCGAGTTGCCTATTCTCAAACTAATTTTTTATTCTGGCTACTGTATTGGAGGCTCATGTCTTTGTTGTTGTAGTTGTTGGTTTGCTATGATTTTCCATCATGGTGGGCCCTTCTTTATTTATATCTTCCCTCTTAAATAGGGTGGCTCTATTTTGCTCACCAACACTTTTGTAAGGGAAGAATGTTTAATTTACCAATTATTACTATTATTTCTTTGCAAGATTGGATTTGCTTCTTGCCTTCCTTTCATCCTGATTTTATTGATGATGTTGGATTAGATGTTGGTCTGCTTTTCCTTATCTTGAAGGATTTTAATGATGGTTTTCTTTTGATCCCCATTTTGGGTCTATGTAATACTACTATTGAAGGATTACCCTCTGCAATATTTGGTTTGTTGTCTTGGTTGTTGGAATGGATTATCAGGTTTTATGCTCAGCTAGCTACTTCTATGGTTGTTTCTTTGATTATTTTTTTGTGTTGTTTTGCGTGGTGCGACTTATCACCTACTGACTTGTGGTCTATCTGTCTTTGCATTCCCATCTTAGTTCTATTATAACTTATGTAGTTCCTGTTGTGTTTATGCTATTAACTTAGTGTTTGTTAACATCTGCAATGTTTATTTTGAATGGCTATCCTTCTATGGGCTATATTCACGTATTCCTTTCTTGTAAGCTTTATATGATTTGGGATGGTGTTATTTACATGCTAATTGATATGCTTAGCAGGATTTCAGCTGGCTTTTCAGCCGGTTGTCTATTGTTTCTATCTTCTACCTGGCCTTTTTTGTTGTCTACTTATGGTGGGTTTTCCTGCTGGCTTAATTTTACTCTTGGATCTGGTATTAATATGGTGGATGTGGCCAAGATGGTTCATTTTTATATGGGTAGGGATTCTCATGCTATGGTGACAATAGTGGTGATACTTATCCCCATTCTGCTCTTTACTATCTCCTTTTCTATAGTGTATATGACTTTATTTAGGTTTGCAGGTACTAAGGTTCATAAGAATTTCAACAAATGGATGCTATCTTCCCACAAGTTTGTAGGTTATGATGGCTGTGATGATTTCATCTCTTTTTGGTTTGGCAATAGCTCTTGTGATGTAACCCTTCCGCTGAAGTTTGGATGCTGATATCTACATTGGCCCTAATTTGGTGTGGGAGCACGAGCCTTCTCTCACACTTCTCTATAATTTCTCTAAGTTTATCTTTGCTTTTACCTTCCACTTTGTTTGTATTACTCTAACTGTGCTAAATTTTATCTTTCTACATATTTGCAGATGTATTTTTCTCTTTCTCTTGCAGGTTTGCTCCCAAGTGGCATGCATTCCCTCATCCAGATGAGCTTTGGCCCAATTCTATCCATTGGCTTCTCTATGTTAATCATTTTGTATATTTTCCTTTCAGTTTCTCTTTTAATTTGCTTTAGGATGTACTTAGATAGGGGATTTACTCTATAGGCTGATTGTAGCTCTTTGAGCAGTAGTTTTGGAGTTTATCCCTTTAAGAATCTTGTAACCTTCTTTTTATGCCAATAAAATTCCCCCTATATGTGATTTCAAAAAAAAAAAAAAAACCCTAAACCCTAAACCCTAAAAACCTAAAATCCTAATCCTAAACTAAATAAAACCTAAAAATAAAATAAATAAGAAACCTAAACCTAAATAAAATAAAAAAATAAAATAAAATAATAACTTAAGATAAAACCTAAACTTAAAAATAAAATAAAATAAAAATAAAAATAAACTAAAATAAAATAAAAAACCAAAACTATATTAAAAAATAAAATAAACTCAAAAAAATCTAAATAAAATAAAACAAAATGTAAAATAAAAATAAAATAAACCCAAATAACATAAAATAAAAACCTAAACCTAAAAAATAAATCTAAAAAAAATAATAAATAAAATCTAAACCCAAAACTAAAAAAAAACTAAACCTAAAATAAAAATAAAATAAACAAAGTAAAATAAACTTAAACTTAAACTAAAATAAGCTAAACTAAAATAAATAAAACCAAAACTTAAACCTAAAATAAACTAAACCTAAACTAAATTTAAACTAAATAAAATAAAATAAACTAAAATAAACATAAACCTAAACTAAAAATAAAATCTAAATACAAACCTTAAATAAAAAACTTAAACCTAAACCTAAAAATAAAATGAGCTAAACCTAAACCTAAAAATAAAAAAAACCTAAACTTAAAATAAAATAAAAATAAAACTCAACTAAAAATAAATAAAAAACAAAAAATAAAATACCTAAACTAAAATAAAGAATCCTAAAATATATAAACTAAACTAAATAAAAATAAAAATAAAAAAAATAAAACAAACTAAAAGAAATCATAAATGTACTAAATAATCCTAAACCTACCGTTTACTTAATTTTAAAAAAAAAATCCTAAACACTAAGTCCTAAATACTAAATGCTAAACCTGAACCCTAAAACTAATCCCCCTAAACCCTAAACCTTAAAGCCTAAAAACCCTAAACCCTAAAGCCTACAAAACCTTGAACCTTAAACCCTAAACTTTAAATTGTAAACTAAACCCTAAACCCTAAATCCTAACCCTAACCCTAACCCTAAACCCTAACCCTAAACCCTAAACCCTAGTTGAGCTTATTTTTATGAAAGGTGATCTTAATGAAGTGAGTGAAGAGGTTGCGAAATACAAAGTTGGTGCTCCTGCCCATGTTGGCCTTATTGCACCTATTCATGTTGTGGTTCCTCCAGAACATCATTGGGATCCTTCACAAACTTCTTTCTTCTCGTTCTCAATATCCCAACTAAGATCAACAAGGGCACTGTTGAATTTATCACCCCGATTAAGCTAATTAGAAAAGGCGATGTGATGGGATCCTCGCACTTCAAAAATAGGATTAGGCCATTCTCTTATGGCCTTGTCATCATCTGTATGATGATGGATCAATTTTTCACGGTACTTGACCTCACTAAACATGATCTCATCGAGAATTTCTCGATAAGACATTCAATGGTCACTTCTCTTTCACTGGTCCTCTCTTATCCCAAACTTGTTGCAGCGCCCCACAAGTTCATCAACGCTTACGAGAATGTTCTCGCCATCATGACATTACGAAAATACCCACAAGAAGGTTAAGCGGTATTTGAAGGATCTTAGTAAATTCTTGTGGCTCACTGATGCTTTTGGTACTCTTTCCGCTCTCTGCTGGAAGAGAAGAAGGAAGAGCCTGCTGAGGAATCTGATGATGATATGGGATTCACCTTGTTTGACAAAGCTTTATTGGCCTTCTATGAAATAAAATTTTATTTTCTCTAAGAGTTAAATTATTTTGTAAAATACTATTTTTGTGAATTTTTGAATTATGTTTTATTTTATCCTATTTTATTAGTTGTTAGAGGATAATGTCTTGAATGTTTTGATAATTTATTATTTGTTATGAAATCATTTGAGTTTGAAAAAAAATCCTAAACCCCAAACCCCATTCACTAAACCTAAACCTAAAGTAACTAAATAAATTAAAAAATAAACCTAAATCCTAAAACCTAATAAACCTAAACCCCAATACCTAAAATGGGAAGAACATTGGCGAGAACATCACCGTCAACTATGTTGATCTAGATGCAGTGGAGGTGAAGGAGGTGGCGATTATCATAGTGGTGGTGGGAGATCTGGTTGTGGTGGATATGGAAGTGGTGGTCAGAACAGTGGTGGTTATGGAAGAGGGAGGACCGATAGAGGTTACAGTCGTCGTCGTGCCAGAGGGAGAGATCGGAGATATGATGGTGGATCCCACTACTCGAGAGGTTAGGGTACGGGAACTGGACAAATTGAAGTGCGGCCGATCCGAACTACTGCTTATGGAACGGTGTTTTATAGTAGAGACAGTTCTAGTTTTTTATTTTCTCTATGCGTGCTCATTTTTTATCAATGTCCTCGCCTGTGCCTTAGAGAACTTGGTGTGTTACTTGGTTGATGAAATAGAAAAAAAGAATTGTTGAATCTAAATTTGTTGCATGTTGAAATAAAAACTAAAAACCCTAAACCCTAAACTAAAACATGAACTGAAAACCTAAAACCTAAACCCTAAACTCTAAATGAAAACCCTATCCCAAAAAATAATTAATAAAAAAATAAAAAAACCCTAACCCTAAACCCTAAAGTAACCCTAAACCTAAACCTACAACCTTAAACCCTAAACCCTAAAACCAAAAACTGCAAATCGCAAATCCTAAAGCCTAAACCCTAAACCCTAAAGCCTAAACCCTAAAGCCTAAAGACTAAACCCTAACCCTAAACTGTAAAGTTTAAAACCCTAAACTATAAAATCCTAAACCCTAAACCCTATTCCCTAAATGCTAAACCCTAAACCCTAAAAACCTAAAAACATAAACCTAAATAGAATAAAAAAATAAAATAAAATAAAACCTAAACCTAAATGCAAAAATAAAATAATCTCAAAAAGAAAAATAAACTAAAATAAAATAAATAAAATCTAAACTAAATTAAAAAATAAAATAAACCTAAGAATAAAAAACCAAAAAAAAAATTAAACGTAAAATAAAAATAAAATAAGCCTAAGATAAAATAAAATAAAACTTAAACGTAAAAAGAAAAATAAAATAAATAAAAAAGAAAACCTAAACCCTAATCCAAAAAAAAAACTAAATCAAAAATAAAAATAAAATAAACAAAATAAAATAAACCTAAACATAAAATAAACTACACCTAAACCAAAACATAAACTTTATAAAATAAAATAAAAATAAAAATAAACTTAAACTAAACTAAAAAGTAAAACCTAAAATAAAAACATAAAACCTAAACCTAAAATAATAAAATAAAAACATAAACCTAAACCTAAAAATAAAAAATAAAACCTAAACATAAAAAATAAAATAAAAATAAAACTAAACTAAAAAATAAACCTAAACCTAAATAAACCTATAAAGTAAACTAATAATAAATAAGCTAAAATAAATAAACTTAAAATAAGTAAACTAAACTAAATAAAAATAAAAATAAAATAAAATCAATTAAATAAACATTAACCTACTAGTTTACTTACTTTAAAAAAACACCTTAACCCTAAAACTAACCCTAAACACTAGGCACTAAACTACTATACTAAACAACTAAACCTACATTAAACCCTAAACCTAAACCTAAACCTAAACCCTAAACCTCAACCTTACCACCTACCTAAACCCTAAACCCTATATCCTAAAATCTAAAACCTAAACCTAAATAAAATAAAACCTAAAAATAAAATAAATAAGAAACCTAAACTTAAATAAATTAAATAAAATAAAAAACTTGAACTAAAACCTAAACTAAAACCTAAACCTGAAACTAAACCTAAACCTAAAAGTGAAATAAAATAAAAAATATAAACTAAAGAAAAATAAAATAATTAAAAACCTAAACTAAACTAAAAATTAAAATAATTTTAAAAATATAAAATCAAAATAAAATCAAATCTAAATGTAAAATAAAAATAAAATAAACTTAAAATAAAATAAAATAAAAACTAAATAAAAAACTAAACCTAAAAATAAAAACTAAAAATAAATAAATAATAAAATCTAAACCCAAAACTAAAAAATACCTAAACTTAAAATAAACAAAATAAAATAAATCTAAACTGAAACTAAAATAAACTAAACTAAAATAAATAAAACCTAAACCTAAACCTAAAATAAACTAAATCTAAACCTTAAATTAAATAAAATAAAATAAACTAAAAATAAACCTAAACCTAAACTAAAAAATAAACTTAAAAATAAACCTAAAATAAAAACTTAAAACATAAACCTAAATAAATAAAATAAAACCTAAACCTAAACCTAAAAATAAAAAAATAAAGCCTAAACCTAAAAATAAAAAATAAAACCTAAACCTAAAAAATAAATTAAAAGTAAAACTAAACTAAAAATAAACATAAACCTAAACATAAAGTTAAAATATAAACTAAAAAAAACCTAAACTAAAATAAATAAACATTAAAAAATAAATTATACTAAATAAAAAAATTGAAATACAAATATAAAATAAAATAAATAAACCTAAACCTAGTGGTTTTGCTTAATTTAAAAAAACCTAAACCCCAGCTAAACATTAAATCCTAAACTATAAACCCTAAACCTTAAACCTAACAAACTAACTCCCTAACTACCTAAGAAACTCTAAATACAAACTAAACTTGAACTACCCTAACCTGCTCTAAACAACTAAAATCTAAACCTAAACCTTATCCCTAAACCCTAAACCCTAAAAAAACTAAACCCTAAAACCTAAATCCTAAACCCTAATCTAACCTTAAATTGTAAGCTAACCCTAAACTCTAAAATTTAAACCCTAAACCATAAACCCAAAAAACCCTAAACCCTAAACCCTAAACACTAAAACCCTAAACACTAAAACCCTAAGCCATAAAAATCTTAAAACTTAAAAATAAAATAAGTAGAAAAATATAAACATAAATTAAAACCTAAACCTAAACCTAAAAATGTAATAAAAATAAAATAAAAAGAAACTGAAATAAAATAAATAAAAACTTAAACAAAACTAAAAAATAAAATAATCCTAAGAATAAAAAACCTAAATAAAAAAATAAACAAATAATACAACAACAAGAACAAGCCTTAATCCCACTAGGTGGGGTCGGCTACATGAATCCTTCGTCTCCATCATGTCCTATTATGTGTCAAATTCTCATTTAATTCAAGTATACTAAGATCATTTTTTATACATCTTAACCAAGTCTTTTAGGTCTACCTCTACTTAACATAAGGAAAATCTAATGCATCTACTCTCCTAATCAGTTCATCCGGACGCTTTATGTGGCCAAACCATCTAAGGTGACTCTCCCTAATCTTATCTACCAATGGAGCTACTCTAACTTTTTCGAACATACTCATTTTGCATTCTATCTCTAAAAACACACACATCCATCCTCATCTCTAACACTTAACTTAGTCTTATGTTTCTCTTTTATTGGCCAACATTGCACCATAAGTCATTGCGGGTCTTACCACCATCTTATAAAATTTTCCCTTAAGTTTAAGTGGAACTTTTCTATCACATAATAGGCGGCATTTCTCCACTTCAACCATCCAACTTGAATTCTACTAATAACATCTCCATCTATTTCACCATCATTTTGAACAATAGAGCCTAAATATCTCAATGCTCACTCTTATTAATGACTTGATCACCTAAAGTCACAACACTATCACTAAAACTTCTACAATTAAAATTACACTCCATATATTTAATTTTAGATCTACTTAAATGAAAACCTTTAGACTCTAGTTGACCTCCATAATTCAAGTTTCTAGACTCTCTCTAGTCCTATCAAAAGAAGAATGTCAAAAAGCATACACCAATGTACATCTTCTTGTAAATGCCTCGTAAGAACATCCATAACTAAAGTAAAAAGATAAGGGCTTAATGTTGATCCTTGATGTAATCCAACTAAAATAGGAAAATATTTTGTCAATCCTCCTTATGTTTGGACACAAGTAATATCTAGTATACATATCCTTAATGACTTGAATATAACCAATATTAACTGCTAGAACTCTCCAAAGAACATCTCTTGAGACTTTATCATAAGCTTTCTCTAAATCAATAAATATCATATGTAGATCCTCTTATTTTCTTTATGCTTCTCCATCAAACCTCTTAACAAATGTATAGCATCCATAGTAGATCTACCTGGCATGAAACCAAACTAATTGTGAGAAACTTACGTCATCGTACATCATAATGCTCAATTACTCTCTCCCATAATTTTAATGTATGGCACATTAACTTAATTCATCTATAATTTGCACACTCTTGTGCATCACCTTTATTATTAAATATAGGAACCAACAAACTCTTTCTCCACTCATCTGGCATCTTTTTAGTCTTTAAAATAATATTAAAAAGATTTGTAAGCCAAGAAATTCCTTAATCTCCTAAACATTTCCACACTTCTATTGGAATATTATCTGGTCCTACTACTTTTTCACATTTCATTTTCTTTAAAGCTTCACTAACTTTAAATTTACTAATACGACGATAAGAATGAAATTCTCTATTTTTGTTTAGGGTATTAAGGTTGCTAAAATCAATCATCCTTTCAGATCCTTCATTGAAGAGTTTATTAAAATACCTCATCCACCTATTTTCAATATCTTTTTCTAAGAATAACACTTTATTATTTTCATCCTTAATCCCCTCACTTGAACTATGTCTTTACTTCTCCTATCTCTTTGGTTGGCTAACTTATACATACATCTTTCACCTTCTTTGGTATCTAATCTATTGTATAAATCACTAAAAGCTAGATTTTTTGCATCATATATTGCTTTATTAGAATCTCTACAGCCATTTTATATCTTTTCTCTGAAGTTTTACATGTAAACCAAGTTTTATAACAAAGCTTCTTTCTTATCTTTTCTTGCACACTCGACTCCACCACCAACTATTCTTATTAAAAGAAGCATTTCCTTTTGATTTAAGCACATCTTTAGCAACTTGCTTAATTTCACTTGATATTTTTTCCCACATAACGTTAGCTTCCTTATGAACATCCCAAACTGTAATTTCTTGTAGCTTGCTCTTAAAAATATTTTTATTTGTGTTCTTTAAGTGTCCCCATCTAATCCTAAGATAATAATTTAGTTTATTTTCTCTTACAAGCTTTCATCTTAAAATCTAAAACTAATAGTCGATGTTGGGTACTTAAAATTTCACTTGGAATGACCTTACAATCTTTACAATCTAAATGATCTATTTTTCTTATCAAAAATATTCAATCTTTTTTACTAGATCCATTTTATAAGTAATAATATGTTCATCTCTTTTCTTAAATAAAGTATTAGCAACTACAAAATCATAAGCTAAGGCAAAATCTAATATAGTCTTACCTTCTTCATTAGTCACTCCAAATCCATAACCACCATGAATACTTTTAAAATCTTCTACCACTCTACCAACATGTCCATTTAAATCTCCCCCAATAAATACTTTATCTTCAAGAGGTATCTTTTGTATTAATCCCTCTAATTCATTCAAAAATTTTCTTTTGAGCTTACCTCCAAACCTACTTGAGGAGCATAGACACTTATAACATTGATAATCTTAGTATCAACAATAATCTTTAAAGCTATAAATCTATCTCCACATCTATTAATACTTATAACATTATCCTTCAAACTTTTATCTATAATCACACCTACACCATTTCTAGTTCGACTTTTACCAATACCAAAGTTTAAAACCTAAACTATCAATCTCCTTGGCCTTCACCAACCCATTTAGTTTCTTGAACACATAAAATATTTATCTTTCTATGAACCATAATATCTAATTCCATTACACCTGTAAGAGTACCGTATTCCAAGATCCTAACCTAATTTCATGGACTAACTTGTTTGCATCCATCCATAATGGGAACTCTTGCTTATTTAACATCGCACCGCATCTAGCACATTTTTCACTATATTCAAGCCATCCACTGGAGACACCCTAGCATTAACACAATGATTTAAAGGATTCATGTCATGATTATTTTGATAAATTTTATGCTGGCTGTCGACTACCTAACGTAACCCTCCACTTTTTGCATCCAGACTTGGGACCGGCAATGGTAGTGTTAAAATAAACCTAAAATAAACCTAAAATAAAATAAAATAAAAACTAAATAAAAACCTAAACCTAAAAAATAAACCTAAACATAAAACCTAGAAATAAATTAAAAAATAAAACCCAAACTGTAAATTAGAAAGAAACACTAAACCTAAAAAATAAAATAAATAAAATGAAATAAACCTAAACCTAAGCTATAATAAACTAAACTAAAATAGGTAAACCCTAAACCTAAACCTAAAATAAACTAATCCTAAATCCTAAACTAAATAAAATAAAATAAAGTAAAAGTAAACTTGAACCTAATCTAAAAAATAAAACTAAAAGTAAACCTAAAACCTAAACCTAAAAAAAGAAAATAAAAACATAAACCTAAACCTAAAAATAAAAAAATAAAGCCTAAACCTAAACCTAAACTTAGAAAATAAACTAAACTAGAAAGCGTAAACTAAAAAATATAAACCTAAGATAAAATAAACTAAAAGTAAACCTAAACCTAAACTAAAAAATTAAACCTAAAAATAAACCTAAAACCTAAACCCTAAACCTTAAACCCTAAAAAGCTAAAAACCTAAACCTAAACCAAAAAAGAAAATAAAATTGAAAATGAAAACTAAACTAATATAAAATAAATAAAAACCTAAACTAAACCAAATTTAAAAATAAAAACTAAACCTAAAATAAAAATAAAATAAATCTAAAATGAAATAAAAAAAACTAAATATAAAAAATAATCGCAAAAATAAAATCTAAAAATAAATAAAAAATAAAACCTTAGCCCTAAACTAAAAAAAAAAAACTAAAACTAAAATTATAATAATATAAACATAAGCCTAAACTAAGAAAAACTAAACTAAAATAAATAAAACCTCAAATCTAAACCTAAACTAAATAAAATAAAATAAAGTAAAAATAAACCTAAACCTAAACATAAAAATAATACCTAAAAATAAAACTAAAATAAAAAGCTAAAGCCTAAACCTAAAAAAACAAAATAAAAGTCTAAACCTAAGCATAAAAATAAAATATAAAACCTAAACCTAAAAAAAAAAATTGAACTTAAAAATAAACCCAAACCTACAAAATGAGCTAAAATAAATAAACCTAAAATAAATAATCTACACTAAATAAATATAAAAAAATCTAAATTAAAATAAAAAATAAAATATATTAAAATAAATAAAAAATAAACTAAATAAACATAAACCTACGAGTTTACTTTATTTAGAATAGAGAAATAAATTTAAAAAAAAATAAAAATAAATTAAAAAAACCCTAAACCCTAAACCCTAAACACAAAAATCTACAACCCTAAACCCTAAAACCTAAACCCCAAGCCCTAAACCCTAAACCCTAAACACTAATCCTTAAACCCTAAACTCTAAATCCTAAAATCTACAACCCTATACCCTAAAACCTAAATCCAAACCCTAAACCCTAAAACCTAAAAACTTGAACCTAAATTAAATAAAACCTAAAAAGAAAATAAATAAACAACATAAATCGAAGTAAATTAAAAAAAATAAAATAAAAACCTAAACAAAAACCTAAACCTAAACTTAATCATAAACCTAAAAATAAAATAAAATAAAAAATTAAACTAAACTAAAATAAAATAAAATAAATAAAAACCAAAACTAAACTATTAAGTTGAATAAACCTAAAAATATAGACCTAAATAAAATAAAAATAAATGTAAATTAAAAAGAAAATAAACCTAAAATAAAATAAAATAAAAGCCTAAACCTAAAACTAAATAATAAATAAAATCCAAATGCTAAACTAAATATAAAAACTTAACTTAAAATAAAAATAAAATAAACAAAATAAGATAAATGTAAACCTAATTTAAAATAATCTAAACTAAAATTAATAAAACCTAAACCTAAATTTAGAATAAACTAAACCTAAACCCTAAAGTAAATATAATAAAATAAACTAAAATTAAACCTAAACCTAAACTAAAAACCAAACAAAAAAATAAACCTAAAATAAAAACCTAAAACCTAAACCTAAGAAAATAAAATAAAAACTTAAACTTAAACCTAAAAATTAAAAATAAAACCTAAACCTAAATAATAAAATAAAAATAAAACTAAAAAAAAAATAAACATAAACCTTAACCTAAACCTAAAAATTAAACTAAAATAAAAAACCTAAACTAAAATAAATAAAAATAAACTAAAAAAAACTTAAACCTACCAGTTAATTTAATTTTAAAAAAAATCCTAAGCCTTAAACCCTAAACCCTAAACCCTAAATCCAAAACACAAAACCCTAACCCTAAACACTAAAACTAACCCTAAACCTTGAACCATAAGGCTGCAACCCTAAACTTACAACCTAAACCCTCAAACCTTAGACCATAAACCCTCAAAAACCCTAAACTGAAACCCCAAACCCTAAAGCATAATCATAAACCCAAACAACCTAAACCCTAAATTAATCATAAACCATAAACCCTTAACCCTAAACTAACCCTAAAACTCAAGCCAACCCTAAACCCTAAACCCTGAAAACTCTAAACCCTAAACCCTAAACCCTAACCCAAAACTCTAAACTCTAAAACCCTAAACCTTAAAACCATAAACACTAAACCCTAAACCCTAAAACCCTAAACCCTTAAAACCTAAAAACCTAAACCTAAAGTAAATGAAACCTAAAAAGAATATAAACAAAAAAAACAAAAATCTTAATAAAATAAAATAATAAAATAAAATAAAAACATAAACTAAAACCTAACTTAAACCTAAAAATAAAATAAAATAAAAATAAAAAAATAAATAAAAACATAAACTAAACTAGAAAAATATAAAATAACCAAAAAAATAAAAAACCTAAATATAATAAAAACTAAATGTAAAATAAAAATAAAATAAACCTAAAATAATACTAAATAAAAACTTAAACCCAAAATAAACCTAAAAATAAAATCTACAAATAAATAAAAATAAAACCCAAACCCTAAACTAAAAATATAAACTAAACCTAAATATAAATAAGATAAACAAAATAAAATAAACTTAAACCTAAACTAAAATAAACTAAACTTAAAAAATTAAAACCTAAACCTAAACCTAAATCCTAAACTACCTTGTTATTATTATTGTCTCTTTGCAGGATTGGACTTACTTAATGATTTCTTTCCAGTCTACTTTTACTAAGGATGGTAGTTTAGCTGCAAGCTTGCTCTCCTTTGTCTTGATGGATTTTAATTATGGCTCCCTTTTGAACCCCTTTTGTGTCTATGTTGTTCCACTATTTTTTATTGTCTTATCTTATGGTGGGTACAATATTTGTATTGTTTTTAATTATTGGCTATTGGATTTTCGGGTCCTTTATCCAGCAGGCTGTCATTGTGGTTGTTAGCTGTTTGTTGCCTGTTGCTTTTATGATTGTTTTTATTGTTTGCAATCGGGCTGTAGCTAATCACCTGATGCTAGAGGTCTATTTAATTCTGCTATTTTTTCCATCTTCGTTCGGTAGAATTGTATGAATCTTTATTTATTGCCTAATTGGATATTACCTTATGCACTATCTATTCTGAATGGGTGGTTTTATGACCAGCTTGCTATTTTTTGCTGCCTTGGTTGTGGGCTGAATTGGATTATCAGATCTCTCTGATTGTCTTAATTTGGAGCTATTTGTGGTGGGGAGCAGCTTATTATTTGTGCCTTCTGGTCCACCTAACCTGCTGCTGCTTTCCCATCTTATCTCTATTAAACTTTTGCATTTCCTATCATAATTTGAGTTTGGGTTATGTTGTTTTGCTTTACACTTGCTGGTTATTTACTTCATATATGTCCTATATGTTTTGGTTGGAGTTATTTACATGCTTGTTTATTTTCCTTGCTGGATTTCAGGAGGCTTTTCAACTAGTTGTGTATTACTTCTTTCCTCTGCCTAACCCTTTCTATTATTTTCCTGTGGTGGGTTTTCAAGGCCTCAAACCCTTGCCTCGGTTAAAATAAAATGCACAGTTCATTTTCATATGTGTGAGGTTTCTCATGCCATAGTGACTATATTGATGATATTTATTCTGCATGGGATCCCCTTACCCATTCTGTTATTTGTTGTATCCTTTTCTATCATGTATATGGCTTTGCTTAGGTTTGCAAGTACTAAGGCTCAAAAGACTTTCAACAAATGGTTGCTATCTTCCCACAAGTTTTTTGTTGGCTATGATGGCTGGGATGATTTTACTCCTTTTTTGTTTGGTAGTAGCTCTTGTGTTGTAACCTTTAAAGTTTGGATGCTCATATTTCAGCTTTAATGTGTGAGCCTAAGCCTTCACTATCTACTTCATAATCTTTCCAGGTTTATGTTGCTTTTTTTCATTTTGTATTGCTTTAAATATTTCTATCTTTCTACAATTTTGGTGCACTTCTCTTGTTCTCTTCGGGTTTGCTCTCTAGTCATGCATTCTCTCATCCTGAAGAGCTTTGTCCCTAATCTATCCATTGGCTTATCTATGTTAATCAATTAGTATCTTTTTCTTTCCTTTACTCATTTATTTTGCTTCTAGTTGTACTTTGATAGGGGATTTACTCTCTAGGTTGATTGTAGCTCTTTGAGCAGTAGTTGGGGAGTTTATCCCCTTTAACTCTTTTTGTAATAAAATTCCCCATATGGGTTTCTAAAAAAAAAAAATTTAAACTAAATAAAATAAAAAAAGTAAACCTAAACTAAGAAATAAAATTTTAAAATAAACTAAAATTAAAAATAAAACATTAACCTAAAATAACATAAAAATAAAACTAAACTAAAAAGTAAACCTGAACCTAAAAAATAAACTAAAATATATAAACCTAAAGTAAATAAACTAAACTAATGAAAAAAAAATAAGATATAAATAAAAAATAAAATAAACTAAAATAAATAATAAATAAATAAAATAAACAAAAACCTACACCCTAAATAAACTAAAAAAATAAAAATAAATAAATAAACTGTAAACCCTAAATCCTAAACCCTAAACCCTACCCTAAAACTAAATAAACCTAAACCCCAAACCCTAAACTCACCCTGCCCTAAACTCTAAACCCTAAAATATATCACCCAAAAACCTAAATCCCAAACTCTAAACCTAAATGCTAAACCCTAAACCCAAACCTTAAAAACCTAAACTTAAACATAATAAACCTAAATAAAATAAATAAATAAACATAAACTAAATAAAATAAAAGTAAAATAAAAATAAAGCTAAACTAAACCTAAACATAAACCTAAAATTAAAATAAAATAAAAAATAAATTCTAAACTAAAATAAAATATATAAAAAAAACCTAAACTAAACTATAAAATAAAATAAACATACAAATAAAAAACCTTGATAAATTAAAAATAAAAGTAAAATAAAAATAAAAAAACCTAAAATAAAATAAAATAAAAAATTAAATAAAAACCTATACCTAAAAATAAATAAAAAATACCCAAATCTTATACTAAAAATAAAAACTAAACCTAAAATAAAAATAAAATAAACTAAATAAATTAAATGTAAACCTATAAAATAAAAAATAAAATAAAATAAAACATAAACCTAAACATAAAATAAATTAAACCTAAACCCTAAACTTAATAAACTAAAAATAAACCTAAACCTAAACTAAAAAATAGAACCTAAGAATAAACCTAAATCTAAAAAAATAAAATAAAATCCTAAACCTAAACCTCAAAATAAAAAATAAAGCCTAAAACTAAAAATAAAATAAAAAATAAAACTAAATTAACAAACTACCTCTAACCTAAAAATTTAAATAAAATAAACTAAAATAAATAAATCAAACTAATTAAAATTAAAATAAACCTAAATAAAATAAAATAAATAAAAATAAAAAATAAACTTAAACTACTTTTTACTTGGTTTTTTTTTTAAAATCTTAAACCCTAAACCACTAACCTTTAACAAAATCCTAAACTAACCCAATTTATAACCCACACCCTTAACCCTACATAAACCTTAAATCTCCACTCCTAACCATCCTAATCCTGATCTAAATCCTAAACCTTAAACCCACTGGCCTAACTACTAAAACAAACTAAACCACAACTAAACCCCTAAACCCTAACTTAACCCTAAACCTAATCCCACCCTAAAACCCTAAACCATAAACAATCCTGAGCCTAAACCAAACTGAAAAAAAAAACCTAAAACCCTAAACCACAAAAACCCTAACTAAACCTAAACTAAAATAAATAAAATAAATGCTAAACCTAAATAAATTAAAAAATAAAATTAAATAAAATCCTAAACTAAAACCTAAACCTAGACCTAAAAATAAAATAAAATAAATAAAAATAAACAAAGATAAAATAAAGAAAAAGTTAAACTAAACTAAAAAATGAAATAAACCTAACAATAAAATACCTTAATAAAATTAAAACTAAACATAAAATAAAAATAAAATAAGCCTAAAATAAAATATAGTAGAAACCTAAACCCAAAAATAAACCTAAAAAATAAACTTAAAAAATTAAAATAAATCTTAAACCCATAAATAAAACTAAACCTAAATAAATAAAATAAATAAAATAAATAAAATTAAATAAATGAACTAAACTAAATAAATAAACTAAACTAAACCTAAATAATAAAATAAACCTAAACCTAAACTAAATAAAATAAAATGAACTAAAAATAAACCTAAACCTAAACTAAAAATAAAACCTAAAAATAAACCTTAAATAAAAACTTAAAACCTAAACCTAGAAAAATATTATAAAAACCTAAACCTAAACCAAAATAAAAAATATAACATAAACTTAAAAAATAAAATAAAACTAAAACTAAACTAAAAAGTAAACTTAAACCTAAACCTAAACCTAAAAGTAAACTAAAATAAAAACCCTAAACTAAATAAAAAAATAAAAAATATTTAATAAAAATAAAATAAAATAAATAAAATAAAAAAATAAACCTTAAACCTAATATTTAATTTTTACAAAAAAAAACCACAAACCATAAAACACTCAACCAAACCCAACCTAAAAAACCCTAAAACTAAACCCTAAACCCTAAACCCTAAACCCTTAAACCCTAAACCCTAAACCACTAAAGTAACTAAATAAATTAAATAATAATCATAAACCCTAAATACCTAAATAAACCTAAACCCCAGAATAGGCAAACTTGAATCATGGTCAATGAGGTCGATATGGTGAGGCTAGGGGTTGTTATCACTATGGAGGTGGGGGATCTAGAGGTACTAGTGGATATTAAGGTGGTGGTCAGAGAAGTGGTGGTTATGGAGGCAGGAGTAGTGATGGAGGTTGCAGTCATGGTGGAGGAAAAGGTACAGATCGAGGATATGATGGCAGATCCTGCTACTCGAGAGGTCAGACTAGTTCTGATGGGAATTGGAGAAACTATTGAATGGCTAATCTGATCTGCTACTAATGGAACTTCATCTTTGTAGTAGAGACGGTTCTAGTTTTCTAGGGTTTTTGATTTATTCTATGCATGTTGATTTTTGATCTATGTCATCACTTATGTCTTAAAAGACTTGGTGTGTTACTTGGTTGATGAAAGTAAAAAGAAGAAACATTGAATCTTAATTGGATCTCTATTATAAAAAAAACTAAAATATGAACCCTAGACCTAAAACCTAAACCCTAGACCCTAAACGCTAAACCATGAAATCCCTAAACCCTAAACCCTAATCCCTGAAATCCCTAAACCCTAAACCCTAAACCTTAAAACCCTAAACCCTAAACCCTAAACCCCTAAACCCACTTAAACCTTCCCTAAACCCTATAAATGCTAAAACCTAAACTAAACTAAATGCAACCTAAAATAAATAAATAAAAAACCTAAACCAAAATAAAATAAAAACATAAACTAAAACCTAAGCCTAAACCTAAAAGAAAATAAAATAAAAAATAAAACTAAACTAAAATAAAATAAATAAAAACCTAAACTAAACTAAAAAATTAAAAAACTGAACTAAAATAAAAACTAAACTTAAAATAAAAATAAAATAAATAAAAAATATAATAAAACCTTAAATAAAAAACTAAGCCTAAAAAATAAACCAAAAATAAATCTTAAAAATAAGTAAAAAACTAAAACATAAACCCTAGACTTAAAATAATCTAAATCTAAAATAAAAATAAAATAAACCTAAAGTAAATAAACTAAACTAAATAAAAATAAAAAATAAACCTAAATAAAAATAAAAAATAAAATAAACTCAAATAAATATAAAAATTAAATAAACTAAATAAACCTCAACCTATCACTTTACTTAATTTTTATAAAAAAAACCCTAAACCCTAAATCCTAAACCCAAAACCCTAAACCCTAAATTTATGACCCTAAACCATAAACCTATAACCCTAAACCCTAAACCATAAATCCTAAACCCTAAACCATACTACCATAAACCATAAACTACTAAACTAAATGCCAAACCCTAAACTAAATAAACCCTAAACCCTAAACTAACCCTAAAATTATGAATAAGCATAACCTTGATGGCGAACATCACCATCAATAATGCTGGTCTAGATCTAGTAAGATAGGCAGAGGTAGTGGTTATCATAGTGGTGGTGGGGGATCTCGAGGTGCTGGTGGATATGGTGGTGGTAGTTAGAGCAGTGGTGGTTATGGATGCGGGAGGAGTGACAAAGGTTATAGCTGTCATGGTGACGGAGGGAGAGATCAGTGATACCATGGTGGATCCTGCTACTTGAGAGGTAGGGGTGGTTCTGATGGGAATCGAAGAAATTAAAGAATGATTGATTTGTTCTGCTGTATATGGAACTATGTCTTTACAGTAGAGAGGGCTCTACTTATCTAGGTATTTGATTTGCTCAATGGGTGATCATTCTTGATCTATGTTGACGCTTGTGTCTTAGAAAACATAGGGTGCTACTTGGTTGATGAAATTGAAAAGAAGAAATGTTGAATCTGAACTTGTTCCCAGTTTAAAAAAAAATCTTTAAACCCTAAACCTTAAACTAAAACTTAAAGCTAAACCTAAAACCTAAACCATAAACCCTAAACACTTAAACCATAAACCCCAAACCCTAAACCCTAAACCCTAAACCCTAAAAAGTAACCTAAGCTAAACCCTAAAAAAAAAAAAAAAAAAAAATAAAAAACTAAATAAAATAAAAATAATAAATAAATAAATAAAAAACCTAAACAAAATAAAATAAAATATATTAACATAAAATAAACCTAAATAAACCTAAATAGATAAATAAACCTAAAATAAAATAAAATACCTAAAATAAAATAAATAAAATAAACCTAAAATAAAATAAAGTAAATTAAATAAAACCTAAACTTAAATAAACCTAAAATAAAACTTAAATAAATAAAAATAAAACCTAAACCCTAAACAAAAAACTAAATATAAACTAAACTAAATAATAAAATAAACTAAAATGAACCTAAATATAAAATAAAACCTAAACCTAAAATAAAACCTAAAAATAAAATAAAAGCTAAACTTAAAAATAAATAAAACATAAACTAAAAAAATAAAATAATAATAAACTCAACTAAAAATAAACCTAAACCTAAAATAAACTAAAATAAAAACCTAAAGAAATAAATTACTAAATAAAATTTAAAAACCTAAATAAAAAAGCCCAAATAAATAAAAAATAAACTAAATAAACCTAAACCTACTTATTTACTTAAATTAAAAAAACCGTAAACTCTAAATCCTATATCCTAAACCCTAATTCGTAAACCCTAAATACTAAAACTCTAAACCCTAAGCAGGTGATTTTGAGTTCCCCTTGGTGGATTAGCCGTTCTCGGGTAATCCGCTTCTCTGCATGCTTCTCTGTGAGCATTTTGGGCTCCCAGATGTGACGCCCCTGGATTAGAGCAATGGCCGGTCTCTCTGAATCCCGCGTCGCCGCTGGCCACGACTTTGCTCGACTCTGGTTTTCTGAATTGATTGCACTGTTAATGCACTTGTTAAATCATTCAAAGATGCTTTATCTAGTAAGATCAGCTCAATTCTTTGGTTAATCTCATTTGACATCTTATCATGGATTCGGTAATGTGTTTGGTCAAGATGTTGAGAAACTTGCTAAGCCCTTCGAGTTCGCTTTGGTGGGTAAATTCTCCCTTAGATGCCCGACTCTTGATAATTTTCGCTCTTTCTTTCATAGTTTAAAATTATCGGGTACTTTCACTATCGGGCTGATCGATCCCCATCACATTCTTATTCAACTCTCAAATGATTTAGATTATTCATGGGTTTTCGCTCGTAGTTCTTATTTTGTGCATAATTGTCATATGCGGCTTTTGAAATGGTCGCCCCTCTTTGATGTCAAAGAGGAATCTCCCATTTTCCCTCTTTGGCTTGCTTTTCCTAACATGCGCATACATTATGTCACTCATCAAGTTTTGTTTTTCTGGCCTTTTTTGGTAGGCCTCTCCAAATAGACCAAGCAAGGCCACTAGATCTAGGCCATCGTCAGATTCTCGTTGAGATAGACATCACAAAAAAATATCCCAAAGAGGTTTGGATTGGCTCCAAAAAATTTGGATATAATCAAAAAGTCGATTTCAAAAATTTTCCTATCTTTTGCACTCACTGCAACATTCACGGGCACGACCACTCAAAATGCTTTGTGCTTCATCCTAATCTCAGAAAAAATTTACCATAAAATAAGAGTACCATTAATGGAACTGGGAAAACCACTACTCTAGCATATGTTCCTAAAGATACTCAAAAAGAACCTCTCCCTACACCTCCTATCGTCTAGTGGAAAACACTCTAACCTTGGTACTAAAACCATTGAGAGGTGTGGATACAATTTACCTATCCTCACCCCTTCTTGTAATAATCCGGTTTCCCATGATAGCTCTTTGCTTCAATTAAATCCTATTGAAAATCTGTATGGTAGCCTTATATTGGACACCCAATTAAACAATTTGAATGGGAATCATATAATGGACCAAAACAATGATGACCCTATGGCTTGAACATATTGAGAAAGATATTTGTATTACGAATGGTGCGAGAACTTCCCCATCTATTTCCTTCAGTGATAATCAATTGAACCCAATTTCTCACACTCTATCCGAGTGAAGAAGGTGAAATCCTCCTCTAGAACTTTGATAGATTCTTCTACTATTACGGAAAAAATCAATCCCTTTCGATGGAGATAATTTGGATTCGATAGACCCTTTCAAATTGTTAAAACAAAACCCTACAAAGCAAAATTTTCTAATAATAACTTCACTAGAACCACTCGCTTCTTCTTCCACCCCACACAAGTAATGTGTCATCATTTCTCTCCTCTCTTTCCTTTCTTTTATCTTTTTCCCTTTTGGTTGTCCCCTTATGATTAATTTTCTTATTTGGAATATCCGTGGTTGTGGGTCTCTTCCTGTCCGCAATCATGTCAAGAGTCTTTGTCGTGCTCATAATATCAAGTTACTTGTTCTTATTGAACCTTTCATTAATTCTTCTAAGATTGCTTTGTCGCTAGATCCCTTGGTTTTCATAATTTCTTCTTCAATCTTAATAATAGAATTTGGTGCTTTTGGCACAACTCCATTATCATTTCCATCATTGATGATCTTGACCAATTGGTTAATGTCAAAATCTCTTTAGGTGACTTATCGGCTTTTGGCTCTTTTATCTATGCTTCTTGTAATAGCTAGTAGGAACATCCTTTGGAATCACTTACGCACCTTCCTCTAACCTTCCCTAGTTGGTTGGAGGTGATTTCAATACTATCATAGCTAGTTCGGAAAGAAGGGGAGGATGTTCTTCTAACCTTCATTCCATGGAGGACTTCTCAAATATGATCCTTGTTGTAATCTGATTGACATTGGTTTCACTGGGTCTAACTTCATCTGGCATAACTCTAGACTTTGGCAGTGTCTTGATAGGGCCCTCTTTAATTTGCTTTGGATCAATCAGTGGCCTACTACCATTGTTGAGCATTTGAGTAAAACTTTGTCTGACCATGCTCCTCTTTTGATTTCCTTCAAAAATCCCCCCCCCAACGTCTACTCCCTCTCCTTTCATTTCAAAATATGTGGACCCAACATAGTGACTTCACCAATGTCACTCTCTAATTGGATGGCCCCTATTTTCGGATAATTTTGTTAAAGAATGATGACTCTTTGGCTTAAGCTCAAAAGAGTTAAGCAAAATCTCAATTGGTGGAACAAACACATTTTCAAAAACCTTTTCACAAATCTTAAAGCTATGGAACAAGAGGTTTGTTCTCTTGAAGAGGCTATCTCAACTGATCCCAGTAAACTTGAGGAGTTGAACATTGCCAAGGATAACTTGGTTAATTATCAAAACATGGAAGAAACCTATTGGCGTCAAAAGCCAAGCAGCATATTCGATGGTGGCACCATGTATTTTCATGCCATTTGTAATAATAAGCGAGCCTTAAACTTCGATTCAAGAAAATTAAGAACTCTAATGGTGAATGGATAATCGATAACAATGATATTAAGGATTACATACATCATTTCCAAACTTTATTAAATTCTAATCCGTTCTTTGGGCACTTTATCAAACACTCATCTTATCCCTTCTATGATTAATAGTGAGGATAATCATTTACTCACTATGTGTCCTTCCGAAGAGGAGATTAATACTACTCTTAAGAACATGAACACTGACTCTGTTGTTGGCCTTTTATTAAAATCGATTTAGTTGATGCTGTTATTAATTTCTTTGATGGCAATCCTATTCCCAAATACTTTTCAAGCACTTCTATTGTCCTTATTTCAATCCACGAATCTTGGGCGATTTTAGACGATTAGTCTTTGCACCTTTTTCAAAAACTCATTATTGCTAAATTAATAAATAATAGACTTAGCCCTTTGCTTCCTAAAATCATCTCCCCAAATCAAATTGGTTTTGTTAAACCCAGAGCAATATTGGATAATATTCTTCTTGCTCAAGAGCTGGTTCATGACATTGATGTGTCCCTACAGAGGAGGCAACATCTTATTGGCCCGGACATTGCTAAAGCCTTCGACAATCTCTCATGGGATTTTCTCTTTCAAATCCTGAATTTTTTTGGTTTTTCGATAGTTTTATCCGATTATAAAAGGTGTATCAAATGTCTGGTTTTCGGTTATCTTGAATGGTGAGTCCATAGGTTTCTTTCCTTCTAGCCATGGTTTGAGGCAAGGTGACCCACTATCACCTTCTCTTTTTATCATCGCTATTGAATACCTGTCAAGGAGCCTTAACGATCTCTTTGCTAATAATCCTAATATGCCTTTTAAAACTCATGGAGGCTTCCCTATTTCTCATCTTAGCTTTGCAGATGATTTCATTATCTTCTACAACGGCTCCCTTCAACATGTTAAAACCATTAAAAACCTTCTCAATGATTTTGGTAAAGTTAGTGGCCTTTTTCTTAATGAAGGAAAATGTGGTTTTATTCCTTCTAATAGACTTAACCAAATATCCAGAATTACTAATTTTAAGCAAAATCAACTCCCTCTTACTTACCTTGGGGATCCACTTTTTAAAGGCCAAAAAGATCACACCTTTTGATGATCTAATTCGAAAATTTCAAACAAAATTTCAGTTTGGGAATTTCATTTACTCTCTTCTGGTAGGCTTACCTTGATCAAGAGCACCCTAAATTCCATGCCTATATACCTTCTTCAAACCATTGTACCTACCACCTCCATCAATAGAATTGAGCGTCTTTTAAATAAATTCTTCTGGGGAACCAATACCTCCTCTAAAAGAATGCACTGGTCATCTTGGTCTAAAAGTTGTGGTACTCTTGAAGAGGGAGGTCTAGGATGTAAATCCATCAAAGAAGTTATCAATGCCTTCTCCTACAAACTTTGGTGGAATTTTAGGAGCAAAAATAGTCTTTGGGTGAATTTCATGACTTCTAAATATTGTAAAGGTAAACATCCTCTCATTTGTCCCTTTAAATCGGGTGATTCTCCTGTGTGGAGAAGACTTTGTTCTATCAAATGGGATGCAAAATCCTTAATTTTTTGGGGCATAAACTCTGGCAATTCCTTCTTTTGGCAAGACAATTGGAGTGGTTGTGGATCCATTGATGACTTACTCTACACTCACTCCACTTCCGCTATTAGAGTTAATTCATTCTGGCATAACCACAAGTGGAACACTAGTAAGACTACTGATTCTATTCCTTCCACTTTCCTAAATATGATTACTAATATTCCTATCACTCATAACAATCATGATCAGATTATCTTTAAGCTATCTCATAATGGCAATTTCAACCTTAAAATGTGTGGCTTCACACTAAAGACACTCGTGATTCTTCTATTGTGTTCTCCAAATTTGGAATAACAATATCCCCTCTTCTTACTCGCTCGATTTATCCTAAAAACTTTATTCTGTTGACTCATTATTGTGGGGTAAAAGATTTTATTTACCCTCTAAATGTCAATGTTGTTCTATATTGAGAATGTTAACCATGTTTTGTTAATGGGGCTATTGCCTCTAAAATTTGGATTTGGTATGACGATCTATTCAACACTCAATTTTAATTATTCTTTTACTTTATATCAACTTCTTGAAGTTTACTTTGACAATGCAATTAAAGGTCATATCAAAATCATAATCACCATTACTCTTATTTGGTTCATATGGATGGACCGAAATGATGCTAAACATCATGGGATTCGTATGAATCACATGAGGATTATTGCTAGAACTAAAAACAAAATTTGTGACTTATTTAAAGCCAACTTAATTCATCACAAACATTTTAAAGGCTTTAAATCTGCAACCAATAAACTGGGCCTCATCCTTCCAGACCAGTCTTACTATCGAAATGATAGAATGGTTTTTTAGAAAAAACCTCTTGATCATATTATTAAAATTAATACTAACCTCGTCTCTCATAATGGCTCGGTTGTGGAGGTATTTTGGATTCTAAGGGTATAGTCCTATGTGTATTTGCTTATCCCCTTATTTCCAAAGATCGTCCCCTTATCGAGCTTATGGCACAAAGCTCTTGAAATTTGTCTTCAAAATGGTCGGCTCAATATTTGAATAGAGGTGGACGCTTCTACCGATTGACCTTTTGACTTCTACCAATATGAGCAATGCTTGTTTACTACCTCCTCAAGCAAACTAGGACTCTTTCTCTCTGAATTCTACCATCACTCATGTTTGGCGTGAAGGTAATGCTCTTGACCTTGCAAATCTGTGAGATTAGACAAGATCATCTTTTTGATCAATTTACATTACCCAAATACTTATGTCTGTAAACTTGGACATTACGGCTTCCTTACCTTAATCTAATTCTCCACTTTGCCTCCCTTTTTTTTGGTTTTCTATTTCCTTGTGTTCTTTATGGATACTCCTCATAGATATCATTGCTGTCTTGTGCTCTTTGCCATGACTTGCTGTATTTATCCCTTCTCCTTTAGTTGGAAGATTTCTATTTTGGCATTTTCAATATTATGGATGTTGAACTATATGCACATCAATCTCTTGAATTGGAACCCAGTTGAGCCTTGTGTTACCTGTTACTGGTTTTATAACTACAATCCCACTTGGGACTTTAATTTCATTGATACAATTATTTCTAAACCTGAGAGAATTAACCATTGCTAGAGGAAGTTATCTATTTTGATGGGCTTTGATTTTAGTACTAACTTCTTTAACCAGTTTTTTCTCACTGACAATATGGCTTGGAGCATTGCTACTACCTATGTTGCTCCTAGGCAACGCAATTAGTGTGCATTATCGGTTGCGCTTTTATTTTGATGATTATAGTATTTCTTTGGTCGATGCTTACATTCCTTGGGACTCTTTCCTCCTTAAAGGCCTAATTCATAAAGGTTGCAACACTTATCTTTGAAAGGACTTTGGTTGTTTCGTGACTTTCTATACACCATCTGTCCTTGCTTATATAATGCCAAACCAAAGATGCTTTCACGGAAGGGAAGAAATTGTAATACCGGTCTCTTTTAATGGTTATTTTGGTCCAAATCCTTGCGGAATGGATTGGGTTTAATTACTTTTTGGGTTTTGGAGGTTTCCGCCATGGTTGTTTGTTGGTTTGTTTGTTGATTTGGTTTTTCATCCATTTGGGTCCGCAGATTTTTCTCTGCTTCTCCCGCTTTTCTCGCTATTTTTGCCATCTTGCCTACCGCCTTAGCAAGTTCGGTTTTGGACCTTTATTGTCTTAAAATTCTTGGTAATGATGTCTCTACTTGGAATCATCCTCTTATTTTATATTCTTGTGGCTTACAATGTTGCATTAGTTGCGATGGGAGTGACTTTCGATTGCCATTATTTGGGTCACGCTCATTTCGTGGTGTGAATCATATTTACGTCATTATTTATATTATAATCCTGCATTTATTGGGTTTGTGTTACCTTCTTGGATTGGAGTATCATTGCTTTGAGAGGTACTATAGTCCGATGTTGCTGTCGTTTTAAGATTTTGGATGTTTGTGGATTTGGTTTATCGATTAATATCGGCTCTGTCTTAACCTCGCTATAGTATCCCTTTTAGTGTTATAGGCGAATGCTTTAATCAACTGCTACTTGATCTTAACCTATGGTTTGTATACTCTCAAAGATTGTTATTATGGCAAGCCTGTGGGGTATTTCTCCAAGGATTGTGGGCTAAATTGGGATATTGTTGCTGCTGTTATGAATGTTCCTTATGTGGTAGCTTTTCTAATTTTCACTGATCGGATTTGTCTCTGCTGGGGTGCTGACATTATCTTTTATCTCTTAATCTGCTGCGGTACTTTAATCTGCTATAATTTATGTGGTAACTTAGGCTGGGATTTTGTTGATTTACCTTTCACTGGCTGGTTTCTTAATCCTGATTGCATGAGGTTGCTTTATTTGGCTTGGTTCCAGCAGATGCTTCACTTCAATTGTTATGGTCCCCTCATCTGCCTGATCCTATTAATGGGATTCTGCAATGTTGGCTCCATCACATTTGCTATTGATATGGTGACGATATTGTCGATTAGGTGTGTTTGTAATCCACTCAATCAGACCTTTTACAATTGGCTGCTATCTGTCAAACTTGTAGCTATTGTTTTAATTATACTAGATGAGTGGCATCATGGCAAGCTAATTGGTTTTTGCTATTTTGGTTGGCTCTTGTCTTGGAGATTTACCTTTTTTTTACCTTATCACCTCAGTTGGCTCTTTCTTTGTTGGTTGTAGATTTTCAGGGTCTCATGCCCTAAAAGTTGTTCCTGACATTGCTGCCTTGATGGTGAGGGTCTTTGGTGATTTCGGATCGCCTTGTGATAACTATTTTATGCTTTATTTATTTATTGTATCTATTATTTCCATGTCTACTCGATTGAGGAGTTTTATGGCCAATTTGATGTATCTTCTATCTTGGATGTTGCCTTTAACTTGTTGTTTTCTGGATTTTAATGTTGAGACTCATTTCAATTCACTTGTTGTTTTTTTATGGTGCCAATGTTGTATTAGTTGTTTAGTGGTTGGTTTTTCGATTGCTGCAATTTATCTCCTATTTTTCGATGCATCACCGCTACCTCATTTTGATGTTGGTTCGTCTTATGAGCAGTTTATTCTGAAAGAATGGTTTTATGGCCAGTTTAATCCCTTCCTATCTTGGATGTTGTTGCCTTTTGCTGTCTTGTTCTCCAGATTGATTGTTGATCTAGATTATCTCGAATGGAGGCCTAAATCGCTATTGCGCTTTCTAACTATTTTTTTGGTGCTTACTTTGGTTGGTTGCCTCATTCCCTATGTTGAGCTATCTTTGTCTTCCTATTGCTTTCTATAGAATATTAATAAGGGATTGTTTCTGGTTGTTTTGCACTAAAAGATTCATTTACATATCATGTGATTGGGATTATAGGCTCATTGACTTATTTAAGGTTTTAAGTTGTCTCCTCTGTAATTTTCTTATGGAGGGATTAACTAATTTCTTTCACGAATATGGCTATTCATGAGATTCGCTAAGATGGCTCACTCACTTATGTTTATGTATTCTCATGTCAAGATGGCTATATTGATGATATTTTTCTTGAATGAGACTCCTTATTCTTCAGCTCTTAGCAATTACCTATATATTTTAGATATGATTTTGCTTAGGTTTGTGTATTAAAGCTCACAAGAATATCAACAACCTGCTACCTTCTAACAGTTTGTTGGCTATGATGGCTGATGATCTCACTCCTATTGGTTCGGTAGTAGCTCATGTGATGTAACCCTTACGAAGTTTGGATGCTCATGCTTGCATCTGCCCCAACAGGATGTGATTGAGCTTGAGCCTTCTCTATCACAATTCCTTACAAACATCATCATATTATGCTATTTTCCTCTAACTTTTTGTCTGTATTACCTTAATTGTTCTAATCTCCATCTTATTATAAGTTTGCAGGTGATTCTCTCTCCTTCTTTTAGTGCTCCATTATCATGCATTCCCACATCCTCCAGAGCATTGGCTTTAATCTTACTTTAGCTTATTATGTTAATCATCTTGTATCTTTTGATTATTTTATGCTTTCTTTTACTCTTGGATGTACTTAGATAGGGGATTTACTCCTTAGGCTAATTGTAGCACTTTGAGCAGTAGTTCTGGAGTTTATCCCCTTTTAAGGACCTTGTAACCCTCTTTTTATGGCAATAAAATACCCCTACTTGGGGCTTCCCCTAAAAAAAAAAAAAAAAAACTCTAAACCCTAAACCCTAAACCCTAAACCCTAAACCTTAAATCCTAAAACCCTAAACCCTAAACCCTAAACTCTAAAACCCTAAAACCCTAAATAATAAACCCTAAACCCTAAAACCTACAACCCTAAACCCTAAATCCCAAAACCTAAATCCTAAACTAACCCTAAATCCTCTACAAACCCTAAGCCCTAAACCCTAAAATGTGCAGAACCTTGACAGGAACATCACCGTCAACCAGGCTCAATCTAAATCTAGCGATGGAGGAGAAGCGAGGTGGCAGTTATCAATGTGGTGGTGGGGGGATCTGGAGGTACTGGTGGATATGGTGGGGGTGGTTGGAGTAATGGTGATTATAGAGGTGGGAGGAGCGACTAAAGTTACAGCTGTGGTGGTGGCGAGGGAGAGATCAGGGATATGATGGTGGATCCAGCTACTCAAGAGACTGGGGAGGTTCTAATGAGAATTAGAGAAATTAAAGAATGTGCTCATGAAATTATGATGGTGGATACGATCTACTGCTTATGAAATTATGTCTTTACAGTAGAGATGGTTCTAGGCATGCTCATTTTTTATTTATGTCATCGCTTATGTCTTAAAAATTTTGGTGTGTTACTTGGTTGATGAAATCGAAAAGTACAAATGTTGAACATGTATTTATTCTCTGTTTAAAAAAAACCATAAACCATAAACCCTAAACCTTAAACTAAAACATAAACCTAAAACCTAAATCGTAAACCCTAAACCATAAACCTTAAAAACCCTAAACCCTAAACACTAAACCCTAAACCATAAACCCTAAACCCTAAATCATAAAACCCTAAACACTAAACCCTAAACCCTAAAACCTAAAACCATAAACCTTAAACCCTAAAACCTACAACCCTAAACTTACAACCCTAAAACCCAAACTCTAAATGTTAAACCCTAAACCCTAAACTCTAACCTTATACCCTAAACCTTGATTGAAGATGTCATTAGGAGTAGATCTAAAGAATGATCTAATCCTAACATAGTTATTGTAGCTAAAGAAAATGTCATCAAGAGACTTTCACTTGACTATTATAGACTTGAACACCTTAAACCCTAACCCTAAATAATATTATAATACCATATATTATAGTATAATGTAGCATCATATATTTGAGCACATAGTGATGTGTTTTTGGCTATTATAAGTTATTTTGAAATGTTTTAGTATATTATGGTATTGTGCCCTATAGTCTATATTAATATAAATCATAAAAATATTGATTGAATAAATCAGATGATGAAATTTATTAAATTTGAAGTGGGAATTAAGTTGTAGTACCAAAGGTGTGCTATGCCACTTGAAATCTGAAAAGTAAGATTTTATGTTCAAAATAAATATTATATATTGTAGCATAGTATAACATCATATATCATAATATATTATTCTGTGTATTTTAAATTATTTTAGTGTTATACAATCATGCAGTTAAGCCTACACTAGCATTATTTATAAAAATGTTAATTTAGACTTTAAAATGATGGAATTTGGCCAAATTCATAATAGGCAGAGCATGACATCATAATGTATTATTTCAATTTAAAATATGTAAGTGATATGACTAAAATATATAGTTTTTTATTATTTTGATGAATTTTATTATTTTTTATCCTAAGCAATCCCCGTGATGTGATATGCAATATAATATAATATAATATGTTATAGTGTATTATAATATAGGTTGCCATAACGTAGTGTAGCATCATGCATTATAACATATTATTATGTATTACTACTTGTTGATCAACATATTTTAGTTTGTTATAGTATGATGTAGTATAGTTTGTATTGGTTTAATTCATAAAAATACTAATTTATAGGTTGAGATGATGGGATTTGGCCAAATTGTTTAAGGTAAGCTTTAGGGAACATCATTAGGGGTGTGCTATGGTGCATCATTTAATCAAAAGAATGAAATTTTGCATCCAAAGTAAATGTTCATTTTTCAAACAAATTTTATAAATATTTTGTTTAAAGTGATTCATTTTAAGGTGTAATGTAAGATAATATATAATATGAAAGTGTATTAAAATATAATGTACATAATAATATAACTTCACATATATATTTTTGTATGTTTTACTTTTGTTATAATACATTTGGTCAAAACTCACAAAAATGTTAATTTGAAGGTTGTGATGGAAGAATTTTGCCAAATTCATGGCACACAAGAAGCAACACCAAAATTATGCTATTTTGTACCATTTCTAGAAAAATAACAATTTTACATCCAAAATGAACATTATTCATATTTTGAGAAAATTTTGTTATTTGTTCCTTTGAAGTGATTCTAATGAGGTGTAATGTTAGACAATATATTATATTATAAAAAATTATAATATAACATCATATATTATAATATAATATTTTGTGTTAATTCACACTATAAAATGTTTAGCATGATATTGTATAGTTAGTTTGAGCTTGCACCATCATAAATCATAAAATATTGATTATAATATTAAGATGACGTAATTTGAATGAATACATTGTTAGGCTTTTGGTTGAATTATTAAATGTGTGCATAAGAGAAGAAATAAGATTTGATGAGAATTCCATGTCAAGGACATGGAGGGAGATCCACTAGGGGATCACACTTGCATTGGTCATGACATGTGAAGGGTCTATGTTGAGGGCATAGAAGAAGAAAATTTGTTAGGGATAATGTTTGAATTTGATTTGATTATATGATTTGTGGAATGAAGATCCGCTAGGTATAAAAATTTATAATCCACCAAAGATTAAGATTGAATCAACTTTAATTTATTTTATTTTAATTGATGTGGAGGCATATCTGCTAGAGATATGGCTCGAGTCCACTAGGATCAGGTATATGAACCTTCCACTAGGGAAGCAAGTTCAGGCTATCCATTTGGGATTAGGATTTGAGTTTGATTTGATAGATTTATTTGGGGATGTATATGCTGGGAATAAGAGTTTGGTTGGATTTCTTTGATTTAGACTTTACTGGGGGGAGTTGGTTTAATATGGCTCCAGTAGGGAGGTTGGTTTTGAATTTGATTTGTTTGCTTGACTTATTTATATATGATTTGGGGCTCCACTGGGGAGAAGCGTGCGATTTAACTCCACTGGGGAAAATCAGATTGGGTTTAATTTAATATGAGTTAATTTATAGACCTTGTCGGTGTGCGATGGACCCATTGAGAAAGGGCTATAACCTACCTCAAGTTTACAAATCCAAAGGGATAGTCTACCGACTGTGGGGTAAAGGTAGCCAACCTAAGGGGTTTCCTTTCAGTGTAAACTGGTTGTGCTAGGAAAAGGGGCAGCAGACTTAAATCTTTTAAAGCCAAGAATAACTGATGGGGTGACCCATTGGATGCACAATAAATCAAACTGACTTACGGCAACTACTAAGTGAATGCTGGTAGCAATTTATGTCAACTCAAAAGTAGTCAGGGTTAATTTTATTTTAGTTTCATGTGATTTGATATGGTTTGTTTGGTTTAATTTGCTTTCAAATTGAGGGCATGTTTGCTGGGCATGTGAGCTCAATCAAATTTGATAGATTTAATTTATGGACCATGTCAGTGTGTGATGGACCCACTGAGAAGGGGCTATATCAGACTTGTCTTATCTCAGATTTACAAATCCAAATGGATAGTCTACTAGTTGTGGGGTAGAGCTAGCCAACCTAAGGGTTGCCTTTTGGTGTGTAATGACTATGCTAGGAAGAAGGCATAGCAGACTTAAATCTTCTAAAGTAGGGAACAACTGTTGGGGTGACTTGTTGGTAGCACAACAAATCAAACCCGACTTAGGGCGACTATTGAATGAATGCCACTAAGGACTTATATCAACTCAAGAGTATTCACCCAATTCTTATAGGGAGTTTTGCTGACACTGCCCTTAAGATAGGATGCCTGCTGGTGAAAAGATATCGTTAGGGGTGTCCTCCTAATCCACAAGTACATATATATATATATATAATATTTGTAGACCTTATTGGTGTTTGAGGGACCACACTAAGAAGGGGCTATATTAGCCTTGACCTATCTCAGATTTACTAGACCAAGGGACAATTTGCACATCCACAGGATGGATTCTCTGATCACAGGAGTGTCTACTAGGAAAGGGGAACTGTCCAATCTGATAGTAACCCAGGAAGTTTCTAAATGGAGTCGCAAAGGAAGTGATCCAAATATAATGCCCACAGGGGAGGTGTTATTAGGGGCATTATATTGACCCCTAAAAAAGAAAGCTTATAGGTGTACTATGGCCAACACAAAGAGAAAGTGTAGTAAACTTACATCTGCCATGAGTGGTGTATCCTAAGGTGCGAGAACCAACCAGCCTAAGGTGGATCTATCAGCATGAGTGGTGTATATGTTAGTATAGTGAGAACCAACCAACCTAAGGTGCCCATTGGTTTCTAACTATCAATCTAGAAAGAAAGCATGTATGCTTACTACTGACCTAGAGAGACTACTAAGTGGGGAGCCCTGAGGAAGGACTAGACCCAGGCTTGAAGCAGTCAGGAGGGAAGGAGCTGTTAGGGGACTTATCCTAAACCTAAAATATACTCGACCCAGTCAGTGCATGAAGGCTAATCTAAGAGGAAAGCATAGTAGACTCACATCCTCTTAAATGAAGCCAACATGAGGTAGCTTATCGGCCACGCATTAAGGCCTGCCAAACTAACAAGGCTCTCATCGGTGTGCAGTGGCCATGTAAGGAAGGAAAACTTAGCAGACTTACATTCTCAGCAAGAACACCACTGGTGTGACACACTTGCAAGGTAGCACATTAGCCCGACGTAGTGCAACTATTAAGTGGGTACCGTTGGGCGCATTATCTCAACTCAAAGTAGCCCGAGATAAAGATATGTGTTTATTTTATATGTTTGTGTTGTGTCAATGAAGGATAATGCTACTCAGGTTCTTACATCTACCCTAAACACATCATGGCAAATTCCCAAACAAGAATACTTTCAACTTGGAAGAGATTGAATTCAAAATGGAATTTTCATGAATGGTAATTATTTTCAAACATGATTTATAATATTTCTTTAAGTAGATCTTGTTGATTGGAAGCATTGGGAACTCTCCATTATGATTAATAAGTTGATAAGACCCTCCCTAGTAGGCCTTCTCTATGGCAAAAGGGGTGGGTTCAAACTTGCCTCTCATCTTATGACGGACAAGAATCGGTCTCCTTAGAACTAAAATAGGCACTCCTACCTGAAAAGCTCTAGGACAGATAAATCGGTACAAGACACCATCCATAAGAGCGTAGGAAAGTTCTTTCAGCTTCATCTAATGGGCTTAAGACTTCTCTTATGGTAATTTGTCTTTATTTAAGTAATCCATGAATGGTTGTCTCCAATATAACTCCTTGTCCTTCTTGGCAATGGCAACCTCCCCTTCAAGGGAGTACTTTTTGATGAGTTCAATATCAATAAGGGATAAGAATTGTCTAAATATTGGCTCCTCCTTTGGACATGCCAACTCCTTAGCAAGCATGGCTAAAGCATACACTACAGTGTTCTCTCCTCGAGGAATCTTATAAATGGTAACCTCTGGGACTTGGGTCAATAACTCCATGGTGTGCTTATGGTAGTGAAGGATCTTGGGCTTTATAACTTTATAGGACTCAACAATTTGGATGATAACCAATCCCAAGATGTTGATGTTATGGATCAGAGTAATAGCTAACTCTAGACTTTGATGGCTTCATTGTTGGTGCAAGATTGGATAGATGATATAAGAATCTCATAAGATTTGATCTAGGTTAAGAGATCTATTCCTTCCCCTACCTTTCTAGAATAGTAGATTATGGTTCTTCTCCTCTTTGAAAAGAGCCAAAGTACATCCCAGTTATCTGTATCCCCTAAGTTCATGATTTTCATCGGAAATCATCACTGCGAGACAATAAGAAGTGGATGTCTTTCTAAGAAATCTACTAACATTTGCTTTCACCACATGGAGAATCGAAGGTAATGTTAAGCTCGATAGATCATGGACCATAAATCCCGCTCGGATAGCATCGGCCATGTCATGAGATACTATAGTGGATTGATCCTAGAGATTAAGTTAAACCATGAAAGCATGTAGTCTTTGTAGTTTTGGATGCAAAGATTAATGATAGGGAATGCTTCTCAATGACTGGATAATTAGTATCAGCAAGGATTAGATGACAGCTGAGGTAGTAGAGTGTGTTTTCCTTCCCTTCATCATTGGCTTCGGCCAATAAAGCACCAAGGGAGTCATCTAATGTAGCACTATAAATTATGATTGGCTTGCCCGAGATAAGTGTTGCTAGAACTGAAAGCGTCATCAGGTAATGCTTGATGTCATTGAAGTCATGCTTACACTTGCAATCCCACTTGAACTTGGCAACCTTTCTGACAAGTGGTAAGAATGGCTGACATCTTCTTGAAAGGTTGGATATAAAACATTGTAGATATGCCAATTGCCCATGGAATGATTTGAGTTGAGTTAAACTTTTAGGGGTGGCATTTCTAATATTTCCTTAATCTTCTCAGGATCAATTTCAGTTCCATGGTTTCGGACAACAAACCCAAGGAATTTCCCTAAAGCTACTCCAAATGAACACTTCAGGGGGTTCATTTTGAGGTTAAATGTCTTAACTATTCTAAAACTACTCTCAAGTCAAAGAGATGGTCTTCCTTTTCTCTACTTTTGATCAAGATATCATCAACATAACACTTTGATGATGAATGAGTTCATCAATTAGTCATAGCCCATTGTATGTAGCAGATAATTTTAAGGCTAAAGGCATGACCTTATAATAATAGATTTTGAGCACGGGTTCTAAAAGTAGTGTTTCTTTCATCTTCCTTCTTTATTTGGTTATATCTAGATGAGTCATCCATGAAAGGCATGAGATGAGCAATGTCCACTTATCTAGAGATTGGAAGTGAAAATTCATCTTTAGGACATGTCTTATATAAATCGATAAAATCAAAGCATATGTGAATTTGGCCGTTCTTTTCTTAACTAGGATGGTGCTGGCTAATCATGTAAGGTATCTTTCTTTTGAGATGAAGCCAGCATTGATCAGTTTCTTGACTTCATAAATGACCTATTATTCGATGTCTAATCACATGCATCTAGGAGCTAGCTTGATAGGGTTAGCAATAGGCTCTTTTTCTAATTAATGGATTGCTACGTCAGGAGCTAATCCAAGCATCTCTTCATATGTCCATGTAAAGCAGTACTTAAACTCAATCAATAGCATAACTAAGTCATTGGTTTCAATTTTATTCAACAAAGAACTTATGTATGTCGGGCATGGATCTTCTTCAGTTCTTAAGTTGATTTCTTTGAGCTTGTCGATGGTTTACTTGATCTCTTCTGTAAACTCTAGCGATGTATCTTTGACTTCAAAATCATCTGGATCATCTAAAGTTTCTAGCACGCTTCCTCATATGAGTTAATATGATTGAAAAAGAACCTATCGGTTTCTAAATGATTGGTGATGACTAGTAATCATCATCTTTGGACCCTCTATAGAATCTAGTCATATTGATGGAGAGCTTTTTCATTGTTCTTCCATATTCTTTTGATATTGACCTATGCTTTAACAAAGTATGTAGGATTAACCTTTCTTTGCTAATTATGAACATAAGACAAACTTGTCAAAGGTAATTCTATTAAATCTTTATATGAATCATCCTCAAGTTCTACATCAACTTCTTGATTTGAGGATGAAGCTCCCAGAAAGAACCTCTGAGTCTTCACACCTGTGGAAACCCTTAGCTTTTTGAGAGGAAAGTGGGTTATAGCTAAAGTTCCCAACTGATGCCTAACTATTTCACATATAGACTTGGATACACTTATGCTTTGCTTTGGAGCCCGGACTTCATCACTATCTAGCTCAGTGTCACCTCTAAAATCTCGCTAAACTGGTGTGCTAACCATATAAGTCTCATTATGAACTATATTCAAAGTCTTATGAATAGGGTTAATCATTGACAGATCTTCTTGGGTTTAAATAGATTTTCACCCACAGCCTCTTCTCTTCCTCTGATGGTCGTCACCTATCCATATGTTGAATAGAGTAATAAACTATGGGTGTAATTTATTAATCTCAACTTCCTCCTCCAAGTCTATTTTTTTCCTTTTTTTTCTTTTCTTTTCTTTTTACTAAACTTTGGTAGTTTCAAGAATAAACTTGTTGATTTTGAGGGAGGGTCATCCTCATATATCTAACCTCATGAGTAAATGGCGGGATCTCCATAGTAAATGATCCCACCTCTCACGAACTTCATACAGATGTAGAGGATGGAACTATGTAGTTCTCATGTATCCATGGTTTCCCAAACAAAGTATTGAAAGATGTATTGTCTATAATGTGATACTTGGCCCTCTTCCAATCATTTATATCCAAGGGCAACACTATGGAGCCTAAGGCCTATTGACCTCACTTTTATGGATTCAATCTTCCCATCTTAGACTTAGTAGTCTTCTAGACACTAAGACTTTCCAAGTCATAAGACACTTCTAACAATTGGGTAAATACTTAACCTAAGCCTAAAGAATTGAAGGGTTAACCATGGAAGTTATGCCTTAGGATTACGATAATCCACCCTACAACCCAAATCCAATCCATATTCACCTTCTCAAACCAAACCTCAAGTTCAATTTAAACATCAAATTCAAATCCAAATCCAAGCCCCAATTTCAAAACCAAATGATTGAAGCCCAAGATTAAATCCAAACTTGAAACTCTTCCTAAGCCATATGACCTATCCCATGGACTTTGCAAAATCTTAATTCAAATCAATCCAAAATCAATTGATTTTCTCATAATCAATTTATATCTTCAACTATATTCCGAAATATGAATCAAATTTGCATTAAAATGTTCAAAATTAAATCAAACTAAATCAAATTAAATCAAACTAAATCAAATTAAATGAAAATCATTCCTAAGCCATATGATCTATCCCATGAACTTAGCCAAATATTAATCCAAATCAAATCAAACTCAATTAATTTTCTCATAAATCAATCATATTTTCAATCAACTTTACAAATTTAAATAAAATGTACATTTAAATCATCAAAACTAAATCAAACCAAAGCAAAATCCAAACTTAAGCCACTTGACACAACTCCATGGACTTAGCCAAATTCCTTCATTCCAAATCCCAAATTAATTTTATTTTCTCATGAATCAATCATATTCACAAATATAAAAGAAATCTACAATCATCTAGCCAAACCAAAATCTACCCAAGTCAAACTCAACTTAACCCATTTGACTTGAAATGTTCAAATGAACCAAAATCCATTTGAAATCAATTCTTGATTTATATATCAATCCCAAATCCATATATAAATTCAACTAAATCAAACTCAACCCAAAATCAAGCCAACTAAACCTAATTGGTCCACTTGACCTAATGCGAGAAATTTCACCTATTTGAGCCAAGTTTTAATCCTACCCAAATTGGATTGAACCAAGCCCATCAAAACCTCCCTTCATGATTATTGATCACCCTAAGTTGATTAATTGTCCCAAATTGGGTCAAACCAAGTCAACTTGGTCATTTGACCAAGTCAACCCCTTATCTCATTTGAATATGACTTGACCTTCAATTGAGTCAAACCAAACCCAATTGGCCATCTTGACTGAAGTTGACCCAAATGAACCTAAATGATCAAATTGTGTCAAATAAAAAATATAAATTGAATTGATTACAACCAATGATTCAATTTTATTCCAAATTGATTATTGAACTTGACCAAAGCTATGATTGGACCCAATTGAACCCAATTGACCCACTTAGCCCAAATTGACCTAAAGGTTCAAGTTGGCTTAAAGCAAAACCAAATCCAAATTAATTCAAACTAAAGCCTACAATCCTCATCAATTGGTCAACTAAACTCAAACCAACACCCAACCTAAGCCGATTTGGCCAATTATATCAAATTGGTCACTTAACCCATTTGACCCAAATGAATTCAAATGAGCCAGAATCAAATCTAAGCCAAACTAAACCAAACTAATTAAACCAAAATATCCCAAATGATCATATGAACTTGACACAACTTTTGGTTTGACCTAATTTGACTAATTGGCAAACTTGACCCAACCTAACCCAATTTGACTTAAATGAGTCAAATTGAGCCAAACCTAACCAAATCAACTCCAATTAACTTGAAATTTGGGATAACCCACCTTTGGCTCATTTGAAATCTTCCCAAATCAAATCCAATGCCAAATAATCATTCTACCCTTGGGTCAAGGGCATCAAATGAGACAAATCACCCATGTACGTGGTCATTTCCATTCCTTGGCCTCAAATCTTCTGTCCAACCTAACCAGGGGTGGTTGGGTTGGATGACCCATGGGAGGTGAAATAACTTCACCCTTCCCATTGAAGCATTTGAAACCCACACCCATGATTCCTCTTTGGCGTGTCCACACTTTCAACCAACCATGCTGAGCCAACTCACCTCCTTCCTGCCACCCACATCTCCCTGAGATGTCCGGATGGCCACTAGAAGCCAAACCTGAACCCACCATCTGATCAAGATAAAGGGGGTACAAACTCCTTTATTTCTACTCAAACACACACAAAAATCATTCCTCATAGCTCTAGCTACCCAAGACTACCTACTATAGTCATTCCTTAAGCTCCCAAGCTCATTCGTTGATCAAAAAATGCTATTCCCATCCTTCCCAAAATAAAACACTCCCATTTATAACCTAAATTCCCCATTTATCCATAAAATTCAAATTAACTTTGCACAAACCTTCCCTAGGCCTTGTCCAGTAAGAACAAATCATCTCCCAAGCTTCCCAAGCACCGAAGGTGGGACTTTGATCAAAGCCAAGCTCCAAATCATCAATTCATGGCCTTTCGAGCAAACATCAAGGAATTAATCCAATTGCTAGTTAACAGGGCTTCATCTCCACTAGATGAAGCTTCCTCAATCATTTGAGCGGCCGATCTTGAGCTCCGGTGAGGTTTGTTTCCAAAATTGATCCTTAGGAAAATAAATGGATTGGAGCTTTTTAAAGAAAACTTGCATCTCATGTGATCTTGATCGTTGGATCCCCTCCGATCAATGTTGTGAAGGTGTGAGATCTTTTTGGAGTTGATCCGAGCTGAGGTATGCTTAGATCAAGTGAGCAATGGCAAACGAACTCCATTCTCCCTCACTCATGTGACGTTAAATCATGCACTGTCCATTCTGCTTATTCAAAAATGATGGTCATGATTGGATCTACTAGATCGATCTAATTTAATCTTATTAAGCTATGGGATGAATTGTAACCATCTAACCTTAGATCGGATGGTGGACAAGAAAGTGCATCTCCCACTGCCACATAAGTGCTGTGTTAGATAAGTTTTATGTAGGCAATCCTACGGCACCATGTGGAAAGTGTGCCACGTCAGCACGCCATGTGGCGCCAACAGGATAAGGCTTTAATTAGGCTTAATTAATCATTTTTCATGGCTGAAACTTCTAAAAATAATAAAAAATCATAGAGAAATAAAAAAATGTAAATAAATACATATTTTAAAGGTATTTCAGAGGAGAATTAATCAAAAATGATCTTAACTAATTTTGAACAGTAATTAAAATTTAATTAAGGTTCAATTATAAAATTTATTAGTTTAATTACTTAAGTAATTAATGCCAAATTTTGTGGGATTATTTAATGGGATGACCTCTGCATCCCTTGATTTTTTGGGATTTATTACTCACTTAATTAGAAAATTTGATTAATTAAACCTTAACTACTCTTTTAAATTAATTAATGATTAATTAATCTCATGAATTATAACAAATTGGTTAATTTAGTTTATTAATCATTGTTCAACTTTAAGTGAACTAAGGAATAGGGTTTGGACCCCTTTCTCTAAGTTCATTTCACCCTTTTTAAAAATGAAATTAATTAAGATTTAACTAATTAATTAAATCACTTAATCAAATTGAAATCATAATCACATCAGACCTTAATTAATTAAATCATGGGGTAGATTTTTTGGTGTTTAATAACCTACAAGAGTTTAATGAAATTATGGTTAGTCCAAATGTGTGGGAAAACCATAAGAGTAATTAAGTAAATCCCTTAATCTAATTAACTATTAATCATAAGCCAATTGCATTAGGCCCCTTTTATTTCCCAGGATCATTGTAAGTTTATTTTCCATGCATATCATGTTGGCTCATAATTATTTAGTTAATTACTTTAAGGTGACATAGGTAAGGGTAATTAATTCATCTAATTAAGGGTTCAACTTAATTAACCCATAAAATCAACTTAATTACATTTCCTTAAATTAAATTAAATCACTATTGTGGAAATGTGTTTAAAAGAATAAGTTATGATTTCTCATCTCCTCTTTAAAACAAATCAAATTCAAAACTTAATTAATAAAGAAGCTTTGCTTTGCTTTAAATAATCTTATTTGATTTGATTATCCTTAAGAACTAGTTTGGTTGAATGATTCACATGCTTATATTTGATTGTCCTCTTTCCAATCAAGTTAAATTTGGTATGTCCTCTGAATTCATGCATCCATCTTTCAAATCAAGTAAAATAAAATAGATTTCCTTTATGTAAGCTTGCATGTGTTGATTTAATTTAATATATGCATGGCTATTATCACTATTAAATCCAAATGTATTTTTTTGAAAGCTTATAAATTAATAATAATATGTGTTATGATGATAATTATAAATGCATAAGAATAGCATGTGCTTATAGCTTAAGTGTATGAATGTTGAGTTCTCTTTCCTCTATTCACGTGTTGATTTATATAAGATTGAATGGTAATGGGTATATAGTTTGGACATCCCGAGAACACGAGGCTTTAGCTAGCCCCAAGGAGGCCATTTGATTACCTCATTTCCATGGTTCAACAAACTACCCATTTGATTTCAATCTTATGTATTTCAACATTATAATTTGGATAGAGCTTTAATTCATATATATAAATGATTCAATCAAAAAAAATAATACAATCTTTACATGGTTTTCTTTCCCTTATTTATGTATAAATCCATGTGTGTCTATGAAAAGCAAGTATATAATCTAGACATCCGAGAATATGAGGCTTTAGTTAGCCCCAAGGAGGTCATTTGATTACCTCACCTCCTTGGCTTAACAATGACATGTACTTGCCTATATCATTGTACATGTATATGTATATGTGATTAGTGAATGAAAATCACATTTTACATTAAAATTTCATGCATTCATAATTGACTAAGTGGTTGAATTAATTAGCCATAGGATTTGGAGCTTTTCCTATATTCTTGTATATGAATTTACATATGTTTGAATGCAAATGGGTATATAGTCTGGATATCCCAAGAATATGATGCTTTAGCTAGATCCAAGGATTTCATTTGATTACCTCACTTCCCTGATTTAATAATGGCACATGTCTATTTAATTTTATTCTTATGTCCTTTTTGTATAAAAATTTGGATAAAGTTTTAAGTTAATATGTTTAAATTATTCAATCAAATAAAATATAAATTCTAAACATACACATACATTCATCATTTAAGTGTGCTAAAATATGTTTCATGTATAGATACACTTAGGATTAAATCATATGCATGTTACATGTGATGGAAAGGAATGATTTAATATATGTCATGTGGTAGTAATTCAATTAAATTAATCTTAAGATGCCTTTCATTTTGAATAGGATTATTTAAAGTGATCTAAACTTAGGATTAATTAAATCATTTAATAAACCATTCACTAAAGAGAACTAAATCAAATTAATATACTTTAGAAAGTGACTTAAGGTATGGATGAAAGAGGGAAATCCTCTTTTCTCTCTTTATAACACTTAATTGCTAAGTGTAATCAAATGAAACAAAAGAAAACACAAATTAAAATTCACAAATCAATTAAACTACTTTAAATGAAATCAACCTTTCATGTTAAATTGAATCCTTCTACACTTAGAAAATGTAACACTAATGCTTAACAAGACATGCCACACAAACCTTAATACACACATTAGAATTAAGTAATCACCACAGCTCTAAGTTAGGATGGTGTATGATGTGATGTATATTTTTTTATTTTATGATGTATTATTTGATTGGATGTTAGGGTGTATGCTTCATAGATGATTGGTCAATATTAGCTTAATCATGTTTTCTATAGTGGATTATGCTTAAGGGATGCTTAAAATAAATGTGAATGCTCTTTTTTGCAAGTTCTTAAATCCTTAAGCATAATCAAGTTAGGATAGGTAGTTACCCATGTGTAGGGTGCTAAGTCCAAATTATAAATACAACTACTTGGGATTATATGTATATTTAGTTAACTCTATTTTTAGGTGTAATTAGATTTACTTTTCCCACATAACTGTAATTTTTGCAATAAGAATTAGGATTAGTGCTATGGGGGATTAGGATGAGCAGTGGCCAGAAGGCTTTATCATGGGGTGCCCTGTGATGCCTTTGAAGCAAGCACCATCCAAATAATAGAAGGAACCAAATCAGAAATGGAGATATGAAGAAAGAAGACCCCCATAGCATTTAATACAATTATAATTATTCTTTCATATTCAAGATTGTATAAGGGTAGAGCTCGGCTAACCATCTTTTCTCCCTTCTGGTTGTATGGTGGTACCTGACCGCACCGACCTTTTATTCTTTTACAATATTTTATATAATTGTTTGATGTTATGTTTACATTGTGCATTAGGATGGCATGCTTTTTATAGTTTCTTAAATGATTTATGATTTAATGTGTCGCTTGGATACGATTAAGCTCTTAGGATAAAAAAATTTTCTCAACTAATCACTCATAACTAAATTTTAAACAACTCATAACCTCATCATAAAGCCTAAGATATAAATAAGATAATTAAATATTTAGCAACCCCTTAGCTATATGGTTGTATGTTTCACATCATGCATGCATAATCTTTCTCTTGAACATGAAGGATATCCATCCTTGCATGATAAAGGAATGCTTGACCTATGAGGGCATCCCTTGTGGTGAAGAACACCTTCTTCTAGTTAATTTGACCCTAACTTATTTCATCATGCATTTAGGCATAAGAAATCCTAAAGCCTCTATCAAAATGATGTGTCTAAAATGAAATAAAATTTAGAAAGATTTTTCATCTATAGATTAAGTCATATGCTCATACCACACATGCTCTAGTCTCTTAGGGAGTGTGTTTAGGACTTTAGTCTCTATCTAATTAAATAACTACCTTATCTAGCTTGCAATTCACAAGATCATACTACATTATTTTAAAATCATATGAGGACTTAGCTGGCGACCACTCCAGGCGGTTAAAAGTCTAGAAGTCTGACAATTTATTCTCTCTTGTGGAGGTAAACTCTTATGTCCACCTTTTACTTAGATTTGGGTCTTCTTTTAGCTCATACTAAAGCTCCCTAGATTTAGGATCCAATGTAGCTATTTCCTTCAGGCTACAAGTATAAATCCTCACCTCTTAGGCATTCTGACAACCTTGTGTTGCTGCATTATAAGCACTTATAATCTAATTAAATTTCAATACAAAACATATAAATCTCTTCAACATCAAAATTATAAAGCCCAACCATAAGATAGATTGGAATGCTCACTAGGCTTCCTAGTATCATGAGAATTTCCAACTTATTTCATTTGGATTCCAAAAATAAGTCTTCTTCTTGAACTCTCCCAATTGATTTTCCACATACAACCAATCCTTTAATAGTCTAACCTTGAAATCTTTGGAGATGATAGTTATCTTCTTTAATCGAGTATTCTTAGAAGTTTCATTTCTAAAAAATGTAATTAATTATGGAAGCTTGCCTCCATAGGGAACTTAAGAACCTAGTTTAATATAAACCCTACTTTATTCATCCATGTAAAGTATGATAAAAATCTCTCATACATTCATTGACCCATCCTGCCTTAAAAGTCTTTATTACATGATTAGGTCCATTGTAGGGTAATATCTCTATCTTTTGAGATAGTACATCAAACCGTAATATTGTACCCAATCACCTTAAAAAGTACCCCCCCCCACACACACACACATAAATCCAAAAATAAACACCAGAAGGCCCTCTCGCCTTGTTCATTGAATCCTCTCAGCATTATCCTTTCTTTTTGGAGTTTGGAGATGTCAATACTCAAGTAGGCAAGGGTTCTTAAACTCATAATGTTGATTGATACACCTGGGTCAACCAGAACTCGAGATAACCTATATCTACCAACATCCACTATAATGTAATGAGGCGGTTGTGCTCGGTCATCCCTAGGAGTAAGTCTTCATCACTGAATGTAACTCTAAGATGTCCTTCAGTGACATGCCTCCCCTTTAGTAGTGGTAATATCTCTAGATCAAGTAAGGCCTTGATTAGTGATTCCCTCATCTCTTTGGATAAGATAAGGGCATGTATATGCTTAACTTAGCTAGAAACTTTCTAAGGTGAGCTAGGACATTATAATCAACTCTAGGGTCCTCCACAAGCATATCCATGGGTGGAGCATCTTATGGAGGGGCTATATGCTCATTGAAACCAATGACTTGCTTACCTTTATCCTGAGGTACTAACCTAGGAGGTAGAACTTTGCCACAGATAAGTTGACTTCAGTGACTTCTTTGAATGATGAGCTTGTGGAAAGTTCTACCTTCTCATTGGGCATACCTACAGCTTCTTCTATTGGATCCTCAGAGTCAGTTGTCTCCAAATCAATCTTAAGAGGTGAACCTGTTTGATTCAGAAGGATAGTCTAGCTCTAAATCAGAAAGGAAAGGATCCAAACTACTAGAGCTATTATTTTTATTTAAACTCGAAGAGCTTTCAATAGGAATAAAATCGAGAGCATCAAAAGTAAACAATATATAAGTAGAATTGATTTTTTTTCATTAATTTCTTTTAGATGGTGGTAAAAGATTTAGTGCCTTATCCATAAATACAATGCTTCTGCCAATAGAAGAGGAGCTAGTAGAAGAGGTTGTAGTTATAACAGTGGAGGGAGTATCGGACTGAACTACAGGACTATCTCGTGGTGAGCCGCTAGGGGTGTCACCTTCCCCAAGTTATCCTTTCCAACTAGCAAACCTTCCTTGGTGTTGGAGGTTTGAGCTACTTCAAGCACCTGTAAAGAAAGCTTCTTGATCTTATAAATAATCTTCTCAGAGGTTCAATAATCTTCTCAGAGGTTCGGGATAGGGATATATGCTAACTTTCTTTGGTCTTAAGAGAATCGCAAGTATCCCTAAGGATTACTTTAACAAAATTGGATGGTTGTTTTAATAAGTATTCTTTAGGGATAACTATGGCTCTCAAGTTGTAGCTACGCTTAAGCTAGTCCTTAAAAGTGATACAATCCTCTAAGATATGGCCAAACATGTGATGGTAGGGGCAATAGCTAGAATCATTACTCTTGCCCACTTCCTTCGGCCTCTTAGGCTTTGGTAAATGAAAGTCAAGTTTCTTTACGAGATTCTTAAAGATTATCCTACAATATGGCATGTTCAATATATCGACAAGAGTAGATGGAAAGTAGCTACCTGGTGATGGATATGAATACCGCTATTAGGTAGGCTACTGAGGTGGTGAAAATGATAGTTGTGGTGGTCAATCATATGATGGAGGTGGTGGAAGAGGATAGAGGTCAGAGCTCCTAGTCTCTCATACTAAACTCTAGCTGGTTGCTTCCCTCTGTCCATTGACATAATTATCCTTAGCTTCTTCTCAAACACCTTATGCGGCTTGGGCCTAGATGATTGGTCAGGAAAGGTTTGGCTTTGTCTTATTGTCTAACCGCCTAGTTGATTAATTTCTCAAATGTTTTGATGGTAAAGTCCTTTGGCATGAAGGAAACTTGTCCATGGATATTCTTGAGAAGAATCTCAATGGCATGCGTCAAATATGGTTCAGATTTCATGCCAGAACACTAAAAAATATAATCAACAAGGAACTCGTTGAGTTTCTGCTTCTCTACATTGATGTCACCTACAGTCACCCTCTACTGAGCTCTAGCAAATCTCTTGGTGAAAAGGTGCTCCAACTGAGCAAAAGTCTTCAAACCTAGTTTAAATCAAATGCAACACCAAATAAATGAAATAAGAGGAGTGTGTTACTATCACCGGTGTTGCAAAAGATGGCTCTAAAGTCTATAATGTGTTATCGTGGGCTCCCAATGGCATCAAAGATCTTGAAGGATGATGGCACAAAACCCTAAATAAAATAAAAATAAAATAAAAACCTAAACCTAAAAAATAAACGTAAAAGTAAAACTTAAAAATAGATAAAAAATAAAACCTAAACCCTAAACTAAAATAAAAAACCTAAACCTAACATAAACAAAATAAACATAAACATAAACCTAATATAAAATAAAGTAAACTAAAATAAAAAACCTAAACCTAAACCAAAATAAAACTAAACCTAAACCCTAAACTAAATAAAATAAAATAAACAAAAAATATTCCTAAACCTAAACTAAAAAACAAACTTTAAAATAAATCCAAAATAAAATCCTAAAACCTAAACAAAAAAAATAAAAAATAAAAAATAAAAAATAAAAACCTAAACATATACCTAAATATAAAAAATAAAACCTAAACCTAAAAAATAAAGTAAAAATAAAACTAAACATAAACATAAACCTAAATAATAAACTAAAATAAAAAAAATCTCAAACTAAAATAAATAATCATAAAATAAATAAACTAAACTAAATAAAATATAAAATAAAATAAACTAAAATAAATAAAAAATAAACTAAATAAACTAAATAAACCTAACCTATTGGTTTACTTAATTTTAAAAAAAATCCTAAACCCTAAAACTAACTCTAAACATACAACCATAAACCCTAAAAACTAAAAAACAAATAAAAAACCTAAACCCTAAACTAAACTAACACTCTAAAAACCATAAACCTAAACTAAACTAATAACCCTAAACCCTAAACCCTAAAACTAAACCATAAACTAAAACCCTAAATAAAAATAAAAAAATAAACCATAAAATAAACCCTAAACCTAAACTAAAAAAAACTCTAAACCCTAAAGCCTGAACTCTAAACCCTAAACCTAAGCTATAAACCTTAAACCTTAAACCCTAAAACCCTAAATCCTAAAACCCTAAAACCTAAACCATAAACCCTAAACCCTAAACCCTTAACCCTAAACGCTAAACCCTAAAAACCTAAAAACCTAAGCATAAACCTAAACTAAATAAAACATAAAAATAAAATAAATAAATATAATGTGAACCTAAATAAAATAAAATTACAAAATAAAATAATAATCTAAACTAAAACCTAAAAATAAAATAAAATAAAGTAAAATAAAAATAAAATAAGAACTAAATAAAAACCTAATCCTAGAAAATAAACATAAAAATTAAACCTAAAAATAAATAAAAAATAGAACCCATTCCCTAAACTAAAAATAAAAACTAAACCAAAAATAAAAATAAAATGAACAAAAGAAACCTAAAACTAAAATAAAATAAAAAAAACCTAAACATAAACGTAAAATAAACAAAACATAAACTCTATGCTAAATAAAATAAAATAAACTTAAAAGAAACCTAAACCTAAACTAAAATATAAAACCTAAAAATAAACCTAAAATAAAAACCTAAAACCAAAACCCTAAACCCTAAACCATAAAAAGCTAAAAACCTAAACCTAAACTAAATAAAACTAAAAAATAAAATAAATAAAAAACCAAACCAAAAAAATAAATGGAAAATAAAATAAATTATAAACATAAACTAAAACCTAAACCTAAACTTAAACCTAAAAAGAAAATAAAAAAAAATTAAAACTAAACTAAAATAAAATAAACAAAAACCTAAACTAAACTAAAAAATAAAAAATCTAAATAAAGTACAAAACTAAACCTAAAATAAAAAGAAAATAAACCTAAAATAAAATAAAATAAAAACTAAATAAAAACCTAAACTTAAAAAATAAACCTAAAAATATAACCTAAAAATAAATAAGAAATATAACCTAAACCCTAAAATAAAAAAAAAAATTTAAACCTTAAATAAAAATAAACCTAAACCTAAACCTAAACTATGATAAAATAAACTAAAATAAAGAAAACCTAAACCTAAAATAAACTAAACCTAAACCTAAACCAAAATAAAATAAAATAAACTAAAAATATCCTAAACCTAAACTAAAAAATAAAATAAAAATAAACCTAAAATAAAAAAAACCTAACCTATAAAAAAATAAAATAAAAAAACCTAAACCTAAACCTAAAAAATAAAATATAAACCTAAACCTAAAAAAATAAAATAAAAATAAAACTAAACTAAAAAATAAATCTAAACCTAAACCTATACCTAAAAAATAAACTAAAATGAATAAACCTAAAATAAATAAACTAAACTAAATAAAAATAAAAATAATCCTAAATAAAAAATAAAAAAATAAAATAAACTAAAATAAATAAAAAATAAACTAAATAAACCTAAATCTACTAGTATACTTAATTGAAAAAAAATGAAAAATAAAAAATTTTAAAACAAATTAAAAAAATCCTAAATCGTAAACCTACAACTCTAAGCCCTAAACCCTAAACCCTAAACCTGAAAACCATAGACCCTAATCCCTAAAACCTATAACCCTAAACACTAAACCATAAACCATAAACCCTAAATTCGAAACACTAAACCCTAAACCCTAAAAACCTAAACCTAAACTAAATAAGACCTAAAAATAAAAAAATAAAAACCCAAAACCTAAATAAAATAAAAAATAAAATAAAATAAAAACCTAAAATAAAACTTAAACATAAACCTAAATGTAAATCTAAACCTAATCCTAAAATATAATAAAATAAGAAATAAAAACTAAAATAAAACAAAATAAATAAAAACCAAAACTAAACCAAAAATAAAATAAACCTAAAATTAAAATATCTAAATAAAATAAAAACTAAACATAAAATAAAAATAAAATAAACTTAAAATAAAAATTAAATAAAAACCTAAACCTAAAAAATAAACCTAAAAATGAATAAAAAATAAAACTTAAACCCTAAACTAAAATAAAAAAACCTAAACCTAAACCTAAACCCTAAACTAAATAAAATAAAATAAACTAAAAATAAACATAAACCTAAGGTAAACCTAAATTAAAAACCAAAATCCTAAACCTAAAAAAATAAAATAAAAACCTAAATCTAAACCTAAAAATAAAAAATAAACTTAAACTTAAAAAAATAGAAATAAAATAAACTAAGAAATTAACATAAACTTAAACCTAAACTAAAAAAAATAAACTAAAATAAAATAAAAAATAAAATAAATAACCAAAATTAATAGAAAATAAACTAAATAAACCTAAACCTACAAAAAAAAAATAAACCTAAACTAAACCCTAAACCTAAATCCTAAATAAACCTAAAAATAAACCCTAAATCTAACCCTAAACCTAAATAAAACCCTAAAATAAACTAACCTAAAATAAACCTAAAATATAAATAAAACTAAACCCTAAACCTAAATAAACTATAAAAAAAAAAACTAAACCCAAAATCCTAAAATAAATAAACCCTAAACCCTAAACTAAACCCTAAACTAAACTAACTAAATAACCTAAACTAAAACCTAAAACCCTAAACCCTAAATAAATACTAAACCCAAAAATAAACCCTAAACCTAAACCTAACCCTAAACCTAAACCTAAAAAAAAAACCCTAAACCCTAAACCTAAACCCTAAACCTAAAATAAAACCTAAACCTAAATAAAATAAAATAAAAATAAATAAAAAAACCTAAAATAAAATAAATAAATAAAACCTAAACTAAAAAAAAAAATCTAAACCTAAACCTAAAAAATAAAATAAAATAAAAAATAAAAATAAACTAAAATAAAAGAAAGAAAAACAAAACTAAAAAAAAAAAAAAAATAAACATAAGAATAAAAAACCATAATAAAATATAAACTAAACGTAAAATAAAAATAAAATAAACTTAAAAAAATAAATTAAAACTAAATTAAAACCTAAACCTAAAAAATAAACCTAAAAATAAAACTCAAAAATAAATAAAAAATAAAATGTAAACCCTAAACTAAAATAAAAACTTAAACCTAAAATTAAAATAAACTAATCAAAATAAAATAAGCCTAAACCGAAACTAAATTAAACTAAACTAAAATAAATAAAACTTAAACCTAAGCCTAAAATAAACTAAACCTAAACCAAAACTAAATAATATATAATAAACTAAAAGAAAAACTAAACCAAAACTAAAAAATAAAACCTAAAAATAAACCTAAAATAAAAACCTAAAACTTAAAACTAAAAACTTAAAATAAAAACCAAAACCTAAAAATAAAAATAAACCTAAACCTAAAAAAAAATAAAATAAAAAACTCAACTAAAAATAAACTAACCAAAACCTAAACCTAAAAAATAAACTAAATAGATAACCTAAACTAAAATGAATAAACTAAATTAAATAAAAAAATTAAACCTAAATAAAATAAAATAAACTAAAATAAATAAAAAATAAACTAAATAAACCTAAACTTACTAATTTACTTAATTTAAAAAAACTTGCTAAACCCTAAATCCTAAACCCTAATCCCTAAACCCTAAAACTAACACTAAACTTACAAACTTAAACCTACAACCCTTAACCCTAAAAGCATAGACCCTACAACCCTAAGCCCTAAACCCTAACCCTAAACCCTAAAACCTTGAGCCCTAAAACCCTAACCCTAACCCTAGAATGCCAAGATGTCCAATGCATTCTATGCATGCTCATTTTTGATATGTGTTGTCGCTTGTGTCTTGGAAAACATGGTGTGTTACTTTGTTGATGAAATTGAAAAAAAGAAATGTTGAATATTAATTTGTTCTCTATTAAAATAAACGTTAAACCCTAAACTAAAACCTGAACCATAGACCAAAAACCTAAACCATAAACCCTAAACTATAAATCCTAAAACCCTAAACATTAAATCCTAAACCCTAAACCCTAAACACTAAACCCTAAAACCCTAAACCTTAAACCCTAAACCCTAAACCTAAACCCTAAACTCTAAGCCCTAAACCCTAAACCCTAAACCCTAAACCCCAAACCTTAAACTCTAAACCCTAAACCCTAAACCCTAAACACTAAACCTTAAAAAGCTAAAAACCAAAATCTAAAAAAAATAAAATAAAATCATAAAATAAAAGAAAACCAAACTAAAACCTAAACCTAAAGCTAAACCATAAATAAAATATAATAAACTTAAATAAACCTAAACCTAAACTAAAAAATAAAACCTAAAAAATAAACCAAAAATAAAATCCTTAAACCTAAACCTAAAAAAATAAAATAAAAATTTAAACCTAAACCTAAAAATAAAAAATAAAATCGAAACATTAAAAATAAAATAAAACTAAAACTAAACCATAAAATATGCATAAACCTAAACCTAAAAACTAAACTAAAATAAAAAACTTAAATTAAAAAAATAAACCTAAATAAAAATAAAAAACAAAATAAACTAAAATAAATAAAAAATAAACTAAATAAACCTAAACCTATCGGTTTAATTAATTTAAAAATAATCTTAAACCCTAAACCCTAAATACTAAACCTTAAACCCTAAAACTAACCTTAAACCCTAAATCTTAAACCTACAACCCTAAATCCTAAAACCTAAACCCTAAAAAACCTTATACCTTAAACCATAAACCTTAAACCCTAAAGCCAAAATACTAAACCCTAAACCATAAACCCTAAACCCTAACCCTAAACCCTAAACCCTAAAATCCTCAACCATAACCCTAAACCTTATCCCTAAACCCCAAACCTTAAACTTAAACCTAAAGTAACTAAATAAATTAAAAAATAAACTTAAGCAATAAAACCTAATAAATTTAAACCCTAAGAATGGGCATAACCTTGATAGCAGGAACATCATCGCCAACTAGGCTTAGTCTAAATATGGTGGAGGAAGATGCAGCCTATCATAGTGGTGGTGGCTGATCCTGAGGTGCCGTGGATATGGAGGTGGTGGAGAGATGTGAGGGGACAAGTTACAAGGTGGTGGCGAGGGATAGATCAAGGATGTGATGGTGGATCACGCTACTGAGAGTGGTGCCATGAGAATTAGAAACCAAGAATGACCTGATCCGCTATGGAATTGTATTTTAGAGATAGTTCTAGTTATCTAGGGTTTCTGATCTTCTCTATGCGTGCTCAATTTTTTATCTATGTCATCTTGTGTCTTAGAAAACTTTGTGTGTCACTTGATTGATGAAATTAAAAAGAAGAAATGTTAATATTAATTTGTTCTCGGTCAAAAAAAAAAGCAAAACCCTAAACCTTGAACTAAAACTTGAACCCTAGACCTAAAACCTAAACCCTAAACTCTAAACCCTAAACCCTAAACCCTAAACTCTAAACCCTAAACCCTAAAACCTTAAACCCTAAAACCTAAAACCTAAACCCTAAACTCTAAACCCTAAATCATAAACCCCAAACCCTAAACCCAAAACCTTAAACCCTACACCCTAAACACTAAAAGGTAAAAATCTAAACCTAAACTAAATAAAACCTAAAAATAAAATAAATAAAAAACTTAAACCAAAATATAATTAATGAATAAAATAAAAGCTAAACCTTAACCTAAACGTAAACATAAACTTAAACCTAAACCCAAAAAGAAAATAAAATAAAAATAAAAACTAAACTAAACTAAAATAAAATAAATAAAAACTAAAACTAAACTAAAAAATAAAAAACCTAAATAAAATAAAAACTAAACCTAAAATCAAAAGAAAATAAACATAAAGTTAAATAAAAGGAAAACTAAATAAAAACCTAAACCTAAAAAATAAACCTAAAAATAAAAAATTAAATCTAAACCCTAAACTAAAAAAAACTTAAACCTAAAATAAAAATAAAATAAACCTAAACCTAAAATAAAATAAACTAAACCAAAAAATAAATAAAACCTAAACATAAATCTGAAATAAACTAAACATAATCCATAAATATAATAAAATAAACTAAAAATAAACCTAAACCTAAACTAAAAAATTAAACATAAAAATAAAGCTAAAATAAAACCCTAAAACCTAAGACTAAAAAAAGAAATAAAAAACTAAACCTAAACCTAAAAATAAAAAATAAAACTTAAACCTAAAAAACAAAATAAAAATAAAACTAAACAAACAAGTAAACCTAAACCTAAAAATTAAACTAAAATAAAAAATTTAAACTAAAATAAATAAATTAAAAATAAATAAACCAAATTAAATAAAAATAAAAATAAACCTAAATAGAAATAAAAAATAAAATAAACTAAAATAAATAAAAAATAAACTAAATAAACTTAAACCTATGAGATTAATTAATTTAAAAAATATATAAAAAATTTTTAAAAAACCCTAACCCTAAACCCTAAACACTAAAACTTACCCTAAACCTACAACCCTGAATCCTAAACCTTACAACCCTAAATGTTAAACCCTAAACCCTAAACCCTAAAGCCTAAACCCTAAAACCTAAAACCCTAAACCCTAAACCCTCAACCCAAAAACCTATATCCCTAAACCCTAAACACTAAACCCCAAACCCTAACCCTAAACCGTAAACCCTAAAAACTAAAAACTTAAACTTAAATTAAAAAAAATATAAAATAAAATAAATAAATAAACATAAACCTAAATTAAAAAAATAATAAAATAAAAACATAAGCTAAAACCTAAACATAAAAATAAAGTAAAATAAAAAATTAAAACTAAAATAAAATAAATAAAACCCTAAACTAAACTGAAAATTAAAATAAACCAAAAAAATAAAAATCATAAATAAAATAAAAACTAAACCTAAAATAAAAATAAAATAAATTTAAAATAAAATAGAATAAAAACTAAATGAAAATATAAACATAAAAAATAAACCTAAAAATAAATAAAAAAATAAAACCTAAACCCTAAACTAAAAAAATCCTAAACCTAAAATAAACAAAATAAAATAAACCTAAACCTAAACTAAAATAAACTAAACTAAAATATAGAAAACCTAAATCTAAATTTGAAATAAACAAAACCTAAACCCTAAACTAAATAAAATAAAATAAACTAAAAAAAACCTAGACCTAAACTTAAAAATAAAACTTAAAAATAAACGTCAAATAAAAACCTAAACTTAAACCTAAAAATAAATAATAAAACCTAAACCTAAAAAATAAAATAAAAATAAAACTAAATTAAAAAAATAAGCATAAACCTAAACCTAAACCTAAAAAATAAACTAAAATAAAAAACCTAAACTAAAATAAATAAACCTAAAATAAATAAGCTAAACTAGATAAAAATAAAAAATAAACCTAAATAAAAATAAAAAAATAAGATAATCTAAAATAAATAATGGCAGAATGGCTCTATTGTGATCTTGCTACCCACAGATTATCGTTTCGCTCATAGATCTACCCACATCTATCTTTTTTGATAAGAGTTGGACTTAATTTGAACCTTTGGACCCATACAAGAAGGAGAAAGGAGTACAGAGTTAGTTCTCTATGTGGTGTAGCCAACAAGGCTTCAACTAACTGCTCATGCCACCATCACTTATTGTTGTCGAGTGTCTTCTTTAGTATTTGGATCAAATGTAATTCATCGAGGCACTCCGAACCTATATACGATATGATTCCTAAAAAATAGGAACACATGCTAAGTTGTCATCTCTCTGAGCGAAATCACATTCGCACTTTTTGAAAAGTAGTTAGTAGCAGCTAAGTTGAACCAATGAACCTTGGAAGAAGGAGGATCGAATGGAACTACTATGTCAGTACCTCAACACTCGAATGGCCATGAGGCTAATGTAGGATGTAGAATGTTGGGTGGTCGGTGTAGGACCACACCATGTATTTTATATTGGTAGCATTGCCTAGTAGTATCCATGCAATCTTTGATCAACAAAAATAGTAGTATCCTAGTTTCTTGATCTTGGATTTCATCTTTGAGCCAAATTAGTTGGCTCTAGATAATCCTGAGTGTACCACAGTCACAATGTTATAGGCTTTGTGCTTGTCTAAACAATCTAATCACATATGATCGAAAGACTGTCGATATAAGGCACCATCCACAAAAGCATAGGAAAGTGCTCTCTACTTCATCTGATTGGCTTGGGACTTTTCGAGGTGTTCACACCTTATTTAGGTAATTCATGAATGGTTTCTCCACCCAACCTTCTCATCCTTCTTGGCAATGGCAACCTCCCTTCAAGAGAGTGCTTTTGATGAGTTCAATATCAATAAAAGATAAGACTTGTCTATTTTGGACTTTATTGATATGGACTCATCATCTGGACACATCAATTCCTTGGCAAGCTTGGCTAAAGCATACGCTATGGCATTCTCTCCTCGAGGAATCTTATAAATGGTAACCTTTGGGATTTCAGATAATAACTCCATGGTGTACTTATGGTAGTGATGGAGCTTGGGCTTTATAACCTTATAGGACCCAATGATTTGGTTGATAATTAGCTGAGAATCCCCAAAGATGTTGATGTTCTGGATTCTTAGAGTAATGGCTAACTTTAGATCGATAATCAGTGCCTCATATTCAGCTTTGTTGTTGGTGCAAGGATTTCATAGAGGATATGAGAATCTCATCACATCTCAGTCTGGAGTTAAGAGAACTATTTTTACCCCTGCCTTTCCTGGAATAGTAGATTATGGTTTTTCTCCTCTTTGAGAAGAAGCTGCACCATCAAAGTACATCTCCCAGAGGTGAATGCTAGTATCCCCTAAGTTCATGATTTGTTCATCGACAAGATCATCACTAAGCAGAGAGTTAGTAAGAAGTGGGTGTGCTGCTAAGAAAATCGCTATCGCTTATCCTTTCACCGCTTGGTGAGGTACGTAGGTAATGTCAAACTGCGAGAAGATCATGGACCGTCTTGCCAGCTGTCCAGATAGTGTTGGTCGCACTGTGAGATATTGTAGTGGATTAATGCTAGAGATTAAGTTCATCTTATGAGGAAGCATAAAGTGCTATAGCTTTTGGGATTCAAAGATTAAAGCTGGGCAATGCTTCTTAATGGGTGGATAATTAGCCTCAGTAGGGATTAGACAATAGTTGAGGTAGTAGAGTGCATTTTCCTTCCCTTCATCGTTGACTTGGGCCAACAATGCACCAAGGGAGTCTTCTAACTCAGTAGTATAAAGTATGAGCAGCTTGTTTGATAGTCAACCTGGCATCATCGTAATGCTTGATGTCTTCTGGCATGCTCACACTTATCATCCCACTTGAACTTGGGGTCCTTTTGACAAGTGCTCATAATCGACATCTTCTTGATAGGTTTGATATAAAGCATCTTAGATATGCTAACCACCCTTGGAATGATCTGAGTTGAGTTAAACTTTAAGGGGGTGGCATTTCTGATATTGTCCTGATCTACTTTATATTGATTTCAATTCCTTGGTGTCGGACAACAAACCTAAGGAATTTCCCTGAAGCTACTCCGAATGCACACTTTAGGAGGGTTCATTTTGAGGTTAAATTATCTTAATTATTGGAAAATTACTCTCAAGACAACGAGATGGTCTTCCTTTTCTCTACTTTTGACCACAAGATCATCAACATACCCCTCGACTTGATGATGAATGAGTTCATCAAAGATTATAGTCTAAATAAAATAAAAACTTAAACTAAAACCAAAATCTAAACTTAAAAATAAAATAAAATAAACTAATTAAAATAAACTAAAATAAAATAAATAAAAACCTAAACAAAACTAAATAAAATAAAATAAACCCAAGAATAAAAAACCTAAATAAAATAAAATAAAAACTAAATGCAAAATAAAAATAAAGTAAACCTAAAATAAACCTAAAATAAAATAAAATAAAAACTAAATAAAAACCTAAACCTAAACAAAACCTAAACATAAATACAAAATAAAACTTAAACCCTAAAGTAAAAAAAACCCCAAACCAAAAATAAAAAAAATCAACAAAATAAAATAAACCTGAACCTAAACTAAAATAAACTAAACTAAAATAAATAAAACTTAAACTTAAACCTAAACAAAATAAAATAAAAATAAACCTAAACCTTAACTATAAAAAAACATAAAAATAAACATAAAATAAAGCCTAAAACCTAAACTTAAAAAAATAAAATAAAACCTAAACCTAAACCTAAAAATAAAAAATAAAACATAAACTTAAAAAATATTGTAAAAATAAAACTCAAGTAACAAATAAACCTAAACATGAACCTAAACCTAAAAAATAAACTAAAATAAAAAATTTAACCTAAAATAAATAAAACTAAAATAAATTAATTAAACTAAATAAAAATAAAAAATATACCTAAATATAAATAAAAAATAAAACAAGCTAAAATAAATAAAAGAAACTAAATAAAATTAAACCTACCAGTTTACTTAATTTAAAAAAGAAAACTCTAAACCCTAAATCCTAAACCTTAAACCCTAAACCCCAAACCCTAAACCCTAAATCGATAATCCTAAACCTACAACCCTAAACTCTAAACCTTAAAAAACCCTAAACCTAAAACTAAACCCAAATTAAATAAACTAAATAAACAAAACCAACTATTTAGTTAAAAAACCCTAAACCTTAAACTAAATCCTAAACCCTAGACTAAACCCTAAACCTAACCCTAAACCCTAAAAGCGTAGACCCTAAAACCCTAAACCTTAAACCCTAAAAACTACACCATGAACCCTAAACCCTAAACCCTAAACCCAAACCCTAAACCTTAAACCCTAAACAACAAACCCTAAACCTAAACCTAAAAAAACTAAATAAATTAAAAAATAAACCTAAACCCCAAAACCTAATAAACCTGAACCTAAACCTAAACCCTAAGAATGGGCGTAACCTTGAAAACATCACTAATCAAGCTAATATAAAATCAAAGCTAAAAACTATAATGGAGGGGACTGAGGTGTGGATATGGAGGTGGTCAAATGGTTATGAAAGCAATGAGGTACGTGGTGGTATGAGGGAGATGATATGATGGTGGATCCCAAATAGTGGATGGGAACTAGAAACTAAAGAATGGCTAATAAACTGTTGCTTATGAAACTTCTTTATAGTATACGATTCTAGTTATCAAGGGTTTTGATTTGCTCTCTGATGCTCATTTTTATCTATAATTGTGTCATAGAAAACTTGGTGTGGTACTTAGTTGATGAAATCAAAAAGAATGAATGTTGAATCTAAATTTGTTCTCTCTTGAAAAAACCAAAAACCCTAAACTCTAAACTAAAACCTAAACCTTAGACCTAAAATTTAAACCCTAAACCCTAAACCCTAAACACTAAACCCTAAAACTAACCCTAAACCATAAATCCTAAACCTACAAACCTAAACCTAAACCCTAAAACCATAAACCCTAAACCCTAAACCCTAAACCCTAAACCCTAATCCTTAAACCCTAAAAAGCTAAAAACCTACACCTAAACTAAATAAAACCTATAAAAAAAACTTAAAGAAAAATAAAGTAATAAAATAAAATAAAATAAAAGCCTAAACTAATACCAAAACCTAAACCTAAAATTAAACCTAAATTGAAAAAAGAATATAAAATAAAAATTAAAAACTAAACTAAAATAAAATAAATAAAAACCTAAACTAAAATAAAAATAAAAAACCTAAATAAAATAAAAACTAAACCTAAAATAATAATAAAATAAACCTAAATAAAACCAATAAAAAAACCTAAACCTAAAAAATAAACCTAAAAATAAATAAAAAATAAAACCTAAACCCTAAACTAAAAAGAAAAACATAAACCTAAATTAAAAATAAAATAAACCTAAACCTAAACTAAAATAAACTAAACAAAAATAAAAAAAAATATAATCCTAAACATAAACCTAAACATGAAATAAAATAAAACAAACTAAAAATAAACCTAAACCTAAACTAAAAAATAATACATAAAAATAAACCTAAAGTAAAATCCAAAAACCTAAACCTAAGAAAAATAAAATAAAAACCTAAACCTAAACCTAAAAAATAAAAAATAATACATAAACCTAAAATATAAAAAAAACTAAACTAAAAAAATAATGCTAAACCAAGAAAATAAACTAAAATAAATAAACCTAAAATAAATAAACTAAACTAAATAAAAATAAAACTAAAAATAAACCTAAATTAAAAAAAAAAAAAATTAACTAAAATAAAAAAAATACACTAAATAAACCTAAACCTAATTTAACATAAAAATAAAAATTTTAAAAATTAAAAAGAAGAAATAAAATCCCAAAATCCTAAACCCTAAACCTTAAACCCTAAGCATTAAACCCAAAAACCCCAAACCGTGAACCCTGAAACCTATAACACTAAGCCATAAACCTTAAACCCGAAACCCTAGACCATAAACCGTAAATCTTAATCCCTAAACCCTAAATCCTAAGCCATAAAAACCTAAAAACCTAAACCTAAACTAAATAAAACCTAAAAATAAAATAAATAATATAATTTAAACTTAAATAAAGTAATAAAATAAAATAAAATAAAAACCTCAACTAAAACCTAAACCTAAACCTCAACCTAAACCTAAAAATAAAATAGAATAAAAATAAAACCTAAATAAAATAAAATAAATAATAACCTAAACTAAACAAAAAAAATAAAAAACTAAAAAAATAAAAAAATATAAAACTAAATGTAAAATAAAAATAAATAAGATAAAATAAAAAATAAAACCTAAACTAAAAAAAAAATAAACTTAAAATAAATAAAAATAAAATCTAAACCCTAAACTTAAAAAAAACCAAAACTTAAAAAAAACAAAATAAAATAAATATAAACCTAAACAAAAATAAATAAAACCTAAAAATAAACATAAAAATAAAATAAAATAAAATATAAAACTAAAATAAAATAAAATAAATAAGAACCTAAACTAAACTAAAAAATAGAATAAAGCTAAAAAAATATATAACCTAAATAAACTAAAAACTAAAGGAAAAATAAAAATAAAATAAAAACTAAATAAAAACTTAAACCAAAAAAATAAACTTAAAAATAAATAAAAAATAAAATCTAATCCCTAAACATAAAAAAAAACCAAAACCTAAAATAATAAAAATAAAATAAATATAAACCTAAACTAAAATAAATAAAACCTAAACTTAAGCCTAAAATAAATTAAACCTAAACCCTAAACTAAATATAATAAAATGAAATTAAAATTAACCAAAACCTATATTAAAAAATAAAACATAAAATAAACCTAAAATAAAACCTAAACCTAAATCTAAAACTAAAATAAAAACTAAACCTAAACATAAAAATAAAAATAAATAAAATAAAAAAACTAACTAAAAAAACATAAACCTAAACTAACCTAAACCAAAAAGATAAACTAAAATAAAAAACCTAAACTAAAATAAATAAATATAAAATAAATTAACCAAACTAAATAAAAATAAAAAAAATAAACTAAAATAAAAAAAAATAAACTAAATAAACCTAAACCTACCGGTTTAGAAAAAAATAACCCTGAACCCTAAATCCTAAACCCTAAACCTTACACACTAATCCCTAAAACTAAACCTACAACCCTAAACCCAAAACCCTAAATGCTAAACCCTAAAACCCTAAACCCTAAACCCTAAACCCTAAACCCTAAACCCTAAACCCTAAACGTTAAACATAAAACCCTAAATCCTAAATTTTAAATGCTAAACCCTAAACCCTCAACTAACCCTAAACCCTAGACCTTAAATCCTAAAAAGCTAATAACCTAAACCTAAACTAAATAAAACTTGAAAATAAAATAAATAAAAAAATTAAACCTAAACTTAAACCTAAACCTAAAAAATAAAATAATAAATATAATAAAGGCCTAAACTAAAACCAAAACCTAAACCTAAACTTAAACCTAAACCTAAAAAATAAAATAAAATAGAAATTATAAATTAAACTAAAATAAAATAAATTAAAACCTAAACTAAACTAAAAAAATAATAAACCTACACAAAATAAAAACTAAACCTAAAATAACAAAAAAAATAAACCTAAAGTAAAATAAAATAAACAATAAATAACAACCTAAACCAAAAAAATAAACCTAAAAATAAATAAAAAATAAAATCTAAATCCTAAACTAAAAAGAAAAACCTAAACCTAAAATAAAAATAAAATAAGCCTAAACTTAAATTAAAATAAACTAAACAAAAATAAATAAAACATAAACCTAAACTTAAATTAAACTGAACCTAAACCTAAACCTAAACCCTAAATAAAATAAAATAAACTAAAAATAAACCTAAACCACAACTGAAAAATAATACATAAAAATAAACCTAAAATAAAATCCTAAAACCTAAACCCAAGAAAAAAAGAAGAAAAACCTAAATTTAAACCTAAAAATAAAAAAATAAAACTTAAACCTAAAACCTATAATAAAAATAAAACTAAACTAAAAAAGAAATCAAAACTTAAACCTAACCATTAAAAATAAATCTAAACTTAAACCTAAAAGATAAACATAAAAATAAATAAATAAATAAAACCTAAAAATTAAACAAAATAAAATAAACCTAAACCTAAACTAAAATAAACTAAACCAAAACAAATAAAACCTAAACCTAAACTAAGAAAAAACTTAACCTAAACCTTAAACTAAATATAATAAAATAAACTAAAAATAAACCTAAACCTAAACTTAAAAATAAAAACTAAAATTAAACCTAAAATAAAAACCTAAAACCTAAACCTAAAAAATAAAATAAAACCTAAACTTACACCTAAAAAAATAAAATAAAACTTAAATCAAAAAAAATAAAATAAAGTTAAAACTAAAGTTAAAATAACATAAACCTAAACCTAAACCTAAAAGTTAAACTAAAATAAATAACCTAAACCTAAAATAAATAAACCAAACTAAATAAAATAAAAAATAAACCTAAATAAAAATAAAAAATAAAATAAACTAAAATAAAAAAGAAATAAACTAAATAAACCAAAACTGACAAGTTTAAAAAAAAACCCTAAATCCTAAATCCTAAATCTTAAACCCTAAACCTTAAACCCTAAACCCTAAACATAAAACCCTAAAACAAACCCAAAACCCTAAACCTACAACCCTAAACCTTAAACTAACCTTAAACCATAAACTAAACCCTAAACCGTAAACTCTAAACCCTAACCCTCACCCTAACCTTAAACCCTAAACCCTAAACCCTAAACACTAAAACCCAAAACCCTAAACTATAAACTAACCCTAAACCTAAAACCCAAAACCCTAAACCCTAAAATAACCCTAAACCTTAGAACCTAAACACTAAACCCTAAACCCGAAAAACCCTAAACCCTAAAGCCTAAACACTAAATCCAAACCCTAAACCCTAAACCCTAACCCTAAACCCTAAACCTTAAAATGCTAAATCGTAAACCCTAAACTCTAAACCCTAAAACCTAAAAACCTAAACCTAAACTAAATAAAGCCTAAAAATATAATAAATAAACCTAAACCTAAACCTAAATAAGATAAAATAAATAAAACAAAAATGTAAACTAAAACTTAGACCTAAACCTAAAAATAATATAAAATAAAAAATAAAAATAAACTAAAATAAAATAAATAAAAACTGAAACTAAACTAAAAAGATAAAATAAACCTAAGTATAAAAAACCTAAATAAAATAAAATAAAAACTAAATAAAAACCTAAACCTATAAAATAAACATAAAAATAAAAGAAAAGTAAAACCAAAAATAAAAATAAAATAAACCTAAACCTAAATTAAAATAAACTAAACTAAAATTAATAAGACCTAACCTTAAACCTAATATAAACTTAACCTAAACCTAAGCCCAAACTAAGTAAAATAAAATTAACTAAAAATAAACCTAAACCTATACTAAAACATAAAACCTAAAAATAAACCTAAAATAAAAACTAAAAACCTAAACTAAATAAAATAAAATAAAAACCTAAACCTAAACCTAAAAAAGAAAAAATAAAACCTAAATCTTAAAAATAAAATAAAAATAAAACTCAACAAAAAAATAAATCTAAACGTAAAAAATAAACTAAAAAAAGCCTAAACTAAAATAAATAAACTAAACTAAATAAAGATAAAAGATAAACCTAAAAAAAATATAAACTCAGATAAACAAAAAATAAACTAAATTAACCTAAACCTACTGAATTACTTAATTTTAAAAAAAACCCTAAACCCTAAACCCTAAAACTAACCAAAACCCCAAACCTTAAACCTGCAACCCTAAACCTACAACCTTAAACCCTAAAACCCTAAACCCTAAACCCTAAACCCTATACCCTGAACCCTAATCCCAAAACCATAAACCCTAAACCCTAAAACCCTCAACCATAAACCCTAAACCCTGAAACCCTAAATCCTAAAACCTAACCCTAAATCTTAAAACCTGAAACCTACAACCCTAAACCTTAAACCCTGAACACTAAACCCTAAATACTAAACCCTAAACTAACCCTGAACCCTAAACTAAGCCTAAACTTTAAGAATGGGAAGAACTTGACTACCGGAACATCACCGGCCCAGTTCCGGGCCAGACTGGTGAGGCAAAGGCAGGCAAGCATCAGAATGGTGGTGGGGATCTATAAAAGGGAGGATACGTGGTGGCATCTGTAGGTGGGTTATGGAGGCAGAGGCAAGAGGTTACCATGGTGATGGTAGGGAGAGATGGGATATGATGGTGATCCCACTGAAGAGGCAGGTGGTCTATGGGAACTAGAGAAATTGAACATCCATCCGACTACCTATGGAACGACTTACATAGACAGCCTACTTATTTAGTGTTTTTGCTTTTTCTATGGGTGCTCATTTTTTATTTATGTCATTGCTTATTTTATAGAAAACTTGGGGTGCTACTTGGTTGATGAAATTGAAAAGAATATATGTTGAATATGAATTTATTCTCTATTAAAAAAAACCATAAACCCTAAAATAAAACTTAAACCCTAAACTTAAAACCAAAACCCTTTACCCTAAACCCTAAATCCTAAACCCTAAACCCTAAAAACCCTAAACCTTAAACATTAAACCCTAAACCCTAAAACCCTAAAATCTTAACCATAAACTTTAAACCCTAAAACCTACAACCCTAAACCCTAAACCCAAACCATAAACCCTAAACCCTAAACTAACCCTAAACCCTAAACCCTAAACTAACCTTAAAACCTAACCCTAAACCCTAAACACTAAACCTTGAATAAAGATGTCATTAGGAGTAGATCTAAAGAATAATCCTAAAAATATAGTTAAAAGAAAAAATGTCTTCAAGAGACTTTCCTGACTATTAGAGATTTGAATACCTAAACCCTAACCCTAAATCATAATAATATCATATATTATAGTACAATGTAGCATGATATCCTAAAGTAATGATGTGTTTTTGATGTTATAAGATGTTTTGAAATGTTTTAGTATATTATGGTATTGTGCTCTATAGTCTATATTAATATAAATCATAAAATATTAATTTAATAAATCGATGATGAAATTTGTTAAATTTAAAGTGAATTAGTTGTAGTACAAAGGTGCTACGCCACTTGTAGTCTAAAATGTAAGTTTTATGTTCAAAATAAATATTATATGTTGTAGCATCATATCATCATAATATATTATTCTATTTTAAATTCTTTAGTATTTTACAATCATGCAATTGAGCCTACACTAGCATTATTTATAAAAATGTTGATTTAGACTTTAAAATTATGGAATTTGGACAAATTCATAATAGGTAGAGCATGGCATCATAATATTTTATTTCAATTTAAAGTATGTAAGTGATACAACTAAAATATATAGTTTTTTATTATTTAGACTAATTTTATGATTTTTTATCTTCAAAGAATCCATTCGATGTGATATGCAATATAATATAATATAATATATTATAGTGTATTATAATATAGATGCCATAACATAGTTTAGCATCATGCATTATAGCATACTATTGTGTATTACTATTATTTAGCATATTTTAGTTTTCTAGTATGATGTAGTATAGTTTGTACTAGTATAATTCATAAAGATACTAATTTATAGGCTTAGATGATGCGATTTGGCCAAATTTGAGGTAAGCTTTAGGGAACATCATTGGAGGTGTGCTATGGTGTGTCATTTAATCAAAAGAATGAAATTTTGCATCCAAAATAAATGTTCATTTTTCAACCAAATTTGATAAATATTTTGCTTAAAGTGATTCATTTTAAGGTGTAATGTAAGATAATATATTATATCAAAGCATATTAAAATATAATGTACATAACATTATAACTTTACATATATATGAATGTGGTGGTGTGTTACTAAATGTTATTGTACATTTTAGTATGTTTTACTTTTTTTATAATATGTTGGGTCAAAACTCACAAAAATTCTAATTTGAAGGTTGAGATGGAAGAATTTGGCCAAATTCATATACACACTAAAGAAGCAAAAAAATTAAGCTATTTTGTAGCATTTCTAATAGAAAAATAATAATTTTACATCCCAAATAAACATTATTCATATTTTGAGAAAGTTTTGTTATTTGTTCCTTTTAAGTGATTCTAATGAGGTGTAAAGTTAGACAATATATTATATTATAGAAAATTATGATATAAAATCATATATTATAATATAATATAGTGTGTTAATTCACACTATAATATGTTTAGCATGATATTGATTATTTAGTTTGAGCTTGCACCATCACAAATCATAAAATTATAATGTTAAGATGATGTAATTTGAATGAATACATTATGCTTTTGTTGAAGTATTAAAGGTGTGCATAAGAGAAGAAATAAGATTTGAAGAGAATACCATGTCAAGGACATGGAGGGAGATCCGCTAGGGGATCACACATGCATTGGACATTACATGTGAGAGGTCTATGATGAGGGAATAGAAGAAGAAAATCTGCCAGGGATAAGGTTTGAATTTGATTTGATTATATGATTTTCCAAAGAAGATCTACTGGGGATAAGAATCTATAATCCACCAAGGATTAAGATCAAATACTTTAATTTTTTATTTTGATGTGGAGGCATATCGCAAAGATATGGGCTCGAGTCTGGGATCTATGAAGCTTCCAAGGAAGCATGTTCGCTATTCATTGGGGAATGGGATTTGAGTTTGATTTCATAGATTTATTTGAGGATGTGTCCACTGAGGATAAGAGTTTGGTTGGATTTCTTCGATTTAGATTCTACTGGGGGAGTTGATTTAATTTGGCTCCATTGTGGAGGTTGGTTTTGAATTAGAATTTTTTTCATGAGTTATTTATATATGATTTGGGGCTCCACTAGGGAGAAGGGTGTGATTTAACTCTACCGGGAAAATCGATTGGGTTTAATTTAATCTTAATATTGGATCTTGTCGGTGTGATGGACCCACTAAGAAGGGGCTATATCGACCTACCTCGTTTACAAATCCAAAAAAGATAGTCTACCAACTAGTAGCTAGCCAACCTAAGGGTTATGCAATGGCTATGTGTGAAGTAGTAGACATACATCTTCCAAAGTGAAAAAAATCGCTAGGGTGACCTGGATGCACAATAAATCGAACCCAACTTAGGTGACTACTAAGTGAATGTCACTGAGACTTATGTCAACTCAAAAAGATTGATTAATTTTATCTTAATTTCATGTGATTTGAAATGGTTTGTTTGGTTTAGTTCATATTTGAATTAAGGGCATATCCGCTAGGGATGTGAGCTTGATAAAATTTGATAGATTTAATTTATGGAATGTGCAAAGATGAACCCACTAAGAAGGGGCTATATCAAAATTTTTCTATCTCAGATTTACAAATCCAAAGGGTTAGTCTACTACCATGTAGAGCTAGCCAACCTAAGGGGTTTCAGTAAATGACCGTGATAAGAAGAAGGCATAGACTTACATCTTTAAAGTAGGAACAACCGGGTGACCTATTGGTAGCACAAATTGAACCCAACTTAGGGTCAATATTGAGTGAATGTCATTATATCAGAGGAGTAAGTATTCCTATGGGAGTTTTATTACCTAAAAGATAGGATACTGGGAAAAGGTACCGCTTAGGGTGTCCTCCTAATCCACAAGTGAATATATATTTTTTTTTATGTTTGTGTGGACCTATTGTAGGGACCACACTTAGAATGGGTTAGGCCTGACATATCTCGATTTATTAGACTAAGAAGAATCTACATCCATAGGATAGATTCTCCAACAAGCTTAAAGGGGAACCGCCAACTGATAGTAACGGGTAGTGTCTAAATGGGGTCGCAAAGGATGTCATCCAAATATAGTGCCCATAGGGGAGGTGTTGCTTGGAGCATTATCCTGAGCCCTAGAAAGGAAAGCCTATAGGTGTATGGTGGCCAACTAAAGAAGAAAGCATAGCAAACTTACATCTACCATGAGTGGTGTATCCTAAGGTGCGAGAACCAACAAACCTAAGGTGTATCTTTAAATATGAGTGGTGTATCCATTAGCATAGTGAGAACCAAGAAACCTAAGGTGCCCATCGAAGTGCAACGAACAATCTAAAAAGAAAGCATGTAGGCTTACAACTTCCCAAGCAGAATTGTTCATTAAAATAGTCTATCATCGGCATAATAGATGTTATCTAATCTAGAGCCACTACTAAGGGGGGAGCCCCGAGGAAGGACTGGACCTAAACTTGAAGTAGTCAAGAGGAAGGAGCGCTATGTCTTATCCTAAACATCATACTGATCCACCATGAAGTCTAATCCAAGAACAAAGTGTATTAGACTCACATCCTCTTAAATGAACCCAACATAAGGTAGTTTACCGGCCACGCAATAAGGCCTACCAAACAAAGATGGTGCTCGTTGGTGTGTAGTGGCCAAGTAAGGAAGGAAAGCATTGTAGACTTACATCCTCCAAAGCAAGAAAACCACTGGGTGACACCTAATGTGGCAGCATGTGTCACCAGATAGAGCCTACCGAGTGAGTGCCACTAGGGCAGTATCTCAACTCAGAGTAGCCCAAGATAAAAGATATATTTTTAGTTTATATTTTTGTGTGTAGTTTGTGTTTGTTTTATATTGATGAAGGATAGACACTGCTCGTGTTCTTTACATTATAAAACACACATCATGGATTCAAACAAGAATACTTTCAACATGGAAGAGATTGATTTGAAATGTAATTTTCATTGATGATAATTATTTTCAAATTGATTTATAATATTTCTTAAGTATTGCTGATTGGAAGCATTGTACACTCTCCCTTATGATTAATAAGCTAATAAGATCCTCCTTGGTAGGCCTTCTCTATGGTAAAAGGGCATTCCCAAGTGGGTTCAAATGTGCATCCCATCTTATGATGGGAAACAATCGATCTCCTCATAACTAAAATAAGTGCTCCTACTTGAAAAGCCCTAGCATGGACCAACTTGTTCTAAGCTTGAATCATTTTAGCTTTGTACAACTTGAGCTTTTAGCATGATCGCTAGTGTCTCTCTTCCAAGCCTTCGATCTCTTCAACCACAGCTTGGCATTCTGCTCTATTGTGATCTTATAACCCACAGCCATCCTTAGTGATGGGAGTTGGATTTATAATAGAATAGCCAGACTGAATTTGAGTTCTATATGTGGTGGTAGGCCCACAAGGCTTCAACTAACTTCTCATGCCACCGCCACTTTTTTTGTATGTCAGTGTCTTCTTTGTATTTTGATGAGAGTTTTTTTGATGGCTCGCCATTTTCCCTGGTAGTTGATGGTAGAATATCCAATATATGTTGTGATTCTCGGAAAAGTTGTTGATCTCGTTGTTCTTGAATTGGTACCATTATTAATATAATCAAGGCACTCCAAACCTATATAATATGGTTCCTAAAAAACTAGCACATGCTCACCAGACCTCTGCGTAATCACCTTCCATTTAGAAAAGTAGTCAATAGTACTAAGATGAACCATGACCCTTGGAAGAAGGAGAATCAATCGACCCACTGTTGGTACCCCAACACTTGAATGGCCATTAGGCCAATGTAGATGTAGAATGTTGGTCATTGTAGACCACACCATGTATTTAATATTGGTGGCATCGCCATTCATCCATGCAATCTTTGATCATCGATGACCGCTAGTCTCTTGATCTTGGCTTTCATCTTTGGACTTTTTGGTTGGCTCAATATAATCGAGTGTACCTCATGATCTGCTGTGCTTGTCTAAATAACTTAACCACATATGATTGAAAGACCATCGGTAGAAGACACCATCTACAAGAGTGTAGGAAAGTGGTCTATGTTTCATCTGATACGCTTGGGACTTCTCTTTAGGTAGTTTTCCTTTATTTAGGTATTACATGAATGGTTTCCACCCAACTCATCCTTCTGGAATGGAAACCTCCCCTTCAAGATAGTACTTTCTGATGAGTTCAATATCAATAAAGGATAAGACTTGTCTATATTGGACCTTTATTGATAACGACTCATCCTTTGGACATGCCAACTCCTTAGCAAACTTGGCTAAAGCATATGTTATGATGTTCTCTCCTCGAGGAATCTTATAAATGGAAACCTCTAAAATTTAAGGAAATAACTTTATGGTGTACTTGTGGTAGTGATGGAGCTTGGCTTCATAACATTATGAGACCCAATGATTAGGTTGATAACTAGCTGCCCCAAAGATGTTGATGTTCTGGATACTTAGAGTAATGGCTAACTCCAGTCTAGTAATTAGAGCCTCATATTCAGCTTCATTGTTGGTTCAAAGATTGGTTAGATGATATTAGAATCTCATCACATTGCAGTCTGGAGTTTAAAAAACTATTTGTATCCCTGCCTTTCTTGAAATAATAGATTGTGGTTCTTCTCCTCTTTGAGAGGAAGGTGCAACATCAAAGTACACCTCCTAGCAGTGAATGCTAGTATACCCTAAGATCAAGATTTGCACTTTGGGGAGATCATCACTAAGAAGAGAGTCTACAGGAAGTGGGTGGGCTGCTAAGAAATCCAAGTGTCCTTTCATGCATGAGGGGGGAAGGTAATGTCAAACCAGAGGATCATGGACCTTCATTTCAACCATCTAGATAGCATCCATATCATGAGATACAGTGGATTGATCCTAGAGATTAAGTTCACCTTATTAGGAAGCATGTAGTGGTGTAGCTTTTAGGATGCAAAGATTAAAGCTAAGAAATGCTTCTTAATGGGTGGATAATTAGCCTCAGCAGGGATTAGATGGTGGCTGAGGTAGTAGTGTGCATTTTCTTTCTCTTCGTCATTGGCTTGAGCTAATAAAGTACAAAGGGAGTCTTCTAACACAACAGTGTAAAATATGAGTGGCTTAAAATAGGCCGCTAGAACCAAGGTCATCGTAATGCTTGATGTCTTTAAAGGCATGCTCATACTTATCATCCTACTTGAACTTGACATCCTTTTTGACAAGTGCTGAGAGTGGATAATATCTTCTCGATAGGTTGGATATAAAGCTTGTTAGATTTGTTAGATATGCCAACTGCCCTTAGAATGATCAGAGTTGAGTAAAAATTTTAGGGTGTGGCATTTCTAATATCACCTTGATCTTCTCTAGATCGATTTTGATTCCTTGGTGTCGGACAACAAACCCAAGGAATTTCCGCCTCAATGCACACTGTGGGTTCATTTTGAGGTTAAATTTTTTTAACTATTTGAAAACTACTCTCAAGTCAAAGAGATAGTCTTCCTTTTCTCTACTTTTGAGCACAAGATCATCAACATAGAACTCAACTTGATGATGAATGAGTTCATCGAAGATTCGAGTCATAGCCTACTAGTATCTAGCAATAACATTTCTAGGGCTGGAAGGCATGACTTTATAGCAATAAATTTCGATCGAGGTTCTAAAAGTAGTGTTTCTTTCATCTTCAGGGGACATCTTTGTTAGGTTATATCTAAATGACCCATCCATTAAATAGAATACTGCAGGAGATGAGGCAATGTCCACCAGCCAAGATTGGTAGTGGAACATCAACTTTTAGGCATGCCTTATTTAAATCCTTAAAATAGATGCATATGTAAATTTAACAATTCTTTTTCTTAACTGGGATGATGCTGGCTAACAACAGTAGGGTATTTTTCTTCCTGGATGAAGCCAACATTGATCAGTTTCTTGACTTCAAAAATGACCTGTTGTTTAATGTCTAATCTAGGTGCTTGCTTGATAAGGTTAGCAGTAAGCTCTATTGCTACTTTATGGACCACTACATTAGGAGCCAATCTAGACATCTCTTCAGAACTCCATGCAAAGCAGTCTAAACTAAATAGCTAACTAAGTCATTAGTTTTTCATTCAACAAAGAACTAATGTATGTAGGGCATGGATCTTCTTCAATTCCTAAGTTAATTTCCTTGAGCTCGTTGACAGTTGACTTGATCTCTTCTGCATACTCTAGCAATGCATCTTTATCTTCAAAGTCGTTTGGATCATCTGAAGTTTCTAAGAATAAATCCTCATATGATTTAATGTGATTTCAAAAGAACCTATCAGATTCTAAATGATTGGTGATGACTAAGCAGTAATCGTCATCATCGACTTGACCCACTGTACCGAATCCTAGTCATGGTCTTGATTGAGAGCTTTTGCATTTGTTCTTCCATATTCTTTGAAGTAATTATGCTTTGACTAATTATGTGGGATTAACCCTTTCTTTGCTAAATTATGAACACAAGGCAAGTACCAATCAAAAGTAATTATTAAATCTTTATATGAATCATCCTCAAGTTTTACATCAACTTCTTATGCTTAAGGATTATGACCTATTTTAACTATCAAAGCCTCGCTTTTGAGAGTGGGGGTTAGCTAAGGTTCCAACCGATGCCTAACTATTTCACATATAGAATTGATACACTTATGCTTTTCTTTGAGCCCGCCTTCAGCTCTCAAGTGTCACCTCTAAAAATCTCTGAGAAGAGTGCAAAACCATATAAGACTCATCCCATGAACTAGATTCTAAGTCTATATGGATGTGTGTACTTAAAGTTGGGACATATCTTCTATTGGGTGGCCAAAAATGAGGTTTTCCACCCTGGGACTCCCCCTCTCTTCCTCGCCTGAGGTCGTCATCCTACCCATATGTTTGAATGGAGTGATGAATTATGGGTGGAATCTAATGTCATGCTCCACTTCCTCCATGTCTATTTTCCCTTTATTTTCTTTCCTTTTTCTTTTCTTTTCTTTTTCTTTTTTTTTTAATTTTAAACTTTGGCCATGAGAATAGGCTTATTGATTTTGAGGGAGATCTCCTTGACACAAGAGATGATCCCACCTCTCACAAACTTCATACACCGATGTGGAGAGATGGAACTATGTTGTTCTCATGTATCCATGGTCTCCCAAGCAAAGCTTTGAAAGATGTATCGAGTCTATATTTGTGAAACTTGGCTTTAGTCTTCCAATCATCTATCTCCAAGGGCAACACTATGGAGCCTAAGATCACTTTTGGAGTGATTCAATCTTCCCATCTTAGACTTAAGAGTCTTCTAGACACTAAGACTTTCCTAGTCATAAGACACTTCTAATAAGGTAAACACTTAACCCAAGCCCAAGACTTAAAGGGTTAACCATAGATTAGGTTATGCCTTAGGGATTAGGATAATCCACCTACCCAACATAAATCCAATCCATGTCTCTCAAACCAAATCTCAAGTTCAATTCAAACATCAAATTCAAATCCAAATCCAAAGCCAAATTCTAAAACCAAATGATTGAAGCCCATGATCAAATCCAAACTTGAAACCTTACTAAGCCATATGACCTATCCCATGGACTTAGCCAAATCTTAATCCAAATCAATCCAAAATCAATTCATTTTCTCATAATCAATTTATCTTCAATCATCTTTCTAAAAAAATCAAATTTACATTCAAATGATCAAAATAAATCAAACTAAATCAAATTAAATCAAAACACTTTAAGCTATATGACCTATCCCATGGACTTAGCCAAATCTTAATCCAAATAAGTCAAACTCAATTGATTTTCACAAATCAATCAAATTTTCAATCATCTTCACAAATTTAAATGAAATATACATTTAAATCACCAAACTAAATCAAACTCAAATCAAAATCCAAACCTAAGCCACATGACCCAACTCCATGTAAAGCAAAATTCCTTCATTCAAAACCCAAATTAAATTGATTTTCTCATTGATCATTCTTACCTTCAATCATATTCACAAATATAAATGAAATATACAATCATCAAGCCAAACCAAAATCAACCCAAGTCAAACCAACTTAACCCTTTTGACTTGAAATATTCAAATGAACTAAAACCCATTTGAACCCAAGTTAATTGCTATTGAATTTGTATATCAATCCCAAATCCATAAATAAACTCAACTAAACCAAAGTCAACCCAAAATCTAATTAAACCAATTGGTCCACTTGACCTAAATAATTTGACCATTTGAGCCAAGTTCTAATCCTACTCAAATTGATTGAAAAGTCCATCAAAACCTCTCATTGATTGATCACTAGTTGATCAATATCATAAATTAGGTCAAACCAAGTCAACTTAGTCATTTGACCAAGTCAACCTTAACCCATATGAACACAAACCAGCCAAGTTGCAACCTAAGCCAAATCCTTTAAACTAATGATTCATACTAAATCAAAATCAATATTTAAATATGACTTGACCTTCAATTGAGTCAAACCAAACCCAATTCCTCTAAGTTGGCCCAAATTGACCTAAAAGACTAAATTTAACTCAAAATATAAACCAAATTGATTGAACTAACTCAAGTTCATTCCAAATTGATTATTAATTAAAGCCATGATTAGACCTAATTGAACCTAATTGACCTACTTAGCTAAATTGACCTAAAGGTTCAAGTTGGCCTAAATAAAACAAAATCCTAAATAATTGAAACCAAAGCCTACAATCAACTTCTAATTGGTCAATAAACCCTAAACCTAACTAAACCCTAAGCTAATGCTAAACCTAAACCATAAACCTAAAATAAAATCCTAACCTAAACACTAAACCTAAATAAACCCTAAATAAAACCCTAAAACCTAAACCCTAAAACCTAAACAAAATAAAACCTGAAAATTAAAATAATGAAATAAAACTTAAACAAAAATAAAATAAAATAAAAACCAAAATTAGAACTTAAACCTAAACCTAAAAATAAAATAAAATAAAATAATAAAAATAAACTAAAATAAAATAAATAAAAACCTATACTAAACTAAATAATAAAATAAACCAAAGAATAAAAAACCTAAATAAAATAAAAACTAAACGTAAAATAAAAATAAAATAAACCTAAAATAAAATAAAATAAAACTAAATAAAAACCTAAACCTAAAAAATAAACTTTAAAATAAAACCTAAACCCTAAACAAAAAAAACTAAACCTAAAATAAAAATAAAATAAACAAAAATAAAATAAACCTAAACCTAAACTAAAATAAACTAAGTTAAAATAAATAAAACCTAAACCTAAAACTAAAATAAAGTAAATCTAAACCTAAACATAAACTAAATAAACTAAAATAAACTAAAAATAAACCTAAACTTAAACTAAAATATAAAACTTAAAAGTAAACCTGGAATAAAAACCTAAAATATAGACCTAAAAAATAAAATAGAAAACTAAACCTAAACCTAAAAATAAAAAATAAAACCTAAACTTAATAAATAAAATAAAAATAAAACTAAACTGAAAAATAAACTTAAACATAAACTTAAACCTAAACATAAAAAATAAACTAAATTAAATAACCTAAACTTAAATAAATATACCTAAAATGATGAAACTATACTAAATAAAAATAAAAATAATCCTAAATTAAAATAATAAATAATTAAACTAAAATAAAAAAATAAATTAAATAAACTTAAACCTCCTAGTTGACTTATTTTTTTATTAAAAACCCAAACCCTAAACCCAAAACTCTAAAACTAACCCTAAACAAGAAACTCTAAACCCTAAACCTACAACCATAAACCCTAAACCCTAAACCGGGAGCTAAAGGTGGTGGTGGTGGTGGTTATGGAAGGAGGAGCAGGAGGTTACATTCATGTTGGTGGGAGGGAGAGATGGGGATATGATGGGATCTCTACTCTGAGATGCTTGATGGGAACTCCCGATCATCTATTGCCAGGAACTATGTCTTTAATAGAGACTTCTTATCTGTGGTTTTGATTTGTTTCTAGGCTCATTTTTTGTTTATGTCATCGCTGTTATAGAAAACTTAGTGTTACTTGGTTGATGAAATCAAAAGATGAAATGTTGAATTTGAATTTGTTCTTTGTTTAAAAATAAATAAAAACCCTAAACCCTAAACTAAAATTTAAACCGTAAACCCTAAAAATAAAAAATAATAAAAAAATTAAAAAAACCCTAACCCTTAACCATAAACCTTAAAACCCTAAACCTTAAACCCTAAACCCTAAATCCTAAAACCTACAACCCTAAACCCTAAACCCAAACCCTAAAAAAAACTAAACCCTAAACCTAATCCCTAAACCCTAAAACCTAAAACTAATAAATGAAATAAAACCTAAAGATAAAAAAAAAAACATAAACCTAAATAAAATAAAATAAAAAAACTAAACCTAAACCTAAACTAAAACTAAACTAAAAATAAAATAAAACTAAATTAACATAAAATAAATAAAACTTAAACTAAACTAAAATAAACCTAAAGATAAAAACATAAATAAAACAAAACTAAACCAAAAAAATAAAATAATATAAACCTAAATTAAATAAAATAAAACTAAATAAAACCTAAACCTAAAATACAAACATAAAATAAAACCTAAAAAATAAATAAAATTAAAATCTAAATTAAACTAAAAAAAAACCTAAACCTAAATAAATAAAATAAAATAAACCTAAACCAAGACTAAAATAAACTAAACTAAAATAAATAAACCTAAACCTAAACATAAAATAAAGTAAACCTAAACCCTAAATAAATAAAATATAAAATAAAAATAAACAAACTAAAAAAAAAAAAATAAACCAAAAAATAAACATAAAAAAAATATAATAAAAAACCTAAACCTAATAAAAAATAAAATAAACTAAACCTAAAAATAACTAATAAAAGTAAACTAAAAATAATAAACCTAATAAACCTAAAAAATAAATAAAACCTAAACTAAAATAAATAAAATAAAATATAAATAAAATAAATAAAATTTAAATAAAAAACCTAAACCTTAACCAAAAACTTAAACCTAAAACCCTAAACTTAAACCTTAAACCTAAACCTAAAACTTAAACTAAAACTCAACCTAAACCAACTCTAAAAAACCTAAACCTAAACTAACTAAACCCTAAACTATAAACCTAAACATAATCCTAACCTAACTAAACCCTAAACCTAAACCCTAAACTAAAACCTAAACTAACCTAAACTATAAACCCAAAACCTAAATTCTAAAGAAACTAAGCTATCCTTAAACCTAAACTAATAAACCTAAAATCCTAAACCCTAAACCTAAACTAACCCTAAAAAAACCCAAACCTAAACCCTAAACCCTAAACTTAAACCTAAATCCTAAACCCAAAATAAAATATAAACTAAGTAAATAAAACCTAAAATAAAATAAATAAAAATCTAAACCAAAATAAAATAAAATAAAAAAACCTAAACTAAAACCTAAATGTAAACCTAAAATAAAATATAATAAAATAATAAAATAAACTAAAATAAAATAAAAACATAAACTAAACTAAAAATAAACCTAAGAATAAAAAAACCTAAATAAAAAAAAAAACAAAACTTAAAATAAAATAAAGTAAACCTAAAAAATAAAATAAAACTAAATAAAATAAAAAAAATAAACCAAAAATAAATAAAAAAATAAAACCCAAACCCTAAACCAAAAAAACTAAACCCAAAATAAAAATAAAATAAACAAAATAAAATAAACCTAAACCTAAACTAAAATAAAATAAATAAACCTAAACCTAAAATAAACTAAACCTAAACCCTAAACTAAATAAAATAAAATAAACTAAAAATAAACTTAACTAAACTAAAAAATAAAATGTAAGAATAAAACTAAAATAAAAACCTAAAACCTCAATGCTAAACCCTAAGACTAAAAAATCTAAAAACCTAAACCTAAACTAAATAAAACCTAAAAATTAAAAAAAAATAAAAAACCTAAGCAAAATAAAATAGCTAAATTAAAAATAAAATAAAAAACCTAAAATAAAATAAAATAAAACTAATTAAAACCTAATTAAAATATAAACCAAAATAAAACATAAATAAAAGAAAAAAAACCTTAAACTAAAAAAAAACCCTAAATCTATAATAAAAAATAAAATAAACCTAAACATAAACCAAAACTAAACTAAAATAAATAAACTAAACATAAATAAACTAAACCTAAACCCTAAAATAAATAAAATAAAATTTAAAATAAACATAAACCTAAACTAAAATTAAAATCTAAAAATAAACCTAAAATAAAAAACATAAAACCTAAAAAAAATAAAATAAAACCTAAACCTAAAAAATAAAAAATAAAACCTAAACCTAAAAAAATAAAATGAAAATAAAACTAAATTAAAAAAATAAACATAAACTTAAACCTAAACCTAAAAATAAACTAAAAATAAAAGCTAAAATAAATAAATAAACTAAATAAAAAAATAAACTAAATAAAAAATAAAATAAAATAATGTAAAATAAATAAAAAAGCTAAATTAACTTTAAAACATAAACCTACCTAATTGTTAAAACCTAAACTATAACCCTAAACCTCCTAAATTAAATCCTAAACTTTTAAACCTAAACTAAAGTTTAATTAAAACTAAAACCTAAACCTAAACTTACAACTAAACCTAAACCTAAACCTAAACTATAAACCTAATCTAAACCTAAAACTAAACTTAAACCTAAACTAAACCTAAACCCTAAACCCTAAACTCCTTAAACCCTAAACCTAAACCTAAACTAAAACTCTAATTAAACAAAACAAACTATATAAACTAAACCTAAAACTTAAACCTAAAACTAAACCTAAACACTAAACCTAAACACTCAAAAACTTAAACTAAAACCCTAAACTTAAACTAAAACTTAAACTAAAAAAACACTAAACTAAACCCAAAACTAAAACCTAAACTAAACCCAAACTATAAACTAAACCTAAAACCCTAAACCCTAAACCCTAAACCCTAAACTAACCTAAACCTGCTAACCCTAAACCTAAAACTTAAACCTAAACACTAAAAAAATCCTAAACCTAAATTAAAACCCTAAACCTAACTAAACTAAACTATAAACACTAAACCCTAAACTAAACCTAAATCCTAAACCCTAAAAACCCTAAACTAAACTTAAAAACCTAAAGTAAATAAAACCTAAAATTAAAATAAATAAATAAAACCTAAACCTAAATAATATAAAATAAAAATAAAACCTAAACTTAAACCTAAACCTAAAATAAAATAAAATAAAATAAAAAATAAAATAAACTAAAATAAAATAAAAACCTAAACTAAACTAAAATAAAATAAACCTAAGAATAAAACCTAAATAAAATAAAACTAAACTTAAAATAAAAATTAAATAAACTATTAAATAAAATAAAAAAAAAAAAACCTAAAAATAAACCTAAAAAAAAAATAAATAAAATAAAACCCAAACTCTAAACTAAAATAAAAACTAAAATAAAATTAAAGTAAAAACAAAATAAAATAAACCTAACCTAAACTAAAATAAATAAAACCTGAACCTAAACCTAAAATAAAATAAACCTCGGCCTTAAAGTAAATAAAATAAAATAAACTAAAAATAAACCTGAACCTAAACTAAAAAATCAAACCTAAAATAAACCTAACCTAAACCTAAACCCAAAGCTAAAACCTTAACCTAAATTAAATAATACCAAAAAATAAAATTAATAAAAAAACCTAGATAAAATAAAATGAAAAAAATAAATATAATAAAAACATAAACTAAAACCTAAACCTAAACTTAAACCTAAAAAAAAATAAACTAAAATAAAATAAATAAAAACCTAAACTAAACTTTAAATAAATAAATAAAACCTAAATAAAATAAAAACTAAACCTAAAAAAATAAAATAATAAAATAAAATAAAATAAAATAAATAAAAACTAAACCTAAAATAAATAAAAAATAAAACCTAAACCTAAACTTAAAAAAAAAGACCTAAACCTAATAAAATAAACCTAAACCTAAACTAAGATAAACTAAACTAAAATTGATAAAACCTAAACCTAAACTAAATAAAATAAAATAAACTAAAAATAAATAAAACCAAAACTAAGAAAGAATTAAAAAAATAAACTAAAATAAAACCTAAACCTAAAACCTAAAATAAATTAAAAAAATATTAAACCTAAAAAATAAACTAAAATAAATAAACTAAAAAAAATAAACTAAACTAAATAAAAATAAAATAAACCTAAAAATAAAAATAAAATAAACTAAAGTAAATATAAAAATAAATTAACTAAATAAACCTAAACCTATGATAGTTTAATTTTAAAAAATGAAAAATTAAAAATAAATTAAAAAAACCTAAACCCTAAACCCTAAACCTACAATGCTAAACCCTAAACTTAGAACCCTCCTCCCCAAGTGCTCTTCTATGGAATTTTCAAATCCTTTCATGCCTCGACTGGGGTTTTCTATGTCTTTGGCTTCGATTTTGATTGATTTCAAAGGCTTGAACGGTATCTAGCCATTTGCATGATGTTTTGTCATTGACCATGATTGCGGTGAGCTCTATTCCTTGGGTTCCACCTCAAAATATGGAAGTTTTGGCTAGGGCATCTGACATTTTGGGGATTGGTGGCCCAAATGTTACATCTTCTACTAAATCTTTTAAGGAAGTTCTCTCTGGTAAGATTTCTCCCTCCATTGATTCGGTTAATCTCATTTCGATGTCTTTTAGAGGTTTGATGGCCATAATGTGCTCTGATGTGGATGTTGAAAAGTTGGAAAATCCCTTTGAATTTTCTCTTGTCGATAAATTTTCTTTGCGTCATCCAAATTTGGATAAGATCCACTCTTTTTTTCATAATCTCAAGCTTATGGGTGCCTTTTTAGTTGGTCTTATTGACCTCATATCCCGATTAAACTTTATAAATCGATTATTCATGTGTTTTTTCATCATTCTTAGTTCATATTTAATTGTCAAATGTGTTTCAAGTGGTCACCCCTTTTGACATTAAGAAGGAATATGATATTATCTCTATATGGTTATCTCTTCCTAATATGCATTCATTTTTCCTTCATGTTTTTTTGCTATCAAGCTTTATTTTGCCGCCTTTGTAACTCAACCAAGCCATGAACTATCTCACCCTTTGGCTCGATCCTCGTGGAATTAGACAAAACTAAAAAATACCCTAAGTAAGTTTGGACTGGGTCTGAAAAATATGGGTATTAACAAAAGGTTGAATTGGATAACCTTCTAATTTTTTTTGTTCCCACTATAAAATACATGGTCATGATAATTCAGAATGTTTTATTCTACATCCCCACTTTAAAAAAAAAAAGAATTCCCCCTAAGGAAAATGTTGTCTCTACCCATAAGCCCTACTTATGTTCCAAAATTGGCCTCATATCCTAAGGATGATGGTATGAAGGAGGTTGATTCCTTGGATTTTGGGGTTAATCCTGTTGAACATGTTTCAGCTTCTAATGTTGGTAGGGATTCGACCAATATTCAAAATGGGAACGATGATTTAACTTTATTCCTCCTTTGAATTTGAATATTTAATGGAGAATAATAAATAAAAGTTATTAGAAGATGATTCTATTTCTTTTAATTCTATTCCTACATCTATGCCGACTTTGGTCAATGAAAATGAAGCTTTTAATAAGGATTTAAATGATGTCGAGCATGCTAAAAACATTTCTGATCTAGATTTTACTACTTGTGCTTTAAATTGTTCTAAATCATCACCCTCTCCATTTCTAATCTTGATATTCATGTTAATCCTACTTTTCAACTAAATATGGATTTGAAAGAAGGTGAACTTCACCAAACACTTGGAGATTTCTCTAAATCTATGACAATGTTACTAAATCTTACTCGATGAAGACTCTAGGGAAAAGAAAATGGTTCTTCCAAACTTATCATGCTAAAAAAGAAAAAAATGTTAAAATTTCCTCCCAAATTGTCCAAAAAACACTAGATCTTGGCCTCTCACTCCTCTTAATAACCTTTGCTTAACCCCTTTTTTTTATTTTCCTTATGTTTAATTTTCTTGTTGAATGTTAGAAGGATCTACCCTCTATTCATAATCATATTAGAAATCTTTATCACATCATAATATTTCTCTATTATTCTGAGCCTCTTATTCATGCTAATAAAATTAACCATGTTCCTAGAATGATCGATTTTAAATTTTCTCTAATGTTAGTAATAAGATTTGGTGTTTTTGGAATAATTTTGTTGAGGTCTATATTCTTGATGACTTTCATCAAGTTGTTAATGCTCAAATATCTTATGGTGATTATTGTGTTTTGGGCTCTTTTGTTTATGCATGTTGTTATAGATCCGTAGAAATCTTCTTTAGATAATTTAAGGAATTTTGTTACTATCAACAAACATTTGTTGGTGATTTCAACACCATTTTATTCTCTCTAAACGAAGTGTTGGTTGCTCTATTTATTTATTCCATGGAAGATTTCTACAATATGATCCGATTATTATAATTTAATTGATATTGGCTTTAAGGGCTCTAATTATACTTGGCAAAACTCTAGACTTTGGCAAAGGTTGGACCAAATTCTTTTAATAGTCATTGGATTACTTAATGGCCTATTACTTTTGTTGACCATTTAACATTGTCAAATCATGCTGCTTCTTCTAGTTTCTACTAAAGATAATTCTAATATACTAAAAAACCTCTTTTCTTTTAGATTTCAAAACATGTGGATTCAACATATTAATTTCTTTAATGTTATGGATAATAATTGGAATGCTCCTTTACATCCTGATAATTTGATTATGGGGATGAATAGACTTTAGTTTAAACTTAAAAGACTTAAACAAAATTTAAAAGTAACAAGCATTGTTTTAAAACCTTTAGCAAATATTAAAGATATGGAAAAATTGGTTTGTGATCTTGAAGTCTCTATATGTCCGATCCTTCTAAGATTATAGACTTTGACCGAGGTGAAAGATAAACTTGTTAACTTCCAAAATATGGAAGAGACTTATTGCCAAAAAAGTTGCTAGTAAACATATTATGGATGGTGATAGAATACTAAGTATTTACATGCTTTGGTTAATAAAATGAGAGCTTTAAATAATACTCAAAAATTTAAAAATGGTAATGGAGATTGGATTATGGAGAATAATGATATTAAGAAATCAGTTATTAATTACTTTAGAAATATGCTTAATTAGAATTGCTCTTATGAAGCTATTTCTCAATCGCACTTAATTCCTTCTATTATTACTAATGATGATAATGATTTGCTTACCATTGTGCCTAATGAAGATGAAATTTACAAATTTCTGAATAGCATGAACATAGATTATGTTGTGGTCCGGGTTTCACTACTCAATTTTTTCAAAATGTTTGAGAATAATAGATGTTCTAGAAAAATATCTAGAAAAAGTATTACCATTAAAAAAATCAATCACAATCTCAATCAAATCATTTTTAATTATATCCTAAAAAAGATAATCCAGAGTATTGGAGTGATTTTAGATGTATTAGTCTTTGCACCTTCTTCAATAAGTTGATTTCCAACATTCTTACCAACAGACTTAGTCCTTTACATAATAGAATTATCTCTCTCAACCAAATTAGTTTTGTTAGAGGTAGATCCATTTCTAATAATATTTTAGTTGCCCAAGAATTAATTCATGATATTGATGCCAACATTCTTTTTGAATTAGATATTACCAAGGCCTTTGATAACATCTCTTGGGATTTCCTTTTCCATATTCTGAGTTTATTTGGGTTTTCTGCTAAATTTATTTTTTCTATTAAAAATTGTATTAATAATGATTGGTTTTCAATTTTGCTTAATGGGGATGCCTTGGGTTTATTTCCCTCTTCCCATGGCTTACGACAAGGGGATCCTTTATCTCCTGCTTTATTTATTATTGTTGTTGAGTACTAATCTAGGAGCATCAATGATTTTTTCTTAAACAATCCTAGTATGTACTACATAATGGTTTTATTTTACATTTAAGTTTTGCGATGATTTCATTATTTTTTTGCAATGCTTCTCATCACATCAAGCATCTCAAGTCTTTTAAATAAATTTGGTAGAGAAAGTGGCCTTTCTATCAATGATAACAAAAGTTGTTTATCACTTCCTCTTTAGTAATAAAATCAATCAAATCGATATCACTAATTTTAAACATCAACACTTACCTCTTAAGTACTAGGTTTTAAAGGTCCAAATGTTCTCATCTCTTTGATGAGTTAATTCAAAAAATTTCAAATAAAATTTCTATTTGGGAATTCCATTTATTTTCCTTTAGTGGTATACTCACTATTCTTAAAATCACCCTCAACTCGATGCTTCTTTATTTGATTCAAACTATTATCCCCACAAATGCTACACTTATCAGAATTGATCATTTGCTTAATAATTTTTTTGGGGCTCCAATAATTCTACCAAAAGAATGCATTGGATATCTTGGCATAAATGTTGTGATCCTTTGGGAGAAGGTGCTCTTGGTTGTAAGCATATATGAAGTTATCATTACCTTCTCATAGCTCGGTGGAATTTTAGAAATAATGATAGCCTTTGGGCTAATTTTATGATGGAAAAATATTGCCAAGGTAAACACCCCTTAACTATGCTTATAAAGTTGATGACTCTCCAATTTGAAAAGGCTTTTTCCATTAAATGGGTTACCAATCATTAATATCTTTGAGAATTCACTGTTCTTTATTCTTTGCAAAGACAATCACAATGACTATTGACACCTTTTATTCCCACTCTATGCTATCAAAGTTAATTTTTTTTGGCTTAATAACAATTGGAATGAAAGAAACATGAGAATTATATCCCTATTTCTTTTTGACAACTTTAGAAATATCCCATTTCTTTTAGCAACCCGACCAAATTCTTTTTAAGCATTCTTATAATGGTGACATTGTTCTTAAAGTGGTTTGGAATTCTATTAGAGATAATTAAAACTCCTCTAATGTTTTTTATTAAACTTTGGAACAATATCATTCCCATTTCCTATTTGGTTTTAGCTTGGAGGATTTTGAATAACTTTATTCTTGTGGATTCTTTGTCGTGGACTAAAGGGTTTTACTTAACTTCAAAGTGCTATTGTTGCTTTCATATTGGAAATGTAAATCATGTTTTTATCAATTGTGCTATTGCTTCTAAATTATGGTTTTGGTATGATGATTTATTTAATACCAACTATTTTAGGTTCTCTTTCTTTATATCAACTTCTTGAAGTCTGTTTCAAATATATTGTGAAAGGTCATATCAAAGTTTTAATTATATTACCCTTATCTAGTTCATCCGATGGATAGAAATAATGCTAAATATCATGGTATTCCAATGAACCATAAAAGATCTTGCTATAACTAAAGAAAAAATTCATGCTCTTTTAATGACAATCTTATTAGTAATATTCATTTTAGAGGTTATAAATTTGTAAAAAATCGTATCATTCCATGTTTGACTTATAAAAGTGCTAGGATTATCCATTGGATCGAACCTAAAGACAATTTGACTAAAGTGAATACTAATGGTTCTGTTGCTTCCAATAAATATGGTTTTTGTGGTATCCTTAAGGTTCTATTTTTGTTGGATCAAATAAATTTTGTTCTGTTGCCTATCCTTTCAAAGCCTATTCGATTTTTTTTGCTGAGCTTATGGCTATTAATAAAGCTATTGAAATTTGTTTGAATAGAGGTTTCCTCAACATCTGGATTGAAGTTGATGCTCTCTTGCTTCTTGACATGCTTAATTCCAATAGAAATGGGAATACTGAATTATTTTATCTTGTTAATCATACTAAAAATCCTCTTTCTCAAGTTTATTTTAAAATTTCCCACGTCTTTCATGAAGGTAATGCTTGTGCTGATTACTTGGCTAACTTTAATGCCAACTTAACTGAGTTCATTTTATTTGATAACCAAACTTTGCCTAAACTATTAAGAGGTTTGGTTAATCTGGATAATACTAGATTGCCTTATCTCCGATTATAAATTCTTGTCTTGGTTTTTGCTGTTGGTTTTTTATGATCTTTATCTTTTGGTTGCTCCATGTTAAACCCTCTTTGGGTTGTGGTTATCTACTTATTTTCTCTCTTTGGCCTGAGCTCGGTTATGTTTTTGATCTCTTACTTTTGGATTCGCCTATTTTTTCTACCTTGTGGTTATTGTAAGTGCAGCTTGGGTTATTTTTGTTTTTTCAGCTTGGTGGCTTCTATTTATCTAGCTGGGTATTTACCATAATTTTTCCTTGGCTATTTTTATATCCTCTTTTTGTGTTGTGGGTATGGTTGTTGTAGGTTTTTCTTTCTGTATACATTTTGCCTCTTTTCTAGGTTGATTGCTACATACCTGCCTTTGATCTGCTGCTGCAGTATTTGACAGGGTGGCTTTCTTGGCTGGCTATTTTCACTATTTTTTTCATTTTCCATTGGTGACCGATTTGGGGGGCTATAGGTGGTTTATCTCTGGATTGATTTTGGCATAGTGTAGGTTGTTGGTTGGCTGTTATTTTCTCTATTTTGTTGACTGGGGCTTGGTGGTTGGATTTGCTAATTTTGTTTTGTTTCTTTTGGTTATGGTTTTGACCTCCTCCCAGATTGGCCTTCCTCTTTTGGCTACAGTGGCTTTGGGTTAGGGTATTGTTTGGTTTAGCTGGTTGAAGTCTCTTTTATGGCTATTAGTTGGCCTCGGGTGTTGGTGGGTTGATTGGGTGCATTTATTATTGTTGTTTATGTTGGTTGGCTTGTAGTCTGTCTTACTGGGCTTTATACCATTTTTTCTTTGGCTGGCTGTTCTACTTACTTGGATCGAATTTTCTTTAGCCTTCATTGGGTTTGGTGGCTGCTATTTTCTTCCACCCTTTCCCTGGCTATCTTGGGTGATTTTGGCTTGATGACTGCTATTGTTATTTACACTGACTTGGGTCATCTACTGCTGTGGTGGTTGGCTAGGAGGATATGTTGGCTAGCTGGTTTGGTTGGTTGTATTAACCGGGTTGTTTAGAGGGTGGCTATTTTGGATTTTTCTTACTCCTTTGGTGATTGTTGGAACTTCTTTGGTGTTCTTTGTGGCCTATATTTCACATTTCTTCCTGCTTTATTCTTTCTTTCTTTACATTGACCCCTTTTCTTTTTTTTTAAGTGGCGCTTCTTTGCCACCCTTTGATTAAGATGGGTGTTTTTACTGGCTCTTTTTTCTTCTTTGTTGGTGGTGGATATGAGCACTTGTGTTTTTCCTTTTTACTCTCATTTTTCTTTGGTTTGTGTTGTTACCCCTATCATGGTGCTTGCTCCTTTTGATTTCGTTACTCCTTTTTGGTGATGTCTTTGGTGGTGCTCTTACTATATTGATGCTATCCTTGATGGTTGGTTGATTATCTGCCTTATTGGGCTTGGTTGTTCTAGTGGCTTGGTGGTTGGTTTATTATGTTCTTGTTTGGAGGATTTTGCGACCTTGCATGAGACTTTGGATGATGGGCTACATGAGGTATGCTAGCTATGATGGCTTTGTAACCCTTTTGCTGAAGTTTTGGTGCTTACATATAGTGTTGCTCAATGAGATGATTGCAACTGAGCCTAAGCCTTTCCATTACTATACTCCTTTTATTTTCTCTTACTTTTTATGGTTGCTTAATTGTACTCATCCTTTCAAAAGTATGCTGCGGAGTTCTTCTATAGGTTGGGATTGTCTTGCAGGTACATCTTGTTGGTATCAGACGGACGAAATGATGTTTGTTGTTGCTCACATGGATTTTCTGTTATTGATTTTTTGGTTTCTCATTTGCTTTCTTTCCTTCATTATTGTAAAAGTTTGGGGTTTATCTCTTAAGGATTTATTGTAGCACTTTGAGCATTAGCTTAGAGATTTACCCCCTCTAAGAACTTTGTACTTTTTCTTTTTGATAATAAAATTTCACTAAAAAGATCATAAACCCTAAACCCGAAACCCTAAACCCTAAAACCCTAAACCCTAAACCCTAAAACCCTAAACCCTAAACCCTTAACCTTAATCCTTAAAATCTAGAACCCTAAACCATAAACCCTAAACTTTAAAACCTACAACCCTAACCCCTAAACCCTAAACGTAAACCCAAAACCATAAACTTTAAACCCTAAAAGCCTAAAAACCTAACCTTAAACTAAATGAAACCTAAAAATAAAAAAAAATAAAATAAAAAATAAAATAAAATAAAAACCTAAACTAAAACCTAAACCTAAACCTAAACCTAAACGAAAAAATAAAATAAAATAAAAAATAAAAACTAAACTAAAATAAAATAAATAAAAGCCTAAATTAAACTAAAAAATAAAATAAACCTAAAAATAAAAATCCTAAATAAAATAAAAATTAAACATAAAATAAAAATAAAAAAACTTAAACTAAAATAAAATAAAAACTAACTAAGAACCTAAACTAAAAAATAAACCTAAAAATTAACAAAAAATAAAACCTAAACCCTATACTAAAAATAAACCTAAATCTAAAATAAACAAAATAAACCTAAACCTAAACCTAAACTAAAATAAACTAAACTAAAATAAATAAAACCTAAACATTAACTTAAACTAAACTAAACCTAAACCTTAAACTAAACAAAATAAAATAAACTAAAAAAAACTTAAACCTAAACTAAAAATTAAAACCTAAAAGTAAACCTAAATTAAAAACCTAAAACCTAAACATAAAAAAATAAAATAAAAATCGAAACCTAAACCTAACAATGAAAAATAAAACCTAAACCTAAAAATAAAATAAAAATAAAACTAAACTAAAAAACAAACATAAACCTAAACCTAAACCAAAAAAATAAACTAAAATAAAAAACATAAACTAAAATAAATAAACTAAACTAAATAAAAATAAAAAATAAACCTAAATTAAAATAAAAAATAAAATAAACAAAAATAAATTAAAAAATTAATTAAGTAGATTAAATAAACCTAAACCTACCAATTTACTTAATTTAAAAAAAAACCATAAACCCTAAACCCTAATCCTACCCCACAACCCTACCTGACCCTAAACCAGGCAACCCACTTTACCTAAACCCTAATCCCAGGCACCCTAAACCCCCAGGCTCTAAAATGCTAAACCACAAAGCCTAAACCATAAACCAAACTAACCTAAACACTAAGCTAAACCCTCAACTAAATTCCAGCTTAACAATAAACCCTAAACCATAAACTCCAAACCCACATGCCTGCTCCCTAAACCCTAAACCCTACCAAACCCTAAACCCTACACTAACCTAAACTCCAAACCCTAAAGCATACCAACCCAACCTAAACTAAACCACCCACCCTAAACCCAAATCATCCCCCAATCCCCAAATACTAAACCTAATGTAACTAAATAAATTAAAAAATAAACATGAACCCTAAAACTAATAAACAGCCACAGAATCGACCTTGGACGAACATCATCGTCAGTAGGTGGTCTAGATCGGTTGTGGAGGTCGGTGTGGTGGTCATTGTAGATATGGTGGGGGATCAGGAGGTGATGGTGGATATGGAGGAGGTGGTCGGAGCAATGGTGGTTATTGAGACAGGAGGAGCGATGGAAGTTATGGCCATGGTGGTTGTGGAGGGAAAGATGGAGGATATGATGGTGGATCCCGCTACTCGAGAGGCCGAGGTGGTTTTGATGGGAACTAGAGAAACTAAAGAATAGTTGAGGTAGTTATCTATAAATTTTGATTTGCTCTATGCATGCACCTTTTACATCTATGCCGTCGCTTGTGTCTTACAAAACTTGGTGTGTTACTTGGTTGATGAAATTGAAAAGAAGTGTTGAATCTGAATTTTCTCTTTGTTAAAAAAAACTAGAAACTCTAAACCCTAAACTAAAACCTAAACCCCAGATCTAAAACCTAAACACTAAACCCTAAATCCTAAAAACAAAAACCCCACCTTAAACCCTAAACCCTAAAACCCACAAACTCCAAACCACAAACCCACCCCAACCCCTTACCTAAACCTTAAACCAAACCAAACCCTAAACCTTCAACTCAACCTAAACCTAAACCCCTCAACTAAACCAAAACCCTAAACCCAAGCTAAAAACATAAACCTAAACTAAATAAAACCTAAAATAATATAAAAAAACTAAAATAAAAATAATATAAAATAAAATAAAAAAACTAAATAAATAAATAAAACCTAAAGAAAATAAAAATAAAATAAAACTAAATAAAATAAAAAAACTAAATAAAAAAAACCTAAAGTAAAATAAAAACATAAAAAAAATAAAACATTAACCCTAAAAAAATAACCAAAATAAAATAAAATAAACCTAAACTAAACTAAAATAAACTAAAGTAAAATAAATTAAACCTAAACCTAAAATAAACTAAACCTAAACCTAAACCCAAACCCAAAATAAATTAAAATAAACTAAAAATAAACCTAAACCTAAATAAAAAAGTAAAACCTAAAAACAAACCTAAAATAAAAACCTTAAACCTAGACTTAAAAAAATAAAATAAAAGCCTAAACAAAAAATAAATAAAAAATAATACCTATACCTATAAAATAAAATAAAAGTAAAATTAAACTAAAAAATAAACATAAACTTAAATCTTAAAAAACTAAAAAAATCCTCCAAACTAAAATAAGTAAACCAAAAATAAATAAACTAAATAAAATAAAAATACAAAACAAAATAAACAATAATAAATAAAATATAAACCTAAGCCTCTGGGTTTACTTAATTTAAGAAAAAAAATACCCAAACCCTAGACCCTAAACCCAAAACTCTAAACCCTAAACCAACTGACCTGAGCCTGGGCCTAAACCTGACCCTAAACTCTAAACCTAACCTTCCTGGGCCACTAAACCCCACCTTGCACCCTAAACCTAAACCCCTAAACCATAAACCCTAAACCCTAGCCCCCCTGAGCCCTAACTAAACCCAAAACTAAGCCTAAACTAAAAAGCCCAAAATAAGTAAATAAATAAACATAAACCTAAATAAAATAAATGACTAAAACTAAACTAAACCCCTAAACATAAAATAAAACAAAGTAAACTAAAATAAAATAAATAAAACTTAAATTTAAAATAAAATAAACCTAAAATGATAAACCTAAATAAAAAAAACTAAATGTAAAATAAAATAAAATAAAATAAAATATAAACTAAATAAAAACCTAAACCTAAAAATAAACATAAAAATTAAACCTAAAAATAAAAACATAAAAACACCTAAACCTAAAATAAACAAAATAAAATAAACCTAAACCTGAACTAAAATAAACTAAACCTAAACCTAAATTTAATAAAATAAAATAAACTAAAAATAAACCTAAATTTAAACTTAAAAGTAAAACCTAAAATAAAAACCTAAACCGTAAAATATAAAATAAAACCTAAACTTACAAAAAAATAATAAAACTAAACTAAAAAAGAAGCATAAACCTTAACCTAAACCATAAAAAAAAACTGAAAAAAAATTAAATGAAAATGAATAAACTTAAAAAAATAAACTTAACAAAATAAAAATAAAAAATTAACCTAAATAAAATAAAAATTAAAATAAACTTAACTAAATAAAAAATAAACTAATTAAACTAAATAAATCTAAACCTGGGTTTACTAAATAAAACCCTAAACCTAAACCCTGACCCTAAATCCTACCCACAACCCACCCTAAACCACACCACACCCTAAACTCCTGACCTCAAAGCCAACCCTAAACCTAAACCCTAAATCTGTGCCACAGGCCACCCAGGCCCCCCACCTCCCTAAACCTACTCAACTGACCCTAAACCCTGACCTCAACTAAACCAAACCTCAACCCTAAAAGAGCTAAAACGTGAAACTAAACTAAATAAAACCTAAAAAATAAAGTAAAATAAATAAACTAAAATAAAGATAAGATAATGTATAAAATAAAACCTAAAAAAACCTAAATCTAAACCTAAACTTAAAAAGAAAATAAAATATAAAATAAAAACAAAATTAAAATAAAATAAATAAATACCTAAACTAAACTAAAAAAGTAAAAAACCTAAGTAAAATAAAAATAAAATAAACAAAATATAATAAAATAAAAACTAAATAAAAAACTAAACCTAAAATGTAAATAAAAAAATGAAACATAAACATAAATAAAACTAAAACATAAACCCTAAATTAAAAAAAAAAACATAAACCTAAAATAAAAATAAACTAAACTTAAACCTAAACTAAAGTAAAATAAATTAAACCTAAACCTAAAATAAACTAAACCTAAACCTAAACCTAAACCCAAAATAAATTAAAATAAACTAAAAATAAACTTAAACCTAAATAAAAATATAAAACCTAAAAATGAACCTAAAATAAAAACCTTAAACCTAGACCTAAAAAAATAAAATAAAAGCCTAAACATAAAAATAAAAATAAAAAATAATACCTAAACCTATAAAATAAAATAAAGTAAAAACTAAACATAAACTTAAACCTAAAACTAAAATAAACCTCTAAACTAAAATAAGTAAACCATAAATAAATAAACTAAATAAAATAAAAATACAAAACAAAATAAACTACATTAAATAAAATATAAACCTAAAATATACTTAAAAAAACATTCAAACCCTAAACCCTAAACCTAAAACACCTGGCTAAACATGACACCCCCTACCCTAAACCCTAAACCCTAAACCTTAAAACCCTAAATGCTAAACCCTAAACCATAAATCCTAAACCTTACACCCTAAATCCTAAAACCCTAAACCCTAAATCATAAACCCTAAACCCTAAACCCTAAACCCTAAACCATAATCCCTAAACCCTAAAACCCAAAAAACTTAAAACCTAATCCTAAACTAAAAAAAAACTTTAAAATAAATAAATAAATAAAACATAAACCTAAATAAAATAAAAAATAAAATAAAATGAAAACCTAAATTAAAATTAAAACCTAAACCTAAGCCTAAACATAAAAATAAAATGAAAACTAAACTAAAATAAAATAAATAAAAACTTAAATTAAACTAAAAAATAAAATAAACCTAAAAATGAAAAACCTAAATAAAATAAAAACTAAATGTAAAATAAATCTAAAATAAAATATAAACTAAAAAAAAACCAAAACCTAAAAACTAAACATAAAAAATAAATCCTAAATATAAAAATAAAAAAACACCTGAACCTAAAATAAACAAAATAAAATAAACCTAAACCGAAACTAAAATAAACTAAACCTAAACCTAAATTTAATAAAATAAAATAAATTAAAAATAAGCCTAAATTTAAACTAAAAAGTAAAACCTAAAATAAAAACCTAAACCTGAAAATATAAAATAAAACCTAAACCTACAAAAAAATAATAAAACTAAACTAGAAAAGAAGCATAAACCTTAACATAAACCTAAAAAAATTGGAAAAAATAATTAAACGAAAATAAATAAACTAAAAAAAAATAGACTTAACAAAATAAAAATAAAAAATTAACCCAAATAAAATTAAAAATTAAATAAACTTAAATAAATAAAAAAATAAACTGATTAAACTAAATAAATCTAAACCTATCAGTTTAGTAAATAAAAAAAACCCTAAACCCTAAACCCTAAATGCTATAAACCTAAATCCTATAGTACTCACACAAACCCTAAAATCCACCAATAAACTACTTTACCCTCTGCGTCCTACCCTAAACCCAAACCACAAAACCTAAACCCTAACCTTACTAACCCCACCTACTGAGCCTGACCCCCTCCCCAAATCCTACCCTACTAAACCTAAACCCTAAACCCTACCCTCCATCTCCCTAAATTAACCCTAAAAGCTAAACTCTCACTAAACCTAAATCTTGCTAACCTGACCCTCTCTAAACCTCAAACCTCCCAACCTACACTACTAACATAACCTTAATAAACCTAAACCCTAAAACCCTCTCTAACCACCTGCATAAACTTAAATTATAAACCCATAACCCTAAACGATGAAAAATTGAAAAACCTAAACCTTAACTAAATAAAACCTAATAATAAAATAAATAAAAAACCTAAACCTAAATAAAGTAAAATAACTAAAATAAAATAAAAATATAAACTAAAACTTAAACCTAAACCAAAAAATAAAATAAAATTAAAAATAAAAGAAAAGTAAAATAAAAATAAAAAACCTATCTCTAAGATAATAAAATAAAACTAAGAATAAAAAACCTAAATAAAAAAATAAACATAAAATGAATATAATATAAACCTAAAATTGAATAAAATTAAAAGTAAATAATAACCTAAACCTAAAAAGTAAACCAAAAAATAACAAATAGAAATAAATAAAAAATAAAACCTAATCCCTACACTAAAAAAACCTCAACTTAAAATAAAAAAATAAACAAAATGAAATAAACCTCAACATAAACTAAAATAAACTAAACTATGATAAATAAAACCTAAACCTAAATCGTAACCTAAATCTAAATAAAATAAAATAAACTAAAAATAAACATAAAGAAAAACTAAAAAAATAAAACTTCAAAATAAACCAAAAATAAAAACATAAAACCTAAACCTAAAAAAATAAAATAAAAACCTACACCTAAAAATAAAAACAAAAACCTAAACCTAAAAATAAAATAAAAATAGAACTCAACTAAAAAATAAACCTAAACTTAAAAAATAAACTAAAATAAAAAACCTAAACTAAAATAAATAGACAAAACTAAACAAAAATAAAAAATAAATCTAAATAAAAATAAAAAATATAATAGACTCAAATAAATAAAAAGTAAACATAATAAACTAAATAAACTTAAACCTACTAGTTTACTTAATTTTTTTTAAAAAAAAAACCTAAACCCTAAATCCTAACATTAACCCTAAACACTAAGAATTGGCAGAACGTTGATGGTAGAAACATCACCATCAACTAGGCTCTCAGATCTGGTAGTGGAGGTGATGGTAGAGGCAACGGTTATCATAGTGGTGGTGGGGGATCTGGACACTGGTGGATATAGAGGTGGTGGTCAGAGTATTGATGGTTATGGAGGTGGGAGGAGCGATAGAGGTTACAGCCGTGGTGGTTGGGGAGGGAGAGATCAGGATATGATGGCGGATCCTGCTACGCGAGAGGTGGGGGTGGTTCTGATAGGGACTGGAGAAACTGAAGAATGGCTGATCTCATCTATTTCTTATGGAACTGTCTTTATAGTAGAGACAGTTCTATTTATCTAGGGTTTTTATTTGATCTATGGGTGCTCATTTTTGATCTATGTCATCACTTATGTCTTAGAAAACTTGGTGTGCTACTTGGTTGATGAAATCAAAAATAAGAAATATTGAATTTGAATTTATTCTCTATTAAAAAAAACCTTAAACCCTAAACCCTAAATAAAAACTTAAACCCAAAACCTAAACCCTAAACCCTAAAAACCCTAAACCCTAAACACTAAACCCTAAATCCTATACCTTAAACCCTAAATTATAAATTCTAAACCCTAAACCTTAAATCCTAAACCCTAAAACCCTAAACCTAAAACCTTTAACCCTAAAATCATAAAGCCTAAACCCTAAAGCCTACAACCCTAATCCCTAAACCCTAAACCCCCAACCCTAAACCCTAAACCCTAAACTAACCCTAAACCCTAAACCCTAAACACTAAACTAACCCTAAATTATAAACCCTAAACTAACCCTAAACCCTAATCCTAAACCTTGAACCCTAAACTTTGAATAAAGATGTCTTTAGGAGTAGATCTAAAGAATGACCTAATCCTAACATCGTTATGGTAGCTAATGAAAATGTCTTCCCTTGACTATTAGAGATTTGAATGCCCTAAACCCTAACCCTAAATCATATTATAATACCATATATTATAGTATAATGTAGCATCATATATTTGAGCATGTAGTGATGTGTTTTGGGATGTTATAAGATGTTTTGAAATATTTTTGTATAATATGGTATTGTGCCTTATAGTCTTTATTAATATAAATTATAAAACTACTTATTTAATAAATCATGATGAAATTTGTTAAATTTGAAGTGGGAATTAGGTTGTAGTACCAAAGGTGTGCTACGCCACTTATAGTCTGAAAAGTAAGATTTTATGTTCAAAATAAATATTATATGTTCTAGCATAGTATAACCTCATATATCATAATATATTGTTCTACGCATTTTAAATTCTTTTAGTATTTTACAATCATGGAGCCACACTAGCATTATTTATAAAAATGTTGATTTAGACTTTAAAATGGTGGACTTTCGCCAAATTCATAATAAGTAGAGCATGGCATCATAATATATTATTTAAATTCAAAATATGTAAGTGATACGACTAAAATATATAATTTTTTATTGTTTAGACTAATTTTATAACTTTTTATCTTAAGAAATCCCTTGTGATATGATATGCAATATAATATAATATAATATGTTATAGTGTATTTTAATATAGTATGTCATAACATAGTGTAGCATCATGCATTATAGCATGCTACTGTGTATTACTACTTGTTGTTTAGCATATTTTTGTTTGTTATAGTATGATGTAGTAGAGTTTGTACTAGTATAATTCATAAAAATATTGATTTATACACTAAGATGATGGGATTTGCTTAAATTTAAGGTAAGCTTTATGGAACATCATTGGGGGTGTGCTATGGTGTGTCATTTAATCAAAAGAATGGAATTTTTGCATACAAAATAAATGTTCAATTTTCAACCAAATTTTCTAAATTTTTTACTTAAAGTATTTCATTTTAAGTGTACTGTAAGATAATATATTATATGAAAGCATATTAAAATATAATGTACAAAATAATATAATTTCACATATATATGAATTTGGTGGTGTGTTACTAAATGTTATTGTACATTTTAGTATGTTTTACTTTTGTTAAAATACATTGGGTCAAAACTCACAAAAATTTTAATTTGAAGGTTGAGATGGAAATATTTGGCCAAATTCATGGCACACACCATGAAGCAACACCAAAATTATGTTATTTTGTACCATTTCTAATAGAAAAAATAATAATGTTACATCGAAAATGAACATTATTCATATTTTGAGAAAATTTTGTAATTTGTTCCTTTTAAGTGAGTCTAAAGAGGTGTAATGTTAGACAATATATTTTATTATAGAAAATTATGATATAACATCATATATTGTAATATAATATAGTGTGTTAATTCACACTATAGTATGTTTAGCATGATATTGTATAGTTAGTTTGATCTTGCACCATCATAAATCATAAAATGTTGATTACAATGTTAGGATGATGTAATTTGAATGAATACATTGTTAGGCTTTTGGTTGATGTATTAAAGGTGTGCATAAGATAAGAAATAAATTTGATGAGAATTCCAAGTTAAGTATATGGAGGGAGATCCACAATGAGATCAAACATGCATTGGACATGACATGTGAGGGGTCTATGTCGAGGGCATAGAAGAAGAAAATCTGCTAGGGATAAGAAGATCTGTTGGGGATAATAATTTATAATTCACCAAAGATTAAGATCAAATCAACTATAATTTGTTTTATTTTAATTGATGTGGAGGCATATCTGCTTGAGATATGGGCTTGAGTCCGCTGGGGATCGGGTATATGAGCCTTCCACTAGGGAAGCAAGTTCAGGCTATATGCTGGGGATTAGGATTTGAGTTTAATTTCATAGATTTGTTTGGGGATGTATTCACTAGGTATAAGAGTTTGGTTGGATTTCTCTTATTTAGGCTCTATTGAGGGAGTTGTTTAATTTGGCTCCATTGGGGAGGTTGGTTTTGAATTTGTTTTATTTACTTGACTTATTTATATATGATTTTGGGATATATTAGGGAGAAGGGTGTGAATTAACTCCACTAGGTAAAATCAGATTGGGTTTAATTTAATGAATTAATGGATATGGGTCATGATGGATGGCCCGAAGGGGTTATATCAACCTTGACCTACCTCAGGTTTACAAATCTAAAGGGATAGTTTACTAGTTGCAGGGTAGAGCTACTTAACCTAAGGGGTTGCCTTTCAGTGTGCAACAACTATGCTAAAAAGATGGCATAGCAGACTTACATCTTCAAAAGTGAGGAAGAACTACTAGGGTGACCTGTTAGATGCACAATAAATCAAACTTGACCTAGGGTTACTACTTAGTGAATGCCGCTGGGGACTTATGTCAACTCAAAAGTAGTCATGATTAATTTTATCTTAATTTCATGTGTTTTGATATGGTTTTTTTGGTTTAGTTTGATTTTGAACTAAGTGCATATCTGCTGGGGAAGTGAGCTCGATCAAATTTGATAGATTTAATTTATGGACCATGATGGTGTTCGATGGACCCACTAAGAAGGGACCATATCAAACTTATCCTATCTTAGATTTACAAATCCAAAGGGATAGTCGCGTGGGGTAGCTTCAACCTAAAGGGTTGCCTTTTAGTGTGCAATGGTTATGCTAGGAAGAAGACATGGTAGACTTACATCTTCTAAAGTAGGGAACAACTGCTGGGGTGACCTTTTGGTAGCACAACAAATCAAACCCAACTTAGGGGTGACTACTGAGTGAATGTTGTTAGGGACTTATATCAACTTAAGAGTAGTCAAGAAATTCCTATAGGGAGTTTTGCTGACACTTCCCTAAAAATAGGATATCTGCATGGGAAAAGGGACTGCTATGGGTATCCTCTAATTCACAAGTGAATTTATATTTTATTTATATGTTTATGTGGACCCTGTTGGTGTGCGAGGGACCATACTGAGAAGTGACTATGTCGGCCTTGACCAATCTCAGGTTCATTGAACCAAGGGAGAATCTGCACATCCATAGGATAGATTCTCCAAACATAGGGGTGGTTACTAGAAAAGGGGAACAATCTAATTTGATACTAACTTAAGTAGTGTCTAAATGGGGTCGCAAAGGATGTGATCCAAATATAGTGCCCATAGGGGAGGTGCTCCTAGGGGAGTTATCCTAAGCCCTAGAAAAGTAAGCCTATAGGGGTACGATGGCTAACTCAAGGAGAAATTGTAGCAGACTTACATTTGCCATGATTGGTGCATCCTAAGGTGTGAAAACCAACCAACCTATTGTGTATCCATCAGCATGTGTGGTGTATCCATCAGCATAGTGAGAACTAACCAACCTAAGGTGCTTGTTGGTGTGCAATGATCAATCTAAAAAGAAAGCGTGTAGGCTTACAACTTTCCAAGTGGAACTGATCTTCAAGATAGTCTATCGTCGATGAGACAGAAGCTATCTGACCTAGAGCGACTAATAATCGGGGAGCCCCGATGAAGGACTGGACCCAGACTTGATAACAACTCCATGGTGATATGACTTGGGGCCACATAATCCTGATTATATCTGGATCACAATCTTATTGGATTCATGCTTATCTAAACAATGTAACCACATATGATGAAAGGATCGGCTGTACAAGACACCATCCGTAAGAGCATAAGAAAGTATTTTGTACTTTATTTGATGGGCTTGGGACTTCTCTTAAAGTAGTTTGTCTTTATTTAAGTAATCCATGAATGGTTGCCTCCAATCTAACTCCTCATCCTTCTTGGCAATGCCAGCCTTTCCTTCAAGAGAGTACTTTTTGATGATTTCAATATCAATAAGGGATACAACTTGTTTATTTTGGACCTTTATTGATATGGACTTATCCTCCGGACATGCCAACTCCTTTGAAATATTGGCTAAAGCATACACTACAGCGTTCTCTCCTCGAGGAATCTTATAAATAGTAACCTCTGAGATTTGGGCCAACAACTCCATGGTGTACTTATGGTAGTGATGGAGCTTGGGCTTTATAATCTTATAGAACCCAACGATTTGGTTAATAACTAGCAGAGAATCCTCGAAGATGTTGTTGTTCTGGATCCTTAGAGTAACGGCTAACTTTAGACCAGCAATCAGAGCCTCATATTTGACCTCATTATTGGTACAATGATTGGACAGATGATATGAAAATCTCATCACATCGTGGTCTAGAGTTAAGAGATCTATTCCTACTACTGTGTTTCTTGGAATAGTAGATTGTGGTTCTTCTCCTCTTTGAGAGGAAGATGCACCACCAAAGTACATCTCCCAGCAGTGAGTGCTAGTATACCCTAAGTTCATGATTTGTTCATCGGGGAGTCATCACTAAGTAGAGACTCAGCAGGAAGTGGGTATGCTACTAAGAAATCTGCTAGCGCTTATCCTTTCATGCACGAAGGGGTACAATGGTAATGTCAAATTACGACAGGTGCATGGACCATCATGCCAATCGTCTGGATAGTGTCGGCCATGTCATGAGATATTGTAGTGGATTGATCCTAGAGATTAAGTTCACCTTATGAGGAAGCATGTAGTGGTGTAGGTTTCAGGATGCAAAGACTAAAGCTAGGCAATGCTTCTGAATGGGTGGATAATTAGCCTTAGTAGGGATTAGATGATGGCTGAGGTAGTATAGTGCATTTTCCTTACCTTCATCATTGACTTTGGCGAACAAAGCACCAAAGGACTCATTTAACACAACAATGTAAAGTATGGGCAGCTTGCCTAGGATTGGGGCTATTGGAACTGATGGCATCATCAGGTAATACTTGATGTCTTCGAAGGTATGTTCACACTTGTCATTCCACTTGAACTTGGCATCCATTTTGACAAGTGTTGAGAATGGCTGACATCTTTCCAATAGGTTGGATATAAAGTATTTTAGATACGCCAACCGCCCTTGAAATGATCTTAGTTGAGTTAAATTTTTAGGGGGTAGCATTTCTAATATCGCCTTGATCTTCTCCTGATCTATTTCGATTCCCTGGTGTCGGACAACAAACCCAAGGAATTTTCTTGAAGCTACTCTGAATTCACACTTCAGACTATTCATTTTGAGGTTAAATTGTCTTAATTGTTCAAAAACTACTCTTAAGTCAAGGAGATGGTCTTCCTTCTCTCTACTTTTGACCACGAGATCATCGAGATAGCACTCGACTTGATGAAGAATGAGTTCATCGAAGATTCAAGTCATAAAAGGTATGTAATGCATTTTAAGGTGAAAGGCATGACCTTATAGACTCGATTGGTGTTCTAGAAGTAGTGTTTCTTTCATCTTGAGGGGCCATCTTCATTTAGTTATATCTAGATGAGCCATCCATGAAAGAGAAGACTGCATGAGATGAGGCAATATCCACCATCAGCTCCGGGATTGGTAGTGAAAATTCATCTTTTGGACATGCCTTATTTAAATCCCTAAAATCGACGTATATGTGCATTTCACCATTCTTATTTCAAAATTCATCTTTTGGACGCTGGCTAAATCCCTAAAATTGATGCTGGCTAAACCCTAAACCCTCATCCCTAAACCCTAAAAACCTTAAAACCTAAACCTAAACCAAATAAAACCTAAAAATTAAATAAATAAAAAACTTAAACCTAAATAAAATAATAAAATAATAAAATAAAATAAAAACATAAACTAAGACCTAAACCTAAACCTAAAACTAAACTTAAACCTAAACCTAAACCTAAAATTAAAATAAAATAAAAAATAAAAACTAAACTAAAATAAAATAAATAAAAACCTAAACTAAACAAAATATAAAATAAACCTAATATAAAAAACATAAATAAAATAAAAACTAAATGTAAGATAAAAATAAAATAAACCTACAATAGAATAAAATAAAAACTAAAAATAAAACATTAATCGAAACCTAAAATAAAACATAAAAATAAACCTAAAATAAAAACCTAAACCATGAACTTAAAAATATAAAATAAAAACTTAAACCTAAACCTAAAAATAGAAAATAAAACCTAAACCTAAAAAATAAAATAAAAATAAAACTGAACTAAAAAATAAACATAAGCCTAAACCTAAACCTAAAAAATAAATAAAAATATTAAAAAACCTTAATAAACTAAATAAAAATAAAAAAACTAAAATAAAATAAAAAGAACCTAAACATATCAATTTACTTAATTTTTTTTAAAAAAAACTCTAAACCTTAAACCCTAAACCCTAAATTCTAAACCCTAACCCCTAAACCCTGAACTCTGAACCTACAAATCTAAACTAAACCTAAATCCTAAACTCTAAACCATAAACTCTAAACCTTAAACCCTAAACTCTAAACCGTAACCCTAACCCAAAACCCTAAACCCTAAACCCTAAAAACACTAAACCCTAAGCCCTAAACCCTAAAACACTGAGCTAAAGCCCTAATCATAAACCCTAAACTAATCCTAACCCTAAGCTCACTCCTAAACCATATCACACCTAAATCCTAAAACCACAGCTCACTAAACTGACCTCCACAAACCCAACCCTAAACCCTAAAACCTAAACCTTAAATCGTATACACTAAACCCCAAAGCCTAAACTATAAAAACCTAAAAACCTAAACCTAAACTAAAACTTAAAAATATAATAAATAAAAACCTAAACCTAAATAAAATAAAATAAATAATATTAAAAAAACCTAAACTAAAACCTAAACCTAAGCAAAAAAAATAAAATAAAATAAAATAAAATAAAACTATAATAAAATAAATAAAAACCTAAACTAAATTTAAAAATAAAATAAACCTTGGAATACAAAACATAAATATAGTAAAATATAAATGTAAAATAAAAATTAAATTAACTTAAACAAAAAATAAACCTAAAAAATAAAAATAAAAATCCTAAATAAAAAAATTAAACCTAAATTAAATTAAAATAAATCTAAACCTAAACTAAAATAAACTAAACTAGAATAAATAAAATCTTAACCTTAACCTAAAACAAACTAAACTTAAACTAAATAAAATAAACTAAACTAAAAATAAAACTAAACCTAAACCCTAAATATCTAAAAACCTAAACCTAAACTAAATAAAACATAAAAATAAAATGAATAAATAAACCAAAACCAAAATAAAATGAAAAAAATAAAATAAAAAAAACATAAACTAAAACCTAAAGCTAAATCTAAATCTAAAAAGAAAATAAAATTAAAAATTAAAAACTAAACTAAAAATAAATAAATAAAAACCTAAACAAAGCTAAAAAAAAACTAAACCTAAAATAAAAATAAAATTAACCTAAAATAAAATTAAGAAAAACTAAATAAAAACCAAAACCTAAAAAATAAACCTAAAAAATAAACTTAAAAATAAAACCTAAAAATAAATTAAAAATAAAACCTTAACCCTAAACAAAAAGAAAAATCTAAACCTATAATTAAAATAAAATAAACTTAAACTAAGATAAACTAAACTAAAATAAATAAAACTAAAACCTAAACCTAAAATAAACTAAACTAAAATCAAAACCTGAACTAAATATAATAAATTACACTAAAAATAAAGCAAATCCTAAACTAAAAAATACATAAAAAAAACCAAAAATAAAAACCAAAAATCTAAACCTACAAAAAATAAAATAAAAACCTAAACCTAAATCTAAAAATAAAAAATAAAACCAAAGCCTAAAAAATAAAATAATAATAAAATTATACTAAAAAAAACTCAAACCTAAACCTAAACCTAAAAAAATAAAGTAAAATAAATAAACCTAAAATAAATAAATAATAAAAAAATAAAATAAATAAAAAAATAAAAAAATAGAAAAATAAACTAAAGAAACTAAACAAACCTAAACCTACTAGTTTACTTAATTTAAAAAACATAAAAAATTAAAATAAAATAAAAGAAAATAATAAAAAAAACCCGAAATCCTAAACCCTAAACCCTAAATGCTAAATCCTAAAACCCTAAACCCTAAACCCGAAATCCTAAACCCTAAAATCTACAACCCTAAGCTCTAAACCCTAAACCCAAATTCCTAAACCCTAAGCCCTAAACCCTAAACCCTAAACCGTAAACCCAAAAATCTAAAATAACTAAAATAAACCTAAACTAAAAAATAAAATCCTAAAAATAAACATAAACCTAAACTAAAAATAAAACCTAAAAATAAACCTAAAATAAAACCTAAACCTAAACCTAAAAAAACCTAAACCTAAATCTATTAAAAAGAAAATTGAAACCTAAAAATTAAAAAAAACTAAACTAAAAATAAAGTTAAACCTAAACCTAAACCAAAAAAATAGATTAAAATAAAAAACCTTAACTAAATAAATAAACCTAAAATAAATAAACTAAACTAATTAAAAATAAAAATAAGCTCAAATCAAAATAAAAAAAACCAAAATACATAAAAAATAAACTACATAAACATAAACCTACCAGTTTACTTATTTTACAAACATAAAAATAATAATAAATGAATATAAAAAACCTTAAACCCTAAAACTACCTCTAAACCTACAACCCTAAACCCTAAACCCTAAAACCCTAAACCCTAAACCAAACCCCACCTAATAAACCCTAAAATAAAAAAAATATAATAAAAATAAATTAACCTAAATATAAATAAAATATTCAAAAATAAAATAAAATAAAAACCTGAACTAAAACTTAAACCTAAACTTAAAAATAATAAAATTTAAAAAAAAAACTAAAATAAAATAAATAAAAACCTAAACTAAATTAAAAAAAATAAAATAAACCTAATAAAAAAAACCTAAATAAAATAAAACACTAAACGTAACATAAAGATAAAATAAACCTAAACCTAAAAAGTAAACCTAAAAATAAAACCTAAAAGTATTTAAAAAATAAATCCCAAACCTTAAACAAAAAAATAACTAAACCTAAAATAAAAATAACACAAATAAAATAAAATAAACCTAAAATTAAACTAACAAATAAAACCTAAACCTAAACCTAAAATAAACTAAACCTAAACTAAATAAAATAAAATAAACTAAAAAGATACTTAAACCTAACCTAAAAATTTAAAACCTAAAAATAAACCTAAAATAAAAACCTAAAACCTAAAACCTAAACCCTAAACCTTAAAAAGCTGAAAACTTAAACATAAACTAATTAAAACCTCAAAACAAAATAAATAAAAAAAGCTAAACCAAAATAAAATGAAAAAATAAAATAAATTAAAAACATAAACTAAAACCTAAACCTAAACCTAAACCTAAAAAAGAAAATAAAATAAAAAATAAGAACTACGCTAAAATAAAATAAATAAGAACATTAACTAAATTTAAAAATAGAAAAGCTAAATAAAATAAAACTAAAACTAAAAAAAAAATAAAAACCTAAAATAAAATAAAATAAAAACCTAAAAAAAATAAACCTAAAATAAATAAAATAAAACACAGACACTAAAACTTAAAATAAAAATAAGATAAACCTAAACTAAGGTAATCTAAACTAAAATAAAGAAAACCTAAACCTAAATCTAAACCTAAACTAAATAAAATCAAATAAACTAAAAATAAACCTAAACCAAAAGTAAAAAATAATACATAAAAATAATCCTAAAATAAAAACCTAAAACCTAAACCAAAAAAATAAAATAGAAACCTAAACCTAAACATAAAAAAACAATTAAAACATAACTAAAATAAACAAAACTAAAAACAACTAAACCTAAACTAAAATCCATGAAAATAAAAAATAAATAATAAACAAAAAAGAATAATAAATAAAAATAAAATAAATAAACATAACTAAATAAAAATTAAAATAAATCTAAATAAAAATAAAAAATAAAATAAACTAAAATAAATAAAAAAATAAACTAAATAAACCTAAATCTATGAATTTGCTTAATTTAAAAATAATAAAAATAAAATAAAGACAAATAAAAAAACTCTAAACCCTAAACCCGAAACCTACAACCCTAAACCCAAAATGCTAAACCCTAAAACCCTAAACCTAAACCTTAAACTTCAAACCCTAAAACCCTAAACCCTAAACCTAAACCTAAACCCTAAAATCTACAACCCTAAACCCTAAAAACCTAAAATAAATAAAATAAACCTAATCTAAAAAAATAAAATCCTAAAATAAACATAAACCAAAACTAAAAAATAAACCTAAAATAAACCTAAAATAAAAACCTAAAACCAAAACCTAAGAAAATAAAATAAATACCTAAACCTAAACCTGAAAAATAAAAAATAAAATTGAAACCTAAAATATTAATTAAAAATAAAACTAAACTAAAAAACAAACCTAAACCTAAACCTAAACCTAAAAAATAAACTAAAATAAAAAACCTATACTAAAATAAATAAATTAAACTAAATAAAAAAATAAAAATAAACTTAAATCAAAATAAAAATAAAATAAACCAAAATACATAAAAAAAATAAACCTAAACCTACCATTTTACTTAATTTAAAAAAAAACCATAACACTAAACCCTAAACCCTAAAACTAACTTTAAACCCTAAACCTACAACCATAGACCCCAAAACCTAAACCCTAAAATAATAAACCCTAAACCTAAAACCCTAAACCCTAAACCCTAAACCTGAAACCTTAAAAACCCTAAACTCAAAACCCAAAACCCTAAACCCTAAACCCTAAAAACCTATAACCTTAAACCCTAAAAACCTATAACCCTAAACCCTAAACCCTCAGTATTTAAACCCCTAAACCCCTAAACCCTAATCCCTAAACCATAAATCCCTAAAACCAAACCTAAACTTAAACTTAAACCTAAACTAAAATAAAAGCTTAAAATTAAAATTAGTCCTAAACAAAAAATATAAAACCTAAAACCTACACCCAAGAAAATAAAATTAAAACCTAAACCTGAACCTGAAAATAAAAAATAAAATTGAAACCTAAAAAATTAAATAAAAATAAAACTAAACTAAAAAACAAACCTTTACTTAAACTTAAAAAATTTACTAAACTAAAAAACATAAACTAAAATAAATAAACCTAAAATAAATAAACTAAACTAAATAAAAAATTAAAATAAACTTAAAATAAAATAAAAAATAAAATAAACCAAAATACATAAAAAAATAAACTAAATAAACTAAATAAACCTAAACCTACCAGTTTACATAATCTCAAAAATAAAATATAAAAAAAATTTTAACCTTAAACCCTAAACCCTAAACTCTAAACCCTAAACTTACAACCCTAAACCTTAAAACTTTAAACCCTAAACCCTAAACCCTAAACCCTAAAAACCCAAAACCTAAAACCCAAAACCCAAAACCCTAAAAACCTACAACCCTAAATGCTAAACGCTAAACATCTAAACCCCTAAACCCCTAAACCCCTAAATCACAAAACCTTCTAAACCCTAAACCCAAACCTAAACCTAAACTTCAACCTAAACCTAATACTAAACCTAAACCCTCCTCCCCCCCCCCCCCCCCAAGCACTCTTTTCTCTAGTATATTCCTTTGGTGTCGCATCCTGATTGGATCTCTACATTTTTTTCTTTGATTTCTATCAAATTCTACAGCTTGATCGACATTTGGCTGATTGTGTGATGCTTCATCCTTTATGATGGTTATGGTGAGTTTGATTCTTTTGGCTCCACCTTAAATTTTGATGCTTGGCTGTGCATCCGACACTTTGGAGATTGCCCCTATTGCATCATCTTCTACTAAATCATTTAAGGAAGCGCTCATTGGTAAGGCTTCTCACTCTATTGAATCGATTAATCTCATTTTGATCTCTTTTCATGATTTGCCAGCCGTTATGAGCTTTGACGTGGATGTTGAATTATTGGCAAAACCTTTTGAATTCTTTCTTATAAGAAAATTTGCTTTATGTCATCAAAATTTGGATAAGATTCACACTTTTTTTTCATAATCTTAAGCTAATGGGTGCCTTTTCGATTAGTCTTATTAACCCTCGAGATATTCGATACAACTTTCTAATGATCTGATTATTCATATTTTTTTTTTGTACATCATTATTACTTCATCTTTAATTGTTAAATGCGCTTATTGAAGTGGTCACCCCTTTTTGACATTAAGGAGGAATCTCCTATTGTCTCTGTGTGGTTATCTCTTCTTAATATGCACATCCATTTGTTACTCATCATGTGCTTTTCGTTATTGTGGCTCTTTTTGGTTGGCCTTTATAACTCAAGCTACCAGCAATCTAGTGGCTGGATCCTAGTGGAAATATCATAACTAGAAAATATCCTAAGGAAGATTGATTGGCTTTGAAAAATATGGGTATTTAAAATGTTGAATTGGAGAATCTTCTAATTTTTGTTTTCATTATAAAATTCATGGCCATGATCATTCAAAATGTTTTATTCTCCATCCCCATTTAAAAAAGTGAAATCCTCCCAAAAAAATCTTGCTCCTAGTCATAAGCCGATCCCTACATATGTTCAAAAAATAGCCTCAGATCCTAAGAATGGTTTAAAGGATGCAATTGAGGTTGATTCATTGAACATCAAAGTTATTCCTGCTAAACCAATTTTGGCTCTTACTATTGATATGGCTTCTACTGATTTTTAGAATGGGAAGGATGAATTATCTTTTCTCTCTTCTTTAAGTTGAACATTTCTAATGAGGAGAATAACAAATTTTCAAAATTATTAGATGATGATTATATTTCCTTTGATTCTATCCCCATCTATGCTTTGATTGATGAAAATGAAGTTTTCAATGAGGATTTAAATGATGTCAGAATGTTGAAAATATTTTGATCAGATTTAACTATTTGTGCTTTAAATGGTTCTAAATCATCACCATCTCCCATTTTAAATCTTGATATTCATGTTAATCCTACTTTTCAACTTAATCTAGATTTGGAAGAGGGTGAATTTCCCCCTAAACACTTGGATAAGTCTCCTAAATTGGTGACCAATGTTACTAAATCTTACTCGGATGATGATTCTAGAGGAAAACAAAATGGTTTTCAAACTTATCATGCTAAAAAGAAAAAAAGTGTTAAAAATTACCCTCCCAAATTGTCCAAAAACACTAGATCAACTACGGCCTCCCACTCCTCTCTTAATTAACCCTTGCTCCCCTCCCCCCTTTTCTTTTTGTTATGATAAATTTTCTTGTTTGGAATGTTAGAGGGATTGGTACCCTCTCTATTCACAATCACATTAGAAATCTTTGTCACATTCATAATATTTCTTTATTGATTATTTTGGAACCTCTTATTCATGCTAATAAAATTAACCATGTTGCTAGAATGATCGGCTTCAATAAATTTTACTCTAATGTTAGTAATACTGATCTAGGTGTTTTGGAATAATTTCATTGATTTTCTATTATTGATGATTTTCAACAAGTTGTTAATCCACAAATTTTTTTATGACTATTGTGTTTTGGGCTCTTTTGTTTAAGCATCCTATTATTGATCTAAAAATCTCCTTTGGGACAATTTGAGGAATTTTGATACTCAACAAACCTTGGTTTGTGGTGATTTCAATACTAGTCTTTTTTTCTCTAAATGGAGTGGCGCTTTCCCAATATTTATTCTATGGAAGAATTTTTCAATATGATCCTTGATTGCAATTTGGTTGATATTGGGTTTAAGAGTTCTAATTACACTTGGCAAAACTCTAAACTTTGGCAAAGGTTGGATAGGATTCTTTTTAATACTCATTAGATTATTCAATGGCCTATTACTTCTATTGATCATTTAAGAAAAACATTGTACGATCATGCTCCTCTTTTGGTTTCTGCTAAAGATAATTCTAATAGACTTAATAACTCCTCTTTAGATTCGAACATGTGGATTCAAAGATATTGATTTTAATGTTGTCGCTAAAAATTGGAAGGCCCCTTTACATCCTAATAATTCGTTTAGGGGGATGAATAGACTTTGGTTTAAACTTAAAAGACATAAACAAAATTTGGGCTGGTGGAACAAGCATTATTTTAAAAACCTTTTTATTAATATTAAAGACATGGACATGTTGCTTTGTGATCTTGAAATCTCTATTATGTATGATCCTCCTAAGCTTATAGATTTGACTGAGGCTAAAGATAAACTTATCAATTTCTAAAATATGGAATAGAATTATTGGTGCCCAAAAGCTGCTATTAAACATAATACAGATGGTGATAGGAATACTAGGTATTTCCATGCTTTGGTTAACAAAAAGAGAGCCTTGAATAATATTCTAAAAATTAAAATGAAAAATGATGATAATGATATTAAAGATTCTGATTGATTACTTTAGAATATGCTTAATAAGAATTGCCCTTATGAAGTAATTTCTGAATCATACTTGATTCCTTCTATTATTAATAATAATGATAATGATTTTTTACCATCATTCCTAATGAAGATGAAAATATTAAATTTCTTAATAGAATGAATTTTATTATGCTAGTTAAGGGTTTCATTTACTCATTTTTTTAAAATGGGTTTATCATTAAAAATGATTTGATTGAGGGATTTATCTTTTAATGGTAATTTTCCCAGATATTTTTTCTAGTACTTATTATTCTCATATCTAAAATGGATAACCTGCACTTTTGAGTGATTTTAGACCTATTATTTTACACCTTTTCAATAAACCATTTCCAAAATCACTAGACTACCTTACTCAATAGAATTATCTCCCTAAATCAAATTGATTTTGTTAGAGGTAGATATGTTTCATAATATTTTACTTGCCAAGAATTAATTATGATATGGATACTAAAAGAACATTCTTTCAAATTATATTACCAGCCTTTAATAACACCTCTTGGGATTTCCTTTTTCATATTCTAAATTTATTTGGGTTTCTAGAATCTTAACTCTTATTGAAAATTGTATTAATAATGTTGGTTTTGATTTTTCTTAAAGTATTCCTTGGTTTCTTTCCTCTTCCCATGGCTTAAGACAATATCCCTTATCTCCGCCTTTATTTATTATTACTATTGAGTACTTATCTAGGAGAATCAATGATTTATTCTTAAAAAAAAAATGCAGTATGTACTATATAACTATGTGGTCTCCTATTTCCCATCTAAGTTTTCAATGATTTCATTATTTTCTTACAATGCTACTCTTCATCAAGCATCTTAAGAATTTTTAAATAAATTTGGCAGAGAAAGTGCCTCTCAATGATAACAAAATGCTTTTATCACATCCTAGTATCTCAAATAAAATCAATCAAATCCTTCATATCATAAATTTTAAACATCCACACTTACCTCTTAAGTACTTGGTGCTCTACTTTAAAGGCAAAATGTTCAACCTTTTGATGAGTTAATTCAAAAATTACAAATAAAATATCTATTTGGGAATTCCATTTACTAATCTTTTTTTAGGCTCACTATCCTTAAAAAAGCACTTTTAACTTATTCTTTATTGATTCAAACTATTATTCACTAATGCTACTCTTATTAGAATTGATTTGCTTAACAAATTCTCTAAATTTATCAAAGAATGCATCAATCTTGCATAAATGTTGTGGTCCTTTTCTGATGTTCTCTTTGGATAAACAAACATTCATAATCATTATTTTTATAAATTTGTGGAATTTTAATGAATGATAGCCTTTCTAATTTTATGATGAAACAATATTGTATGGAAAACATCTTAACTATGCTATAAAGTTGGTGACTCTATTGGTAAAAAAAGTTACCTTCAAAGTGATATTGTCTTAATATTGTAAATCGTCTTCTTAAATGGTGATATTGCTTCAAAATTATGGTTTTGGTATGATGATTTATTTAATTCCAACTATTTTCATGGTTCCCTTTCTTTATATCAACTTCTTGAAGCCTATTTCAAAAACACTGTGAAAGGTCATATAAAAGTTTTAATTGCTATTACCCTTATCTGGTTCATCTGATGGATATAAATGATGCCAAATATCGTGGTATTCCTATGAAACATAAAAAGATATTAGCTAGAACTAAAGAAAAATTCATGCTCTTTTTAATTCCAATCTTATTAGTAACATTCATTTTAGAGGTTACAAATTTGCCGCAAAAAATTGGGTATCATTCTGCCTGATCTTGACTCTCAAAAAGGTGCTAGAATTATCCATTGGATCAAACCTAATGATAATGTGATTAAAGTTAATACTGATGGTTCAGCTTCTTCCAATAAATATGGCTATGGTGGTATCCTTAAGGAATATAAAGGTACTGACATCTGTGCTTTTGCCTACCCTCTCAAAGCCTGATCTGTACTCTTTGCCGAGCTTATGGCTGTTAATAAAGCAATTGAAATTTATTTAACTAGAGGTTTCCTCAACATCTGGATTGAAGTTGATGCTCTCTTGCTTCTTAATTTCCTTAATTTTAATAGAAATGGGGATGCTGAATTATTTTATATTCTTGATCATACAAAAATTCTGCTTTCTCAAGTTTATTTTAAAATTTCTCACATCCTTTGTCAAGGTAATGCTTGTGATGATTATTTAGCTAATTTTGGTGCCAACTTGATTGAGTTAACTTTATTTAACAACCAAACTTTGCCTAAATTATTAAGAGGTTTAGTTAATCTGGATAATACCGATTGCCTTATCTCATTATAAATTCTTAGATTGGTTTTATCATTATTTTTGATGATTTTTGTTTTTGTTTTGGCCTTGTTAAACCCTCTTTAGGTTGTGGTGAACTTCTAATTTTACCTCTTTGGGGTTTTGTTTTTCAACTCTTGTTTTTTGTTCTAGCCTGGTTGTTGCTCCCTGATGATTTTTGTTAGTGCAACCTAGGGTGTTTTGGTTTTTTAGCTTGGTGGTTGCTAATTGTCTAGGATTTTAACCAACTTTATCCCTTGGCTATTTCCTATTTCCTTCTTCTTGAGGCTGTAGAATTTCTTTTGTATGGTTTTTCTTTTATGGCCTACCTACAAACCTATTATATCTACTATAATAATGATTATGTGGTTTGGTTTTTAAGGTTAACAATTTTTTGGTTGGGTTGTGGATGGTTCTTTTAGGTGATTTATCTCTGCTTGATTTTAGCATGGTGGAGGTGACTGGCAAACTATTATTTGCTCTATTTTGTTGACTAGGGGTTGGTGGTTGGTTTGACTATTTATGTTTGGATTCTTTTGGATATGTGTTGGACCTCCTACTACACGGCTGCTTTGGGTATTGTTCTAAAATGGTGGTTTGAGCTATATAGCTATTATTGGCCTTGGTCTAGGGTTAGGTTTCTTTCGCTATTTTTTGTTGGCTTATTATGTCTAATTGGGCTCTATATCTTTCTCACTACTGTTTTATACCTTTATGGATTGGTTTTTCTTTGCCTTGATTGGGTTTGGAGGTCGTTGTCTTTCTCTACCCCTCTGCTATTTTGGATGTGTTCGCTGACTATTGTTGGTCTTAATGATGTATTTTGTTTTGATGACTTGGATCTTCTTTGAGGTGGTTGGCTAGGAGGATTTGTGGATGGTTGACTGGTTGTTTTGGTCTAGGTTGGAGGAGTGGCTTTGGCTATTTTTTCGCTCCTTTGGTGACCGCCTAGGAACCTGGTTGTCTTCTATGATTATTTTCTTTTGATTTCCCTTGCTTGGTCTCACCTCTCTTGACTGCAGCAGAACACCCTTTTCCGCTTGAATGGCAGCCTTGTTCCCCACCCCTCTTGCTGTTAAGATGGGTCTTTCTATTTGGTGGATGAAGGATTTGAGCACTTATGGTTTCCCTTTTTTCTCTTGTGTTGTCTCTTTGTAGTGTTGTCACCCATGTCATGATGATTTCTCCTCTTGAATTGGTTATTCCTTTTTGGTAGAGGCTCTGGTGGTGCTCATACTGTTTTGCTACTATCCTTGCGGGTTGCTTGCCTAGTTGTCTTATTGATTATTCGGTGGCTTGCTTGGCTGCTATCTTTGCTATTTTGAGGATTTTGCGGCTTGGTGAGGACCGCCTTTGGATAATGTGTGAAACGAGGTATTCGCAATGATGGCCTTAATGTTTCCCACTCTTTCTTCTTTTGGTTGGTAGCACTATATGTAATTGTAACCCTTCTCCTGAAGTTTGGATGCTTACATATAATGTTGCTCATTGAGATGATTGTAACTGAGCCTGAGCCTTTTCTTTACTTTACTCCTTTTATGTGCTCTTACTCTTTATCCTTGATTAATTGTACTCATTCTTCCAAATGTATGTTGCATCTTTATTTTACAAGGTAGAAGACTCTTTCAGGTGGATCTTGGCATCAAGAACTAGATGAAGTTGGTCTTACATGGATTTTCATTTGTTGTTTATTTGATATTTTTCTTTTGCTTTCTTTACATAATTATTGTAGTAGTTAGGAGGTTTATCTCTTTAGGACATATTTTAGCTCTTGAGCATTAGATAGAGATTTACTCCCTTTAAGGACTTTGTACCTTTTGTGGCAATAAAATATCCCTAATTTCTTTAAAACAACCTTAAACCCTAAACCCTAAACCCCAAACCCTAATCCTAAACCCTAAAAACCTAAAAACCTAAACTTAAACTAAATAAAACATAAAAATAAAATAAATAAATAAACCTAAACCTAAATAAAATAAAATAAAATAAAATAAAGTCAAATAACAACCTAAACTAAAACATAAACTTAAACCTGAACCTAAACTAAACCTAAACCTAAAATAAAATAAAATAAAAAATTAAAACTAAACTAAAATAAATTAAATAAATACCTAAATTGAAATAAAAAATAAAATAAACCTAAAAATAAAAAACTTACATAAAATAAAAACATAAAAAAACAAACCTAAAATAAAATAAAATAAAAACTAAATAAAAATCTAAACCTAAAAAAAACCTAAAAATAAATAAGAAATAAAACCTAAACCCTAAACTTAAAAAAAAAAAATCTAAACCTAAAATAAACCTAAACCTAAACTAAAATAAATAAAACTTAAACCTAAACCTAAAATAAACTAAACCTAAATCCTAAACTAAATAAAATAAAATAAACTACAAATAAACTTAAAATAAACTAAACTTAATCCTCAAACTAATTAATATAAAATAAACTAAAAATAAACCTAAACCTAATCTATAAATAAAACCTAAAAATAAACCTAAAATAAAAATTTAAAACCTAAACCTAAAAAAAAATAAAACCTAAACCTAAACCTAAAAATAAAAAATAAAACCTAAACATAAAAAATAAAATAAAATAAAACAAAAAAAAACATAAACCTAAACCTAAACCTACAAATGAACTAAAATAAAAAACATAAACTAAAATAAATAAACCTAAAATATATATAATAAACTAAGTAAAAATAAAAAATAAACCTAAATAAAATAATAAAACTAAAATAATTAAAAATTAAACTAAATACATCTAAGCCTAAACCCTAAATCTAAAAAAAATCCTAAACCCTAATCCCTAAATATTAAATCCTAAAGCCTAAAGCCTAAACACTAAACCTACAACACTAAATCCTAAACCCTAAACCCTAAACCTAAACCCTAAACCCTAAATCTTAAACCCTAAGCTAACCCTAAACCCTAAAAACCCTAAACCAAATGCCTAAACACTAAACCCTAAACCCTAAACCCTAATCATAAACCCTAAACCCTAAAACCCAAAATGATAAAACCCTACACACTAAACCCTAAACCCTAAATCCTAAACCCTAAAAACATAAAAACCTAAACCTAAACTAAATAAAACCTAAAAATATAATAAATAAATAAACCTAAACCTAAATAAAATAAAATAAATAAATGAAATAAAAAACCTAAACTAAAACCTAAACCTAAATCAAAAAATAAAAAAACAAATTAAATAAAATCAATAATTACCTAAACTAAACTAAAAAATATAAAAAACCTAAGAATAAAAAACCTAAATAAATAAAAATTAAATGTAAAATGAAAATAAAATAAACCTAAAATAAAATAAAATAAAAACTAAATAAAAACCTAAACTATAAACCCTAAACCCTAATGCTTAAACCCTAAACTCTAAATCCTAAATCCTAAACCCTAAATTAAACTAAACTAAACTATAAATACTAAGAAACTATAAACTAGCCTAAACCTAAACCTAAAATTAACCCTAAACTTAAACTAACCTAAATAAACCTAAACCTAACCTAAAACCTAAAACCTAAAACCCTAAACTAAATGACCCTTAAACCTAAATACTATACTAACCTAAACCCTAAACCTAAACCCTAAAACTAAACCCTAAACCCTAACCCTAACCCTAAAACTAAAATACTAAATTCTAAATCAGAAACCCTAAACCTAAACTTAAACTAACCCTAAACCTAAACCTTAAACCCTAAAACTATAACACCTAAAGTTTAAATTATAACCCTAAACCTTAAACCCTAAATCAACCTAAACTAAATAAAACCTAAACCCTAAATAAACCTAAAACCTAAACTCTAAAGTTAAAATACTAAACTAAACCTTAAACCCTAAACTCACCTAAACCTAAATAAACTAATCCCTAAACACTAAACCCTAAACTAAAACCCTAAACCCTAAACCCTAAACCTAAACCTAAAAAACCAAAACCTAAACAAAACCTAAACTCGACACAACCTCAACACGCACTCTCTGGCGATTGCATTTTTCCCTTCCTCTGATTTTTATTTCCTTACGGTTTGGCCAATTTTTGATCATTCTTGATCAATTCTTTGATCATTTATCTCTCATTGGCCTCTCATGTCAATTTTCATTGCTCATTCTATATGGAGGAATCCACTATACCGTGCTTCATCTTGGATCGGGGCATCATTACATGGATCCAAAACATCTACTTTGCCTAAGTCCTTTAAGGATGCATTATCTGGTAAGAACCTTTCCCCTAATGCTTCAGTGAATTTGATCTCGACCTCATTTCATGGCATGCTAGTGATTGTGTTCGGATCTAGATGTGGAAAAGTTGGCAAAGCCTTATGAATTTAATTTAGTTGATAAATATTCCTTACGATGGCCAACTCTCGATAACATCCAATCTTTTTTTCATAGCCTTAAACTTTTAGGTGCTTTCACTATCGGATTGATTGATCCAAGGCATGTTTTAATTCAGCTCTCTAATGACTTAGATTATTCAAGATTTTTTGTATGTCGCTCTTACTTTATTTTAATTATCAAATGCGACTTCTAAAATGGTCTCCTCTTTTTGATATAAAAGAGGAATCCCAATTGTTCCTATAGGGTTATCTCTTCCTAATATGAGAATACATTATGTTACATATCAAGCTCCTTTGTTTCTCTCTCGGTGGCCTCTTCAAATTGATCGTGCCACCATGAGATCATGACATTCTGTATTTTGAAATTGATTTCTCTAAAATGCATCCTAAAGAAGTTTGGATTGGCTTTGAGAAGTTTGGTTATAATCAAAAAGTTGAATTTGAGAATTTTCTTATTTTTTGCACACACTGTAAAATTCATGGCCACGATCATTCTGAATATTTTGTGTTGCATCCACCACCTAAAAAGAAAATTTGACTAATCCTAATCCTACTCTATCAAATGATAAAGTCAATAAATTTACTTATGTGCCTAAGGTCACTCAAAATGGGAATCCTACGCCTACCCCTACTCTTTTTGTATCCACTATTTTGTCCAATGGAGAGAAATCTGAGCAAGTTAAAGACACTGCTAATGAGGTTCTTGAGGAGGCAAATGATAGCTTGATTATCAGTCCTTCTAACTGTACTAATTTGCCACCTCAAGATAATACCTTGATTAAGTCTAACCTACCCCTCTTGGCTAGTGAACCCGAGGAGACTCATATGATCCTTAGTGGTGATTTGAATGGAAATTTGAGGTTGGAACAAAATCTGAAAACAAATTTTGGAGCTGATCCTTTGATGATGGAACAAAATCTAAAAACTAATTTTGAAATTGATCCAGAAATCTATGCTATTAATGGCTTTAGAACCTCTCCTTCTCCTACTGAGAGTGATACGCATGCTAACCCACTCTCTTAACTTAATTCTGACATTGAGGAAGGGGAAATTACCATTAGAAATTCTTTGACTGATACAGGTCCTATTCTAAATATCACAAATCAGTCTCTCTCGGATGGTGATTCTTTGGACAAAGATAGACCTTTTTAAACTATTTTAAAAAAAATCACGTAAAGCAAAAAGTTCACTAATAGCTCAACTAGAACTACTAGATCTTCCCTACCTTCCCATAAATAAATATTTCTATTTCCCTTTTCTTCTTGCTTTATTATATCTTTAGTTATCTCTTTTCTTTTCTTTTCTTATTTTATTATGATCAACTTACTAATTTGGAATGTTCGAGGTATTGGGACTCTCATTGTCCACAACCGTATTAGAAGTCTCTACCGTATTCATAACATAGCCTTACTTGTTGTTATTGAACCTTTCATACACTCTTCTAAGATCAACCATGTTGCTAGAACACTCAGCTTTCACAACTTCTTTTATAATATTAGCAATAAAATTTAGTGTTTTTGGAATAATTTAGTCAATATATATATCCTTGATGATCTTCAACAATTAGTTAATGTCCACATCTCATTGGGTGATTTCTCTGCTCTAGTTTTGTTTATTTATGCTTCTTGTAATAGAGAAGGTAGGTACATCCTTTGGGATAATTTAAGAACCTTTGCCTCCTCGGTCAACAAACCCTAGTTGGTAGGGGGTGATTTTAACACTACTCTCTCTTCCTCAGAAAGAAGGGGAGGTTGCTCTCCTAACATTCATTCCATGGAAGAATTTTCTAATATGATTCTTGATTGCAACTGATTGATATTCAAGTTTGATTGTACTGCATAACTTGACTCGCAACGGCTAGACAGATTTTTTTAATTCTCTGATCAATCAATGGCCTCATACTTGGTTAAGCATTTGAGCAAAACTTTCTCGATCAAGCTCCTCTTTGATATATCAAATCCTCTAATATTAACCTCCCTACCTCTTTCGATTCCAAAATATGTGGATCCAACACATTGATTTCTTAAATGTTGTCTCCATCAACTGGATGGCCCCCCTTCGCCCTGATAATTCTGTTAAAGGCATGATTTGCCTCTAGCGTAAGCTTAAAAGGCTTAAACAAAACCTTAATTGGTGGAACAAGCATCATTTTAAAAATCTCTTTGCCAATATCAAAAACATGGAATAATGGGTTTGTTCTCTTGAAAATATTATTTTGACTGATTCCACTAAACTTGAGGACTTGAATGAAGCCAAAGATAACTTGGTTAGCTATTAGAATATGAAAGAAACCTACTGGTGACAAAAGGCTGCTAGCAAACATATTGCTGATGGTGACAAAAATACCAGATATTTTCATGCCCTTTTCCAAAAAAAGAGAGCATTAAACTCTATTAAAAAAATTAAAAGTGATAACGGTAACTGTATCACTGATAATAATGATATTAAAGATTCTATCACCCATCATTTTAAAAACTTATTGAACAAGAACCTTCCTTTAGAAGCTATGTCCAACTCCCACTTGATTCCCTCAACAATTACTAATGATGACAATCACTTGCTTAATATGGTTCTTACGGAAGCTGAGATTGGTAGAATTCTTAATAGCTTGAAAGTGGAATCTGTTGTTGGCCCTGAAGGCTACACGACTCAATTTTTTTAGCATTGTTGGCCTATTATTAAGTCTAATTTAGTCGATGTTGTCATTGATTTCTTTAATGGCAATCCCTTACCTAGATATTTTTCTAGCACTTCCATTGTCCTCATTCCTAAAACTAATAATCCTGAATCTTGGGGTGATTTTATACCTATTAGCCTTTGCACCTTCTTTCATAAAATAATTGCTAAATTCATTGCCAATAGAATTAGTCCTCTACTTCCTAAAATTATTTCTCTCAACCAAACTGGTTTCATTAAAGGTAGAGCTAAATCTGATAACATTCTTCTTTCCCAAGAGCTGATTCATGATCTGGATGCTTCTATCAGAGGTGGTAACATCCTATTCAAATTGGACATCTCTAAAGCTTTTGACAACCTCCTTTGGAATTTCCTCTTCCAAATTCTTCATTTTATTAGTTTTTTTGATAAATTTATCTGCCTCATTAAAAATTGTATTAGCAATGTTTGGTTCTCAATTATCCTGAATGGTGAGGCCTTAGGTTTCTTCCCTTCTATGCATGGCTTGAGACAAGGGGATCCCTTGTCTCCCTCTCTTTTTATTATTGTTGTTGAATATCTTTCAAGGAGCCTTCATGACCATTTCAATAATAATCCAAGCATGTCTTTTAGAACTCAAGGTGGTTTTCCTGTCTCTCATCTTAGTTTTACTCATGATTTCATTATCTTTTGCAATGCCTCTATTCATCACATTAAAAATATTAAGAATTTTTTAAATAAGTTTGGAAATGAAAGTGGTCTCTTTCTTAATGAAGGAAAAAGTTGTTTCATTCCTTCCTCTAAAATCTCTAGTAATAAGATCAACCAAATCTTGAGAATCACTAATTTGTAGCAACAACAACTTCCTATTAAATATCTTGGTGCTCTTCTTTTTAAAGGTCAGAAAAGATCACATCTTTTTGATGAGTTAATCCAAAAAATCTCTAATAAAATTTTTGTTTGGGAATTTCATTTACTCTCATTTGGTGGTAGGCTCACTTTGATTAAGAATACCCTTAACTCCATGCCTTTATATCTTATTCAAACCATTGTGCCGACCAATTCTACAATTAACAGAATTGAGCACCTCCTTAATAAATTCTTCTGGGATTCTAACAATTCTACTAAAAGATTTGATCTCTTGGTATAAAAGTTGTGGCACTCTTGTTGAATGTGGGCTTGGCTGTAAGCCAGTAATGGAAGCTATCACTACCTTTTCTTATAAAATTTGGTTGAATTTTAGAAGCAACAATAGTCTTTGGGCTCAATTCATGACTGCTAAATATTGCTAGGGTAAGCACCCTCTCATTTGCCCTTATAAAGAGGGAGATTCTCATGTATGGAAAAGACTTTGTTCCATCAAATGGGAGGCTGAATCCTTAATTTGTTGGGGGATTAACTATGGAACTTCCTTCTTTTGGCAAGATAATTGGATTGGCAGTGGCTCTATTGATGATTTACTTTCTACCCACTCCACTGCTGCCATTAAAATGAACTCTTTCTGGCAGAACAATAAGTGGGACAATAATAAGCTTTCTGACTATATCCCTATCTCTCTTTTAGATAAGTTTACTACCATCTCTATCATCCCTAGCAATCATGATCTGATTCTTTCTCAGCTTTCTTAAATCGGTGACTTCAACCTTAAAGATGTCTGGATTCATATTAGAGAAGCTCATGATTTCTCTAATGTATTTTTTAAACTTTGGAATAACACTATCCCTATTTCTTACTTTATTCTAACTTGGAGAATTTTGAAAAATTTCATCCCTATTGATTCCTTGATGTGGGGTAAAGGTTTTCACTTACCTTCAAAATGCTACTGCTGCTTTCACATTGAGAATGTCAATCATGTATTTGTTAACGGAGCCATTGCTTCCAAACTTAGGGTTTGGTATGATGAATTTTATAATATTGACAAATTCAATGGCTCCTTAACTCTTTATCAACTTCTAGAGGTTTATTTTGAAAACACTATTAAAGGACACATTAAAGTGATAACTGCTATCACTCTTATATGGTTTATATGGATGGACAAAAATGATGCAAAACATTGTGGGATTCCTATGAATCATAAGAGGATAATTGCTAGAATTAAAGATAAAATCCATGCTTTATTTAATGCCAGTTTAATTAACTACAATCAATTTAAAGGTTGTAAATTTGTGGCCAATAAAGGGTTTTAACTGGACCATCCCAATCAGTAAGATGATAAGCTTTTTTATTGGAAAAAACCTCATGATAATATTATTAAAATTAATTTTGATGGCTCCATTTCTCAAAATGCATCTGGCTGTGGTGGAATTTTCATAAACCTTAATGGTAAAGTTTTATGTGCCTTTGTTTATCCTCTTACTACATGTTCTGTTCTCTTTGCGGAGCTAATGGCTATTAATAAAGCTATTGAGATTTTCCTACAAAAAGGTTGGCTCAATATTTGTATTGAGGTGGATGCCTGATAGATGTTGACTTCCACCAAAGTGGGAAATTTAGAATTACCTCCTAAAGCATACTAGAGCTCTCCTATCTCAACTCTATTTTAAAATCATTCATGTTTGGCATGAAGGTAATGCGTGTGCTGATTACCTTGCTAATTTGGTTGCTAGATTAGATGGAATAAAATTCTTTGATTAGCTAACACTTCCTATACATTTGTGGATTGGTTAATTTGGACAATAATGGACTTCCTATCTTAGAAACTAATTTCATCCAATGTTTTGGCCTAATTACAAATTGTATTACTTTGTTTTAACTATATGGTCATCTTTTGCTTATCTTTTGTTTATTATTGTTGCTCCTCATCATTTTGTTGATGCGTTTCCCTGATAATCTTTTCTGGTTCTATTGTGATCTCTAGCATCTGTTGGCTTTCTAATTATCCAATCTCAGACTGTTGTTTCCCTTGCTAATGGAAATGTGCTTCCTGTTTCCCTAATTTGTTGGATGGAGATGTCTTATTTTCTAATCTGTAGGGACGGACTGCTTGCCATTAATACTATTTTTTGGGACTTACTATATTTTGCTTTTCTTTTCACGATTGAGACTGTTTCTCTTTTTTTTCCTGTGCCTATTCTCAAATTGTTTTTTATTGCTACTGTATTGGAGGCTCATGTCTTTGTTGTTGGTTTGCTATGATTTGCACCTTCATGGTGGGCCCTTCTTTATTTGTATCTTCCCTCTTAAATAGGGTTGTGCTTTTTGCTCACCACCCCCTTTCTCAACCTGTAAGGGAAGAATGTTTAATTTACCTGTTATTACTACAATTTATTTGCAAGATTGGATTTGCTTCTTGCCTTCCTTTCATCCTGATTTTACTGATGATGTTGGATTAGATGATGGTCTACTTTTCCTTATCTTGAAGGATTTTAATGATGGTTCTCTTCTGATCCCCATTTTGGGTCTATGTAATACTACTGTTATTGACTGGATTACCCTCTGTTGGGTGCAATATTTGGTTTGCTATCGTGGTTTGCAGACTTGGTTGTTGGATGAATGGATTATCGAGTTTTATGCCCCAAGTTGCTTCTGGGGTTGTATCTCTGATTGTTTTTGTGTTGTTTGTGGTGGGGTGCATCTTATCACCTGCAGCTTGTGGTCTATCTAATCTGCTACTGCATTCCCATCTTGGTTCTATTATGACTTGTGTAGTTCTTATTGTGTTTACATTATTAACTTGATGTTTGTTAGCATCTGCATTGTTTATTCTGAATGGGTATCCTTTTATGGCATGTATTCCTGGCTTGTAAGTTTCATATGATTTGGGATGGTGTTATTTACATGCTCATTAATATGCTTAGCAAGATTTCAGCTGGCTTTTTAGCCAGTTGTCTATTGTTTCTATCTTATGCCTGGCCTTTTCTGCTATCTACTTGTGGTGGGTTTTCCTGCTGGCTTAATTTTACTTTTGGATCTGGTATTAATAAGGTGGATGTGGCCAAGATAGTTCATTTTTATATGGGTAGGGATTCTCATGCTATGGTGACTATAGTGGTGATACTTATCCCCATTCTGCTCTTTATTATCCCCTTTTCTGTAGTGTATATGGCTTTGTTTAGGTTTGCAGGTACTAAGGCTCATAAGACTTTCAACAAATGGCTGCTATCTTCCCATAGGTTTGTAGGCTATGATGGCTGTGATGATTTCATTCCTTTTGGTTTGGTAGTAGCTCTTGTGATGTAACCCTTCCGCTGAAGTTTGGATGCTCATATCTGCATCTGCCCCAATTTGGTGTGACTGAGCCTGAGCCTTCTCTCACACACTTCTCTATAATTTTTCTCAATTTATGCTACTTTTACCTTCCACTTTGTTTGTATTACTCTAACTGTGCTAATTTTACCTTTCTACATATTTGCATATGCATTTTTCTCTTTCTCTTGCTGGTTTGCTCCTAGTGGCATGCATTCTCTCATCCCCCGATGAGCTTTTTTGGATCTATCCATTGGCTTCTCTATGTTAATCATTTTGTATCTTTTGCTTCCATTTTCTCTTTTATTTTGCTTTTGGATGTACTTAGATAGGGGATTTACTCTCTAGGCTGAATGTAGCTCTTTCAACAGTAGTTTTGGAGTTTATACCCTCTTAAGGATCTTGTAACCCTCTTTTTGTGGCAATAAAATCCCCCCTATATGGGGTTTCAAAAAAAAAACACTAAACCCTAAACCTTAAAAACTTAGAAACCCAAACCTAAACTAAATAAAACATAAAAACAAAATAAATAAATAAAATCTAAAATTAAATAAAATAATAAGATAAAATAAAATAAAAACATAAACTAAAACTGAAACCAAAACTAAAAAATAAAATAAAATAAATAATAAAAATAAACTAAAATAAAATAAAGAAAAACCTAAACTAAACTAAAAATAAAATAAACCTAAGAATAAAAAACCTTAATAAAATAAAAACAAAATGTAAAATAAAAACTAAATAAAAACCTAAACATAAATTAGAATCTGAAACCTAAAATAAATAAAAAATAAAAGAAACTAAACTAAAAACCTAAATTATAAACCCTAAACCTTAAACTCTAAACTTGTACCCTAAACCCTACCATAAACCCAAACCCTAAACTGACCCTAAACTAAACCCTAACACTAAACCCTCTAGCTAAATCCACAAACCCTAAACCATAACATTAACCCTAAACCACGGACCTCAAAACCTAAAACTGAGCACAAACCTAAACCTAAGCAAAATAAAACATAAAAATAAAATAAATAAATAAAATATAAAATTAAATAAAATAATAAAATAAAATAAAATTAAAACTAAAATTAAAACTTAAACCTAAATGAAAAAATAAAATAAAACATATAATAAAAATAAACTAAAATAAAATAAAGAAAAACCTAGACTAAACTAAAAAACTAATAAAAAATAAAATAAAACAAAAGTAAAATACAAATAAAATAAAAAATAAAATAAAATAAAACAAAATAAAAAAACTAAACCTAAAATATAAACCTAAAAAAATAAATAAAAAAATAAAATCAAAACTAAAAAATCTAAACCTAAATAAAATAATAAACTAAAATAAACCTAAAATAATATAAACTAAAATAAATAAAAATAAAACCTACCTTAAATTAAACCTAAACCTAAACCCAAAATAAAATAAATAAACTAAAATAAACCTAAACCTAAAATAAAAATAAAACCTAAAATAAACCTAAAATAAAACCTAAAACCTAAACCTACAAAAATGAAACAAAAACCTATTCATAAACCTAAAATTAAAAAATAAAACTCAAACCTAAGAAAGAAAATAAAATAAAACTCAGGTATAAAAATAAACTAAAACAAAATTAGATAGAAAACTGGATATAAATAAACTAAACTAAATAAAAATAAATTAACCTAAATAAAAAATAAAAAATAAAATAAATTAAAATAAATAAAAGATAAACTAAATAAACCTAAATATAATGGTTTACTTAATTTTAGAAAAAACACTAAACCCTAAATCCTAAACAATATCTTAAAAACCCTAAACTTGCTCTATCCCCAGGCCCTGGCGTTGACCAAACCTAAAACAAAATCTTAAATCCTAAAAAACCATACCATGATCAGGCCATGACCCTTCCCAAACCCTAAACCTAAATTAACCTTGAGTCTGACCCACTAAACCCTAAGGCCACAGGCCTAAACTCCTAAACCTAAATCCTCCTAAACCTGGCTATACTCACCTGACCTGGGCTCACTAATCCTGACACTACTCCCTCCCAGTCACAATACAGATCCTGGGCCCTAAACCCTAAACCTACATACCACTAAATCCTATATATATAATAAACTTACTTGGATAAACTAAAACCAAATTAAACCTAAACCTAAACTAAATAAAATGTAAATTGATAAAATAAACTAAAATATAAATAATGGCTAACTAAAAAAATAAAGCCTAAGAATAAACTTAAATTTAATTAAAATTAAATGTAAAATTAAAATTAAACCTAAAAATACCTAAGACAAAGATAAAATAAAATCAAAACAACTTACTAAACATAAACTCTGGGTTTGATTTAATAAAGTCTATACCCTATTCTACTAAACCCTCCCCACTCTACCCTGGCCTAACCACTGAGCCTAAGCCCTCTACCTAAACAGGCTAAACCCTGGGCCATAATATCTTGTCAACCTACTGATGGCCCAGGCCCTGGGCCACACACTACCTTGGTGGTTTGTAGGCCCTCCTGACCTGATCCTGATCACTGATCCCGGAAACCTGACCTGGGCCTTAACTCACTGGCTGGCCCTGGGCCCTGATCTGGGACTGACCTATATTGGGCCCTACTGGCCCTACCATTAAGGCCCTGTAAACTGGGCTCCACAGGCCCTGACCTGACAGGCCTCCTGACACAAACTGGGCCATCCATAAAGATCCCTGGGCCACTGAGGCTAAATCTTGGGCCACCCTAATGCCTAAAGGACCTCTGACCCTACCCACAACCTAAACTCTAAGATCAAACACTGGAGTCTTACCTAAACTGAGCCTAAACTGGCCAGACCTGAATGACCTGACCCTAAACCCCCAAAAAATTTAAACCTCAAATCCTAAACTACTCTGACTTTTAAACCCTCACTCTAAAACAGAGCTGACTAAATAAACATAAAATAAAATAAAAAAAAAACTTAAATAAAATAAAATAAAATAAAAATAAACTAAACTTAAAATAAATAAAATAAAATAAAATAAACTAAAATAAAATAAGAAAACTTAAACTATTATAAAATAAAATAAATCTAGGATAAAATTCTTAATAATAAAATAAATGTAGAAAAATAAAATAAACCTAATTATATATAATAAAAACTAAATTAAAACCTAGACCTAAAATATAAACCTAAAATAAAACCTAAAAAAATAAAATAAAATAAAACCTAAACTAAACTAAAAAAACTAAATTAAATAAAATAAAATAAACTAAAATAAATAAAATTTAAAATAAAATAAACTAAAATAAATCAAACCTAAACCTAAAATAAACTATACCTAAACCTAAAACTAAACCCTAAATATAATAAAATAATCTAAAAATAAACTTAAACCTGAACTAAAAAATAAAACCTAAAAATAAACATAAAATAAAAACTTAAAACCTAAACCTACAAAAATAAGATTAAACCTAAACTAATTCTAAAATAAAGAATAAAACCTAAACCTAAAAATAAAATACAAATAAACTCATTAAAATAAACCTAAAACTAAATATAAACCTAAATAATAAACTAAAATAAAAACCTAAACAAAAATAAATTAACCTAAAATAAATAAACTAACCTAAATAAAAATAAAAATGTGAAATAAAATAAAATAAATAAAAAATAAACTTAATAAACTAAATAAATCTAAACCCTATAAATTTAAAATTAAAACCCTAAACAAATCCTGAGCCACTAACTTGCATTTAACCTAAACCCTAAATGATACCTATCCTAACCTAAACCTAAACCCTAAAACCCTAAGTTGTATGCCTCATAAACTTTACCAAACCACTCCTAAACATAAACCCTAAACACTACTCCAAACCATCAAAACCCAAACCCTGACCCTAAATCCTACCACCTAAACCCAGGCCCTACCATCCCTACCCTAAACATTAACCCTACCCTAAAACCATCACTACCATAAACACTAAACCATAACTAAACCTAAAAAAGCTAAATAAATAAATCCTAAATAAATAAATAAAACTAAACATAAATAAAATATAATAAACCTAAGAATAAAAACTAAAATAAAATAAAATAAACATAATAAAATAAATTAAATTAAAAATATAATAATAAAATAAAAAACGGACCATAAACTGGTGGCTGGGTTTTAATTAAAAAAAACTTAAGCAAAGTGCTTGTTTAATTTAAAGCTACCACTCTACCCAAAAGATAAAGAATCAAATCTTCCTACACCAGACCCTAAAAAAACTAGGCTCTAACTGACATGGACATTATTCCTTGTTGGCCCAGGCCCTCCCCTGGACCCTGGACCCTAGCCTGAGCCACTGACCTGACACCCTACTTGTGCCCCTCCAAACTACTTCCTAAACCCTACACTACCATAAAACCACACACTCACCTAAGTGAACCACACTGACCCAATTATCATTAAAATACTGGACATAAATCTCCCTACCCTGGGCCCTCCTCAAACCTAATACATAACCCAACCCTAAACCCTGACACTAAACCACAAGCCACCAAAAAAAAAACTAAATAAAATAAAATAAAAAAATATACAAATAAAATAAAATATACCTAAGAATAAAAAAGCATAAATAAAATAAAAACTAAACATAAAATAAAAATAAAATAAACCTAAAATAAAATAAAATAAAAACTAAATAAAAACCTAAACTACCGGTTTACTAAATTTTAAAAGAAACCATAAATCATAAACCCTAAACCCTAAATCCTAAACCCTAAACCCAAAAACTAACCATAAACCAAAGAGGTTTGGATTGGCTCCAAAAAATTTGGATATAGTCAAAAAGTCAAATTTGAAAATTTTCCTTTCTTTTGCACTCCTTTGAGATTCACGCACGCGATCACTTAGCATGCTTTGTGCTTCATCTAACCTCGAAAAAATTTACCACGAATATGAATACCATTAATGGGCTGGAAAAAAATACTACTCTAGCATATGTGCCTAAAATACTCAAAAGAACCTCTCCTCCCTACACCTCTAGATCTGTCTAGTGGAAAACCCCTCGACCTTGATACTAAAAGCGCCATTGAGGGTGTGATGATATCAATGGCAACTTACCTAACCTCATCCCTACTAATAATGTCGATTTCCCATGATAGCTCTTTGCTTCATTTAAATCCTCTTGAAAATCTGAATGGTAGCCTTATATTAGACAATTAAACAATTTGAATGAGAATCATATAATGGACCAAAATAATGATGACCCTATGGCTTCAGAACATATTGAGAAAGATATTTGTATTATGAATGGTGTTAGAACTTCCCCATCTATTTCCCTTCAGAGTGATAATCAATTGAACCCAATTTCTCACACTCATCATTCTGGAAGAAGGTGAAATCCCTCTTCTAAAACATTGATAGATTCTTCTACTATTTTGAACCCAAAATCTATCACTTTCTAATGGAGATAATTTAGACTCTAATAGACCCTTTCAAATTGTTAAAAACAAAAAACCCTACAAAGCAAAATTTTCTAATAATAACCTCACTAGAACCACTCTCTCTTCTTCCACCCCACACAAGTAATGTGTCATCATTTCTCTCCTCTCTTTCCTTTCTTTTTTCCTTTTTCCTTCTAGTTGTCCCCTTATGATTAATTTTCTTATTTGGAATATCCGGGGTTGTGGGTCTCTTCCTGTCCGCAATCATGTTAGGAGTCTATGTCGTGTTCATAATATCAAGTTACTTATTCTTACTGAACCCTTCATTAATTCTTCTAAGATTGCTTTTGTCGCTAGATCCCTTGGCTTTCATAATTTCTTCTTTAATCTTAATAATAAAATTTGGTGCTTTTGGCACAACTCCATCACCATTTCCATCATTGATGATCTTGACCAATTAAATGTCAAAATCTCCTTAGGTGACTTATCGACTTTTGGCTCTTTTATCTATGCTTCTTGTAATAAATGGTAGGAACATCCTTTGGAATCACTTGCACCTTTGCTTCCTCGGCTAATCTTCCCTGGTTGGTTGGAGGTGATTTCAATACTATCATAGCTAGTTCAAAAGAAGGGAGGATGTTCTCTAACCTTCATTCCATGGAGGACTTCTCAAATATGATCCTTGATTGTAATGTCGACGACATTGGTTTCAATGGGTCTAACTTCACGTGGCACAACTCTAGACTTTGGCAACGTCTTGATAGGATCCTTTTTAATTCTCTTTGGATCAATCAGTGGCCTACTACCATTGTTGAGCATTTGAGCAGAACTTTGTCTGACCATGCTCCTCTTTTGATTTCCTTCAAAAATCCCCCCCCACTAACCCGTCTACTCCCTCTCCTTTCAAATTTCAAAATATGTGGACCCAACATAGTGACTTCATCAATGTCGCTCTCACTAATTGGATGGCCCCTATTTTCCTGGATAATTCTATTAAAGGTATGACTCGTCTTTGGCTTAAGCTCAAAAGACTAAAACAAAATCTCAATTGGTGGAACAAACACATTTTTAAAAACCTTTCCACAAATCTTAAAGCTATGGAACAAGCGGTTTGTTCTCTTGAAGAGGCTGTCTCAACTGATCCCAGTAAACTTGAGGAGTTGAACATTGCCAAGAATAACTTGGTTAATTATCAAAACATGGAAAAAACCTATTGGCGTCAAAAAGCCGCAAGCAAACATATTGCTGATAGTGATAGAAACACCAGGTATTTTCATGCCATTTGTAATAAATGGAAAGCCTTAAACTCAATTAAGAAAATTAAGAACTCTAATGGTGAATGGATAATAATAATGATATTAAGGATTACATCATTTCCAAACTTTATTAAATTCTAATCCGTTCTTTGGGAACTTTATCAAACACCCATCTTATCCCTTCTATGATTACGGTGAGGATAATCATTTACTCACTATGTGTCCTTAGAAGGAGATTAGTAATACTCTTAAGAACATGAACACCTCATTCGTCTGTGGCTATGACCCACTTCTTTCATTGTTGGCCATTTATTAAAACCTAGTTGATGCTTGTATTGATTTCTTTAATGGCAATCCTATTCCAAATACTTTTCAAGCACTTGTCCTTATTTCCAAAACTAATCTCTTGAAACCAGTCTTTTGTAACTCATTGCTAAATTAATAAATAATTCTTCATCTCTCCCTGTTGCATAACCAATATCGTTATTGCTGGTTCATGACATTGATGTCCCTTCAAAAGGCGCCAAATCTCTTGATTTTCTCTTTAGGATTTTCTTTTCGATTTTATAGATTATAAAAGGTGTATCACAAATGTTTGGTTTTTGGTTATCATGAATGGTGAGTCCATAGGTTTCTTTCCTTCTAGCCATGGTTTGAGGCAAGGTGACCCACTATCACCTTCTCTCTTTTTTATCTATTGAATACACAAGGAGCCTTAACGATCTTTTCACTAATAATCCTAATATGTCTTTTAAAACTCATGGAGGTTTCCCTATTTCTCACCTTAGCTTTGCAGATGATTTCATTATCTTCTGCAATGGCTCCCTTCAACATGTTAAAACCATTAAGAACCTCCTAAATGATTTTGGTAAAGTTAGTGGTCTTTTTCTTAATGAAGGAAAATGCAATTTTATTCCTTCAACTAAGATTCCTCCTAATAGACTTAACCAAATATCCAGAATTACTAATTTTAAACAAAATCAACTTCCTCTTAATTACCTTGGGGCTCCGCTTTTTAAAGGCCAAAAAAGATCACACCTTTTTGATGATCTAATTCAGAAAATTTCTAACAAAATCTCGGTTTGGGAATTTCATTTACTCTCTTTCGATGGTAGGCTTACCTTGATCAAGAGCACTCTAAATTCCATGCCTATATACCTTCTTCAAACCATTGTGCCTACCAACTCTACCATCAATAGAATTGAGCGTCTCTTAAAAAAAAATTTTTGGGAACCAATACCTCCTCTAAAAGAATGCCGGTCATCTTGGTCTAAAGTTGTGGTACTCTTGAAGAGGGAGGTGCAGGATGTAAATCCATCAAAGAAGTTATCAATGCCTTCTCCTACAAACTTTGGTGGAATTTTAGGAGCAAAAATAGTCTTTGGGCGAATTTCATGACTACTAAATATTGCCAGGGTAGACAACCTCTCATTTGTCCCTTTAAATAGGGTGATTCTCCTGTGTGGAGAAGACTTTGTTCTGTCAAATGGGATGCAGAATCCTTAATTTTTTGGGGCATAAACTCTAGCAATTCCTTCTTTTGGCAAGACAAGCTGAGTGGTTGTGGATCCATTGATGACTTACTCTACACTCACTCCACTTATTAGAGTAAATTCATTCTAGCAAAACCACAAGTGGAACACTAATAAGATTCTTGATTCTATTCCTACCACTTTCTTAAATATGATTACTAATATTCCATCATCCTCTAACAATCATGATCAGATTATCTTTAAGCTATCTCATAATGGGATTTCAACCTTAAAAATGTGTGGCTTCACACTAAAGACACTCAGATTCTTCTATTGTGTTCTCCAAAATTTGGAATAATAATATCCCTCTTCTTACTCTTCTAACTTGGCGTATCCTAAAAAACTTTATTCATGTTGACTCTTTGTTGTGGGGTAAAGGGTTTTATTTACCCTCTAAATGTCAATGTTGTTCTCATATTGAGAATGTCAACCATGTTTTTTTTTAATGGGGCTATTGCCTCTAAAATTTGGATTTGGTATGACGATCTATTCAACATGTCAATTTTAATTGTTCTTTTCCTTTATATCAACTTCTTGAAGTTTACTTTGACAATGCAACTAAAGGTCACATTAAAATCATAATCGCCATTACTCTTATTTGGTTCATATGGATGGACCGAAATGAATCTAAACATCGTGGGATTCGTATGAATCACATGAGGATTATTGCTAGAACTAAAAACAAAATTTGTGACTTGGTTAAAGCCAATTTAATTCATCACAAAATATTTTAAAAGTAAATCTAGCCAATAAAGCTGGCCTCAACCTCCAAACCCGGCCTTACTATCGAAATGATAGAATGGTTTTGGAAAAAACCTCTTGATCATATTATTAAAATTATCTTGATGGCTCTCTCTCATATGGCTCTGGTTGTGGAGGCATTTTAGGATTCTAAGGGTATAGTCTATGTGCATTTGCTTATCCCCTTATTTCCAACCTTGTCCCTTATCTTGAGCTTATCCACAAAGCTCTAGAAATTTGTCTTCAAAATGGTGGCTTAATATTTGGATAGTGGTGGCTCTTCTTGATTGAACTTTTGACTTCTACCAATATGAGCAACGCTTGTGTACTACCTCCTCAAGCAAACTAGGGCTCTTCTTCTCTCTAATTTTACCATCACTCATGTTTGGCATGAAGGTACGCTCTGTTGATTACCTTGCAAATCTGGGTGCGAGATTAGACAGTATCATCTTCTTTGATCAATTTACATTACCCAAATACTTGTGTGGTCTAGTTAACTTGGACAATTATGGGCTTCCTTACCTCAGAATCTAATTCTCCTCTTCATCTCCCTTTTTATTGGTTTTCGGTTTCCTTGTGTTCTCTATGCATACTCCTCATAGATACCATTGCTGTCATGTGCTCTTTGCCATAACTTGCTGTCTTTATTCCTTCTCCTTTAGTTGAAGAATTCTATTTTTGGAATTTACAATATTATGGGGAGATGTTGAACTATATGCACATCAATATCTTAAATTGGAACCCAGTTGAGCCTTGTGTTTTTGTTACGGGTTTTATAACCAATCCCACTTGGGACTTTAATTTCATTGATACATTCATTCTAAACCGAGAGAATTAACCATGTTGGAGGAAGTTATCTATTTTGATGGGCTTAGATTTTAGTACTAACTTCTTTAACCAATTTTTCTCTCGACAATATGGCTTGGAGCATTGCTACTACCTATGTTGCTTCTAAACAGCATTAGTGTGCATCATCTTTGGTTGCAATTTTATTTTGATGATTATAGTATTTCTTTGGCGATGCTTACATTCCTTGGGACTCTTTCCTCCTTAAAGGCCTAATTCATAAAGGTTTAATACTTATCTTTGAAAGGATTTTGGTTGGCTGTTGGGCTTTAGGACTTTTGTAGGTGTCCTTGCTTATATAATGCTTAACCTCAATGCTTTCACCAAGGGAAGAAGTTGTAATACTACGGTCTCTTTTAATGGTTATTTTGAAATCCTTATACTGGAATGGATTGGGCTTAATTACTTTTTGGGTTTTGGAGGTTTGCTACCATGGTTGTTTGTTGATTTGTTTGTTGATTTGTTTGTTGATTTGGTTTTTTAATCACTTTGGGTTGAGCTGCTGATTTTTTTATTTGCTTCTCTAGTTTTCCTCCTGGCTTTTGCCATCTTTCTTGTCTTAGCAAGTTCTGGTTTTGGACCTTTATTGCGCTAATATTCCGCTAATGATGTCTTCTTATATCCCACAGGAATGGATTTCCTTGTTGGCTCCTTTTGGTTCTTATGTTTACCCTCTTTCGTTTTTATTTTTTGTTCTTGTTGTCAACATTTGGGTTGATCTTTGGACTTTACTACAATTGTTTTCACCCTTCTTGCTTTGAGAGATCATGAAAGTCACGAATACCATTCTACTCTTCGCTTATATGTAACCAATGGTCTACATCCTATATGCTACCGATTATGTCACAATATCCTTGTACCGCTTAATGTGACAAAGCAACTGCTATAACTGCTTGCTCTTAGACTATTGAGAACCTCTTGGTTGCAATTTGCTTTATTGCTGTTATTTTGCTGTTTGGGATATCCCACCTCTACACTAATATCTCTTTGCAGAAATGGAATTATGTTATTTTTTCAATACTAGTCTTGCTATTTTTGGTCTTGCTTTCCATGATCAGCAGGTTTGGAGTTTTTCAAGGGATTATCATTATGCATCTGCCGAGATTGTGGCACCGCTACTCAGAAATTGTCCATGCCGCTATTTTCTCGGATTCCGATTGCTAACACTGGATGTTGTTTTTCCTTCCGTTGTTCTCTCATCCTATGCTATGATTGGAACATGTACAACTTGAAGCACATTTATTTGTTATGCTTGGAATTAAGCAATGATTTATCTTATATGCATAATTGGGTTATTGACAAACCCACTGGTTATTATTATCATTACCCTTGGCGTAATTGTGGTTAATAAGCATCGACAATCGACCGATTTCTCTGAATGTCACTTACTGGATAGGCTTATGGTGGGGAGCTATTCATTATCTATCCTTTCCTTTACCGATATATGTTTATGGGTGGAATCTTGGCCTTGTTGGTTTTAACGCTTGTTTGTTGGTCGATCTGGATCAATACCCACCTTATCGCTCAGGGTTTTGGATTATTTTGTGCAAGTCTCTATTGAAGTTGCTGATTGCTTGGTAGATTTTGCTTTGTACCACCTTACTGGTTTATTCTATGCCTATCATTGGAATTCATTGATCTACCTTTTCTGCTACTATTTACTTCATCCTTTATCTATAAAACTTGTATCTATTATTTTGATTATACTGGATGAGTGGCATCATGGCAAGCTAACTGGTTTTGCTATTTTGGTTGTCTCTTGTCTTGGAGATTTACCTTTTGTTTTACCTTGTCACCTGGTTCTTTTCCTTGTTGGTTGTAGATTTTCGTGGTCTCATGCCCCAAAGTCGCTGACATTCTGCCCCCGGTGAGGGTTTTTGGTGATTTATGTCTGATTTGCTACCTTCAGGATAACTGTTTTTATGCTTTATTTATCTGTTTATCTATTATTGCCATGTCTACTATGATTGAGGAGTTTTATGGCCAATTTGCTGTATCTTCCTATCTTGATGTTACCGCCTTTAACTATATTTTTGATTTTAATCTTGAGACTCATCCCAATTCACTTGTTGATTTTTTTTATGGCGGGTTCCAATGATGTATTAGTTATTTGGTTGTTGGGTTGGCTTTCGATTACTTGCATTTTATCGCCTATTTTTCTGACGCATCACCTACTTTGACCGGTTGGTGCACCTTATGAGCGCTTTACTCGAATGAATGGTATTATGGCTTAGTCCCTTCCTACCGGATGTTGTTTTCCGCCTTTGTTCTCTGGATTGATTGTTGATATGGATTATCTGAATGGGGGCCCTAAATCTTGCTATTGGAGCTCCTGCTCTAACAATTTTTTCTGGGTGCTTATTTCGGTTGGTTGCAGTTCATTCCCTGTGTTGACCTATGCTATCTTCCTGTACTATTGCTTTCTCCAAGACATAAATAAGGGGATTGTTTCCTGGGTTGTTTTCTTGACCAAAGATTCATTTACATATCATGTGATTGGGATGGTGTTAAGTATAAGCTCATTGACTTATTTAATGGTTTTCAGAAGTTGTCTCCTCTGTAATTTTCTTATGGAGGGATATGTCAACTAATTTCTTTCCTAATATGGCTATTCATGAGACTCTGGCTAAGATGGCTCACTCACTTATGTTTATGTATTCTCATGTCAAGATGACTATATTGATGATATTTTTCTTGAATGAGACTCTATCCTTCAGCTCTTAAATAATTACCTATATATTTTAGATATGATTTTTCTTAGGTTTGCGTGTAATAAAGCTCACAAGAATATCAACAACTGGTGCTTCTATGATGGTATGGATGATCTCACTCTATTGGTTCTAGTAGCTCATGTGATGTAACCCTTCTCGAAGTTTGGATGCTCATACTTGCATCGCCCCAACAGATGTGATTGAGAGCCTTCTCTATCACAATTCCTTTTAACATACTCATATTATGTTATTTTCTTCTAACTTTTGTCTATTACCTTAACTATTCTAATCTCCTCTTATTATAACTTTGGTGTGATTCTCTCCTTCTGCAGTGTCCGCTCATTTCATACATTCCCACATCCTCCAGAGCATTGGCCTTAATCTTACTTTAGCTTATTATGTTAATCATCTTGTATCTTTTGATTATTTTTATGCTTTCTTTTACTCTTGGATGTACTTAGATAGGGATTTACTTAGGCTAATTGTAGCTCTTTGAGCTTGAGTTTAACCCTTTTTAAGGACCTTGTAACCCTCTTTTTTGTGGCAATAAAATACCCCAACATGGGGCTTCCTTAAAAAAAAAAAAAAACTAACCATAAATCTTAAACCTAAACTTACAATCGTAAACCCTAAACCCTAAAAGACCATAAACCAAACACCCAAAATGCAAAACCCAAAACCATAACTAACCTAAACCTAAACCCTAACTAAACCTAAACCTAAACCTTTAACCTTAAACCTAAAACCTAAAACCTTAACCCCTAAACTAAACCATAACCCAACCTAAACTAAATATTAACTAAACCATAAAACTATACTTAAACTAAACTAACTTAAACCTTAAACTAAACACTAAACCTAAACTAACTAAACTTAAAATAAAAACTAAACTAAACCTAAAACTAAACTAAACTTAAACCTAAAACTAAACTAAATTTAAATTAACCCTAAAACTTAAAAATTAAACACTAAACCCTAAACACTTACTAACCCTAAACCCTAAATCCTAAAGTAACCCTAAACCCCAAACCCTAAACTTTAAACTAATCTAAAACTAATAACCTAAATAAAACCTAAACTAAAGCTAAACTAAACCCTAAACCCTAACCTTAAACCTTAAATTCTAAAATCCTAAACCCTAAAACCCTAAATCATAAATCCTAAACCCTAAAAACCTAAAAAGCTAAACATAAACTAAATAAAACCTAAAAGTTAAATAAATAAAAAATTCTAAACATAAATATAATAAAAAAATTAAAAATCTAAACATAAAAATATAATAAAATAAAAAATAAAAATAAACTAAAATGAAATAAAGAAAAACCTAAACTAAATTAAAAAAATATAAAATAAACCTAAGAATAAAAACTTTAATAAAATAAAAACTAAACGTAAAATAAAAATAAAATAATCCAAAAATAAAATAAAATAAAAATCTAAATAAAAATCAAAACCTAAAAATAAATATAAAATAAAACCTAAACCATAAACTAAAAAAAAACTAAACCTAAACTAAATAAAATAAAATAAACACAAATAAATAAACCTAAAAACAAACTAAACTAAAATAAATAAGACCTAAAACCTAAAACTAAAATAAACCTAAACCTAACTTTAACCTAAACCCTAAATAAAATAGCAATACGTAACTGAACGAAGTATTAAAATATACCTAAAATAAATAAACTAACCTAAATAAAAAATAAAATAGACCTAAATAAAAATAAAAAATAAAATAAACTAAAATAAATAAAAAATAAACTAAATAAACATAAACCTACTGATTTACTTAATTTTAAAAAAACACTAAACCCTAAATCCTAAACCATAAATCTTAAACCCTAAACCTTAAACCTTAAAACTAACCATAAACCCTAAACCTTAAACCTACAATCCAAAACCCTAAAAAACCCTAAACCCCTAACCTTAAACCATATTCCCTAAACCATAAACCCTAAACCTTAAACCCTAAACTTATAACCCTAAACCCTAAACACTAAACACCAAAACACCCTAAACCTTAAACCCTAAACCCTAAAATCTAAAAACCTTAAACCCTAAAGCCTAAAATAAACTAAACCCTAAATCCCTAAAACCTAAAATAAAATTGGATGCTAAACCTAAACCCTAAATAAACCAAAAAGTTAAACTAAACAAAATAAACCTAAGAAATTAAATAAAACGGACATAAATAAAATAAAATAAACCTAATAAAAAAGGCTTAAGTAAATTAAAATGTAAAATAAAAAATAAACCCAAAATAAACCTAAAAAATTAATTAAAACCTAAACCTAAACTAAATGTCTGGTTTTCTAATTTAAAAAAACTAAACCCTAAACCTAAACTAAACCCTAATCCCTGAACCCTAAACCCTAAACCCTAAAAAACCCTGTGCAAACCTAAACCCTAAACTAAAACCCAAAACCTAAACACTAAACCCTAAGCCCTAAACCTAAACCCAACCTAACCTAAACCCTAAACCCTAATCCTAAAATAAAACCATAAAACCATAAACCCTAAACCTAAATCTAACCTCTAAATCTAAATCAACCTAAACTAAAAAACAAACCATAAATACTAAACCTTAAACCCAAAACCCTAAACCCTAAACCCGAAACCCTAAACCCTAACCTTAACCTTAAACCCTAAATTCTAAATCATAAACTCTAAAACCCTAAATCCTAAGCCCTAAACCCTAAGCCACTAAACCCTAAACCCTAAACTAACTCGGCACTCTGTCTCTGGTGATTCTCTGGCGATTTTGTGTTCCCGTGCTTTTTCCTACATTTTGGCTGCATTTCGGGCTGCTCCGATCATGATCACTAATTTTTTGCTTGGTTACGCCTTAACCCTCCACTTCGTTGCTTATGTGACTCTCACTGGATCATTCAATGATGAGGCATCGCTTCGCAAATTGTGCTCATCCTCTTGATGCTGACTTTGCTCTCTCGATCCTAAAGGTATTTTGATCAATCCATCTATTGCGCTACTCAAGTCCTTTAAGGATGGTCTTCGGTAAGATCCCTAGCTCTAATGCCTCGATTTACTTAGTTTCCACATCATTCTATGGAATGATGGCTGTCATGTGCTCTGACCAGGATGTCGAGATATTAGCTAAGCCATTTGAGTTCTCTTTGGTTGGTAAATTTTCTCTACGACACCCTACTCTAGATAATATCTATTCTTTCTTCCATAGCTTAAAGCTTTTGGGAGTCTTCACTATTGGGCTGATTGATCCTCGTCATATCCTTATTCAATTATCCAATGATTTAGATTATTCTTGAGTCTTTGCTCGTCGCTCCTATTTTGTGAATAATTGTCAAATTCGGCTCTTGAAATGGTCACCCCTTTTTGATGTCCAAGAGGAATCCCCTATTGTTCCTTTATGGCTTGCTTTTCCCAACATGAGAATTCACTATGTTACTCACCAAGTTTTGTTTGTGGTTGGGGCTCTATTTAGTAGACCCCTTCAAATTGATCAAGCCACTGCCATTAGATCTCGACCATCTGTTGCATGTATCTTGGTTGAGATTGACATTACCAAAAAAATACCCTAAAGAAGTTTGGATTGGTTCGAAAAAATTTGGATATTATCAGAAAGTGGAATTTAAAAATTTCCCTGTCTTTTGCACTCATTGTAAGATCCATGGTCATGACCACTCTGAATGCTTTGTGTTACATCCTAACCTCAAAAATAATATATCACAGGATACTAATACCTCTCTTGGAACTGAGAAAACCAATAAGTTAGTTTATGTGCCTAAAGCTACTCATAATGGAACTCATCCCCGTACATCTACCCCTTTATTACCCACTGATTTGTCCTATGTAAAACACTCTGAGCTTGGAAAAAAAAAACTACTTTTGAGGTGTGTGAAGAAACTAATGAGCATTTACCTAGCACTACTCCCACTTGTAATAATTTGGCCTCTCATGACAATCCTTTGCTTCACTTGAATCTTAATGACAATTTGAAAGGGGATCTTATATTGGACCAAAATAATGTTAATCCTTTGGTGTCAAATCAAAATCAGATTATGCATCATGGTATTGAGAATGATATTTGTACTTTGAATGGTGTAAGAACCTCTCCTTTTACTTCTACAGTGATACTCAAGCTATCCCCATTTCTCATTCTTACTCATATCAAGAAGGAGAAATCACCACTAATAAAACATTGACTGATATTGCTCCAATTCTGGATACCAAAAACCAATCCCTCTCTGATGGAGATACTTTAGATACTGATAGACCCTTCCAAATAGTTATTAAAAAAATCTTCCAAAGCCAAAATAACTAATAATAACTTCACTAGAACCACACGTTCTTCTCTAACACCTCACATATAATTATGTCCTCCTCTCTTCTTTTTACATTTCCTTTTTTCCTTTTTTCTTTTATTGGTTTTCCTCCCTCAATCGCAGAGAGCCTCTATCGCACTCATAACATCAAATTACTTGTTATTATTGAGCCTTTCATTCACTCTTCCAAGATTGCCCATGTTGCTAGATCAATTGGATTTCAAAATTTCCTCTTCAATCTTAATAATAAATTATGGTGTTTTTAGAATAATTCTTCACCATTTCCATCATTGATGATATCGAATAATTGGTAAATGTCAAAATCTCTTTAGGTGAGTTTTCGGCCTTTGGTTCCTTTATCTATGCTTCTTGTAATAGAGCTAGGAAGCATTTGGAATCACTTAAGAACCTTTGCCTCTCTTAACCCACCGGTTGGTTGGGTGATTTCAACACTATCATTGCTTCTAAAGGAGGGGAGGATGTTTTCCTAACCTCCATTCCATGGAAGACTTCTCTAATATGATTCTAAATTGCAATCTGATTGACATTGGTTTTTATGGGTCTGACTACACGTGCCATAACTCTAGACTTTGGCAGCATCTTGACGGAACCATTTTTAATTCTCTTCGGATCAATCAATTACCTCTTTCCTCTGTTGAGCATTTGAGCAGAATCTTATCTGATCATGCTCCTCTTTTAATCTCTATCAAAGCTTCCCCCCTTAACTCTTCTACTCCCTCACCTTTTAGATTCCAAAATATGTGGACCCAACATGGCGATTTCACTATTATTATTTTCACTAATTGGATGGCTCCTATCCACCCGGATAATTAAGTTAAAGGTATGATTCATCTTTGGCTTAAGCTCAAAAGACTTAAACAAAATCTTAATTGGGAACAAGCATATTTTTAAAAATTTTTTTACCAATCTTAAAGCTATGGAGCAAGTTGTTTGCTCTTGAAGAGGTTGTTCTTACAGATCCCGAAAGCTCGATGAAACACCGCTAAAGATAACTTGATTAATTACCAAAATATGGAGGAAACCTATTGGCATCAAAAAGCCACTAGCAAACATATTGCCGATGGCGACAGAAACAAAAGGTACTTTCATGCTATTTGCAATAAACGAAAAGCATTAAACTCGATTAAGAAAATTAAGAACACTAATGGTGGTGGATAATATAATAATGAAATTAAGGAATCTGTCATACATCACTTTCAAAATTTATTAAATTCTAATCCTTCATTAGAAACCCCCTCCAACACACATCTTATCCCTTCTATGATTAACAATGAGGAAAACCATTTGCTTTCTTTATCCCCTAAGGAGATTAGCGATGCTCAATAGCATGAACACCGATCTTGGTCCTGATGGCTATACGACTCATTTTTTTCAGCATTGTTGGCATTTTATTAAATCTGATCTTGTTGATGCTGTTATTGATTTTTTTGATGGCAGCTCGATTCCCAGATATTTTTCATGTACTACTATTGTCCTTATTCCCAAAACTAATAACCCTGAATCTTGGGGTGATTTTAGACCTATTAGTCTTTGCACCTTTTTCTACAAACTCATTGTTAAATTAATTAACAATAGGATTAGCCCTCTACTTCCTAAAATCATCTCCCCTAATCAAACTCGCTTTGTTAAAAATAGAACCATATCTGATAATATTCTTCTCGCTCAAGAGCTGGTTCAGGACATTGATGTTCCTTCCAGAGGAGGTAATATCCTCTTCAAGCTGGACATCTTTAAAGCCTTTGACAACCACTCATGGGATTTTCTTTTTCAAATCCTCCATTTATTTGGTTTCTCTGAGAATTTTATCCGGCATATAAAAAGTTGTATCCCTAATGTTTGGTTTTCTGTTATCATGAATGGTGAGTCCCTTGGTTTCCTTAATTCAAGTCATGGTTTGCAATAAGGTGACCCTCTTCTCCTTCTCCTTTTATTATTACTGTAGAATACCTTTCAAGGAGCCTCAATGATCTTTTCACTAAAACTCCTAACATGCCTTTTAAAACTCATGGTAGTTTCCCCGTTTCTCATCTTAGCTTTGCTGATGATTTTATAATCTTTTGCAATGCCTCTCTTCACCATGTTAAAACTATTAAGAATCTCTTAAATAATTTTGGCAAAGTTAGTGGTCTCTTTCTCAATGAAAGAAAATGCTATTTTATCCCCACTGCTAAGATTCCTAACAATAGACTTAATCAAATCTCCAAAATTACTAATTTTAAGCAAAATCAACTTCCCATTAATTATCTTGGGTCTCCGCTCTTTAAAGGCCAGAAAAGATCCCATCTTTTTGATGACCTTATTAAAAAAATATCTAATAAAATTTTGATTTGGGAATTTCATTTACTCTCTTTCGGTGGTAGACTGACCTTGATTAAGAGCACTCTTAATTCCATGCCTTTATATCTCATCCAAACCATCGTGCCGACCATTTCCATCATCAAATTGAGCTCCTAAACAAATTCTTGGGCTCCACCTCCTCTAAAAGAATGCAGGACCTCTTGGTTTAAAAGTTGTGGCACTTTGATGAAGGTGGTCTTGGTTGTAAATCCATAAAAGAAGTTATCAATGCCTTTTCCTATAAACTCTGGTGGAATTTTAGGAGTAATCATAGTCTTTTGGCTAATTTTTTGACTGTTAAATATTGCCAAAGTAAGCACCCCCTCACTTGTCCTTTTAAACCAGGTGGTTCTCCTGTGTGGAAATGACTTTGTTCTATTAAATGGGATACATAATCCTTAATTTCTTGGGGCATTAACTCTGGCACTTCTTTCTTTTGGCAAGATAACTGGAGTGGATGTGATTCCATTGATGACTTACTCTCCACTCATTCCACTGCCGTTATTAAAGTAAACTCTTTCTGGCATAACAACAAGTGGAACAATAGTAAGCTTGCTGATTGTATCTCTTTTAATTTTTGACTATGGTTTCTTCTATTCCTATCACTCCAAACAATCAAGATCAGATTCTCTTTAAGCTCTCACATAATGGTGATTTCAACTTCAAAAATGTGTGGCTCCACATTAAAGATACTCATGTTTCCTCCTATGTGTTCTCCAAACTTTGGAATAACAATATCCCTACTTCTTATTCTATTCTTACTTGGCATATTCTGAAGAATTTTATCCCTGTTAATTCCTTGTTATGGGGTAAAGGTTTTCATTTACCCTCTAAATGTCAATGATGTTTCCATATTGAGAATGTTAATCATATTTTTGTCAATGGGGTCATTGCTTGAAAACTTTGGATTTGGTATGATGATCTTTTTAACACTGTCAATTTCAATGGCTCTCTTACTTTATATCAACTTCTTGAAGTCTATTTTGATAATATTATTACAGGTCACATTAAAGTCATCACCGCTATCACTCTTATCTGGTTCATATGGATGAATCGAAATGATGCAAAACATCGTGGGATCCCTATGAACCACATGACGATTATTGCTAGAACTAAAAACAAAATTCATGACTTGTTTAAAGCCAATCTTATTCATTACAAACAATTCAAAGGCTATAAATTTGTGGCCAATAAACTGGGTTTTATTCTGCCTGACCAACCTTATTATCCAAATGACACGATTATTTATTGGAAAAAACCACTTGACCACATTATTAAAATTAATACTGATGGCTTTGTTTCCCATAATGGCTCTGGTTGTGATGGCATTTTTAAGAATTCTAAGGGTATAGTACTATGGGCTTTTGCTTATCCCCTTACTTCCTACACTGTCCCATTTACTGAGCTTATGGAAGTTCATAAAGCTCTTGAGATTTGCCTCCAAAATGGCTGGCTCAATATTTGGATTGAGGTGGATGCTCTTATGCTGATTGATCTTTTGACTTCCACCAAAATGAGCGACCAATTGTACCCTCCTCAAGTAAACTAGAGCTCTTCTTTCCTAGCTGAATTTTAACATCACTCATGTTTGGCATGATGGAAATGCTTGTCACTATGCTAACCGGATCGATGGTATCATTTTCTTTGATCAACTCACCTTACCCAAACACTTGCTTGACTGTTAACTTGGATAATTTAGGGTTTCCTTATCTAACTTAAGCTAACCTTTTGATGTATACTTGGATAATTTTGGGTTTTGTCGCTATTTTCCCTTACTCCCACTGGATTGGGCTTTCATGTTTGCCTCTCTTTGTTTCTACTTTGTTTCTCCTCTCTTCGCCCTTGCTACTAGTCTATTTTTGTGATCTGAAAGGTCTTATTTTGGGACTGTTTCCATATTGTTGTCTTATGACTTATGGCTATTTTATGATTCTCGATTTTCCTGTTGGTTTTATTATCACCCTATTTTGATCACACATGTTTGTAGCTCTTCATCCCGGGTTCTCATTTGTCATAGGAATTCTCCACTTTTATTTTGGGCTTGTTTTTATGATCTCATACTCTTAATGGCTTTTCCTATGGTCAACTTGTTGGTATCCCCTTTCTTAGTTGTTGGCTGAATTGGACCCTTGATGCTATTAGCTATCTTACTATTTCTGGACTTATGTCCCATGCTTAGCAGGTTTGGAGTTACTTAAAGGATTTTCATTCTTCCTTTGCTGAGATCCTTGGGATTATCCATCTGATTTCTTAGTTCTTTACTAATGCTTTTGGGTGGACTCTTGCCTTGTTGGTATTAATGCCTTGATTTGGTAACTGGATTATTACTCCATCTACTGTCTATGGGTCATTGGTCTGGTTTGCTCAGCAACTCCCCTTAGAAGTTGTTGATTGCTGGGTGGATATTTCTTTGAACCCCCTTAATGGTTTATTATATGTCTATCATCTTAATTCATTATTTTACTTTATTTGCTGTTGCTTTCTCCATCTTCTTGTAGTTAAACTTATTTTATTGCAATATTTATCTGGGTGGCTTTAGGAAAGCCGGTTCTTGTTGTCTTGGTTGTTTCTTGTCTTGGATTTTTTCTATCTTTGTTTTTGGACTCTATGTTGGCTCAATCCCTATTGGTGGATTGGTCTTATGCTCGCAGTTATTTCGACATTCTTGTTTGAGGATTTTGGTGTTTGCTTGATTTGCATTCAAGATACTTATTCTTATGCTATATCTACTTGGTTATTAATCATGGCTTTGTCTACTCTGATTGAGTGGCTTTATGGCCAACTTACTATCCTTTCCTATCTTGATTATTGTTGTCCTAATTATTGCTGTCCTGGCTGGTTTTTGCCTTGGTTACCTGCTGTCTTATTTTTGCTGGATTCTAATGATGATACTCATTTGAATCCAATTTTTGATCTTTTTACTGGTGGGTTCCATTGTGGCAATAACCTCTCTTGCTCTCTCAATGCCTGCTATATTCTCGAAATACTGTACATCACCTGTTAGTTATGTTCTTCATTACCTGTTGTTGTTTCTATTTTACTCTCGATTCAGTTAGGTTTGTGCTATCATATGCACTATTTATGTTGATTGGGTGGTATTATGGCCAATTGCTGCCTTTTGTTGTCTTGCTATCTTGGTTGTTTGTTAATCTGGATTATCAGATTTCTAGTCCTGAATGGTGCAACTGGTGATGTAGCTCTGATTGTATTCATTTGGTGCCTTTTTTGGTTGGTTGCGATCCTTTTCCTATGTTTGGCTATGCTGCTTTGGATATTGATAAGGGTTTCAACATGTTGCCTTCTCTGCTGTATGCTCTTTCTGATTATGCTGTTTCTGATTGTTTTGGTCATTGGTGGCTGGGCTGTGGCTTTTCTGATCTATGGTACTATGCTCTATCTACTGGGTTTCTAACCTTTGCTAGGTCTTTTCGATTGTAGTCCCTTCCTGTCTTGGCTGTAGCTATCTTTTGCCAACTATTGATATGGATACTAATAAGGGGCTTGTTCCAATCTGTATTCTTTATTTTGATTGGGCTCACTTTCTGGACTTTACATCTACCTCAAGGTTGTCCTGGACATTCATTTATATATCATATAATTGGGATGGTGTAACTTATAGACTCATTGACTTGCTTAGGTGATTTCAAGCTACTCTCTTTTGTTGTTTTCTTATGGATGGTTTCTATGCTAGCCTATTCATATATATATATAAGTATCCTCATCTCGTGGTGGCTATATGGAGGATCATTTTCCGCATGGGATCACTCATTTATTTGCCCCAACAATTTTTCTTTATATTCTTTATAGTTTTGTTTAGGTTTAGGTGTAATAAAGCCCACAAGACTTTCAACAACTGTATCTTCTCACGTTTGTTGGCTATGATATGTGAGGATTCAGCCTCTTTTGGGTTGGTAGTAGCTCTTGTGATGTAACCCTTCATAAGTTTGGATGATATTTGCATCTTCCCCAACTTGGTGTAACTGAGCCGGAGCCTTCTCTATCTCAATTCCTTACTATCATTCTCAGATTATGTTATTTTCATTCATCCTTTTGTTTGTATTATCTTACCTGTTCTAATCTCTTTCTTATTGCTATTTTGTGTGATTCTCTCTTGTCCTATTTTGCGGTGTGATTCTCTCGCAAGTTTGCTCCATATTGTCATGCATTCTCAAGTTCTTGAGTAATGCTTCTAACCTTTATTTGGCTTATTATGTTTATTTACTTGTATCTTTTGATTGCTTTAAGGTCTTCTTTTGCTTTTGGATGTACTTAGATAGGGGATTTACTCCTTAGGCTGATTGTAGCTCTTTGAGCAGTAGTTATGGAGTTTATCCATTTTAAGGACTTTGTAACCCACTTTTTGCGCAATAAAATACCCCTACATGGTGCTTCCTTAAAAAAATCTAAACTAACCCTAAACCCTAAACCCTAAACCCTAAACCCTAAAACCCTAAACCCTAAAGACTAAACCCTAAACCCTAAACCTTAAACCCTAAACTAACCCTAAACCCTAAGCTAACCATAAATCATAAACCCTAAATCCTAAACCTTCAAGCCCCTAAAACCTAAAGACTAAACACTAAACCCTACACCCTAAACCCTAAACCCTAAAGCCTAAGACCCTAAACCCTAAAACTCTAAATCATAAACCCTAAACCCTAAACCTTGAAAACCTAAACTAAATAAAAACTAAAAATAAATAAATAAATAAACCTAAACCTAAAGAAAATAAAAAAATAAAATAAAATAAAAATATAAACCTAAAATAAAATAAAATAAGAAATAAAAATAAACTAAAATAAAAGAAAGAAAAACCTAAACTAAACTAAAAAATAAAACTATGAATAAAAAACCTTAATAAAATAAAACTAAACATAAAATAAAAATAAAATAAACACTAAATAAAATCCAAAACCTAAAAAATAAACCTAAAAATGAATAAAAAGTAAAGCCTAAACCCTAAACTAAAAAAAGCCTTAAACCTAACATAAAAATAAAATAAACAAAATAAAATAAACTTAAACTTAAACTAAAATAAATAAAATTTAAACCTAAACTTAAAATAAACTAAACTCTAAAACCTAATAAACCTAAACCTAAACCTGAACCCTAAGAATGGGCAGAACCTTGATGGCAAGAATATCACCATCAACCGTGATCGATCTGGCGATGGAGGTGAAGGCGATAGCCACAAAGTGGTGGTGTGAGATCTGGAGGTGCTGGTGGATATGGAGGTCGTGGTAAGAGCAGTGGTGGTTATGGAGGCAAGAGGAGAGATGAAGGTTACAACCATGGTGGTGGCGAAGGGAGAGATCGGGGATATGTTGGTGGATCCCACTACTCAAGAGGCCAGGGTGGTTCTGATGGGAACTGGAGAAATTGAGGAACGGCCGATCCGATCTGATGCTTATGGAACTATGTCTTATAGTAGAGATGGTTCTACTTATCTAGGTGTTTTTATCTACTCTATGGGTGCTCATTTTTTATCTATATTGTCTCTTCTATCATAGAAAACTTGGGGTGATACTTTGGTTGATGAAATCAACATGAAGAAATGTTGAATCTGAATTTTTTTGCTATTAAAAATAAGAAAACCTTAAATCTTAAACCCTAAACCTACTAGTTTACTTAATTTTTTTTTTTGAAAAAAACCCTAAACCCTATATCGTAAACCCTAAACCCAAAAACAAAAACCCTACACCCTAAACACTAATCTGTAAACCATTAAAACTAACCCTAAATACTAAACCTTAAACCCTACACCCTAAACCCTAAAAAAAATAAACCCTAAAAAACCCAAAACCTTAAACCCTAAACCCTAAAATCCTAAACCATAAAGCATAAAGCCTGAACCGTAAACTCTAAACCTTAATCCCTAAACCCTAATCCCTAAACCTTAAACACTAAAACCCTAAAACCTAAACCCTAAACCCTAAACCTTAAACCCTAAAACCTGCAACCCGAAACCATAAACCCCAAACCTTAAACCCTAAACCCTAAACCTTTACCCTAAAAAGCTAAAATCCTAAACCTAAACTAAATAAAACCTAAAAACAAAATAAATAAATAAATATAAATCAAAATAAAATAAAAAATAAAATAAAATGGAAAAATAAACTAAAATATAAACCTAAACCTAAACCTAAACTTAAACCTAAACCTAAAAAGAAAATAAAATATAAAATAAAAACTAAATTAAAACAAAATAAATAAAAACCTACACTAAAATAAAAAATAAAAACCTAAATAAAAATAAAACTAAACCTAAAATAAAAATAAAATAAACCTAAAATAAAACAAAATAAAATCAAAATAAAAACCTAAACCTAAATAATAAACCTAAAAATAAAACTTAAAAATATATAAAAACTAAAACCTGAAGTCTAAACTAAAAAAAAACATAAACCTAAAATAAAAATAAAATAAACCCTAACCTAAACTAAAATAAACTATGCTAAAATAAATAAAACCTAAACCTAAACCTAAAATAAACTACACCTAAACCTAAACCTAAACTAAATAAATTAAAATAAATTAAAAATAAATCTAAACCTAAACTAAAAATAAAACCTAAAAATAAACCTAAAACCTAAACCTAAAAAAATAAAATAAAAACCTAAACCTAAACCTAAAAAATAAAAAATAAAACCTAAACATAAAAAATAAAATAAAAATAAAAGTTAACTAAAAAATAAAAAAAAACCTAAACCTAAACTTAAACTAAAAAGATAAACTAAAATAAATAAACCAAACAAAATAATAATAAAAAATAAACTTAAATAAAAGTAAAAAATAAAAATAAACTAAAATAAATGAAAAATAGACTAAATAAACTAAATAAATTAAACCTAATGGTTTATTTAGTTTTAAAAAAAACCCTAAACCCTAAACCATAAAACCCTAAACCCCAAACCTAAAACCTTAACCCTAAACCTAAACCTTAAACCCTAAAAACCCTAAAGCCTAAAGCCTAAATACTAAACCCTAAACCTTAACCCTAAACCCTAAACTCTAAATCCCAAATCTTAAACCTAAACCTAAAGTAACTAGAAAAAAATTTAAAACTAAACCTAATTAACCTAAACCTAAATGTAAACCCTAAGAATGGGCAGAACCTTGACAACGGGTACATCACCATTAACCACACTTAGTCTAGATCTGATGGTGGAGGCGAAGGTAGAGGTGACGGTTATCATAATGGTGGTGGGAATCTAGAGGTGCTGGTGGATATGGGGGTGGTGGTCGGAGCACTAGTGCTTATGGAGGCCGAAAGAGTGATGGAGGTTACAGTTGTGGTGGTGGCGGAGGGAGAGATCGAAGAAATGTGGTCAATCCTGCTACTCGAGAGACTGAGGTCATTTTGATGGGAACTGGATAAATTAAAAAATGGCCGATCCAATCTACTGCTTATGGAGCTATGTCTTTATACTAGAGATAGTTCTACTTATCTAGGGTTTTTCATTTGCTCTATGGGTGCTCTGGTCTATGTCTTGTATCTTAAAAAACATGCTACATGAAATCAAAAAGAATAAATGTTGAAACTGAATTTGTTCTTTGTTAAAAAAAAACCCTTAAACCCTAAACCCTAAACCCTAAACTAAAACTTAAACCTTAAACCTAAAATAAAAACCCAAAACTCAAAACCCAAAACTCTAAACACTAAAACCTAAATCGTAAACCCTAAACCCCAAAACCCTAAAACATAAACCCTAATCCCTAAAACCATAAACCCTAAACCCTAAAAGCTAAAACATACAACACTTAACCCTAAACCCTAAACCCTAGACCTACAACCCTAAACCTATAACACTAAACCCTAAACCCTTAAAAATTCTAAACTTTAAACCCTATCCCCTAAACCCTAAACCATAAACCCCAAACCCTAAACTAACATTAACCCTAAATCCTAAATGCTAACCCTAACCCTAAACCCTAAATCCTAAACCCTAAAACCCTAAACCCTAAATCCTAAACTAACCCTAAACCCTAAATCCTAAATCATAAAAACCTTAAATCTTAAAGCCTAAAGCCTAAAGCCTAAACCCTAAACTAACCCTAAACCCCAAGCTAACCATAAACCTTAAACCCTTAAAACTTAAACCCTAAAGCCTAAACCCTAAACCCTAAACCCTAAACCCTAAACCCTAAGCCATAACTCTAAACCCTAAACCCTAAAACCCTAAACCCTATATTAAATAAAATTAAATAATAAAATAAATAAAACACCTAAACCTAAATAAAATATAAAATATAGCAATAATGTAACTGAACAAACTAAAAATTAAACCTAAACCTAAAATTAAAATAAAAAATAAAAAATAAACTAAAATAAGTAAAGAAAACCTAAACTAAAGTAAAAAAAATAAAATAAACATAAGAATAAAAAATATTAATAAAATAAAAACTAAATATAAAAAAATAAACCTAAAATAAAATAAAATAGAAATTAAATAAAACCTAAACCTAAAAAAAACCTAAAAATAAATCCTAAAAATGAATAAAAAATAAAACCTAATCCCTAAACTTAAAACAAAAATAAAATAAATAAAATAAAATAAACCTAAACCTAAACAAGAAAAAACTAAAATTAATGAAACCTCAACCTAAACATAAAATAAACTAAAGCTAAAGCAAAACCTAAACTAAAAAAATAAAATAAACTAAAAATAGACCTAATCCTATACTAAAAAAATAAAACCTAAAAATAAACATAAAATAAAAACCTAAAACCTAAACCTAAAAAAAAGAAAATAAAAACATAAACTTAAACCTAAAAAATAAAAAATAAACCTAAACCAAAATTCAACTAAAAGTAAACCTAAACTTAAATAATAAATTAAAATAAAACCTAAACTAAGATAAATAAACCTAAAATAAATAAACTAAACTAAAGAAAAATAAAAAGTAAACCTAAATAAAAATAAAAAATAAAATAAACTCAAATAAATAAAAAACTAACTAAATCAACTAAATAAACCTAAACCTACTAGTTTAGTTAATTAAGAAAAAACTAAACCCTAAACTCTAAACCCTAAAGCCTAAATCCTAAACCCTAAAACCCTAAACCCTAAACCCTAAACCCTAAGCCCTAAACCCTAAACACTAAACCCTAAACCCTAAACCCTAAACCCTAAACCCTAAACCCTAAACCCTAAACCGTAACCCTAAACTCTAAACCCTAAAACATGCAAATCTAAACCTTAAACCCCAAACCCTAAACCCTAAACTCACCCTGAATCCTAAGCCCTAAGAATGGGTAGAATCTTGATGGTAGAAACATCATCATCAACTAGGCTTAATCTAGATCTGTATGTGGGGACGAAGGTAGAGGCCACGATTATTGTAGTGGTGGTGGGGGATCTAGAGGTGCTGGTTGATATGGAGGGTGTTGTCGGAGCAGTGGTGGTTATGGAGGTAAGAAGAGCAATGGAGGTTATAGGTGCTGGTAGTGGAGGGAAAGATCGGGTATATGATGTTAGATCTCGCTACTCGAGAGGCGGGGGTGGTTCTGATGGGAACTAGAGAAACTGAAGAATAATCGATCTGATCTACTTCTTATAGAACTATGTATTTATGGTAAAGATGGTTCTTCTTATCTAGAGTTTTTTATTTGCTATATGGGTGCTCATTTTTTATCTATGTCATTGCTTGTGTCTTAGAAAACTTGGGGTGCTACATGGTTAATGAAATTAAAAAGAAGAAATGTTGAATCTGAATTTGTTCTCCATTAAAAAAAACCTTAAACCCTAAACCCTAAACTAAATATTAAACCCTAAACTTAAAACCAAAACCCAAAACCCAAAACCCTAAACCCTAAAAATCCTAGAACATAAACACTAAACCATAAATCCTAAACCCAAAACCCTACACCCAAAACCCTAAAACCCTAAACTTGAAACCCTAAACCTTAAACCCTAAACCCTAAACCCTAAACCCTAAACCCTAAACCTAAAACCTAAAACCTAAAACCATAAACCCTAAACCCTAAAATATACAACCCTAAACCCTAAACCCTAAATCCTAAACCCTAAACCCTAAACTAACATTAAACCCTAAACCCTACACTTACCTTTAACACTAAACCCTAAACTAAATCTAAACCAAAACCCCTAAACTAACCCTAAACCCAAACCCTAAACCCTAAACCCTAAACCTTGAATAAAGATGTCATTAGGAGTATATTTAAAGAATGACCTAATCCTAACATAGTTATGGTAGTTAAAGAAAATGTCTTCAAGAGACTTTCCCTTGACTATTAGAGATTTGAATTCCCTAAACCCTAACCCTATCTCATATTATAATACCATATATTATATTATAATCTAGCATCATATATTTGAGCATGTAGTGATGTTTTTTTGGATGTTATAAGATGTTTTGAAATGTTTTAGTATATTATGGTATTGTGTCATATAGTCCATTTTAATATAAAGCATGATAAGATTAATTTAATAAATCAGATGATGAAATTTGTTAAATTTGAACTGGGAATTAGGTTGCACTACCAAAAAAGGCTACTTTGTAGTCTAAAAAAGTAAGATTTTATATTCTAAATAAATATTATATGTTGTAGCATAGTATAACATTATATATCATAATATCTTCATTTTAAATTATTTTAGTATTATACAATCATGTAGTCCTACACTAGCATTACTTATAAAAATGTTGATTTAGACTTTAAAATGGTGGAATTTGGCCAAATTCATAATCAGAGCTTGGAATCATAATATATTGTTTCAATTTAAACTATGTAAGTGATATGACTAAAATATATAGTTTTTTATTATTTAAACTATTTTTATGATATTTTATCATAAGAAATCACTTGTGATCTAATATGCAATATAATATAATATAATATAATATGTTATAGTGTATTATGATATAGGATGCCATAACATAGTGTAGCATCATGCATTATAGCATAAGATTATGTATTACTACTTGTTGTTTAGCATATTTTAGTTTGTTATAGTATGATGTAGTAGAGTTTGCTATAATTCATAAAAAAATATGAGATGATGGGATTTGGCCAAATTTAAGGTAAGTTTAGGGAACAACATATAATGGTATGTCATTTTAAGTATGGAATTTTGTATCCAAAATAAATGTTCATTTTTCAACCATATTTTGTACTATTTTGTACCATTTCTAATTGAAAAATAATAATTTTACATCCAAAATGAACATCATTCATATTTTGAGAAAATTTTGTTATTTGTTCCTTTTAAGTGATTCTAATGAGGTGTAATGTTAGAAAATATATTGTATTATAGCAAATTATAATATAACATCATAAATTATAGTATAATATAATGTGTTAATCCACACTATAATATGTTTAGCATGATATTGTATAGTTAGTTTGAGCTTGCACCATCATAAATCATAAAATGTTGATTAAAATGTTACGATGATGTAATTTGAACAAATACATTATTAGGCTTTTGGTTGAAGTATTAAAGGTGTGTATAAGAGAAGAAATAGAATTTGATTAGAATTCCATGTAAAGGACATGGAGGGAGATCCGTTAGGGGATCACACATACATTGGACATGACGTGTGAGGGGTCTATGTCGAGGACATAGAAGAAGCAAATCTGTTGGGGATAAGGTTTGAATTTGATTTGATAATATGATTTATGGAAAGAAAATTTGCTAGGGATAAGAATGTATAATCTACCAGGGATTAACATCGAATTGACATTAATTTATTTAGTTTTAATTAATAGAGGCATATCTACTAGAAATATGGGCTCGAGTCCGTCGGGGATCAGGTATATGAACCTTCCACTAGGGAAGCAGGTTCAGGTTATCTCGCATGATTGGGATTTGAGTTTGATTTCATAGATTTGTTTAGGGATGTATCCATTAGGAATAAGAGTTTGGCTGGATTTCTTAAATTTAGACTCTACTAGGGGAGTTGGTTTAATTTGGCTCCACTAGAGAGGTTGGTTTTGAATTTGATTTGTTTGTTTGACTTGTTTACATATGATTTAGGGCTCCACCAGGGAGAAGGTGATTTAACTCCATTGGAAAAATTAGATTGATTTAATTTGAGTTAATGTATGGACCTATCGGCAATGAACCCAGAAGGGGCTATCGCCTTTGACCTAACTCAGGTTTACAAATCCAAAGGGATAGTCTACCAGCTACATGGTAGAGCTAGCCAACCTATTGGGTTTGCCTTTCGATGTGTAATGGCTATGCTAGGAAGAGGCATATCATACTTACATATTCCAAAGCAAGGAATAATCACTACAGTGACCTGTTGGATGCACAACAAATTGAATCTGACCAAGGGCGACTATCGAGTGAATATCACTAGGGACTTCTGTTAACTCAAAGGTATTTAGAATTAATTTTATCTTCATTTCATGTGATTTGATATGGTTTGTTTGGTTTAGTTTAATTCCAAATTAAGGGCATATCCACTAGGGATGTGAGCTCGGTCAAATTTAATAGATTTAATTTATAGACCATGTCGGTGTACGATGGACCCACTGAGAAGGGCTATATCAAACTTATCCTATCTCAAATTTACAAATCTAAAGGGATAGTCTACTAGTCGTGGGGTAGAGCTAGCCAGCCAAAGAGGTTGGCTTTTGGTGTGCAATGGCTGTGCTAGGAAGAAGGCGTAGCATATTTACATCTTCTAAAGTAGTGAAAACTACTAGAGTGACTTGTTGGTAGCACAACAAGTTGAACCTGACTTAGGGACGACTATTGAGTGAATGTTGTTGGGGACTTATGTCAACTTAAGAGTAGTCAGGTGATTCCTATAGGGAGTTTTCCAGACACTACCCTAAAGATAAGATGCCTGCTTAGGAAAAGGTACCGCTAAGGACATCTTCCTAATTCACAACTAAATATATATTTTGTTTATATCTTTGTGTGGGCTCTGTTAGTGTGTGAGGGACCATATTGAGAAGGGGCAATGCCAGCCTTGACCTAACTCAAATTTACTAGACCAAGGGAGAATATACACATCCACAGGATGAATTCTCTAAACACAAGGGTGGTGATTAGAAAGGGGAACTGTCCAATTCGATAGTAACCAGGGCAGTGCCTAAACGAGATCGCAAAGGACGTGATCCAAATATAGTGCCCACAGAGGAGGTGTTGCTAGGGATGTTATCGTGATCCCTGAAAAAGAAAGCTTATAGGTGTAAGATGGCCAAAGAAAGGAGAAAGTGTAGCAAACTTACATCTACCATGAGTGGTGTATCCTAAGGTGCTAGAACCAACCAACCTAAGGTGTATCCATCAGCATGAGTGGTGTATCCATTAGTATAGTGAGAACCAACCAACCTAAGGTGCCCATCATTGTGCAATGATCTTTCTGAAAAGAAAGTGTGTAGGCTTATAACTTTCCAAGTAGAACTGACCATCAGGATAGTTTATCATTGGTGGGATAGATGATATCTGACCTAAATAGACTACTAAGCACGGAGCCCCAAGGAAGGATTAGACCTAGACTTGAAGTAGTTAGGAGGGAAGGAGCCACTAGAGGACCTATCCTAAACCTCAAATATACTCAAAAAAATTAGTGCACGAAGGCTAATCCAAGCAGAAAGTGTAGCAAACTCACATCCTCTTAAACGAAGCCAACATGTGGTAGCTTACCGACCACAGAGTAAGGCCTACTAAAAAACAAGGCACTTGTCAATGTGTAATGAACAAGTAAGGAAGGAAAGTGTAGCAGACTTACATCTTCCAAAGCAAGAAGGCCATTGGTGTGACACACTAGCAGGGTAGCTAGTCAGCCCGACCTAGAGCAGCTTTTGAGTGAGTGTCGTTGGGGGCATTATCATAGCTTATAGTAGCTTAAGATAAAAGATATGTGTTTATTTTATATGTTTGTATGTAGTTTGTGTTTGTGTTATTTTGATGAAGGTTATAACGCTGCTCAAGTTCCACACACCTACCCTAAACACATCATGGTAGATTCACATACAAGAATACTTTTAACATAGAAGAGATTGAATTCAAAATAGAATTTTCATTGATGATAATTATTTTCAAACATGATTTATTATATTTCTTTAAGTAGAGCCCATTGATTGGAAGCATTGGGTGCTCTACCTTATGATTAATAAGTTGATAAGATCCTCTTTGGTAAGCCTTCTCTATGGCAAAAGTGCCTTCCCAAGTGGGTTCAAACTTGCCTCCCATCTTACAATGGGCAACAATTGATCTCCATAGATCTAAAATAAGCTCTCCTACTTGAAAAGCTCTAGGACAGACCAACTTATTATGAGCTTGAATCATTTTATCTTTTTACAACTCGAGGATTTTGCATGCTCACAGGTGTCTCTCCTCCAAACCTTTAAGCTCTTCTAATCACAACTTAGCATTCTACTCTATTGTGATCTTGCTACCCACAGCTATCCTTAGTGATGGGAGTTGGACTTCTAATGGTAGAACAACTTCAAACCCATATACTAAGGAGAAAAGAGTAGACTGAGTTATAGTTTTATATGTGGTGGAGTAGGACCATAAGGCTTCAACTAACTACTTATACCACTATCGCTTATTATTGTAGAGTGTCTTTTTCAATATTTAAATGAGCATTTTATTAAAGGCTTCTACTAAGCCATTTCCCCTCAAGTAGTTGATGGTAAAATATCTCCAATCTATTATGTGTCTCTAGGCAATGTTGTTGATCTCAGAGCTCTTAAATGCAGTACCTTTATCAAAGATATAATTCATTGAGGCACACCAAACCTATATGCAATTTGGTTCTTAAAAAACCAGATCACATGCTAAGTTGTGACCTCTCTAAGCAGAATCTCTTTCACCCATTTGGAAAAATAGTTAGTAGCAGCTAAGATGAACTGATGGCCCTTGGAAGAAAGAAAATCAATTGGACCCACTATGTCGGTACCCCAACACTTGAATGGCCATGAGGCCAATGTAGGATGTATAATGTTGGGTGGTTAGTGTAGGACCACACTGTGTATTTGACATTGGTGGCATCGCTTAGTCGTATCCATGGATTGATAATTAGCGGGATTAGATGATGGAGGTAGTAGAGTGTGTTTTCCTTCTCATTGGCTTGGGCCAACAAAGCACCAAGGTAGTCTTCTAATGCAAAGTGTAAAGTATGAGCTTTTGCGGATGCTACTAGAACTGGTGGCGTCATCAGGTAATGCTTAATTTCTTCAAAGGCATGGTCATACATGTCTTCCAACTTGAACTTGGTGTCCTTTTTGACAAGTGCTGAGAATGGATGATATCTTCCAGATAAGTTGATATAAAGCATCTTAGATATGCCAACCATCCTTGGAATGATTTGAGTTGAATTAAACTTTTAACGGGTGGCATTTTTAATATCTCCTTAAGCTTCTCGATCAATTAGATTCCTAGTGACAACAAACCCATTGACATAGCAGGAGGTTCATTTTGAGTTATATCTACTCCAAATACACACTTCAGGGGGTTCATTTTGAGGTTAAATTATCTTAAATGTTTGAAAACTACTCACAAGTCAAAGAGATGGTGTTTTGTTTCTCTTTTTTTGAGCACAAAATCATCAACAAAGCACTCAACTTGATGATGAATGAGTTCATCGAAGATTTGATTCATAGCCCACCGGTATGTAGCACTGGAATTTTTAAGGCTAAAAGGCATGACCTTATAGTAATAGATTCCGATCGGGGTTCTAAAAGTAGTGTTTCTTTCATCTTCAAGGGAAATCTTTTTTTCATTATATCCAAATGAGCCGTCCATGAAAGAGAATACTCCATGAGATGAGGCAATGTCCACCATCAACTCCAGGATTCATAGTGGAAATTCATCTTTTCAACATGCCTTATTTAAATTCCTAAAATCAACACATATGTGAATTTTCCCATTCTTTTTCTTAACTGGGACGATGGCTAACCAAGAAGGGTATTTTTCTTCTCAAATGAAGCTAGCATCGATCAGTTTCTTGACTTCATAAATGACCTATTGTTCTATTTCTAATTGCATTTGTCTAGGACATTTCTTGATAGGGTTAATAGTAGGCTCTATTGTTAGTTTATGGACTGCTACGTGAATAGCCAATCAAGACATCTCTTCATAACTCCATGCAAAGTAGCCCTTAAACTCAGTCAATAGCCTAACTAAGTCATTAGTTTCAATTTTATTCTATAAAGAAGTGATGTATGTGGGATCTTGTTTCCCTAAGTTGATTTCCTTGAGCTCATCGATGGTTGACTTGATCTCTTATTCAAACGCGTGGTGGTGCATCTTTGACTTCAAAATCATTTGGATCATCAAGTTTCTAAGCACTCCTTATATGAGTTAATGTGATTTGAAAAGAAACTATTAGATTCCAAATGATTGGTATGACTAAGCGTCATCATCATGGACCCATTATCTCATAGTCCGATTGATTGAGAGCTTTTGTATTTGTTCTTCCATATTATTTTGAAGTAATTTGACATGTGCTTTGACCAAGCATGTGGGATTAACCCTATCTCCCTAAATTATGAACACAAAGCAAGTACCAATCAAAAGGTAATTCTATTAAATCTTTATATGAATAATCCTTAAGTTTTGCATCAACTTCTTGACTTGAGGATGATGCTCCCAGAAAGAACCTTTGAGTCTTCACACTTGTGGATGACTTAGGAGCTTCCTTAACTACCAAGCCCTCAGCTTTTTGAGAGGAAAGTGGGGTCAGAGCTAAAGTTTCCAACTGATGCCCTACTATTTCACATATAGACTTGGATATAGTTATGCTTTGCTTTGGAGCCTATCATTGCTATCTGGCTCAAGTGTCACCTCCAAGGGAATCTACAGCTGAGAAGAGCTGGATAGTATGCTAACCATATAAGACTCACCCTATGAACTAGATTATAAGTCTATATGAATAGCAGGTGTACTCCTGGTAGCTGGGACATACCTTTTATTGGGTGGCCAATAAGGAGGTTTTCCACCCCTAGGACTGCCTCCCCCTTCCTCCTGCCCGGTGGAGGTCAGTCTACCCATATGTTGAATGGAGTAATAAACTATGGGTAATGTCGCTCCACTTCCCTCCAAGTCTATTTCGCACTTTTATTTTTTTTTTCATATTCTCTTTCTTCTATTTTTCTTTTCTCTTTTTCATTTTCTTTTCCTTTTATTTTTAAACTTTGGCCATGTTCGTGAGAATAGACTTGCGAATTTTAAGGGAGGTAGTAAGCCTCATCCTCATATGCCGACCTCATGAACTGTAAATGGCTTGAGATCTCATTTAACAAAGTAGACGATCTCACCTCTCACAAACTTCATACATTAATGTTGAAGGAATGGAACTATGTTGTTCTTTTATATCCATGGTTTCCCAAGCAAAGCATTGAAAGATGTATCCAAGTATATAATGTGAAACTTGCTGCTTCTTCCAATCATCTATCTCCAAGGGCAACACTATAGAGCCTAAGGCTTGTTGACCTCACTTTTGGAGTGCGAATTCAATTTTTCCATCTTAGATTTAAGGGTCTTCTAGAAACTATGATTTCTCTACACATAAGACACTTCAAATAATTAAGTAAACACTTAACCTAAGTCAAAGGACTTAGAATGGTTAACCATAGGATTAGGTTATGCCTTAGGGATTAAGATAATCCACCTACCCTACAACCCAAATTCAATCCATGTACACCTTCTAAAATGAAACCTCAAGTTCAATTCAAACATCAAATTAAAATCTAAATCCAAACCCAAATTTCAAAACCAAATGATTGAAGCCCATGATCAAATCCAAACTTGAAACCCTTTCTAAGCCATATGACCTATCCCATGGACTTAGCTAAATCTTAATACAAATCAATCCAAAATCAATTGATTTTCTAATAATAAATTTATATCTTCAATCATCTTCCAAAATATAAATCAAATCTACATCAAATGATCAAAACTAAATCAAACTAAATCAAATTAAGTCAAAACCCTTCCTAAGCCATATGACCTATCCCATGGACTTAACCAAATCTTATTCTAAATCAAGTCAAACTCAATTGATTTTCTCACAAATCAATCATATTTTTAATCATCTTTTCAAATTGAAATGAACTATATATATTAAGATCATCAAAACTAAAACAAACCAAATTAAAATCCAAACCTAAGCCACATGACCCAACTCTATGGACTTAGCCAAATTTCTTCCAAAACCCAAATTCAATTGATTTTCTCATGAATCAATCATCTTCATATTCACAAATATAAAATAAATCTACAATCATCAAGCCAAACCAAAATCAACCCATGTCAAACCCAACTTAACCCTTTTGACTTGAAATATTCAAATGAACCAAAACCCATTTGAACTAATTACAATTGAATTTATATATCAATCCCAAATCCATATATAAACTCAATTAAGTCAAACTCAACTAAAAATTAAGCCAACTAAACCCAATTGATCAACTTGACCCAAAGTGGCCAATTTTATCTATTTGAGCAAAGTTCTAATCCTACTAAAATTGGATTGAACAAAGCTGATCAAAACCTCCCATCATGATTGTTGATCACCCTAGGTTGATCAATTATCACAAATTGGGTCAAACCAAGTCAACTTGGTCATTTGACCAAGTCAACCCCTTATCCAATATGAACCTAAACTAGCCAAACTGCAACCAAAGCCAAATCCGTTGAAACCAATGATTCATACCAAATCAAAATCAATATTTGAATATGAATTGACTTTCAATTGAGTAAAAAAAAACCTAATTATCCTTCTTAACCCAAGTTGACCCAAATTGACCTAAAAGACCAAATTGGGTTAAATTAAAATATAAACCAAATTGATTGCAACCAATGACTCAAGTTCAAAATTGATTGTTGAACCAAAGCCATGATTGGACCCAAATTGAACCCAATCGACCTACATAGCCCAAATTGACCTAAAGTTCGGCCAAAAAAATCAAATCAAAATTAAAAATCAAATCCTGCAATCATCTTCAATTGGTTAACTAAACCCAAACCAACACCCAAGCCAATTTGACCAATTTGGTCAAATTGGTCAACTTAACCCATTTGACCCAAATAAATTCAAATGAGCCAAAATAAAATCTAAGCCAAACTAAACCAAACCAATTAAACCAATACATCCTAAATAATCATATGAACTTGGCCCAACCCTTGGTTTGACCCAATTTGACCAATTGGTCAACTTGACCAACCTAACCCAATTTGACATAAATGAGTCAAATTGAGGCAAACCTAACCAAATCAACTCTAATTGACTTGAAATTTGGCTAACCCACTTTTGGCTCATTTCAAATTTGCCCAAGTCAAATCCAATGCCAAATGATCATTCTACCCTTGGGTCAAAGGCATCACATGAGACAAATCACCCATGTAAGTGGTCATTTTCATTTCCACTTTCCAATGGTCCACCTACGCACCTAGGACACTCTCCAACCTGACCCAAGGGGTGATTTGATCAGACATGACCCATGGGAAGTGAAATCACCAAGCCCTACCTATTGGAGCATTTGAAACCCATAGACACCCATGATTCTTCCTTGGTAGCCACCTCCACACCTTCAACCAACCAAGCTAAGCCAACTCACCTCCTCTCTGCCACCCATAACACCCTGAGATGGTCGGATGGCCACTAGAAGCCAAACCTGATCCTACCATCTGATCAAGATGAAGGGGGTATACAGCCCCTCATTTCCACTCAAACACACACACAAATCATTCCTCAGAGCCCTAGCTACCTAAGACGAGCTACTAGAGCCATTCCTTAAGCTCCTAAGCTCATTCTTCAATCAAAAAATTCCATTCCCATCCATTTTGAAATAGGACACTCCCATTTTCGACCTATCTTCCCCATTTCTCCATCAAATTCAAATTAACTTTGCTCGCTCCTTTCCCAGGGCTCGTCGAGCAAGAACGAATCATCTCCCAAGCTTCCCGAGCATCAGAGGGGGACTTGATCAAAGTTGAGCTCCAAATCATCAGTTAATGGCCTTCTGAGTGAACACTGAGGAATTGATCTAATTGCTACTCAACAGAGCATCGTCTCCACTAGATGAATCTTCCTCAGTAATTTGAGCTCGGTCTTGAGGTATGCTTCCAAACCGATTCTTAGCAAAATGGGTTGGAGCTTTTGAAGAAAACTTTCATCTCGTGTGATCTTGACTTGGATCCTCCGATGATGTGAAGGTGTGGGATACTTTGAGTTGATTGAGCTCGATCAAGTGAGCAATGGCGACATTCTCTCTCACTCACATGATGTTAGATCACACACTATCCGTTCCACTTGTTTAGAATGGATGATCGTGATTAGATCAACTAGATCGATTTGATTTAATCCTATTAAGCTGTGGGATTAATCATAGCCATCCGATCTTAGATCGATGACATGAGCGTCCATCACCGCCACATAGAGTCGATAAGTTTAAGTAGCCAATCAGGTGCCAATATGTTTAGGCTTAATTAATCATTTTAAGCTAAAACTTCTAAAAATCATAGAACATCATAGAGAAATAAAAAAATGCAAATAAATACTCATTTTAATGGTATTTTAGAGGAGAAATAATTAAAAATGATCTTAACTAATTTTGAATAGTAATTCAAGTTTAATTAAAAATTAATTAGCTTAATTACTTTAATTAGCAAATTAATCCCAAATTTTATGGGTTAATTTAATGGGATGACCTGTGCCTCCCATAATTTTCCTGGGATTTATTGCTCACTTAATTAGGAAAATTGACTAATTAAACCATAACTACTCTTTTAAGTTAAGTAATGATTAATTAATCCCATGAATAAATAATAAATTGGTTAATTAAGTTTATTAATCATTGTTCAGTAAGTGAACTAAGGAATAGGGTTGGGACCCCTTTCCTAAGTTCATTTCACCCTTTTAAGATGAAATTAATTAAGATTTAACTATTTAATTAAATCACTTAATCAAATTGAAATCATAATCACATCATACCTTAATTAAATCATGGGGCAGATCTTTAGGTGTTTAAAACTAAAGGAGTTTAATGAAATTATGGTTAGTCCACATGTGTGGAAAACCATAAGAGTAATTAAGTCCCTTAACCTAATTAACTATTAATCTTGTGCCAATTGCATTAGGGCCCTTTTTTTCCTTGGATCATTCCAAGTTTAATTTCCATGCATATCATGTTGGCTCATAATTATTTAGTTATTTACTTTAAGGTGACATAAGTAAGGGTAATTAATTCAATTAATTAAGAGTTCAACTTAATTAACCCATAAAATCAACTTAATTTCATTTCTTTAAATTAAATCAAATCACTAATGTGGGAATGGGTTTAAAACAAGAAGTAATGATTTCTCTTCTCCCATTTGTAAATCAAATCATATCCAAAACTTAATTAATAAAGAAGCTTTGCTTTGCTTTAAATAATCTTATTTGATTTGATTGTCCTTAAGAACTAGTTTGGTTGAATGAATCACATGCTTATATTTGATAGTCCTCTTTCCAATTATGTTAAATTTGGTATGTCATTTGAATTCATGCATCCATCTTTTCAAAATCAAGTAAAATATAATGGAATTCCTTTATGTAAGTTTGCATGTGTTGATTTAATTTAATATATTTGTGGTTATTATCACTATTAAATCCAAATGTATTTTTCAAAAGCTTATAAATGAATAATAATATGTGTTATGATGTTAGTTATAAATACATAAGAAATGCATGTGCTTATAGCTTAAGTGTATGAATGTTGAGTTCTCTTCCTCTATTCATGTGTTGATTTATATAAGATTGAATGGGTATATATTCTGGACAT